>JAFJYI010000004.1:990000-2232274 GCA_019022655.1 Acacia acuminata | reverse complement strand
AGAGCAAGTGGATGGCGTGATCACAAAAAAGATACTAGGAGAAGGCGCCACTTTAATTATTTTAGGATTAAAACTAATTTTATTTTGAAAGTTTTTATTGAAAAGTAATATTACCCTAAAAGCTTTTTTAAGTTTAATATTGCCATAGAATTGTTAAAATGGGGTAATGTTACATTTTTCCTTAAAAAATTAACGGTCAACAACAATTTTTTAACCATCAATGTTAGTTTTTTTAACAATATAGATCAATATTGCTATATTTTAAAACTTTTGGGGTAATATTAAACTTTAGAAAAAATTTAGGGTAATATTTTCCTCAGCTAAAACTTACCGAGCAAATTTGTACTTTAACCCATTATTTAAATGAGTAATATAATACTAGTATTTGACAATTAAACAGTCGAGCTAGTGCTGAAAGGATAATAAGATTATTAAAATAATCTATTTGTAAGTGGATAATGTATGTGAAAGGATATTAGATTAAAAATAATTCAAAATTGGATAAAGCTTAAATAAAAAATATTTAAAATGAAGTAAATCAGCTCATAGAACACTATTTGTATATATGAAAATTAAGTAATACTTTTAGGGCTCTTAAGAAAAAATACGTATTTAAAAGTCCAATCCTAAGTGGGTCTTATGTAAAGGATTGGAGGGAGTATTACGAAAAGAGAACAAGTCCTGTGCTATTAAAAGTTCATATAAGCTTACCATTCAAAATGCTTAGCCGTTATTTCTACTTGAGACACACCCATTATAAACAAAAAGATTATATTATATTAATATGCATTGGCCGTTGTACTTTGTCTCTAATATTAGTCCGTCTGGACGTAGAAAACACTTATTAGAATAATTACTTTTAATTAATCCTAACAATGTTTGAATCTGACTCAATTATATTCTGTTTAATGACCTTAACTTGCTGCTTGCTAGGTATGAAATTGGCTGATTTGTAATGAACTCACTTTAATCAACAAAGTTCCCTTTTCGATCCAAAAAAACTAAAAACCAGGTTCCTTACCTATAAGCTGATGAACAAACAGTAAGAAGCGTGACTGAAAAGCACAGAAGAAAGACAAGCAAATAGCAGAAATTTAGGCAAGTCTGAAGGAACTTGGTGGACTCCAAGTCCAACAATGGCAAGTGACATAGCAGGGTGGAAAAAGCCAAAACCTAAGTGTAACAATAGTAAAAGCGTATGAGCTTTTTCTCCACTAGTGTCTGAATTTATTATTTCCATGTCTACACACGCAGAGAGTTTAATTGGAGTTAGAATATTGAAAAGGCTATAGGAGAATACTGAAGTGAAGAAGACCCCACAAAGAAGCAAAGAATGGAAAAGGTAAAAAAGCTGAGATCTGCTGACAATACTCTTTACCCAAACACCACAAAACCCAACTATCATGTTCCAAAGCTATTTGTCACCATTCCCACAAAACATTCTTATAATATTCACACCCATGTACAGTCTCATATGCTATTGTCTGCCTCCCTGTCTTTCATCAATTTTCCTGCAACTATACTTTCCTTTTTCTCTTTTTCGTTTTCTTCCCATAACCTCATATCAGCTACCTTTAAATTTAAAAAAAAAATGTGCGGTTTAAATTTAATATTTTATAAAACAATTCTCCAATCCTAAATATAAGAGTTATTTTGAGACGAATTTTAGTTCTAAGTGTGAGACATTTTTATTTTATACATTATATTTATCAGTTTTTTTAAAAATGAATTTGCTGAAGTTATAAACTGTTATATAAGTTAGTGTTATACATAAATACTCTAGAGAGATTATGTCACTTGTAATTAAGTAATTTATTTAGTTTCGTTAATCTCCCCAAATTAGATAAATAAGTCTCACATTAAGGATTAGAAGAGTAATACACATAAATCAATAAATTTAAAACAGTTAAAATTTGATCCCTATAGTCTAATAATAGTTTTATAATAAATTTGAGCTTTTTTTTTAAAAAAAAAAATTGAGAGTGGAGAGAATATATTGAGAAGAAAATAAGAAGGTAAGAAATTAAATGGTAACATCTCTTTCCACTAGCATGAGCCAGTCCCACCTACTCTTCTTTCTTTCTTTTTTCACTTTTTGGGTTTTGGTGGTGGTGGGTGGGGGTAAAATTTGGTGCACACAGTAATTTTGAATGTTTTTTGGACAATAAAGTAAAAAAGGATTCATGCCAACAAAATCAGGGAGCCTGGTGCTCCTCATCATGCAATATCTCCTGCCTTTTTCAAAAGTTATTTTATGTAGGGACTCTTTTCCTTTTTTGCCTTCTTATTTTTCGATTCAAACTACTATATATAATAACACACAATCTAAATTTGTCTTTTATTTACACTTACTCTGCCTCCTCGACTCCTTTTTTTTAATATCTTTTGAAAAAGTATTTATTTTATTGTAAAAAAAATATTATGTACAACGTTTATTGTTTTTTTTGTTTTGTTTAGGGGTATGTTTGAGTTGGAGTTGAAAAATCACGTTTACGTAAATCGAGATAAAAATCTTCTCACAAACTTATCTTGTACACCATAAAACAATGGAAAAACACCTTCTACCCCGTAATTCAAACAAACATTAATATAATACCACTCTTGTTCTATTTATAAGCCTTTTTTTAATCAAAAAATTTGGTCCTATTTATAAGTTTAGTTTTAGAATAGTAAATGATTGTAACAATTTTGCCCATGTTAATTGTATCAATGAAAATAGAGAAAAGAAAGAGTTGAAAAGTACTCATTCATAAATAAGGGCAAAGTTGAAAATTTACTCGATAATCATTAAGTTAACTAACTCTCCTTGGTATGTGTTATTTAGTTAAAAAAGATTTATAAATAGGATTAGAATAGTAGCTATTCTCTTTATTTTGTTTTATTTGGACATGGTATTTTTAGCCCCTATATGAGTTGGCGTTAGAAAAATACGTTCATGTAAATCGGAATAAAACTCTTCTTACACATTTATCTCGTAAACTATAAGTTTCTACCGCTAACCCAAACATGCTTAAATGTTGCAATGCGCGCTTTGTGCATCTCAAAACGTATTTGGCCTTTTTAACTCCTTTATGTTGAAGAGAATATTAAAAAAATTAATGGATTATTCTTGGAACATGAAGAAATCAAATTTCTTGTAAATAAAAAATATATCTTATTTTGTCCCGTTCTAATTATAAAATCTAGTATAGGAGTTTGTATTGGTCCTAAATCTATTTTTCTTTCTATATTTTTTTAAACTACGCTTATCAACATATATTAAGGTAGATTTTTTTTTATCAAGGAAGTATACAATCCAATGAAAATAATTAAAAAATGCTTTAGAAAAACCAACATACATTCATGAAAAATGATAATGTAACTAAATAACTAATCTCTTTAATTTTTATAAATTCATGGAAGTTAGAAATTACAATTAATCTAATAACTATAACTATAAATGAGGCTAATAAGATTAAGTGATATATCACTCTAATCTTATTTATAAGACTACTTTCGCTATTTTAAAAAATGGACTTACAAATAAGGAGTCCTAACAAACAAAACCTACGCACGCCTATGGATGGGAATGAATAGTTAAATAATTGGAAGTTGCGTTTGGTTGATATCTCTTTACATGGAGAGATTAGTTTAATAGGTATGATATGAGTAAAATTGCTTAAAGCCAATAGTGAGGTTAATAATCCTCTCAAGGTGCGCCTTCGTGATCTCCCAAACATGCCATTAATGGATTATATGCCATCCATATTTTATAGCCTTTTATTTTATATTTTTAAAAAAGCTGCATAGGTAGCTATAAGGAAGACATATAGAGTGGTCCAAGTTTTCATAATGCATGGTAAGATGTGCGCGCAAACAGGTAGTATAGATAGGGAGTACACATTATATGTATATATTTTATGTGTTGATACTTTTATCAGATATATGAGCTTTTTTTTAATTTTTATATATATTATATTTATTTAGATTTAAATTATATCTTTAACTTTTTCATAATGCATGTTTTTTAGGTACACACACAGAGGAATCACTTGAATATATATGTAAACCCAATATTTATGGAATTTTCCCTTTAATTTTCTTATCAAGATTTAGAGGGTAAAGAGTTTTTGTTTATCTTAACATGTGCACTTCCTAACATATGAATTTGTGTTATTCTTTTTACGGGGGTGAGATCGCTTACCACTTTAAAAAAATTTATTAAATATTGAAAAAATATTTTAGGGGATTAGATGCTAATTTACTTAACAAATTTTTTGAAGAAGAGTTAAAGGCAGGGTTAAAATTGCTCATGAAAAATAATTTAATATCAAAAAATTTCCTTAAAATAAAATTAATCTTCTAAGAGTAAATTTACATTACAAATACTTTAAGGTACTAGAAGTCGTTGCAAAAATGCTTTGATGGTTCAGTGCTAACTATAAAATTTTTAGGGAAAATCTCTTTAAGGCCCTCAAAGACCAAATTTTTTTTAATAAAGTCTCATAGAAAATTCTGATGTCAAAAAACTCTTATGCACAACTTCTTTAGTAGGGGATAAACAATTCCATTTGTAAGTTTTAACAACTTTATAGGACTTTTTTGACATCAGAATTTTTTTTGATTTTTTTTTTAAAAACCTTAAAAGGATTTTCCCAAAATTTTACAGGAAGTACTCTTTTTTATTGGAAGAATTAAAGGAAGTATTGTCGAGAGTAAAAAAAAAAAAAAAAAAAAAAAAAAGGTTATATAATTGGAGAAGGTGATTACTGATTAGTAATGGAGGAGAGGCCCCCATGTAAAGACAGCGCGTGAGGTTTTTGAGGGCCTCATGGGGAACATGTGCCTCCCGCCCCCTACCCCGTGACCTCTTTTGTTCCTAATTAACGCTAATAAGCAAAGTTATGTAATATAATTTCTTAAGAAAATAAAATATTACTCAAAAAATTTAGGACTTAAGTAATTAGGAAAATATCAAAAAAAATACTATTTGAACTTCAAAATCTCAAATAGGTGATTTCATAACAAAACGAACTGACAATTGCTTTATTGTTTTTATTAATCCTATTATCGTATTGTCAACAAGATTTTAAAGTTCAAATGATATTTTTTTATAATTTTCTCTAAATAATTTCTCTATCTTCTAATTCATTAATAAAGGTGGGGGCTACCTTTTTTTTTTTTTCCATGTCATCATTCATAATCATCACTATTAAAGGGATTTATAAGAACAATATAATTAATAATCAAGGCATTACACTCTCGTGACAATATTAGCTTTATTAAACACCTGTTTGTTCACTTTAATTTAATTATGAGCGTAGGGACAAGGCCAGCCAACTGCTTCAACTTTTGATTTATTGAATATTATTATATTGTTAATCTCATCCATCTTTTATTTCATTAGGATTCCTTGCTTTCATATTTAATTAATTAGCTGGTGGGTCCCCAAAGCTGCATTATTCACCTGGATAATGCAACTATCACTAAAGGCAAGACTAGGCCTCTCTTGTAATTTTCAAACTTCTCAAATACAAGATTTTTTTTTCTATTAAACTTTAATATTTTTTTCCTAAATTTCAAAACATGAAAGGCCCGTGGGATATGAGGAAATTAAAGATTGATATACATATATATATTCTTACTTTTGCAGGCTGAGAAGTTGTTTCCAAAATTTAAATCATGATCTATAAAGATCACATGACAACAATTTTAAAAACTCTCTCTTAATTCCAAAACATAATAAAGGAGGAGAAAATTTAGTAAAATATATTATATTTTATATATTTATTCTATTTCTAATATATATAAAAATATAATGAACAGGAAGGAAATATAACTTTGAATATTTTTGTCAATAATATGAGGAAAAAAATAATATCAATCACTCTTGAGCACGTAGACCTCACCACAGTTCTTATTAGTACCTAATTGATAAATATGAAAATTATGTCTTATATTTAGAGCTAAAATTAATTCTGGAATATGTTTTATATTAAGAACGGGATGGAGTATTATTTGAAAAAAATAATATACTATATGTTCTATCATAATGACAACATTATTTTCTTATTATAAATATTTGAGAGATAAATAAATATATATACATGCATGTATATGCGTACTTACGAGCGTGTGTTATCGTCTCTCACACACACAGTATCATTAATATGGCAGCCATATTGAAACTTGAAAGTTTTCAAGTATTAAAGATAGATTAATTAAACTCAATCCCTTATATATATAAAAATCATGAATATCAGTTTGGCTAAAAAAATCAATTTGAGAACGTTAATAGCCATACACAGAACAGAGAACAACAAACGATTTAACTTTTAACGAGCTAGTCAAAATCACGAGTAATCTGGAACAAGAACAATACGAATGATCTGAGTCACACACGGAAATCTTTGTCGTATAGAGTTATTCCGTAACCACCGCAAAAGAGAAAACGGTACTCTCCGGATTAAAAACGGACCCTTCTTGCTATATGGCAAGGCGGCAGAACTGGCGAAAGGCAATAATCGACAGTGGAGAGAAGATTGCATATATCGTACCGTGTTCGATTCCCTTAGATTGCATATATCGTACCGCGTCCGATTCCTTTTTATAAACACTATCCACAGAGAGCCAACGGGATAAGCGCTCAACTCTTGGTTACAAAGGGCTCTCAACTTTTAAACCCTAAAATGGAGTAAGCCTCGTAAATTTGGACAACCAACTGTATAAGCGCTTTTAAACCCCAAAAATGGAGTAAGCCTCGTAAATTTTCACAAAAGTGCCGGTATCATGGATTACTCGTGTGCGGGGGATCGCCGGATTTCCAGTGCATTTGCCTCTTGATGGCCCATTGTTGTGTGCGCAAGCCCACTATTCCTCTAAGCCTCTTTACAAGCCCAATATCATATGATTCTATATATAAGCTTATACTCTCATTTTCCCGAGCAATGTGAGACTAGTTTCTTTGACACACCTACACATTTACTCACATGTTTACAACAACCACTTTGGTCCTATTTATAAGTCTACTTTGACCAAATCTCACATGCCAAGGAGAGGTAGTTGATACAATGATTATAGGGGTAAATTTCCAACTTCGCCCTCATTTATGATTGGGTATTTTTCAACTATTTCTTCTCTCTTTATCTTCATGGGTATAATTAATATGGGTAAAATTGTCACAATCTTATTTATTATATGAAACTAAACTTATAAATATGACCAAATTTTGTTGGTCAAAATGAACTTATAAATAAGATCAAAGTAGTAGGTACTACTTTAGATGTAGTACAAGGATTTTTCTCGCTGGATCTATGCAAATCACTATAAAAAGTTCTCAAAGCTCAAGCATCCCAGATCCAGAATTGTTAAGGAGATAAAGTTAAATGCCATTATGTATAAAATATTACTACAAAAAAGGAATAAATGTGATAACGATAATTCATTAAAAGAAAAAAAGTAATTGAAAGGAACAAGTCGTAAAAGGCAACAAGTAATTGAGAACTCAAATCTCAACCACCAACAGCTAAGGAGAACAGTAGCAGTATGTAAAAAGTCCGAATCTTTGGCTTTTTATTTATTTATCATTGTATCTGAAGGGGGAAAACTTGATTATCATCACAGACCATGCATACTCTTTGTTTGTGATAAACAAATTGAATAAGATTCTTCATGCATAAGACAAGCAGGAAAAAAGAAAATCAAAGGGAGAATCCACCCAAATATTCTCCCCCATAATTTTCTAATAGGTCAGTGATAGATATCGTATTTGAATTCTATCTGTAGATCCTGTGCCAGCTTCTTTGTAAAAAGGATCGAATCTATATTTAATTTAAATAATACAAATGGACTTCAAACCTCCATCTTCCCTGGAATCCATCGTGAAAACCACAGGTCTCAGCCATAGGAGTAGTATTCACACGAAATTTATAAATGAGTCTATTTGGAATTTATAACTTCAGAAGCTCAAATAAGTCCATTAGAAGTCCAGCAAAAGTAGAAGTTAGATTATTGATTGTTTGAGATAACTTCAAACCTTGATGGGTTTCGGACCTTAAAGCCATTTTCTTTGTGAAGCCACATCTCCTTGTTTCGAAAGACCTTGAAGTCACTTTGTCATCGCTATCTCAAATACAAATCACATCGAAAAAAGTGCATCGAAAAAAAAAAACAAAAAACAAAAAAAAAAAAAAAAAAAAAAAAAAAAAAAAAAAAAAATCCATAGAAAAAAGTCCATCGAAACAAAAAACCACTTTTTTACTTCTTATAGTTTCGTCTACTTTTATGGCGCTATCCCAAATTTTTAAGGCCCATAGGATAATTAATTAATTATACAGGATAATTAATCCAGTTTTTATATATTTTTCTCCTTTTTATCTGGTTCTTATAGTTTCATCTACTTCTAATCAATCTTCTGTAGTTGTTTTTTTCCCCCTTTTATTAAGTCCTTAGAGTTTCACCCGATTTTTAAATAAGGTTCTTTATAGTTTCATACTTTCATGTGAGATGTGACTAATAATAATAAAAAATGTGAAAAAACTGCCAGAGTTGATTGAAAATCAGGTGAAACTATAGTCTTGCAAATTACTTATCCCAAAGACACACATATATATTAGAATATTTATATCAGGCATACGTTAATTTTAACAAATTTTCAGGGTATATCTCTGAAAAGCCAGTTTCCATGGATATAATAGAGACTAAGCCGTAATTAAACACCGTGAAAAAGACTCAAGAAATTTCGTAGACACTGCAGATTGCAGAAAGAACAATGGAGGAGAAATACGGAGAATATATTCGTACAAATTGTACCAAGTACTCAAAAACAAATAAATTGTACTCCTTCTTGTCCTAAATATAAAACATAGTTAATTTTTTTTAGAGATCAAAAAAATTAATTAAATTACTTTAGAATATTTTTATTTTTCCTTTAAATTAATTAGCTTGACTACTAAACTGATATATAATCTAAAAATATAATACACAACATATGATATGATTAAGTAATCTTAATATTCCCAGAAAAAAGTCAACCTGATCTTATATTTAAGATATGATAAAATATCATTTTGTGAATCTTTTTTATCATATTGGTATAAATTTGCATTTATTTTTCTTTCAATACGTAAAATCAACTCATCACATGCTATATAAATGTCATTCCACATAATATTGAAATTGAATATACAATTCACCTATAAATGTAAAGCATATAGTTTAACGTTCATTTCATTACTTTCCAATTTTGAATTATTAAACTCTGTTTAATAGTGCCTACTTTCTATACAACTTTTTTCCATTGTGTTTGTTATAAAGATTAAAAACACAACATGCATCACACGTTCCTATATCAAACAAACTATTTAATATAATCAATTCATTTTAAGATACATAATAAAAAGTTTTACACTTCATTTATTCTATCTTTTCTGGTAAACCTTTTAAGAGAAGCTTATATGCTGTTGAATCAGATTCATGCATATTCATGTAGATACAAATCTTTATATGATCTTCCTTTTTGATGCAGAGGCAGCTCAGTGCGGTGGTGATGACATCTCTCGCATCTCTTTCATCGCCATTTCTCACTGCTGCAACGGAAAAAAAGCTAAAAACAGCAATGATAATCAGATTCAGGAGAGAGAGAGAGTCTGGCCCACCATGTGGTCCTCGCTTTCTCTCTCTATTCTATTTCAGACCTTCTTTAAATTCACCATCCACCCTTCTTCTTCCCTAGTTGATTCCTACTCAACAACGCTGCTTTGCCCTCTTCTGCATTTCTGTCAAGTCATGAACTGGCCCATATGGTGGAAATGGAGGTCCATGGCCTTGGTCATGGCTATAACTGTGTCGTTTCGTATGGGTATTTGCTTCGACGACGCTCGGTCCCTTTCTTCGCCTGAAGATGCGATTCTCAGGCTTCCTGGGCAGCCCCAAGTTCGGTTTCGACAGTTCTCAGGATACATTCAAGTCGACGATAAGAATGACAAGGCTCTGTTCTACTATTTTGTTGAATCGGACTCTGATCCTGATTCCAAGCCTCTTGTTCTCTGGCTTAATGGAGGTCAGAAATCTCTCTCTCTCTTCGATGGTGGTTTTTCTGCAATGCTTGAAATTCTTAGGTTCGTCATTGTTATTTGGAGATTCGGCAAACGTATTAGCTTGACCGTGATTTTAATGCAGGGCCTGGTTGTTCTTCCTTGGGAGTAGGCGCATTCTCTGAAAATGGGCCTTTCAGACCAAATGGGAAAGTCCTAATTGAAAACAAGTATAGTTGGAACAAAGGTAATTTGGATAAATCACTGCTTATTCCAATCTATAAGTATGGCCAGAATGAATTGGTTCGTTAGCAGATAACAATGAGTTTCTTGATTTTGCAGAAGCAAACATGCTGTATTTGGAGACACCAGTTGGAGTGGGTTTCTCTTATGCCAAAGGAAGTTCCTCCCATTTTACAGTAAACGACGAGGCAACAGGTATCTTTAACTATTATCGATGACTTTAAAAAGCTCCTTTAAACCCTATTTACTGTGGCTAAAGTCACGTACAAGATGTCTGCTTCTTGGGCTTTAGCAAAAAAAAGTTGAGACAAAGCGGTGGTATTGCTGAAATGCCACGCTCAACTTTTTCTTTGTATGGTTCTTTTTTCATGATTAATTTCCATCTTTCACTCCCCCATGGTAGCATTAGAATCAATGGGTACATAGGTTATTATGCTTTTGATTTTGGCATGTTATGGCTATAATATGACTGTCCTGGAATACTCAAATAGTCATCATGTTGTCTTCTGAATTAGTATTCTTGTATTTCTTAAGCCAGGGATAACCTTGTGTTCCTGATACGCTGGTTCAAAAAATTCCCCCACTACAGGCACAGAGACTTGTTTCTGACAGGGGAAAGTTATGCAGGTACCTGTTGAGTTGAGTCATCCCTACCAATCATTTCTTCATTTTCTTGGATTCAAACTCTGAAGGCAGAGTGATGTGATCATTATCATTTCTTCTTACATTTTTTCCCTCATTCATACCAGGGCATTATGTTCCTCAACTTGCAAAGCTCATGATTGAGATGAACAAAAAGGGAAGATATTCAACCTTAAAGGCGTAGCTGTGAGTAGTCTGTTATTTTTGGGTGAAGCGAAGCGAATTAATTGATACAGATCTCTTGGATATTACCTAAGGCCTTAATGGTGTCTTGTATTGTATTGTGTTGCAGTTGGGTAATCCACTTCTAGAATATGCCACGGACTTCAATTCAAGGGCTGAGTTCTTCTGGTCTCATGGATTGATATCAGATTCAACGTACAAAATGTTCACTAAAGTGTGTAATTATTCTCGGTACGTTAGTGAATACTATAGAGACTCAGTGTCGCCTCTTTGTTCAAAGGTTATGCACCAAGTAGGGAGAGAAACCAGTAAATTTGTAGACAAGTACGATGTCACCCTTGATGTTTGCATTTCATCAGTGCTTTCACAGTCCAAGGTTATTTGTCCTCAAACTGAAGTAAGTTGCCTCTGTCCAAACATAAATGAATTGTGGGTTCAGTTCTGTTTCTGTTAATTATTTATCATACTTGCAACATTTTGATCTGTTATCTTGCAGAAAGCAAACGAGATGGTAGATGTATGTGTAGATGACAAAGTAACGAATTATCTAAACCAAAAGGACGTACGCCAAGCGCTCCATGCCAGGCTTGTTGGAGTTCGCAAGTGGGATGTCTGCAGCAAGTAATCTCTTCCTTACTTAACCACAAATTCTGAGTGTTTTTTTTTTAAAAAAACTAATTCGCTTAAAGGTTCTTCGTTAGACATTTTCTATGAAAGATGCATGACTAACCCAGTTAAAAAGAGATAAGTAAGCATGTCAGAGGTGGGTTCTACAAAAGAAAAAGAAAAAAAAGTTGCCTGATAACTGAAAATACCAGGTCAATCTAAAATTTTCTTTTGACCGGTGGTTGAACTTTGAAGAAAACAGTAATAAGAATCAGCTTAGCTTGCGTGAGCTGAATATTATTTCAGGAAATTATGTAATAATTAATCTGCATTGTGTTGGTAACAGCATTCTGGACTACGATATGCTCAACCTGGAAGTGCCTACCCTCCCTCTCGTTAGATCACTAATAAAAGCCGGAGTTCAGGTCTTAATTTACAGGTAGTTAGAACCCAAACAAACAAACAAACAAACAAAATCTCCTTGGTTATATCTAAATTGCTTTGGCTTAAGGGTCATATCCTTGAATTGCTAAGTGGAATCTCATACTTTTCTCGGTACAGCGGAGATCAAGATTCTGTTCTTCCTTTGACTGGTAGCCGCTCCTTGGTTCGAAAACTGGCAAGGAAATTAGAACTAAATACAACAGTACCTTACAGAGTATGGTTTGCAGGACAGCAGGTATAAACTTGATATCTTGTTAGTTTGAATTAGTGGGAAACCAATATTATCATCTTCCCTAAAAGTTTAACTTTGAACCTAGAGACTTGGAATCTTCTCTACACTATTTTCCTCAATTTTCAGAAGAGCCTTCAGAATTCTGACTTCACTCTCTTTAACTTGATACAACTTATATACACAATGAGAAACTAATTTATTTATGCAAATCTGCATATGTAGGTTGGTGGTTGGACTCAAGTTTATGGTAATATCCTCTCATTTGCCACAGTGAGAGGAGCCTCTCATGAAGTCCCTTTCTCACAGCCTGAGAGATCCCTTGTGCTCTTCAAGTCATTCTTGGAAGGCAGGCCTCTACCTGAGAGAATCTTGACCCAAAGTTAAAGAGTCTTTTTTTTTTTTTTTTTTTTTTTTTTTTTTTTTTTTTTTTTTTTTTTTTTTTTTAATGGGACCTAGTGGTCCAGGCAATCGAAGCCCTGAAAGCCAGCTCAAAGGCTGGTGTCCATACCATCCGCCATTGGTTAAAGAGTCTTTTTTGATCTAGTTGAAATTGTAAGTAACCATGCCATTAATTAATTAGTTCCGTATAATTACGAAATGAGTGTATTAGCTAATTGTGCAGGATGTCATAGTGAGGTTTCTTTCCTTTTTCCCCCCCTTCTTTTCGCCTCTATGCGTGTTGTGTTCCTTCAAATGTAATTGGTTCAAGGGTTAGATAAATTATTGTATAAATGTTGTGAAAGTAAAGTGGGGTTTTTTTTTTCTCTTTTCCAAGATCAATCTGACTTGACTTCTTTTCTAAGTTTTGCCAATGCAATTGACTGGTCCAAAGACTGATTGATTAGCCTCCTTGAAACCAAAGTGATTTTTTTTCACCGGCCAAAAAGTGATCGACTTTTATGAAAGAGACCACTTGACTTGATCCAGACACAAGTTACCCAGTCTGACAGAGAAACTATGAAGATTACTTTTAGGAGGAAACTATCAGCTTGGGATCATACAAAAACAGGTATAATTCATTTATTGAATGTTGTATCCAGGAAGCTATCGGCATAAAATGCAGGAGAATTGCATTTCCATTGTCACATGTGGCTTGACGATGAAGCAGATCGTATAACAAGCCAAAGGAGAACATGTTTTGAACAGAAGCAAGAGTTGACGTAGCAGCACACGAGAACTTCCCCTTAAAAAACTTAAAACATATTAGTACTGATTTTTTTGGGGTGAAAATTAGCACTAATTTTCTATAATAAGGTTAGTAAGGCCGTTGAATATAGTTGGATCAGTTCTGCAATGAATTTTGATGTTTTTCTGTTCTGAAGCCTCTGGTGACTATGTTGGGAAGGGGCGTAGCGGATGTTAAACCTTTTAAGAGCCTATGAGAAAATAAATATATAACAGAAATTAAATAGCAAAAGTACCATAATTATTAACGTGAAAACCCTTTAAACTTAAGGATAAAAACTACGGGTTGTCCAAAAAAAAAAAAAAAAAAAAAAAAAAAAAAGAGAGATCCACTGTGATCAAAATATGGTACAAGAAAGTCTTGAACAAATGCACAAACATATATAATCATCCAGCCAAACAACAAAAGCTGTAAATTTACAATAGAGAATAAAGCTGTAAACTTACAATAGAGAATAAAAATACTAGAAAAAAGATCTCTAATTATGAACATGTTTTCTCTCAAACCAGGCCTCCAATCGATGATACCACCATCGAAAATGACGAACCATATTTTCTAAACCTGTTGACCAAATTTCAGCTCGATCGAATGGGCAACGAATGCTCAAACACCGATTTACCAATATTGACATGTGAAGCTCAACCCAATGGACAACCAATGCGCAAATGTTGATTTACCGATACTGATATGTGAAGCTGCATTCTTTCACATGGCTGCAACATTAGACTTTTCTGACCTGTCGAGACTCAACCTATCTGGCCTCGGCAAGGTCTGTCTACTCAAAAACCTAATATGCCCTCTCACCACTTAAATAAGTCAGACATATTCTCAAATTAGAAAACTTTGGGATAATATTCTTTCCTACAGAGAACAATTAGTAAACTTTTCTTTCCTTTCACTCTCTCACTTATTGTAAAAATGTTGTGAAAGTAAAGTGGGGTTTTTTCCTTTTTTCCAAGATCAATCTGACTTGACTTCGTTTATAAGTTTTGCCAATGCGATTGACTGGTCCAAAGACTGATTGATTAGCCTCCTCGAAACCAAAGTGATTTTTTTTTTTTTTTTTTTTTTTTTTTTTTTTTTTTTTTTTTTTTTTTTTTTTTTTCACCAGCCAAAAAGTGATTGACTTTTATGAAAGAGACCACTTGACTTGATCGAGACAAAGTTACCCAGTCTAACAGAGAAACTATGAAGATTACTTTTAGGAGGAAACTATCAGCTTGGGATCATACAGAAACAGGTATAATTTATTTATTGAATGTTGAATCCATGAAGCTATCGGCATAAAATGCAGGAGAATTGCATTTCCATTGTCACATGTGGCTTGACGATGAAGCAGATCGTATAACGAGCCAAAGGAGAACGTGTTTTGAACAGAAGCAAGAGACGTAGCAGCACACGGGAACTTCCCCTTCAAAAACTTTAAAAATGTTGGCACTAATTTTTTTGCGGGTGAAAATTAGCATTACAAAAATATTTATAATTAGAACTGAAAGAATATAATAAAGTTAGTAATGCCGTTGAATACAGTTGGATCAGTTCTGCGGCGAATTTTGATGTTTTTCTGTCCTGAAGCCTCTGGTGAGTTATGTTGGGAAGAGGCACAACAGATGTTAAACTTTACAGCGAAAATTACATATAGGTCCCAAGGAAAGAAAAAAATTATAAAAAAATCTCTTAAAATCACCAAATTACACAGAAGTCTCAAAAGACTTTTTTGATATTATTTGTATGGAAATAAAATCCAAGTTTTTAAATGTTGTTGTAAATACATGCATTTCCATTGTAAATACATGCATTTTTTTATTGTAAATGGTCGATTTTAAATTTTGTTGTAAATACAAAGACTTCCCATTTGTAAATCTATGCTTTTTCTGTTGTAAATGACCTCTCTACGTTCAAAATTCAGATGTTTAAATGTTGTTGTAAATATATGCATTTCCTGTTGTAAATACATGTATTTTCTATTGTAAATAGTCAGATTTTAAATTGTGTTGTAAATACAATACTTCCTGTTGTAAATCTATGTTTTTTCTGTTGTAAATGACTTCTCTACGTTCAAAATCCAGGTGTTTAAATGTTGTTGTAAATATTGGCATTTCCTGTTGTAAATATGGCTTTTTTCCTCATTGTAAATGATCAGGTGTTTAAATGTTGTTGTAAATAACTAAATATAGACATTTCCTGTTATAAATATATGCATTTCCGGTTGTTAATATAAATAATATCAAAAAAGTCCCTTAGGGCTTCTGTGTAATTTTGTGATTTCAGGGGATTTTTTTTTGTAATTTATTTTATTCCTTGGGACCAAGTGTAATTTTTCCAACTTTACAAGAGTCTCTAAGGAAACAAATATATGATGGAAATTAATGTTATCTTTTGTTTTACCTATATTAAACTTTTTATTTGGCCAGGAAAAACTCCGTTAAGGAGTAATGTTATAATATAATTATATAGGGAAAAGGATTTTTTAGGTGAGAACTTATCTAAAAACTACGTCGTTTTAAATTAATGAAGGGTATATTTGTAATTTTAAGTAAATTAATGAAGGGTGTTTTAAAAATTTATATAATAAAAAAGTAAACAAAATTATGGAAACACCCTTCATTAATCCAAAAACGGCGTAGTTTTGGGGATTACTAGAGAAACTTATCTCCATGAATCGGAGAAATCCTTTACCCAATTATATAACTACATAAATAAAATATTGTATAAAAATTATCTCATTGTTTCCTCTTTTTCAATTTCGAATAAACATAAAAAATAAATTAAATTAAATTATGAAAATATATAAACACAATTATTTATTAATAAAAGGGTTAAGGTGCGATTTGGCTAATAAACTATTGGCTCGGGGCGTCCAACACAATTAATTATTAAGTGGATCAAAAATACCAACAAACTTTTAAAAAGGAATGCCGTAGTGAATCTGTTAGCAAAAAGTTAACGTCAGTTATCTAAGGTGCGATTAGCGATGAACTTTTACTCCAAGAGCGTCTAGCACAAAATTCTAAATTTTACTAAATTAAGTAATTTTTTTCTCAATTGTCATTATTCAAAACTACTTATATAGAAATCTATTGACATAAATTACTCATTCTTCAATTTTGTCAAAATTATAATTTGCTAAAATAAACAAAATTTTTAATTAAAAATATAATTATATAATTTAAATAAAACTCAAGGTGTTTTATAGTTTATTATATATGTTAAACAAAAAAAAATTCTGTGACTTATTTTTATTTTAGAAGAAATTGATGTGAGTTAAAAGATTCATTTAATGTTAATAAAATTTAAAAAATCTATTATATCTTGAAAGAAATGAATTTAATTTAATTTTTATTTTTATAAAAAGAGCTTAATGAATATAACGTTGATACTTAATAATATAAATCCGTGAACTTGATGATATCTTTGTTAATTAAATAATCTATTGATTATATGGATATGAGACTTTCGTAGGCCAAATTGCTCCTTAACCTATTATTAAATTTTCCTTCCTCAAGCCTCTTAAGTTATCTTTTTTTTTTTTTTTTTTCCAACAAGTCCCATATTCATATAATCAATAGACATCTAATTAACAAATATATCATCAAGTTGCGGATTCATATTATTAAGTATCAATGTTAATATCCATTAAGCTCTTTTTATAAAAATAAAAACTAAACTCATTTCATTTCTTTCAAGATATAATAGATTTTTTAAATTTTATTAACCTTAAATGAATTTTTTAACTCACATAAATTTCTTCTAAAATAAAAATAAATCATATAATTTTTTTTGTTTAACATATATAATAAACTATAAAACACCTTGAGTTTTATTTAACTCATGTAATTATATTTTTAATTAAAAATTTTTGTTTATTTTAGCAAATTATAATCTTGACAAAATTTAAGAATGAGTAATTTTTGTCCATAGATATCTATAAACTAGTTTTGAATAATGACAATTTAACAAAATTATTTAATTTAGTAAAATTTAGAATTTTGTCTTGACTCTACTCACGGAGTAAAAGTTAGGACATTAACTTTTTACTACCTTAGATAACTGGGCGTTAACTTTTTACTAATGGCGTTGTGCTAGGCACTCTTTTTTAAAAGTTTGTTGGTATTTTTAGTCCACTTAATAGTTAATTGTGTTGGACGCTCCTGAGTCAATAGTTTATTGGCCAAATCGCACATTAACCCTTAATAAAAAATTGTATGAAATTTAGTTTGATTGTGTGATCTCTTATCCATTAGTTTACTGGACAAACATGCTGCAAATTTTACCCTTTTCTGCTTTTCACGTAAAGTGATTTGGGGCATAAAAAGAGATAAACTAGCAGTAAAGACCTGAGGGCAAGAATATTCAAGAAATTAGATTTATTTAAGATGAACCCACATCCTCTCATTTGCAAGAATTAATTATTGATTAATAAGTTTAAAACAAAAGATAACCGATTGAATAGAACTTTACTTTTCTTTTCTTTTTTGCCAGTAGAATATAGAGCCTAACTTATGCCATTAACCGATATTAAACCTTTTTTTTTTCCCTCTCGTATGGCCGCAATATTTGACTTCTTCAACCTCTTTAACCTCAACTTATCCTGCCTCGGTAGGACTTTTTTCCCAAAAACCTAATATGCCCTCTCACCACAATAAATAAGACACAACCTCAAATTAAGAAACTTTGGAAGAATATTCTTTCCCATAAAAAAACTTTCCATTCTTTTCACTCTCTCACTCTTTTCCTTCTTTCCTTTCCTTTCATTTCAAAAAAATAGGAAATACATCAAATTGAATAATTCAAATATGAGTTTTTTTCTCAGGAGAGAAACCCAAAACCCAACAAATTATTGCAGGCCAAGGCAATTTGTTTCGTTCTTTTTTTTTTTTTTTTTTTTTTCTTCTAAGCATATATATCCTTTATTAGAGGCAATTTTATATTATTTGGTACTAAATATAAACATATCTACAACTAGAGATTCAAATGATTCACCACAATATAAGTGAACTAGCTCTTTCCTTCTATACTCAATCCTTATTAGTAGTTTGTTTCACTCTATTTGTTTTGCTAGTTCTTTCATTATGTTGGGCCTTACTATGCATGTTTTCATTTCAAAATACAAGTCTCGTTCGGGCTAATGGGAATTGAGTCTAGTGGAAGGGATTAATCCCTTACAATGTGATTAACAAATGTTTAAATTTTGAATATAATTATTTTGAATATAATTGCTTTCAATAGGAATACATCTTGCCATCTTGGTTAAAAAAAGAATATTTCCTAAAAAAATATACTTTCCTAGAACAAAATTGTGACTTTAGAATTGCTTCCGACATCAATTAATTTTTTTTTTTTTTTTTTTTTTTCCACACTGTTTTAAACTATTTAATTACTTTCTGGAAATTTATATATTTCCTGAATTCTGAAGAAGTTAACTTCCAAAAATTATGCAAGTGAATCAAACCAAACCAACGTCCGATCAAAAAAAAAAAATAAATACTTTCCTAGAACAAAATTGTGACTTTAGAATTGCTTCCGAACCAAATTATTGTCCAATTAATTTTGCTACACCGCCAAATTTGACGCTAAATTTATATGTATTAAATTCACATGAAAATTCATTATAAAACAAACCAATTAATTCTACACCGCCAGTCCAACCAAATTTCATTATAATTTTAATTTTTCATGTTATATGAGCTGGAAATATATAATGTTATCTTATTGCATAGGAGTAATTTGCAGTACTACATTTTTTTGTAACACAAAATTGTTTTCATTTATTTTTATCAATCTAAAATTTCAAGTTTCAGTACGTACTAATTTGTATGATTATTTTTCCAATTATGTCCTTGTCTTCACTAATTTTGAAATCTAGAACAATGTTAATTATTGAAATAAATTTAAGACATATATTAGAAATATCAAAACTTAAAAGAAAAATGATAAAAATGAAGAAATTGCCATACAAAATAGTAAATCAAATCTCAGTTGCAAGTAGTTTTGTTAAATTTCTTACCATTTGCGGAGAGATCTTCACCTATTGTCACATAGCATTGGGTCCAGCAGTTAATAAGTGGATGATGCTTTTGTACTATTCAATCAGTTATCTTTTGTTTTAAACTAATTAATCAATAATTAATGCTTGCAAATGAGAGTATGTACTATGTGGATTTATCTTAAATAAATTCAATTTCTTGAATTTTTTTAATAACAATTTCTTGAATATTCTTGTCCTCAGGTCTTTACTCCCAATTTTCCTCTTTTTATTCCCCAAATCACTTTACGTGAAAGGAGAAAAGGGTAAAATTTGCAGCATGTTTGACCAGTAAAATAATGGATAAGAGATCAGACAATCAAACTGAATTCCATACAATTTTTTATTAATAAATAACTGTGTTTATATATTTTCATAATTTAATTTAATTTTTTTTTATGTTTATTCGGAATTGAAAAAGAGGAAACAATGAGATAATTTTTATACCATATTTTATTTATATAATTTTATAATTATACAGCATTTTTTTCTTGGCCAAATAAAATATTTTTATTATTACTATTAAATATAAAATAAAAAAGTTGACAAGTACCGTTGTTTAGCAGTAGACAGAGAACAAGACCGTTGCGAGATCTTAATCAACGGACAATTATTTTTCTATCTCACGATTTGTAATAATAGAGCCCAACTATAGTGGTTGTGTTTCACGGAACATGTTCAAATGTTCTATAGTTAGTCTCCGTTCGTGGTAGATGTGACTTCAACATCGATGATTTTTTCACGATGTGATTACTATTTGGGATAGTGGTGGCAGAAGTGACTTTTTTCTGATGGACACTTGTTTGACATATAGCTTTTGAAAAAATAGTTGAGATGAAAAATGATTGAAAATGACATGAATTATACACACACCTATATAATGTGATTATATAGGATAAAAATTCAAAATTAAATATAAATTTGCTAAATAAAATAATAAAATTACCATTAAAAAAATTACAACACAATGAAGTATTTAAACAAAATCCTATTATTATTGTTGTCAATATAATTTTAAAATTCAAGTGGTATTTTTTTGTCATTCTCCCTAGATTAAATGTAAGGCAAATATGTAAAAATACAAGGTATAAAATTTTCTAAAAGAGTTGCTAGTATTATAAATAAATTCTCCCTAGATTAAATTCTATGGCAATGAGGGTAGGACGACCTTTTTTTTTTTTTGGGGGGGGGAAGGTCCAAAAGAGACTGCCTTTTTTATGATGGGATGAGAAGTAAGGATATCTAGCTTCACAGAAACAATAGTTTCAAAGTTTAAAGCCTATCAAATAATTAAGCTATCCAAATACTTAATTATCTAACTTTTATTATGATGGGTTCACTAAACTTTTCTTAGCTTTTGAAGCTATGTCAAATAGTCTCTTAGCTTTTGAAGTTTTTTTTTTTTTTAAGAAAAAAATTAAGCACCTTAATATTTCAAAGTTTTTAGTACCATTTTATTCTTGTAGTATTTTTTTAATATCAACAAGCAACCATAAAAGGTCAAACTTAACACACACGAGTGTTATTAAAAAAATATTTTATTATATTAATATTAAATTTCAAAAATTATTCTAAGATACTACGCCCGGTCTTATATATGGGATAAAGTTTATAATATAAATTGCATTATAAATTTTGTCATGTATTTAGGATCGGATGGAGTACATATCGCTCCCTTTGATCCTTCCTATAAGGCACTAACTAACAAGTGTATTAAATCCTTTTTATAAGACATTTATTGTTTCCAAAGAACATTAAATATTTTTTCATGTTTGCTCATAATAATAAAAGTAGTGGGTAGGAGTAATGATTAATACTTGACGGCATATAATACTTCAATTTTAGGACAAATTTAATGACTTTACTATTTTTATTAGTTTGTTGAATTATTAATTGGTGCTTTATATTGCATAAGGACTAGAGGGAAGATAGTTTTTGTATTCTATGTAATTAAAGATAAAATACAAGAAACTAGAATAATCTACCTATTTCCTTCATCAATCAATCTCTTGATTAAAAGTTATAGTTAATCATTGATACAAAAAGTCTCTTCTATCCTATGAGCAGTTTTAGCTAAATAGTCTGCGAGAGTGTTTGTTTCTTTGTCAACATGATGAATTTCTAATTGCCAATCCTTACGAGAAAGATAAATCTTGCTTCCCCTAAGATGTCTCTAAAAGGGGTGGTTGCTTTTACAACCTCTAATGAGCATCAAAAGTACATTAGCACAATCAGTAAAGATAACCACATTCTTAAAACCCTTAACACAACACAACTGAAGACAGATTATGCCAATAAACACTGCTTACAGTCAGAGGGACATTCATTAGTCTGCAGCTATATCCGCATACCCATTCGTTGACATTGATGCTATGCTAGTAGGGATGGAAATAAGTTAAGTGCTTTTGGCTTTAGGATCATGGTTAGAAGGTCCGACATCCTTAAGCCTTCGTAAGGCCTTATCAAGCCTGAAGCCTTTTTAAATGCCTATTTACAATGTAAGCCTTTAAAAAGGTTTCACATTGTAGGCTTTGGAGGCCATAAATAGGCTTTGTGCACTTAGAGCCTATCAAAAACTATATAAATGTAGGCTTTTAATAGAATATAAGAATGAAAAACAATAAATATTATATTATATAAATATATTTATATTTATTTGATGCGTAAATAGGTCGCCTAACTAAATAGGCCTGGCTATTTACATATTTAAGCTTTTTAAATAGACCTTTTTAACAAACGGTCGTGCCATACTAGACCTTAAATAGGCCAAGTCAGAAAGGCTGACATGATGCCTAACCTATTTTCACCCCTATATGCTAGTTTAGGATCATGGTTGGACATCCTAGAAAACATTTGTTTATATATATAAATTAAAGATAAAATCATTTTCATATACTTAGCTATTACATAGATCACAATTAGAAAGTTACACTAAGATAAAACTTATTTCAAATACTATGAATCACAGTTAAAATCTATTTATATGTAAGCAAATATTTTATGTTCGTTTGGAATAGCGATTAAAATTCTTAAAAGTAATTTTCAATTGTGATTTACTTATTATATACTAGGTAAGTATATGAAAAAAGTTTTATTTTGATTTATATACATAAATACTTTAAACCCCAAAAATGATTCAAAATTATTAAAATGTTGAATTGACCGTCACACCCACTATTTCCGGTTTGCATCACCTCAAAAAATGTTGAATAGACCGTTAGAAAATTATTAAAATACGTGTACTATACTAGTTTACCTCGAAAATAACTCAGCACAGATCTCGCGTTATTATAATGAGCAAAGATGTATGTAGAGTAAGTACTATTGTGTATGCAAAGGACTCGTGATGGTGACAGCAGTTATTTGCAGACTGAGACGGACCCACCACCTTAACAAAAGCACGTCATTTCTTTCTCTGTAAACGATACTCCCTGCCCTTCTAAAGTTGGCAGTAGCAGTTAGCTTCTCTTTCTCTGTGTTCTCTGTTTTGTTTTGTTTTGTTTTTGGCTCCAAAACCAAAAGCGTATATAACATAAACCCTGAAATTCCTCTCAAAATCCCTTGAAAAAAGCGAACTACTTTGGCTTCCCTCTCCGTGCGATTTTGACTTCAAATTCTCACAAAACCCCGCTCCTTTTTCCGTTTTTCTTTTCTTTTTTCCATATGGCACAACAGCAAAACCACGCCCCTGCCATCATCATCCCTCTTCGACAACAGGTTTGCATTTTATTCGGTTCTATTCTTCTCTCCCACCTTTTCCTCAATCTGGTCTTAATTTCAGAATAATAGAATGATGATCACCCCCATCATGCTATCTTTTACATGCCATTACTTTAGATCTTTTCACGCACCAAATGTGATCTTGGAGTTGATATAAACTATAATATTTCGATCACACTGCACTAACCTGCTGTGATATGATTCGTTGCGTTTATAATTACATGTGGGGATTGCAGGGTAAAGACGAAGATAAGGAATTGGAACTTGGATCTGACGAGCTTGAGGCCCCATTGCCTCTAACTGCTACTTCCAGGGTCTGCTTCTTACTCACTCACTCCACTGACTAGTGATTTTCCGATTTCACCAGTTTTTAGGGTTTTTCCTCTGTGCTATACTGCAATTGCGAAGATCGATCGATGTTTGCACTGTTTGAAACTTGAAGATTTACTTTTTCTTTGGGAAATCTGCAATGCACGCAGGTCTTGTATATGTTGGGAGATATCGCGGCTGGGCCTGCGTTTAGGTTTACGCAATGGCTCGAATCGGTTCGTAAACGCACTGCCAGAAATCCTTCGTCCGGCTTCCCCCACCGCCCTACGAGGCTTCCGGATGCTATGCCTTCTAGGTTACCCTTCTCATTCATTTTTTTCCATTTGAGTCATTTTCAGCCCATATTCTGCCAGGTTTTGCTTATCTTGAGTTTACTGTCATCGAGTTAACCTGTCACACATATGTACAATGCATTTGTTGGCAGGTTAAGGATTTGCCTTATAAACCGGATGTTAAAGGGGCATATCGAGTAGCTCGTGAATTAGAAGTTCTTTCTTCTTTCATATCAGACATGTCTAATCAATGATTCAGAATCAGTTAGGAATTGTAATATTGTCTTTTCTTAACAAACAAACCAACTAGTATTCTATATTCTATAATGTACTTGAGTAAGTGGGTTTAAAGCACCAAAGCCTAGTTTGTGTGAGCATAAAAGGGCATTTATGCTTATGTTTAATTGGTTTTACAAATAAGAACTGACATTGTCTCTTCTGATAATAGTGATTTTTTCCCCCTTTTTTTGGCTTTCAGTGCAGAAGGATCAATGGACGATCCAAAATGTGATTCACCTCCTGTGCAAACAACAGAACTTAGTTTGTGGGAAAGGCTTGGTAATGCTGCTATGTTGGATATTGAATCTAGCTCTTTTTCTTGGGAGAGGCTCTCTTCACTGCATCACACTGAACACAGCAGCAGCACCGACCATTCTGAGGATGAGATGAACAAAGCTCTTGAGGTTTGTATCTTCTATGCTTATGCACAAGCAAAAAAATATTTATATAACACTTAATGTTTTTTGTAAAGTCCCTTCAGGTTGAAGAGTGAATACATGCAAGTAACTTAGGATTTATAGTTCTATGAACATTGGAATTTTCTTGCTAGTTTAGCTTCCATCCTTGTTATGTTGCCTTGGCACTTTGATATATTTTTGGAAGATTCATAAATAACTGAACGGAATTGAAAGAAACAGATCAGAAGTAATTTACCCTGTCTCTCTTAGGAAGTTTAATAAAGAAGGAGATGAAGGTTCCCTTTATTTTTCAATAAATGTGAAGGAAAGAATAAGTGTCATAGATCTTCCAGCACAACAGTTCCTTTACTCTAATATACTAAGATGGGTGTAATTGTATCAGTAGTGGAAGATGCATGAAATTACTTGAGTTACAAGTCCACACAATTCAACTTTGTGTTTCCTTTTCTAAGGTTTTCTTCAATCATCACTTTTTCTGACAAGTAATAAACCATTATATCTGCAATCTGAACAGAAGAGGCAGTGAAAATCAAGGAGTTCCAAAATCAGAGAAGGGATGAGAACTTCACATGAAAATTTAACCTTTAGATGATTATTCGATATTCATATTCAAGTTTGTCAGATGCAACAGGGTTGAATTTACCTCCTCAAAGACAAATGAATTCGAGAATGCAACATATTTGGACTGAAATTTTGAATTTGGGATGGATATAGAACTTAAGAGGATAATAATGTTTATCAATAATTTAAATTCATATTCCCTCCCTTTACCCCTTAATCTGGTAGGGAATAAAATTAGTATTGTGGGTGGAAAAGGGATGGAAAGTGTTCCCTCATTTTCCTTTCCCGTCCTTCATTTTAAAAATTTCCAAACAAGGAAGATAGTTTTCTTTCCATTCAGTTGATTACCATGCGCCTAAACACACCAAGACATCAGCACCTGTCTCTTTAATTTCTATCAGCTTATCAACAGAATTTCTAATGTATGTGGGTACTTTGCCATTCTATACACATTATATTGATCATTTATTTTATTTTATGTCTGTAATAAAGGTTTTTTTTTTTGAAAAGAAAGATTGGGTATCAAATATTTATTTTATTATCTTTTTGCCTCAATGTCTGCTCAGTTATGTGCACATAGGTAACTGTAAATTCTGGGGGAGTTGTCTTCTTTGCTTTCTTTAATCGCCTTGGGAGCGATGATACTTCTCCGAAGGAGGAAGCTGCTGTAATAAAAATATCATCATCAAGAATGGCAACACAATCTGAACGCCTTGGATATGAATTTGCCAAGTGGTTGGGAGTCCAAACTCCTCAGGTGTTGCCTTTACTTTGATTTATGACAACTGTCACATCTGCAAGCTTGGCTTATAGGCTATGTTCTACCAAATTCATTTTCTTCTATTACTGTGAAAATGCAGGCTAGAGTTGTTCACAATACCAGTCCAGAGTGGTTTCAAATAAAGGAAGCTGCAGAAAAAGCTAGAAATAGAGCATTTTCTGAAGGAGATGAAATTGGTGAAATGACATGTTTAGAACTTTTGGAAGCACTTGAGCTTAGTAGGTGCCTCTTTTTTATGAGGTATGATCCTAATATTGGTTTATAGTGATAAATTTTCATAAGATGGCTGTGTGGGATATTTCTCTTGCTTTGTCACTTTCCCTTTTTTCTGGCGTAATTGGTACAGATATGGCTGATATGCTCATGTACAAGATTGTGTACTGAGCATCGGCACACCTTATATAGATCTTCAGAATTGCCTTGTCTCCGCCAAGAAAGTGTCTCATGGAACTCATGTTTATTTCCTTTTCGTTTTATTTAGATATTGCTTGAATAATATATATAAATGTCTGTTTTTTCAGGATGATAAATAGTTGGTTCTTTTAGGTTTCTAATGTTTTTAGGAAGATCAAAGGAATGATTCTTGGAGAATTGTGATTGTGTTTTATTTTATTTGAATTGAATTATGAACTCTTATCTTTGGACAAGACAGGCCTTTATGAAGCTTTGCATGAATTATTAGTTTTGCTAGTTATATAATGTAGGAGCTCCATATAAGCAGTATCAATTTCCCCCTTTCTCAGTTACAGGTCACAAAACTGGTAGTAAAATACTATGTCTTGCCAGGTGTTGTTGGCATGGAGGCGATGTGCATGTTTAAATGGTAGACTTTGTGTGTTCTTTGGCTTGTGGGAAGGTGTAAATGAAAGTTGGTATAGTAAGAAATGAGACTTCATCACTGCTTGGGCTTTTTTGTGCTGACATTGAGTGCTAGTAAATTAAACCAATTCCAGTGTGGCCATTTACTAGGATAGACAACAATTAAAATTACCCCTTGTTTCACAAGTATATGGCTTTCTTTCTTTGTTTTTCCCCCTTTGTATGTTTTCATGACTTTGCTTTTGATTGGTTAAAGTAAAAGTTCAACATCTTCTTGCAGTTATATACATGGGTCACCTTTACTAGAAAGTTCAAGTGCATTTGAGTCTCAGGAATCTGCTGAAAGAACAGCAGCAGCTCTTGGTAGGGTATTGATGCTAGACCTTGTCATCAGAAATGAAGATAGGCTCCCCTGCCGTCAGCTTAGGTGGCGTGGGAACTCTGCAAATTTGTTGTTGGCTGAAAAGATGATGTCTGTAACTACTAACTCACTTGAAAAAGCCTTAGATTCTGCCATGAATCAATATAGACCAAGGGTGATGAGGGCACTTCAAAAAGAAAGAAGATCAACTTCAATAGGTATCAGAATGAGTTCTAATAATCCTGGATTGCTTTCACAGGCCTCTGATATCTCAGATATCTCAGAATCACCAAGTTGTAGTGACATGAGCCTTGAAGGTCCAACTTCTGGTGAACCACAATGTACTGACATTGTGGCTATTGATTCTGGTGTTCCTCGTCGGCCCCCTGCTGGAAAACGATCAGATGATCAGGCTAACTATCCCAAGTTAGTTGAGTTACTAATCAATAGTTCTGGGTTTTGCTCTAACCTGTTACATGATATCACTGGTGGAAAATTAGGAACTCCTTCACTAGAAGAAATTAATAAAACTACTGATGCACATGCAAGAGAGACAGCAGCAGCAGTTCATGAGTTTCGTTGTGGTTTCCGTGCTGCTCTTAGAGATCTTCAGGGATTTCATATATTCCTACTTACTCTACACCAAAAGCTTGATAGCTTATTACGGTCATTTATGAGCATTATAAGCAAAATATCATCAGGGGAGCCTGACAAAGAGGATTCAATGGCTCCTGATTCTCCTTCACTAAATACTGGAGAAGGTAGTTGTCCATCTCCAGCAAGCAAGGATAGGTCTGTTATTGAAAACCCTCCAGATTATGGTGATTCAGAATCACAAAGAACTGCTCCAAAGGCATCATGGTCGGGGAGTAAAGAAAATTCTGATATTGCTTCTCCTATGTCAAGGGAAGGTTGGCATGGAAAGTTTTATAAAGGAAGTGTGGATCCACTTCGTAGTAGTCTTCGGTTGACGGCAAAGCTACGTGACTTCCATAAATATGCAAAGGTTGAACATAACTTGGTTTACCTTGGTTTGATGGTTTTGGTCATGCTGGTAGAATCATCTATATTGTTAGTTTGGTGCACTTTTTCTATTTGACTTTTTGAACAGATCTTAAGCAATCGATCTATGGCATTTTGCTTTATCATTCAAAACAAGACTAGAATATTGCAAGTCTATTTAAACAAAAGTTTATTGTTGTGAACCACCCTAATGTTTCATTATGTTTAATTCTAAACAAATTTTAAAAAATCAACAATAAATATATGAAACTTTTTAACCAAAATAGAAAAAGATGATACCGTAACTGAAAAATAGCAAGGGCTAAATATGTCAATAGTAATTTTGAGTAGCATATTTGTCTCAAAATAATTTTCTGCTTCTGACTTTGTTTTGAGTAATGGCAAACACCCCTCAATGTGATTGGCAAATGAGAATTGTGAAACATTTTAACTCGTTTTGCTTGGCTGTGTAACAACATTTTGTATTTATGTTCTTTTTCCTCTCTTACCATGAATCCAGGTTGATGCAGAGTCTAATAAAGAATTAGAACAGTGGAATGAAACACTTAAAAGTGATGCCATCAAGCTATGTCAGGACAACAATTTCAATACTGGATTTTTTGAGTGCAGCGATAATAACAGCGTTGATGCATATGAACTGAAGGTATCTCCGACTTTAATCCTTTGCTGAATTAAATGCCAGATACTTTAATTGTATGAAAAGTGCATATTCACAAAGGATATACCTTCTAAATTTCAGGTCAGACTTGAGCACATTCTTGAAAGGATTGCATTAATATCTGAGGCTGCAAATACAGAGAAGCCATCTGCTGTTACCAATAGTTTATTCATTGGGGGAGCACTGGCTGCAAGATCTGTATACACACTGCAACACTTGGGAATCACTCATATTCTGTGTTTGTGCACGAATGAAATTGGACAGTCAGATTCTCAGTTTCCTGATCTATTTGAGTACAAAAATTTCTATGTAAGCAAATTTTCTTTTGTTTTATCCAGCTATTTAGTCAATTATCTGCAGAAATTTAGGGCTTGTTTGATTTTGTTTTTAAAAACAGTTTTTTTTTTTTTTAAAAAAAAAATTGTTTGGAAAATTATTTTTAATATGAGTAATTTGCTTTTAATTTTTTTTTTTAAAAAGCAGTTTTTAGTTGTTTTTTTTTTTTTTTTTTAGGCCACCATATATCCATTATTGACACCGGTGACGACCACCGCCACGTCACCACAAGTGATGGCCACCATCACATCACTTCAAAAACAGATTTTTTAAAACAACTATCCAAACAGATTCTTATTTTGTTTTGTTTTCAAAACTTGTTTCTAGAATCAGTTTTATAAAACTGTTTCTGGGAACAAAAATTGAGAATAGAATCCAACAAGCCCTTAGTTTTGTTTTGTCTTGAGCCCCAGCTGGTGTTAAGAACAAGGTTTCCAACATGCAACCTCATGGTATTAATCAAATTAATTTTGCATAGGAGCCTGAAACTTTTTATTCACCACTTGTGTAATTACTTGGGGTTTTTATAATGACTCTATGATATGCTTACTCTACAACCTTTTCTTATACTTTCATGAGGGATTCAGATGGGAGCTTCGGGAGTGGCAAGGGTGAGACCGGTGTAATTCTTGATACATCCTCTGCAATTGTTAATGGCTCCCTTTCTGTAGCTTTACTTCAGTCTTAAAAAATTTGGTCTCTTTTTGCTGATAGGGAATAGTGATACAGCAATACACACGAGCAATTGACATATGGTATTGAAGACCTAAAACTAAAGGATGTAGAAAATAAGGGATGTGGACCGATGCAAGTAAAAACCATTAGAGGAGCTCAATGCCTATTCAGAAGAGTCAAGAAAGGGAGTTGTGTAAATAATACCCTAGTGGGAGGGGGTGAGCTGGCGCAGAGAGACAGAATTTTAGAAGGGATATATGTTGGGTCTGTGGAGCAGGGCAGGGAAGAGTTGGCTATTTGTGGAGAGTCTCTAGCCCCTTGAAAGCTAAAGAGTCTGTCAATACCTATCTCTTTGTGCTATTGGGAAAGGCATTACAGCTTCTTTATGAGTCCAATACTGAGCTAACTATGAGAACTGAGATTATCTGCTAGGGGCGAGCTTCATCATGTTATTGTTTATGCTTGTGATCTGTGTGCTGCTTTATTTTATGATATACACTTGTTCTTACGCTCGTGCATGATATGCTTAAATGACCAGCTATACTATTACTGTCAGATTCATGGGGTATTCACGTTAATTTTATTTGCCTTTTCCATGGGAACAGGTTTTTGATGATGTAGATTGTAACATCGGCAGCATATTTGAAGAAGCCTGTGATTTTATAGATCATGTTGAACAGAAAGGCCAGAGAATTTTCGTTCATTGCTTTGAAGGGAGAAGCAGAAGCGTGACATTGGTCCTTGCTTACTTAATGCTCAGGAAGTAAGTATAAATGGCAAAAATTGTGTAATCATACGTACAGTAGAGAATGATACTTCTAATATACCTCAACAACCAATCTACCTCTTTATCTTAATTGACTTGTTATAAACCATAAAACTATCTGATTATAATTGAGCATGAAGCAAACGTAAAATTCATCTTCTTCCTTAGTCAAGTTTCACTACTAAAGGTTTCTTGGACATTGGCAACCATAAGCTTTTGTGAATTATGGCGCAGGAAGTTCACTTTATCAGAAGCATGGAATACTCTGAAACGAGTTCATCGTCGAGCACAACCCAACGACGGCTTTGCAAAGATCTTACAGGAACTGGATAAGAAACTGCATGGGAAGGTTTCCATGGAGTGGCAGCAAAGGAAACCAATGATTAAGGTTTGCCCCATATGTGGAAAAAAGGCGGGACTAAGCAGCAGCTCGCTTAAGCTTCATCTGCAGAAATCCCATAAAAAGCTATCTTCAGGGAGTGTGGACAGTGCCATGACAATGGAGATCCAGAAGGCTTTAACAGCTTTGAAAATTAGTCGTGGTGGTGGGAGTGTCAGCCCCACGCAAAGGCAGCCTAGTTCAATAGTGGATGAGTGAGATGCAAATTCCAAGTTCATTCTCATGCATAAAGGTCATTCAGGTTTGTTCATGTGTTACAAATTTGATTTGTTCTTTTCCCCCACTCTTCTTTAGGATGTTAGGAGACGGGGTGGAATATAATGTTATACATACGTCAGTGAAAGTATGCTCATGTTCATAATATAATGAAGCCATGCTTGTGGCCTGGTTTTCGCTTCTTTTGGATTTTGTTATATTTCTGGCCCGAATAATTATATCAAAATGATAGTATGTTATTGTATAGTAATATACATCGTAATATACAAAAAAATATACATCGTATACTTTTGTTTTATGTTGCCAAATTTATTATTACTATTTTTTCTTAGACGGCACGCTTAAATATAGTTATACTACACAAACAAAAAAAACAAAATAGTTATATTTTTATGATGATGGTTCAAAAAGTATTTATATTTTTTTATTGGATTTAATTTTACTCGTAGAGGCATCTTTTTTATTTTTGAACTATTTTTTACTATTAAATAATCCTTAAATATTATTTCATCGTAGTGAATGTTCGTAATCGAATTAGACATTTTGTATATTATACAAAGAAAGAAAACAATTATTCACACCTGGTAAATAATAATAATAATAATAATAATAATAAGGCAATTTATGTAAGTCTCTAAATAATATGGTTTATTATATAGAATTTCTACATGCTAAAAATATTTATATATTAATACTGATACAATAAGTGGATTTGGATTACATGTATTGTGCCTGCGGTAACTAAATTTATGGATGAATTGTTAAGCAAAAAGTCTTATATATTCATATTGATACTCATGAAAAATCCTTAGTAGCTTTTTAGCTCTAATTCCCACTCTTAAATGGGTCCAATCAATATATTTAGAAGGTGAACCTGCACTAAAATTTATCCATCAACTATTTTTTACACAAATCAAGAACTCCATTAATAATTGAAAGTTTTGAAATTTAGGAAATATAGCCAAAAACCTAGAAAAGGGAAAAACAGAACAAAACAGATTTGATGCATTAAAAAAACAAAAAATTAATGCTTTAGAAAAAGACCTTGATACTGATTGGGAAATGTTTTATCACAAGGACCAGGGGGAGTAGTCTTGGAAACTACATCTGTTCAGCATTCATAAAGTTATCCCCTACATGCCAACCACGCAACGCATTCATCTCAAATCTCAAAGCTTAAAAAGAGCCTATGAAAGCGAACCGGAAATCATAATAGCCAAGTCTAACTATACAATGCTGTCACTACTATCTTATTATCTATAGAGTGAATTTCACCTTGTCATACAAGTACATTTGGGTTTACAAGTATTCTTGCTATATCAACTCATGAGACTAACAAAGACCATAATATAAGCTGGGATAATATTACATCACCAAGAACATCTACAAGTACAAACTATCCCAGTTAGGACAAACAAGGCCTTTTTCCTGTTCACTTTGTCTGCTTGGCCATGACCAAACGCAGCTTAGACAGCGAGTAATGGTAAAAATATTACACAAGTAAAAAAGATCGTCCGTGTGAATAGGAAACAAGGCATAAGGAATAAACACAAGCATCATCTATACATAGGCATCCCATTGGGATCCCCAAATTTATACGGTGATGGCCTCCGGCAAGGTGTCTGGAGAACCACTGCTTCCATTCAACACAATCACATTCCCATCAGAATCAACATCCACTATAACAGAATCGCCATCTTTGATCTCTCTTGCAAGCAGCTTCTCAGCCATGCAGTCCTCCAATAGTCGCACTATGGCTCTTCTTAAAGGCCTGGCTCCATAACTGGGATTATAACCTTCGTCAACCACTCTATCCCTAAATCTTTCTGTGACTTGAAGCTCAATATCTTTGGCTTTTAATCTGTCAAAGACTTCTTTCAGCATTATATCAGCAATCTCCTTCACCTCCAGCTTTGTGAGTTGCCTGAAAACTATCATTTCATCCAACCTATTCAAAAACTCTGGCCTAAAGTATTGTTTCAATTCCTCAGTCACCAAACTCTTGATACGATTATAGCTGCTGTCCTTCTCATCATATTCCAAGTCAAATCCGAATTTACGACCACCTTTCTCAATCACACTACTTCCTACGTTTGAAGTCATTATAAGAAGTGTGTTCTTGAAGTCTACAGTTCTGCCCTTACTGTCTGTTAGCCTTCCATCTTCAAGAATTTGAAGCATCATGTTGAATACATCAGGATGAGCTTTCTCAATTTCATCAAAGAGGATAACAGTATATGGCCGACGCCGAACTGCCTCAGTCAACTGACCACCTTCGGTGTAACCGACATATCCAGGAGGGGAACCAATAAGCTTGGAGACAGTATGCCTTTCCATAAATTCACTCATGTCAAGTCGAATCATGGCTTCCTCAGACCCAAAGTAGTATGCAGCCAATGCTTTTGCCAACTCAGACTTCCCTACACCAGTTGGCCCAGAAAATATGAAGCTAGCAATTGGACGATTAGGGTTCTTCAGCCCAACCCGGGCTCGGCGTATAGCCCGACTAATGGCTTCTACAGCTTCATCCTGACCGACGACCCTCTTGTGTAGGTCCTCTTCCATCTTAAGGAGGCGATCAGATTCATCTGTAGAGACTTTCTCAACAGGAATACCCGTCCAAGAAGAGACAATGTGTTGGATGTCAACTTCAGTAACAACTGGACCTCCATCTCCTGCCTCACTCTCAGCCTTGCTCATCTCCTTGCCTTTCTCTACAAGTGCTGAGATTTGAGCCTTAAGATCCATTTCTCTATCTCGTAACTCTCCCGCCTATTCAGAAATTCATGTGTATTAATTATTGACTAAACAAGATTCCAACTTATTATGAGATAAAATCACTTGAATAGAACGAGGAAAATGACAATAATATAAGTTATTATGAAACTATACATGTTGCTTCAAAATTTTAAAGAAAACCACCATTCTCTTCTACAATAAAGCCAAAGGCGGTCTCCCTTAAAAGATTAGTTGCACCAAAACCATACAAATAGTCTTTAAATAAAAGGCATTACCTTTTCAAAGTCTTGGTTGCGGACAGCTTCTTCTTTCTCCTTCACAATCTGCCTGACCTCCTTGTCCAGCTCTTTAGCCTCTTCAGGTAACTGGAATGACACAAACACAGCTCAAGTAACAGAAAACTAATCAACAAAAGAACTATTACCTAAGGTTAATGGACACAAGATACCTGTGCATGTTGAAGTCGAACCCGGGATCCAGCCTCATCAACCAAATCTATAGCTTTGTCTGGCAGAAATCGATCACTGCAGGGAGCATAATTATTTAGAAACTAGGAATCACTTGGTTAAAATACACTGCAAGAAGAAAATAAAAAGCTCCAAGGAGCCTCTAATTAATCTAAAGATACTGCACAATCACAACAGGGATGAAATTTTAAAGGAAAGAGGACTATCAACATTGCACCACCAGCTTCATTCCAGCTTTAACATGCAACCTTGTATGCTCCATCAAAAAATGAAAAGAGACGATAAAAGAAAGAAAGAAAAAGATAAACTGCAACAAACCTGATATACTGGTATGACAGCTGAGCAGCTGCTACAAGAGCTTCATCAGTGTACCGCAGTTTGTGGTGAATCTCATAACGTTCTCTAAGTCCTTTCAAAATTTGTATCGTCTCGTCCACAGTAGGCTCTGGTACTTTAACCGGTTGGAATCGCCTCTCCAATGCAGGATCTCTTTCAATGTGTTTCCTGTATTCATCTAGAGTTGTAGCTCCTATACACTGTACAAATCATTAAGCATATACTTATTTAGTCTAATTTCAATATAAGCAACAATGACTATGTTTAACTACTTATTGATGATCAATTCAGCAAAGGCTTGCCAAGAAGCCCATTAACAATTGGCCTAAGTTGATCATTTGCATTCTAAGATTAGAACTGTATTGGAATCTCACATTCCAAACCTTAGGTTGTGTTTGGTTTGAGGGGAGGGGAGGGGAGGGTATGTTACCTTATTTGGTTTGTTAGAGGGAAGGGGAGGGGAAAAGATCCTTTGTTTAAAATAAAGGGAAGGAAGGGAATTTAACCCAAAACTTTGCCTCCCCTCCCACCTAAAAATTTAAACCAAATGAAGGAAAGAGGTCCCCGCCCAACCCTTCCCCTCTAACCAAACACACCCTTAATGTTGGTTATGACTTTTTATTTTATTAATTCTGACTACATGGAAGCAATAATTGTAACTATCCATGAGAATTGCAATTGATAGCTGACCTAAAGCAGTCATTTCTTATGTTCAATAATTTTTTCAGTAAGGCACATTAATATCGCATAACTGCAAAAAATATCATGCATTCCCATACTTTTACGGTATATCCATTTTGCACTACCCAATAAGAAATATTACCTGCAGTTCACCTCTTGCAAGGGCCGGTTTTAATATATTTGCAGCATCAATTGCTCCTTCAGCTGCTCCAGCTCCAATTAGAGTGTGCACTTCATCAATGAAGAGTATTATCTCATCACTTTGTTTGATCTCCTCTGTCAATTTCTTTAGTCTCTCCTCAAACTCTCCTCGATATTTAGTTCCAGCAACAAGTAGACCCATATCAAGGGTTATAACCTAAATTATTCAGAAGAAAGTAATATATTATAAAAGAATGGGGAAGGCACCAAAATATATTTAACTACTTATTAAAAAAAAAGACATAATAATATATCACTATACTAGCAGACAGGATAAATCTTCTCGACCATGCATGTTTCACAATAGCAACGTTGAGCAAAAAAATGACAGACTAGAGGTGGCATGTCTGAATCAGACAGCCATATGCCTAATACAAGTGAGAAACAAAATTTTTCATATGATTCAAGTTCAAACTCCTCAAAAATGTCTTTAAAGAGTTTTATGAATGCAAAAGTAAAACTTATATCTGAATTAAGTGACTGTTAAGAAATAAAAAGAAGTGGGGCCAAACGCACGCTCAACAACCTTATTTTTGGTGCAATACATTTCTTGTTTCCCAACATGAAAACTCTCCATCAGAAAAATAAAGGAAATGAAACAATACTTCAAATAAGTTGGCAGTCCATCAGTAAGTTGATTGTATTCAGCAGTACCAATAAAGAGGGTAGGGAATGCTATTTTAAATTTACACTGCACTTAAGAACTATAATCAATCCTTAATATAGATAAAAGTAATTCTAACCTTTTTTCCCTCTATAGTTTCAGGTACATCACCATTTGCAATCCGCTGAGCAAGACCCTCAGCAATAGCTGTCTTCCCAACACCAGGTTCTCCAATCAGACAAGGATTATTTTTTGTACGACGACCTAAAATTTGAGTGACACGTTCAATTTGCGGCTGCCTTCCAACTACAGGGTCCAATTTTCCCTGCAAAGGAGAGAAGAATAAACATAATGAGCCTATGTCCACATTGATGCATCATATCATAAGTCATCAACAAATACAAACTTTCAATCACCTCTTCAGCTAGCTTGGTCAAATTGGTGCCATATTCCTCCAAAGTTGGCATTTTATTGCCACTGCTTCCTGGGCCCACAGTAGCAGTGACACTATCAGCACTCTCACCAACCATACGAATAACCTGTGCCCATAAACTGAAATTTAATAACTAAAATGGGAGTTAATAATATCAACAAAAAAACACAAAGGATGGGAGGAAACTAGCCTGTGTGCGAATATTAGTTGGATCAGCACCCAGGTTTTCAAGAACACGTGCTGCAACACCTTCACCCTCCCGAAGGAGACCCAAAAGCAAATGCTCTGATCCAATATAGTTGTGTCCTGAAATTCTCATCGAGCAAAGATTAAGTGTTACAGCAAGTTAAGACAAAATATAGAAATGCTGACTAGAATCATCATCATCAAAATGGTCACTCATGGGAACACAAAAGGTCCAGCACACTTAAATGTTCACTTAAAATTTTGGGACGAAAGGGAATCATATAAAGGTTAATCATCCACTAGGGCCCAATGGAAGGGTCCCTAATGCATGTATAAGGTTATACTTGGAAGTTGGAAGCTTTCTTATGCAAACTACTTATTATATTTTTGTTCATGGTTTCTCTCCATTTCAATCTTACATGTGCTAATAAGATATATCATCCTCTAATAATAAGCACTTAGCTGACCTCCTCAAGTTGTGCAAAATAAAAAAACATACAAGATCTAATATAATCCAAATGCAGATACTCTATGAGGGCGAGCTTTCAAAAAAAAAAAAAAAAAAAAGAAAAAGAAAAAAGAAATCTAGTAAAGAATAGGAAGACAAGCAGAACTGGTGAAGATACTATGAGCTTAGTAATTTGATCACATAAAAATAGATAAAGGTAGTAATAGACTACCAAGTTGGCGGGCTTCTTCAAGTGAAAGTTCCAATACACGCTTTGCTCGAGGTGTAAATGGAATTTCTACTGCAACAAATCCACTACCCCTTCCAATTATCTTTTCCACTTCCACACGTGCATCTTTAAGGTTGATCCCCATAGATTTCAGAACCTTAGCAGCAATACCAGTGCCTTCACCAATGAGACCCAATAGAATCTGCTCTGTTCCAACAAAATTGTGACCAAGACGTCTTGCTTCCTCCTGTGCAAGCATAATTACTTTGATTGCTTTCTCTGTGAAACGCTCAAACATGGCTTTAGGTGCACATCTGCGGGCCCTTCGTCGCCTAGAAGAAGTTGCAATTGCAATTGACACCTTAGAAAAAAAATCTTGTTGAGGTCTTAACATTGTACCCAAGGGATTTAAAGTCCGTAGTCCTGAAAACCCAGAAATTCCTAATCCAGATGCCTGTAAAGTGCACATCATTTTCACTGATCTTCTAGATTTTCTAGCTCCCTTATGCTGACCATTCCTGTGCCCAACCACTAAACTAGGGACATCAACTGAATGAGCCAAAAGCCTAGACATGATTCCTGAATAGCTCGCTGCAATGATTTGTTAATGAAATGTGTTAGCCAGCATGTAACACTCTTTAAGTTCAAATATCATAAGGCATTGAGATAATAAAATGGCAAGTTTCAGCACCATAATATTTAGGGATAAAGACATTGTGCCCTGAGCAAAAACTAAAATAAATCCTAGGAGACTAAAACAAATAAAATACTTTCTTCCAATACTTGTAGACATCTATTCCTCCTAACTACAGTAGTAATATAAAGAAATATAAACTTTTCCTTGATCTTAAAAACCTGCAAATGTTCAATTAAGGAAATCAAATCTATATCAATAAAAGTAATAAGGAAATAGAAAACTCTAAAATAAGCCACATATATTCTTAGATATAGTAAGACCCCCCTATTTACTCTTCAATTGTCTATAGTGATTTATAATTGTATGGAAGAGGCGTATAGCTGTAATTCCAAAGCAATAAATAACAGTTCTGATAAGTGGAATAAGCATCAGATAAAAAACTTTATGAACTGACAAACTTCCACCAAAGATAAATTGAACAATAATCTTAACATCTTTAGTAGAATGAAAAATCTTCAAAGTGACTACATAAAATCACTAAACCATTTCAAGAAACACTCAGTGACTCTGAACACAAAACCCCCAAACCTAACCAAGCAGCTTGTACTACCAATACACAAAGCAGACCACTAAAAATTAACAGTAAATTAGGAAGAAGTAAACTCACCTGAAGCCTTGGCAATATCTGAGGACTAATTCACAGATTCAATAGAAAGGGAAAAAAGAAAAGTTTGAAGGAATGATGAGCATAGAAAGGAGGAGGAAGAAAGACGAAGAAGAATGACGAGTATGTGAGATAAAGATGGTAGCCAATGAACACGATCGAGCAAAATATCTATACTACTGCCTTATCCTTCATATCCTTCGTGCACCGTCCCGTACCCAATTGTTTATTGTTTATTATTAAAAACAATAACACTTTTGGTAAAATAATGAAAAGTTAGCAAATATCCACGTCGCCGGCAGAGAGCCCCGGAGATGTTTTGCAAATTAGATTTTTATATGTGTGTGTTCATTAAAAACTAATATATAAATCCTCCAATAAAATTAATAGACGCAAAAAAAAAAAAAAAAAATCATGCGATAGTGTTTGCAGACAAAGTTGTCTGGTCACGATTAATTCAGATTCAAACATTGTGAAATCTTAGATGGGAAGTTTTAATATATTTTCTATTGAAAAAAAAAATAAAAAGAAGGGGCAGAGATAGTTCTCCTAAATTCCAATATAGTTTTATCTCCTCCAAAAAAAAAAATTATAAGACATTTTTTTTTAATGATAGAAGCATCACATTAATTTTTTTTAAAAAAATCCTCTAATTCTATTTATAAAATTATAAGGCATTTTCAATATGTTTAACACATGCTAACAAAAACTTTAAATTTTATTAATTCTTTCATAAAATTCAACAATTTTTCAATTTTATCTCTATTTAATATTAATTATACTCAATGAAAACAAATTTAATACAATAAGAAATGAAGGAAAAATTATATGTGCACATATGCAATTTTTTCTCCTTAACTTATATTTAAGACTAAAATTTTTCTTCCCTCTCTAGCAAATCAATAGGACTAGAGGAGTAAGTCAGGTCAACAAACATAAAAGCTATTTAGTTCAATTATAAATTTATAATGATACAATTTGATTAAATTTCCATTAAATACTCATTCGTTCAAAATATAAGAGCCAAATACCTAGTTTATATTTATCAAAAAGTTACTCCCTCCATCCTAATCAAAGGAATACTTTTGTAGTGTAATTGCAAATTACATTCCTATAATTAGACTGGATAGTAGTAAAAAGTAGTTAAAATCAATAAAAAAAAAAAAAAAAAAAAAAAAACCTTATTTGTTAAGGGAATAAGTAAAAGAGATAATAAATAAGAAAAAAAGAAGAAAAAGAATGCAGAGGAAAAGAATGATGAGAGATTGTGTAGTAAATTTTTTTAAAAAGTATTAAATGCATTGACAAAAATAAAGTGGGTCTTATTAAAAAAAAACCACATCCTTACAAGTTTGACTCTTATATTTTGAGTTAGAGGGAATGTTTGTGTAATCTCTCTTGTCCTTATTATATAAGACACAAACTAACAATTGTATTTGGTCATTTTTATAATGCACTTGCTTGTTTCTAAAAAACATTAAATATTTTTTCCATGTATGCCCATAATTAATAAGGGTAGTAAGTGAGAGTAATAATTAATATGATACTAGAGTTTAGTGCAATTAGTATGGATAATATTGAAAATTACTTAAATTTTAGGATAAATTTAGTGACTTTAACTGTTTTTATTGTTTTATAAGAATTATTACTTGATGCCTTATAAAAAGACTAGAGTGAGTACTTCTTATAAAATCCTAAGAAAATTGCTGCCTTGAGCCCTAAAAATAAGAGTTGGACAAAGGATTCACATTAATCATAAATATAAGACATTAATCTCTTAAATTTATAATTTTATTTTGAAAGTATCATATTTATTGTACATAGTAAGGGAGTTCCCTAACTAACTTGACTATTTTTTAAAATATTTACAAATTAATTATCAAGCTCCTGTATCAAATACTGAGCAAATATGTAACAAAACTAAAATACCTTAGATTTAAATAATATCTTATGAATATTTTTTATATTATCATCTGGTATTCGATTCGGATTCATTATTGCCCATTCCGATATAAATAACTCTTGGAGGAATGAAACTCGAGACAAAGCCTTATATTACTAAACCAACTCTACGTTTGGTTACAAATATAATTTTATTGTCAATTTATTGATTATTGATAAATTATCACACGATTCTTGTCATTTGTTAGAGGGAGTAACTAATGAAATGGAGAAAAAATCTTAAGATGAAAATGAAGGCCCAACAAACTGAGAGGAAAGTGGACTTTTTGTCCAACTGCTAAAAAAATCTTCCTCGGACCTAGATGGCTAGATCCATTACTCAAACTCAAGCATTGCTTGAAGTGAGTTTCAGGGCCTTCAATCACAGATGGACTATTTTGCTTTAATTTAACAAAAACGTTAATTTCTCTTTCTATATTTTCTTATTTTTTTAATATATAAATTTTAGGAAGAGGTTGGGCCACCACGATCCAAGAGGCTTACCGGCTCTCTTCCTCTTAGGTGATACCAATATAGAGTAGGATGAGCCGTCTATTACCCTCAAGCATTTTACCTAGGCACCTAGGAGTTATGATGTTTCTTCCAGCTCTTTGACCAACTCCAGGATTGAACCCGCTCTCTTTGGTGAGAGTGTTAGACCCTTTTACTAGTTGAACCCAAAGACAAGAGATATTTCTCTTCTATGTTAGTTTTTAAGTTATGGATTTAGTTTTTTTAAGAGAAGAAAGTCCCACGAGTATTGTAACAATAGTTCACAAAAAGATTTAAAAAATAAAAATAAACAAACAACTATTTACCTTATTTATTTGTGGCCAAAAAAAAAATATAAATTGTCTATGTCTTTGGTTTCTTATTTACTCTTTATTCCCGAATAAACCCAACATCTAACATATCAGCCTTTGGGTTAGTTTATCTATAAATAAGTCCTGAAACCACCCATATCCTAAAACATCCTTTACACAATTATAACCCCAAAGATCACAAGGAGAAAAATATATACGATTTTAAATTGAAATGGAGATCTAAAATATATTTAGAAAAATGAACCCGAAAATAAGAATGGAAGGGTGAGAAACAAGATAAAATTGCTAAATTGAAGGGCACATCCAAGGAAAAAGTAAAGAGGTTGTGGTCGACAGATGGGAATGCTGAGCAGTATGCTCCTTGTGCGTATTGTAACCATTTTGAATGTCTATGATAGGCACTGAACAGCAACATGCTGACTCAAATCTTACTCACCGCCACAACATCCCTATTATCTTAAAGGGTTAAAGGTCAAATTTGCCACGGAAGTTTTGCTAAGGGAGCGTCCAGCACCCGAAAGTTTTTTTAGTACTAAATTTGTCCCGGAAGTATGAAAAAGGTAACAAATTTGCCCCTCCATTAATTTTGACCGTTAAGTTTCATTGAGTACATACGTGGCATGCCACCTCATCAATCAAAAGTATCATTTTTGCCTTGGAAGTTTTCATTGAGGATCAATTTTGCCCTTGAAGTTTTCACTAAGAAGCAATTTTGCCCCAGAAATTTACAAAACGTAGCAATTTTGCCCTTATGTCCCCCAATATTAAATTTGACTATTAAATCAGTCAAAGACCACACATGTTATGCCTTGAAAAGGTCGAACTTGGAGTCAGAGAGGAGATCCTTGAGATGTTGAGCTCAAGGCGGCCAGAATTTATGAAGCCGAACTAGTCACAGGGACTGAAAGGTCTATCGCAAAACCCAAAGGAAGCATCACTTATGATCTAGCAAATGAAACGCAAAACGAGAAATGAATTATTCCAAAAATTGGTTCAGTAAAACAAATCAATAGTGATAATATTTACGTTTATACGATGATCATTTGCTTAGATCATAAGTGATGCTTCCTTCCGACCAATTCGGCTTCACAAATTCCGTCGCCTTGAACTCAACATCTCAAGGATCTCCTTCTCTCGACTCCAAGTTTGACCTTTTAAGGCATGACATGTGTGGTCTTTGACGATTTAATAGTCAAATTTAATATGTAGGAAAGAAGGGCAAAATTGATACATTTTGTAAACTTCCGGGGTAAAATTGCTTTTTAGTGAAAACTTCTGGGGCAAACTTGCTCTCAGTGAAAACTTCTGAGGCAAAAATGATATTTAACTCTTATTAGGTTGATGAGGTGACATGTCATGTGTACACTCAGTCAAACTTAACGGTCAAAATTAACGACGGGGTAAATTTGCTATCTTTTTCATACTTCCGGGGCAAATTTGGTACCAAAAAAACTTCTGGGTGCTGGGTGCTCCTTAGCAAAACTTCCGTGGCAAATTAGGCCTTTAACCCTATCTTAAACTTATAGTTTCAAAACTAGCGTTACTTGATTAGATTAATGTCTTTTACATTTTTATTTACTAATTGCTTGCTTGATTTTAGATTATAATTTTCATATATTATAATTACATAAAATTATAGTAGTCATTGTGGTTTTGTAACAACAATAACCACTGTTTTAATGAGTCCGGTTTCTCTACCTATCGGTGAGTCCGCCCATCTCTTCTCATCTTCAATCCCGACCATTGAAATCTTGATCCAAAGGTCCAGATGATTTTCCAAAAACCGCATGCGGGAAAATCATTTTTTTGGAAAATCATCCTAGACCCTTGGATCAAGATTTCAACTAAATGTGATCGATGATAAGGAGGAATGGGCGTAAAAATGCTATGGAGAGTATCTTCTCCCCTATTTTAATAATCAAACCGGGCTAGAAGATTGGACTGGTTTAACTGCCATCTCTTCTTTTAAAGCACTCAATTTTTGTAGTTAAATTGTTTTTTTATCATTGGTTAAGGTATTAAAATAATCTTTAATTTTTATCAAAAATTTAATGGTAACTATAAATTTTGAGCGTACAAAATTAGTAACCATAAACTATTTTTTGGAACAAAAGTAACCATAAACTTTTAAAATTGAGATGTTAAACCTAACTAACTTCCATCTATTACAATAAGGAAAACAAATCTTTTTGCCTTTAAAGTTTTGATTCTCTTATAACTCAGTCCTTGGAGTTTCGCTTGGTATAACTCAATCCTTGAACTTTTGAATCGCTTGCAACTCAGTCTTTGATGTTTCTGAGTTATCCTATGTGCCAAAAAAATGTTAAAAATAATGTTAAAAGTACATTAATTAAAAAAATAATAACCATCGTCCTCTTCCCACGGACTCGAATCCTCCTCCACATCTGTTTTCTAGAAATCCCGTTGGGCATCCGCGGCATAATGGCAGATCCTTCAGAAACTCCTTTCAAGCATAAGGTGGGATCGATTTTCTTATATTAAAGGGACTTCAAAATTATGAGCATCATGTAAAGCATCTATACGTAGTTCCATTTATCATTAAAAGGAGAGATTGTATGTAGACGTGGCAGATGCCCGGTGAGGTTTCGGAAAACAAAGGCGGAGGGGATGTGAGTTGATGGGGACGGCGACACTTTTTATATATTTTTATTTATTTAAAATCCACCTAAGAAATTTTTAACAAGTATTTTAACATTTTTTTGCCACATAGGATGACTTAGAAACATCAGAGACTAAATTGCAAGCGAGTTAAAATTTTAGAGACCGAGTAATACCGAGTCAAATTCCAAAGAGTAAGTAATAAGTGGGCCAAAACTTTAAGGGGCAAAAGATTAATTTTCCCATTATTATAGATGGAAGTTGATTATGTTTAACAATTTTGCCCCAATTTTAAAAGTTTATTGTTACTTTTACTCCAAAAAATAGTAGGTATATCGTTATTGTTACATTTTAATAAAAGTTAAATGTTATTTTCGCACTAACCCTTTATCATACTGAAAACAATCAATTATGTAACTTATATTTATATTTTTCATTGTTTTATTCCTATGATTCACATATAATAATAAAATTATTCTAACACAGTAAACAAGTTTTTTAAACTATACTCCGTCTATCATTATTTATAAGTCATTTTTAACTAATTTTATACTATTTAAAAGAGTTAGTTAAAACTAGTTTATGTTTTTTTTAAATGTTCTGTATTTTTTAAAATAATATTAATTGAATATAATAAATTTTATCCAGTTTCATTTATTTATCAAAATCCTTCTAATTACTATAATTACTTAATATCATAATATGATCACACCGAGAGCACTGTCAAAAAATATTAATTGCTCTCTAAGTTTTGCAAACAAAACATTGAATGAAGAATAAAATAACTACAAGCAAGCATAGAAAACAATTCAGTGCACTGAAATAATAGTTGGTACACAAATCTCTGCACCTTGCTTGCTACCTATAGACTACCAATTATACAAGGAAGAGGAAGAAGATCAGTGCACTGAAATAAATAAAAAAAATTGTGAATTTTATTGATATGTACACATTAATAAAACAGTTGCCTCCTTGATTAATTCCACACTCTATTATTCTAATCGCCCTCCCTTTTGACTAGAAATTAGAGCAAAATTTGGGGAGGGTACTGTTTTATTTATTTGCAGTGGCATACTGGGATTCTGAGAGTGGAGATTATGTCTAATTGTGTGGGGAGTGTAAACCCCATAAATGAATATTTCAGAATAGATTTACTCCTTAACTCATTTATATAATGCTTTCCCAAATCCAAATTACATAAAACATTTCTAACTAATTTATGCATATCAATAAAAAAAATAGTTAAAAATATTAAATTTGTTATATGATTTCTCATAATACTGTTGTTGATCACATTAAACTCCAACTTCATACGAGTATTATTTATACTCCCTCTAGTCATTAATATAAAATATATTTACTTAATTAAATTAAATTAAAGAAGTTAGATAAGTTAGTTAATATGATATGTATTTTCTAAAATACTCAAGTCATCATCTTTGATTTTCTCACCCTTCTCCTCCTTGATTATTATTGAGAGAGAATTAATATAAATAAATTAAGAAAAAATTGACAAATATAAAAAATATGTCATATATTTAAGACTAAGATCAACTCACCAAAAAATCCTATATTAAGGACCGGAGGAAGTATTATCTTATTATCCTTATTAAATATGAGCATATATGAAAATAAATACTCCCTCTGATCTATAATACGAGCACTTTAACTAATTTGCGGGAAATAAGAAGTGATTGTTAACTCATTGAATATGTTATGAATTAAAATGTTTTTCCACTTTTACTCTTTTAAAAAATGTGTTTGAAAATTTAATGAGTGAGAAAAATTGAAAATTAGTATTAATTATCTTATAAGTGACTTATACCACTCTGGTCTTATTTATAAATCCCTTTTAACTAAATCACACATACCGATGTGAGATAGGCTAAATGATTATGGGGTAAATTTTTTACTTTGTCCTCATCTATGAATGGGTTTTTTTGTCAACTTTTTCTTTTTTTCTCTATTTTCATTGATATAATTAATATGGGCAAAATTATCATAATCTCATTTATTACCCTGAAACTGGATTTATAAATAAAATCAAATTTATTGATTAAAAAGGATTTATAAATAGGATCATAGTGATATTTTAAACCAAATGATTCTCCAATAAATGTCTTATATTATTGTGGAGCGAATGGAGTAGTTAATGTTCATTGTAGCTCATAAAAACGATGAAAAGTTTCTTTCAGAGTACATCTTATAAAATATATGGGAGAGAGTGTGGCATTAAATTTGAGTGCTTATATCACACCTTGTAAGTGATGTTGACCACAAAGCATAAGAGAGCAATTTTGGAGAAACTTGAATGAAGTTGAATAAGTTTAGGGAACAGCTTGAGAAAGCCTAGGAACTTTGAGATTAATGAATGATCATTTGAGAGAGATTGATGGGGAAATTAAAAAGGGTGGGGGAGGGAGGGTACTCTCTATGTCCTACAAGAAGAGAGATGGATGAAATTAAGGCCAGGCAGTGAAGGTCACGAGGTTAGTGAAGAAGCAATAAATTAGGAGTGTGTTCCTTTGTTTCCTTCCCTATGGTCACTTCCTGAGCCACACTGCAAATAACTTAAAGATGCTTTTGTCTATGTGTTCCTCCTCCTTCTATATTTTACCCACCCATTCATTTCTCTCCATCTATTGCATTCAATTGGGTTCCTGAATCCCACATGGATGGCCCCACATAAACTTCATTTAATGGGCCCCACTTCTTATTCATTCATGTTTATTTTTCCAAGTAGCCGCCTATTTTAAAATACCACTTATTCTATTTATAAGTCCAAATTAGCTACTCTTACATACTACTCTGATCCTATTTATAAGTCAATTTTGACCAACAAAATTTGATCCTATTTATAAGTTTAGTTTCATATAATAAATGATACTGTGACAATTTACCTATATTAATTATACCTATGAAGATAGAGAGAGAAGAAACGGTTGAAAAATACTCAATCATAAATGAGGGCAAAGTTGAAAATTTACCCCCATAATCATTGTGTCAACTACCTCTTCTTGGTATGTGAGATTTGGTCAAAGTGGACATATAAATAGGACTAGAGTGATACTACTCTGGTCCTATTTATAAGTCCTTTTTTACCAAAAAAATTGGTCCTATTTATAAGTCACTTTTGACCAAATAAATGAGATTGTGACAATTTTGCCCATATATTGCACCAATAAAAATAGAGAGAGAATAAAGAGTTGAAAGGTAGCCATTCATAAATGAGGGTAAAGTTGAAAATTTACCTCATAATCATTGAGTTACCTACCTCTCCTTGGTATGTGTGATTTGGTCAAAAGGGATAGGACTAAAGTGGTATTTATAAATCCATTCTGATAAAAAAAAATTGGTCTTATTTATAAATCCTGTTTCATGTGATAAATGAGATTGTGACAATTTTACCCATATTAGTGTTACTCATGAGATAGAGAGAGAAGAAACAGTTGAAAAATACCCAATCATAAACAAGGGCAAAGTTGAAAATTTATCTCATACTCATTGAGTTAACTACCTTTCCTTGGTATGTGAGATTTGGTCAAAATGGACTTATAAATAATACCAGAGTCGTATTAATGAGAGTTAGTTAACTAATTAATTATGGGCTAACTTTTCAATTTTACCTTTATCTATAATTGGTTTTGAAAGTCATCACGAATAAATTATTTTTGTTTATTGCAATTAAGAGGGGAAAATGTAAGGAAAAAACACACACACACATTTATTACTCTAGACTTATAGTAAGATCAAAATGGACTTATAAATAAGATCAAAGTACTATTTTCTCTATTCCTTATTATAAAACACCAACTAACAAGTGTGTTTGATCATTTTTATGAAGAACTTGCTTATTTCCAAAAAACATTGAATATTTTTTTATTAACGTATACCCATAATTAATAATAGTAGTGAGTGAGAGTAATAATTAATATGATATTAGAGTTTAGTGTAATTAATAGGGATGATATTGTAAATTACTTAAATTTTAAAATAAAATTAATGACTTTAACTGTTTTTATTGATTTATAAAAATTATTTGTTAGTATCTTATAATAAAACAAGAGGAAGTAGTACAAAAGTCCAGTTTATCGTGGTCAGTCTGTTTCAAGTCCAGTTAATCGTATGTTTCATAATATAAGTCTAGTTTAACTATCTTAAATAAATAATATTAGTTAAAAGGTGAGTATTGATTTTGTAAGGTTTTTACAAACGTGCTCTCAACAAAAGTAAATATTACAAAAAATTAATACTACATGAATTATAATGAATTAATTACTCATAAATTTAATTATATAAAATGAAAAAAATAGGAAAATTAATATTAAACGCTTTTAGATGTTTGTCAACTTGGACATGTAATGCGGATAGAAAGTAGAAACAATTATGGGTAGAAGAGATTTCTCTAGTAACCTTAAAATTTAAATTTTCTCTTCTCTATCTTACGACCCTCTTTCATCTTTTTCTCGCCGGTGGCTTGTGACACCATCACAAGTCACCTATGAGTATCATTCTATGCCACAACTGCGTCAAAGTGGTAGATCGGTTCCCAGATATTTGATTTGTAGCCTTCTCCTTCTTATTTGCAGTGGTTGTAGACTTCTTTCGTCCTTGTGGCGAGTTTTTTCCTCTCCTTCTTTAGATCTGTTCTACGACGGCGAGAGCTATCTGCCTTTTATTTCTTTTTTTGTGGAGTTGGGTTTGTGGTAGTGTTATTGTTTTTTTAGGAAATAAACAGATATGTGAGATCTGAGTATAAATCCTCTTGGTTGGATGGTTGTTTAAATATTATTAGCTTCAACTATCACCTAGTGGCTCAGATCTATATTCTTGGAGGAAGATTTTAAGAGGTGTTGTTCAGTGTGTGGTCGAGGTCATCATATTTGTTTGAACAAAGGAGCATAAGTGTTCTTTAAAATATCATGGGTTTTCTTCCTTCTGAAGTTGGGTTTTCTTTGATCGTTACCCCAAATCGGGTTATCTGTGCAACTTTTCTAATTGCAGCTACTGCTTATAAGGAGGTGTGCCCGTTAGGATGGGTTTTACAACCAACACTTTTTTTTACGTCATTTCTAACCTTGGATATCGAAGAGGTCGGTTTTGTCCATGTTTCTGTTTCTACTTCTACTTTTAAATCTTTAATATACAGCGATTGGTTGTTCTTGTATTTGGCTTATTTTATTATATTTGATTTGACTTTGTTTGTATTATATTTTCAGTTTGTTTTTATGTATTACACCGGTTGCAGTAATAATATAAATAATTTTTGAAAAAAAAAAAAAATTACGCGCAGAAGACTTTATAGAAGGTTTTAGTATGATCCTTTAATTTGAAAAAAATGTCTTTTCAATACTCTACCCCTATCGATAATTATTAAAAATGTTGATATTGAAATGTCAATGTTGATACAACATTATTAATTTTCAAAATAGCTTATCAAATGCTAACATACATACATACATACCTAAGGTTTGTGAGGGAAAAAAAAGGTACTCATTTATCATTCATGTTCCATTTATTTTACCAAACACAACAAAGAAAACTAGTCTTAAACATCAAATGAGATTTTAGGCGATGTCATTCTATTTCATTCCTTTTTCTATCATTCATTGTAACTTACCAGACATCTAATTCCTTTTTTTTTTTTTTTTTTTTTTTTTTGAATGACATGTGAATTCCATCAATTAAACAAATGTGTTATGTGGAATAACTTAGCTAATTCAAATTTGTTAATTAGTCTAAGAGTAATAATAGTAATTAATGAAAGTGTACTGTACAATGTGTATTTTGTTTTCTAATAAAAGGAGTAATTTCATTCAAAACGAGCTATACAAATATGTGTATTTAATTATGGGAAAACCACGTGCAAGTCCCAAGCAAGCTAAATAAATACAATTAGGTCCCATCAAATCACCAAACTACACTAAAGTCTCTAGGAACTTTTTAAATATTATTTCTATTAAGAAAATAAAGTGTTATATTTACAACAAAATTTAAAAACCTGGTCATTCAAAACAAAAAAAAAACTATATTTACAATAAGAAGTGTCATATTTACAACAAAATTTAAACACCTGGATTTTGTTTCAAACTAAAGTCCATTAGCGTACAGAGGTTATTTACAACAGAAAAATACTATATTTACAATAGGAAGTGCTATATTCACAACAAAATTTTAAACTTGACCGTTTACAACATAAAAAACTATATTAACAACAGGAAATGTTATATTTATAACAAAATTTAAAAAATTTGGATTTTGTTTTAATACAAATAATATCAAAAAGGTCCCTAGACACTTTTTTGATATGTGAATTTCTATTGAGACTTTTTTGTAATTTTTTATGGTCTTTAGGACCTGACTATAATTTTCCCTTTAATTATTTCGTGTCTCATTTGCTCCTTTCATGCATATTATATATTTTATCCACTTTTTTGAAAAATAAAATGTATCATTGTATCACTCCTCATTATATTTAGTTTGAGGAAAATTTCGATATTGGCAAAAAAAAAAACGCTCCCTCCGGTTTTAATTTTAAGAATGAGTTAACTTTTTTGAAAAGATCAAGAAAGTTAATTATATTATTTTAGAGTATTTTTATTTTTAGAAAATTAATTTTTGACTAAAAAACTAATATATAATCTAAATTATTTTGATATAATTAAATAATATATAATTTCTCCAAAAAAATCACCCAATCTTATATTTAAGATATAATTAAATAATTTATAAGTTCACTTTGACAAAAAAAAAAAAAATTGGTCCTTTTTATAAGTCCATTTTGACCAAAAAATAATTTTACCTAATCTTATATTTAAAAGGTACACATAAATGAGGGTGAAGTTGGAAATTTATTCCATAATCAATTATCTCTTTTTAGTGTTTATAAATAGGATTTCCCCATTTTCCCAAATGAAGATGTGGGAGGATCTGAGCACATTGGAAAACAACAGAGGGATACATGGTGCAGTAACTGCGGTGACCCAAAAGACCAGGCAGTCACGAGATACTTCTGACTTTATTACTGCTATTACATCACATGCACCTTTTTATTGCTATTTCATTTTTAAAACAATATTTTAATAGAAAACCATGGCCTCACTTCAAACAGAACTGATGCTTAAACTGAAATGAAACATTGTTTTCCCAACGATAACATCACATTGTTTTGGGGTTTGTGCCTGTTTTTCGGTTGAGTGTGCTCAGTTATTCGATTGAGTTGCTCTCTTTCTGCATCATAAGTGGTAAGGAATCAACATGGAATGAAAGTTTTATGGTTACAACATCTGATGTGTGAAGAAAAAAAAAATGTGTTTTTAATAGGTGCATCGATAGTTGTTCATATAGGTGATAAACTTATTAATAACAACTGTAGGTCATGTGTCATTTTAATCATTTTAGTTGTGGTTTCATCTTGTTTGGATAAGGTTTTTAATGTTTTCTACTACTTCTAGTCTAAAATATAGAATATGGTTTGTTGCATAATTTATACTATAAACTATCTCCTACATTTAGGATAAGAGAAGTATGTTTTTTTGGTACATTCTTCTCTGTTTATGTAGTAAAAATGGGAATGAATGAACATGGGGTGAAAGTTTTGAGATCGAAACTTCCTGGGTCAATAGGGTTTGGGGGCTATCGGGGAAGATGAATTGACAAAGTCGGTGGCTATCGGGGAGAGAGGAAGACAATTAGGGATTTTCAATTTGTTCACATTTTTCTCTAATTCACTAGGGTTATTCAGGTCTTTTTGCATTTCAAATTTATCACCTAAAAGTCTCAACATTACTGTAAATTTGAGACTTCAAGTAACTTTGGAGTCATATATTTTCTAACTTAAGACCTTACTACAATTTTCCCAATCTTTTGACAAGTTTAAATTTTAATTAAAATAATAATAAAAGAAAAAAAAAATTATCAGTTTTTTATTGATTTTTATCTAGCCTTCCTTCCTATCAGAAATTCATTTCCTGTGGCACACTGCTTCCTTCCCGTATCTCCCTACAGTCTGCCCGTCAGTATCTAGGTTTTGGACTTTTACAGACCTATGATTCCATTGTTTATTTAAAAGATGAAACATTGGAGATGTACTTGAAAATTGATCTGATTTTAAATATAAGATTTATTTTCATTCTTAATTATAGAAGTATTTTTAGAATGTAATTTTGTATTATAAAAGTATTCTTATAATTAGGATCGGAGGAAGTATATTTTTTATTTTATCAATTTTTTCTCAATTTATTTATATTCATGCTCCCAAATGTAATTAAGGATGAGAGAGAATTAATGAATTAATTAAGAAAGATAATTAATTTATTTTAAAAAATATATGTCATATTAAGTAATTTAATTAATTTCTTTAATTTAATCAAATTAGATAAATATATCTTATATTAAAAAATAAATCAAGTACCATCTCATATATACTATTAGAATATGACTAGATTTTAACCCCAGAAACAACTAAAGTGGAACAATGTCAATATAAGCCTTTCCTCTTCCCGAAGTTCGATGTATATTGCAACACCTGAAGTACACAAAAATCTGATTGCAATGCACTTTATAAAATTGAAATTTGGAATCGTACTTTAGTCTTCTGTCTCAGATTGAAATCCAGGGATTGTTTGAATATCTTTCGAGACGGCAAGAAATTTTCCAATTTTTGTAGATTTATTTCAATTTTAGAATATACAAATATTATATTAAATCATTAACATTTAAAAATGTTATACTTTATCAGAATTTAATTATTTAATTGCAGAATCAACACTTCAATTCGCTTAATTATCATTTTTCGTTAACCAAAACCAACGTTGTTAAGTTTAAGAGACTAAATATGCTTTTTATAAATTTAAAGGATTAAGTCATTAAGATAATGCTCTTCCGGTAATTATAAGATTTAGTTGACTTTTTAAGAGAGATTAAGAAAGCTAATTAAATTACTTTAGAATATTTTTATTTTTATTTTTTCTTCAAACTAATTAGTTTAACTAATAAAGTAATATATATAATTTAAAGACACATAACATATGAAATGATTAAATAACTTATTTACCTTCCTTAATCTCTCCAAAAAAAGTCAATTAGATCTTATAATTAGGATTAAAAGTAGTAGTTGATGTAAATATAAAAGAGTAAACAAATACTTTTGCCTTTCATTTTTAAACGTCTCTCATTCTTGGATTTTGATAGAGCTATCTACTGCGTTCTCCTTATTCCATTCACACATGTTTGCGTCCTACATGAAATATACAAATAGTTTAATTAATATGTAAAAATAAATTTATGATTAAAATTGGTTAAAGATAATAAATATATATTTTATTTTTAAAAATATCTTTAATGAAAATCGTGGGGGAAAAAAGACCAGAAAAATGATTAATACAATGAAATAGAGAACAAGAGAAATGAGAAGAAAAAAGAGAAAAAAATTATTTACTTTTAAGATGCGTGTACAATATGATAGCTCTATAAACTTCAATAAATGAGATTATATAATCATAGAAAAATAATGAGGAGATGATCATATTGATATATTTTAATATATTATTCATAATGTCAAGAACATACATTTAATGAGGGTAAAAAAATAAAATAAAATTTTAGACATACTTTAATTAAGTGAAGCATACTAAAAATAGGACCACGTCACCCAGTAAAACTATATACTACTATATATAGGACTGAAAGTAATATTTATTACGTTAAAAACGTGTTTCAAATCACATTTTGAGGTATTCAAATATGAAAATTTTGATTAATACAAATATTATTCTAAATATAAATAATCATTTGAAACCAACTTAAATTGAAAAAACGCGATGAGATATAAATAGAGGCTAAAAATTCAAATCTCGAATATATAACAATAAAAGATGGCACGCCTCTACATCAACATTACCTCTTTATTTCTAATTAAAATTAAAATTCAAGTACCAACTAAAGTTTGGCTGATAACAGCTTAACAAATCAAGATTTAAATCCCACTACTCTCTCTCATTAATAAAAAAATCTCACTACTTTCATTTAGTTTTAATTTCAACTATGCTTTGAAGAAGACATTTTTGTACCCATCAATAGTTGAATTTATCTATTTTTGTGACTTAAAATTATATGACACTAAAAAAAATCATGTCAAATTTTTAAAATTAAAATTAGAATATTACTCGTATAATACAATAAAGATAGTAAGTTATAATATGATTTTTATTTTTATTTTTATATATTCATTTCAATATTAAAAAAAGGTTAAGGTTCCCATGCAAAAGTTTTTTGGATTCAAAGCCAAAGAAAGTTAAAATTGAGTATTATTGCCTCCTACAGTTAAAAATACTAATGACTAACGTCAATTTTTTAAATATTGCTATATTAAATTTTTAATGAAGTGAGACAATACTGTTATATCTTAAAACTTACACGTTAAACCCAAAAAATCCTTTGAAACAATATTATTATATCGGATATTTGTTAGTTATTAGTGTTACTATCAACGTTACTACCAGTTTTTTTATCGTTAGATCAAAATCTCATCTACATTTATCATTTATTTCTCATATTGAGATTATGATTTAACGGTGAAATAAACTGATAGTAATGTTTATAATAATACTAATTGGTAGTAACAATATCTTATCCCTTATTATAAAGTTTTCTAAATTAATTTGTACCTTAGAAAAGATATTTGTAGGAAAATATCTATTGTATAGTGAAAATTTTTACTAAATTAAAACGATTGTACCAATTTTCCAAACGATATTTGTAGGAGGAAGAGTTTTACGTTTTACGATTTTTTATTCTCCTTCCGTTTTAGGTAAAATCCCAAAAAAAAAAAAAAAAAAAAGTAGACACATGGATCCACTATGTTGGACCAAGAGATGAGTGTACAGTGCAGTACCATTAATGCGTCTATTTTTTTTTAATTAAAAAAAACACGCCATAATAAATGCTCGTCTTTTGCATCGGAAGAAAGCGGCCAAACAATAATCATTCACATTTATTTATGGCAACATTGGGACTATGCATGGCTTTTAATTTTTCAGCATACTACTAAAAAATATTTTTTTTAAATTTTAATTTAATTTGAACGTTGCGAATTGCAAAACTGAAAAAAATATATCTATATATATATATTTTTTATAGTAAATGAAAATTTAAATGCAATACATAGTCCCAATGTTTCTGAGATAGGACCAAGTTGACTTCGGTGAGCCCCTCCATTTCCTTTGGCATTAAGAGAGACAGAAGAAACGAAAGTGTCAATAATGTAAATCAGAGTCCAAATATGGACAATGTTATAAGTAGGAGTATAGGAACAAACCAATGGTTTTGCCCAAAATGAAATAAAAGCCAAAAAGGGCTTACTGAAAACAAGCCTTTTGAAGGATGCTAACCTCTTTTGCCTTTTTGCAGAGAAACTGCAAATTCAGTTTGAGGCCAAAATCATTATTGATGATGAACACTATCTTGCTTCTTTTGGATGCTAACCTCTTTTCTATTGTCTAAGTTATAAGCTGTCCAATTCATCATTATAAAGCCGCCAACTTTATGTTACCATCTTCTCAATGAGTAACATGACCAAAAATGTATTTGAACTTGCGCTAAAATGGTTTCATGCGCTTCACATTTTGAGTTATTAAGAATATAAATTCAAATTTTATTATTTATTTGAGGATCTTGTTTGTAGACGACAAGCAAGTATCTCAGTTTTGGATACAAACCTATCTTTACTTGTTTTGAATGCTAACCTCTTTATATTATCTCAGTTTCAAACTATCCAATCCATCATTTCAAAGCCGTCAACTTTTTTCAATTCATGCTTATCTTGCCATCTTCATTTTATGATTATTAAAATTTTATGATCTAGCGTTATCGTTGAGTAGCATGACCTAAAACGTGTTTGAACTTACGTTAAAATGATTTCATGCACTTCATATTTTGAGTTATTAAGGTTATGAATTCAAATCTTATTATTGATGATGTGAATATCTTGTTTGTAAACGATATGTAAGTATATCAGTTTTGGATGCTAACATCTTTTTTTTTTAACCTTAGTCTTAAACGGTCCAATTCATCATTACAAAGCTACTAACTTTGTTTTTCCATTTCACGCATATCTTACTGTCTTCATTTTATAACTAATAAAATTTTATGATCTGGTGTTATTGATGAGTAACATGACCTAAAACGTGTTTTAATTTCTGCATGAAATGGTTTCATGCACTTTACATTCTGAGTTGTTAAGGGTGTGAATTTAAATCTTATTATTGATGAGAAGATCTTGTTTGTAAACGTTATACAAGTATCTTAGTTTTGGACGCTAACCTTTTTCTATTATCTCAGTTTCAAATTGCTCAACTCATCATTACAAAGCTGCCAACTTTATTTTCCATTTCATGCTTATCTTACCATCTTCATTTTATAGTTATTTAAATTTTATGATTTAGCGTTATTGATGAGTAACATGACGTAAAATCGTGTTTGAATTTATGTTGAAATGAATTTACCTGTGTGGGTTCATCTTTTTATCGAACTTGTTAGCAGGCAATGTATAAATATTTCCTTATGTTTGGAAGTATGCATTAAGCCTAGTGAACCCAAAAAAAATGAATTACTACTTTAGATTTAATGTTTTTATTTTTATTGTAGAAAATTTTTCTTAATGATGTTCACATAAAAGTGAATGGGTTCCATTGTAAAGAGAAGAGAAATAAAATATTAGTGGAACCCACTAACTTTTATATAAGTATGACAGTAAAATATTTCTCAGCAAAAGCACAAACATTAAATCCTACTACTTTATTATAGTTGTATTGTTAATTTCAATAAAAGTGATTACATTGCAGTGAAAAATATTGAGCTGTTTTGTTACCCTTCTCTTTGCCAGCAGCTACTTTGTTGTACTCACAAAAATTCATCTTCCATGCTTTGAACATAATAATGTCAAATTTTGAACAAGCTAAGAATATTAACCAATATTGAGTCATAAGTCATGACTTCGTAATAAATATATTTTGACTAAGAAGAATTACATTTTAAGATTTAATCTTTATATATATATAATATTAAAATATCTCAAAATTTTAAAAGCACAACATTAGTACTGCATTTTATTGATTAATATTACTTACCATTAAGTATTAAAATCGTAATTAAAAAACCAAACTATAAGATGAGGTTACAATAGATGGAGTTTAACAATTACTACTGGCTCCTCTTTTAATATAATACTTATTTATCTAATTTGATTAGATCAAAATAGTTAGTTAATATTATATGATTTTTTTAAAACATTGAAATCATCTTTCTTTGATTCATTTCACATATTTTTTACTTGATTATTGTTAATAAATTTGAAAATGATTGATAAAGATGAGAAATACATTTTATATTTAGGACCAATATCAACTTTCCAATTAGATAATATATTAAGGGCTAGATAGGGTAATATTATTCTTAGTTATAAATAATGTGATTAATTAAATTTTCATATGGCACATTAATATCAATAAGCATCACGCTACCCAATGTTTACTCACATTTTACTACAAAAATTATATCGGCAAAAGGAAAAAGAAAAACTTTTTGCACGGAAATTTCTCGCCGTATGTGAGAAGCAGCAGCGTACTCTGGTAACGTTCGCAGACAAAGGTTTGCTTGTCACAATCGTTTGATAATTAAGTTACAAAAAGACAATGCCCTTTTCCTTCTGCAACGTCCTCTTCCATTAAACTCTCTCCTTCTCCTTTCTCACCTTCAGCTACTCAACCAATTTCGCTTCTTCTTCTTCTTCACCCCAGAAACTTCGGTCACTGAAGAATTTCACAATGATTTCTGGAGTGAGCGGCGTCGCTTGGATAGACGAAAACAGAGAAGGAGACGACTCTACTGCTCCATCTTCATGGGCTAACGTGAACGCCAACATCAACATCGACAAAAACCAAAACCAGAGCCATCCTGGTTTTGTCCAGAACAAAGACGAGATGGGTTCTCTGTGTGCTTTCAAACCCATTCTTGAAATCGATGACGATTGGTACATCGCCGCCAACAATGGCATCCATAATCAACCAGATATTATCAGAGACATCACTTTCTCTCCCAACTTCGCTGACCAAGATAATTTATTGCTGAACCCAGTGGATTCATCCTCCTCGGGTTCCCCATCTAACACCGTCTTCAACAATCTCGACCCATCTCAGCTTCCGTACTTCCTTCCTCCTCCAAAACCCACCTTACCGTCTCTTCTTAATGTGGCCACTAGTAACAATCCTTTAGACCATGGTTTTGATGTGGGTTGCGATGTTGGGTTTCTTGAGCCTCAAGCTTCCAGCTCTAGTCTTCTGCGAGGCTTCACCGATTTCAGCTCAAATAACAACAACCAGATAAGCCTTCCTAATTTATGCTCAGATCCACGAGTCCCAACGTCAGGTATATCTCAGGTAACTGATAACAGTTTCTCAGGTTTTCGGGGTTTTAATGAGGAAGGTCTTGGAAAACCGCTATTCCTCAATAGACCCAAAATTTTGAGACCCCTTGAATCATTACCTCCGTCGGGAGCGCAGCCAACTCTGTTTCAGAAGAGGGTGGCTTTTCGAAAGAAGCTAGCGAACAACAATACTGAGAGAGACGGGGGAAAGAGTGAAATCGGAAAGGGGAACGAGAAGAAGAGGAAGATGGGTAGTTGGGAAGAAATGGAAGACGCTAGCCTTGATGGGTCTGGGTTGAATTACGATTCCGATGAGTTCACTGAGAATACGACGAGGACGGAGGAGAACGGCAAGAATGGAGGAAGCAACTCGAATGTGAACAGTGCGGTTACTGCTGGTGGTGACGGTGGCGATAAGAAGGGGAAGAAGAAGGGAATGCCTGCGAAGAATTTGATGGCCGAACGACGTCGTCGGAAGAAGCTCAATGATAGACTGTATATGTTGAGGTCCGTTGTTCCAAAGATTAGCAAGGTAAGAAATTTTTCCTCTTAATTGATGAACCAACTGTGATCCCTTTTGATGCTTTTAGAGATTATCTAAATGTGTGCTTTTTACTCTGCTCTTTGATCTGACTTTCATATTTTTGGTTGTTTTTAATTCCAAGTTTGTCAAGGCAATTTGAAGTTGAAAATCTGCTTAGTTTGCCTCCTTTTTCCTCAAGTTCTCACTTGCATATTGAAGGTCATTCTCAAATAAGCCGAATATGATACTAACCATCTTGATCTGGGTACAACCTGGGTAAAGATTATGTCACCACCCAGAGAAAGCCAGTGTTGCATATGGACATTTCTATCTGTCAATTAGTTTGTACTTCTCTTTGATCTTGGTTTGCAGGACTGCTAGTGAAGCTGCTGATTTAGTCCTAATCGTGACATGGTAGCTGGAGAGCGTTCAGTGATATTATATTTTGTAGTTTTATTTTTCTATCTTCATTTTGCTCAGACTTGATTTGATTTGAGTTTTACCTCTTTGTTGGTTCTTTAATGAAAGATCTTTTGCACAGTCCTCCGTAACATGCCTTTAAAACTTTGATTGTTTTGACATGCGTTTGTTTGAATAGATGGACAGGGCTTCAATCCTTGGGGATGCAATTGAGTACCTTAAGGAGCTTCTGCAAAAGATCAATGACATCCATAATGAATTGGAGTCAACACCTTCTGGCTCTTCACTGAGCACTCCTGCCCCCAGCTTTCATCCTCTGACTCCTACTCCGCCCGCATTACCCAGCCGTATAAAGGATGAACTCTGCCCCAGCTCATTGCCAAGCCCTAATGGCCAACCTGCGAGGGTAAGTATTGTCCATTCTTATATTATCGTGGGCGTATCAATGGCAAGCCCTAATAGATTATAGGCGTAATTATGGACGTGTTGGATATATCAATGGTGACGTCTTGCTTCCCTTGTCTTGGATGCCGATACTTAGTAAGTTGTCACATGGTTATATGTTGATGCCTTGATGCTGCCATTTATCATATCCAAACAAAAACTGGTATTTAATGGCGTCTAAAAGACGATATATAATCCTTTGTTACAAATTACCGACTTTACCCTTGCCTTAATGGTAGTAAAGGCAAAAGGCATCCTTAATGCATAGAATCTCGAAAACACCTTAGGCAAGGCCAATGATCGTTGGATTGGCTGGCATCAAGGCCTCCCTGGTGAGGCTAGCAAAGCGGATTCAATCCCGCCAGTGGGTGTGTTGTATTTCCCTTTCCTTTTTATTTTTTATTTTTTTTAAAAAAAGCCTTAGGCAAGATGTGCTTGAAAGGTGCACATGCACGTATTGCAGAGCGCTACACGTTGAATATGTTGTGCTGTTGGTCCATTATAATGATCAATATCTTCTTTGTTTTGTCAATCATTTTCATTATTGTGTGGCTAAAGCCCATTATGTCTTCATTGTTTTGGGTTTATTTACAAAACCCTAAAAATTTAATAGCGTTAATAATCTTTTAAAATAATTTTTCCAAAAGTAAAACTCTTGAATCTATATGACTAGGCTAGGCTTTTAAGGATGGTTTTGTAGTTTCTATTTTATCTTCATACCATTTTTTAATTTTATTTTTAGTTGGGCTTAAGAACTTACGCTTTTTCTTGTTTTGTAACACTTTGGTGGTGTCGAAGGCACTGTCCAAAAGCCAAAGAAAGACTTTACGACACTCGATTATATGTACCACCTATCATAATGTGAGTGATGCTACCTGTGAATAGCGCCTCATCTAAGTGCTGGGATGCACACCTTTCACATTAGGTTATTGAAAATTCAAGTAAATGGTAGGGACTAATATCTTAGATTTTCCTGAGATAATAGACTATAGGTGTGATTATGGGTGTTGGGCATTGGCAAATAAAAATATGGAAGTCGGATGAAATGGAATCTTGATATTGACTTCACACTTCCCTTGTCATCTTGGATACCCAAATTCGATACTTTTAATTGGTAAGTTGTTATGTGACTATATGGTGATACCTAGATGATGTCTCGATAAAAATCGATATTCAACACCTAAAGGTGATAATAAACCTTTGCTACAAATGACCACTTTTTCCCTTTCCTTGCAAGTAGTCAAAGGTGGCACCCCTTAAGGTGCTGAATCTTTAAAACACCTTAGGCAATACGTTTTAGAAAGTCACATTTGCAAGTGAAGAAAGATGCTAATGTATTATAGTTGCAGTCCACAGAAATCATCAATATTTTCTATTCTCTGTTTTTTCCCCTTCTTTTTGAATATAATATTTCTCTGTTTTGTTGACCATGTGTTAAAAGTGGGATCCAGATTTTCTCAGAATCGCTTCTCTCAGTATCCCTCAGTATCTATGCATCTAAGCCGTCCAAAAGTTGATCTAAGGGTCTAAAATCATTAATGTAAAAAAACGCATGCGGTCAAAACTACTGCATGCGGTAAATATAAAAATTTTAAAAGCCCCTCTCCGGACGTTAGATTCATTTTTGGACGGCCCAGATCAAAAGATACTGAGGGATGAGGAGGGGAGGATTCTGAGATAATCTGCTTCCTTATAAGTGTGGTTGAAGTCCATGATGGCTGTGTTTGTTTACAAAATCCTGAAAACCTAATTGTCTAGACAAAGTTTTAGAATAAGAGTAACTATTATACTCTATTCTCCTAAAGCAAAAAGATTGGGTTGGGCTGTTTCTTTTGAGTTTTGTAGTGTCCAATTCTATTCCAGTACGAGTACTATTTTTATATTTTTGGTTGGGCTAGTAAGGCTTTTGTTATCGTTTTCAAACACAAAGGCACCTAAGACGTGTTGAAAAAGCCTCATCAAATTTCATTAAAGGCAACACCTCTCTTGATATGAGAGGTGCTAGCCAAGAATAACACTTCGGCTCAGTTTCTTAGGTGTCGTTAATATCAGGTTATATCTGAAAACTGAAGTAAATGACTGATAAATGTCATAAATACATTCTTACCAATCTCACATGTCTCATAATGATATATTTTGAGGGACATGTGATATCATTGATATGGTTTGCCAAAGGCCTTCTATATGTTTTCGTGAGATAATCTTGCTATCCTACTATCAAATTTAGAGATTTTAATTTGTTGACTGGCACTAGCAGGGTCGCATCTCACAACTTTATTTCAATCAGTACAATCTAGCATACATGTTTCTTAATGCAGTCATGTAACTTTTCTGCTTCTTTTTTTTCACACCACGCATAGATTGAGGTTCGGATGCGCGAAGGAAAAGCTGTGAATATCCACATGTTTTGTGGTCGCAAGCCTGGTATCTTGCTTTCAACCATGAAGGCTATGGACAACCTTGGACTAGACATCCATCAAGCTGTTATTAGCTGTTTTAATGGATTTGCCATGGATATCTTTCGAGCTGAGGTATGACTCCTTACGTTATCAATACCTACAAATCGGTTTCAACCTGATGGATCACTAGTGAATTTTATATCCTATCTATCTGGAACTTCATAGCTCGTACGAGAAGAGATACTAACTATTCTAGGAAATTGTGAGATGCCATTTATGTAGCTTCTTAGAACAATCTCGAACCAGAAAACATTGTTGTTTTGTATTTATGCTTGGTGTGGTTGTCATAAAAACTAACCTTTCACTTTGTTTCAGCAATGGAAGGAAGGTCAGGAAGTTCTTCATCCGGAGCAAATCAAAGGAGTACTGTTGGAGTCGGCTGGCTACCAAGGCGTGATCTAGGTCTCTGGCAAAAATCAAGATATAAACTTTTTCTTTTTTCACCTTTTTCCTTTTTTTTTTTCAGCCATCAAGTTGCAATTTCGACTCTATGAATGATCAGATATCTGTAGTTTTTTCTCGCTTCAGAATTAAAATAAACTATGAATGGTATGTAGTTGTATGAGTTTTTAGTGGAGAGATTTTTAATTTTTCATGTTATTGAACCAATTGAGCACAGAGCAGTTGCAGGCAGGCCTTGGCTCTTTCTCCATGCTACATGTGAAAATGACCGATCTTCAATTGGTGCAAGGGAAATTGAAGACTTGCCTTTATTGATTGCTTTCTAGTTTCTTTTTTGATAGTTTCTTTTATTGACTTGCCTTTATTGATTGCTTTTTTTTTTTCTTTTTTTTTTTGATACAATTATTGATTGCTTTCTAGTTTCTAGAAGTAGTAGTTTTGTTAATTATTGGGCCTACTCAATGCTCAGCGGTCTCTCTCTTTAATGGGCTTTCTGAACCACTGCATTTGATTGCTCTCTAATCTTTTGGGGCTCATCATTAATATGAATATCAAATAAATATTTTAGCAAGTTAGGGTATAAGGCCGACGGCAAATTGGCATTGCTTCGGTTAATTGACCTCCTTCAGTGGAGCCAACATAGCGAGGAGGGGAACCAATAAGCTTGGAGATAGTGTGCTTTTCCGTAAATTCGCTCATGTCAAGGCCAATAATGGGTTCCTCAGAGCTAGTATGTAGCAGGATAAGATTCTCTTATTGGTTAACTTTTTCCTCATCTTTCATTATCCAATCTAAACCTTGATTTGACTTTATCTTTAGGGGAGAGGTTGTTGATGTGGGCAGTTATATTAAATGTATGGTTCAGATTTAATGTCGATGAGAAACAATGAGAAAATGCTAACGAGAGGATCCAGACCTGTATGTAGCCAATGCTTTTGTAAGCTCTGTCATAGACAAAATTATAATCGGGAAAGGTAATATTATGAAAGGCTCTACTACTATTCACTAATTAGGCAAGGGAAAACCCTAGAATACATGAGGCATTTACATGTACATACTACAATATAAGAGCTAAAATATAGGGAAAATCACTATCGTCTCAATGTACGGAATTAATCACAAAAAAATTCCCACATCAAATTCCCCTCTTGACAATATAAGGATTAAGGAGTCATTTTCATAAGAGATTTTCATAGGGACATTTTAACAATTAATAAAATCATTTTGATAATATGAAAAATCATTTTAACAATGAGACTTTTTTGTAAAGGGAATTCAATGATTAATTATAAAAAATTCTCTTTGTGAGAGGAATTTAGTAACTTATTCAAATTAATTACAAAAAAGTCACTTTGTGAGGAGAATTTGATGTGAACTTTTTTGTAATTAATTCCATACCTTGAAACCTGACAGTGAATTTCTCTAGAATTTAATGAAAGAATATTCTCAAGATATGCTACACCGGATAAGTTCAATGTCTAAATGGGCCATGTTTACTGCAATTGCCTTTTATTGTGCTTTACTATTTTCAGAAAACCCTTTTCCCCCTATTTTTTCCGCTATGCTGGAACTGTCTCAAATGCATATAATATAACTTAAATATTTTAGCAAAAAAAAAAATAAATATATAACTTAAATATAAGCCATCAAGGCTTTACAAAAAGTCCTAAAATTTACCAAACTGAACATAGTAAAAGTGAAATGAATTAGTTTCTTTACACCTAGGGCTAATGGGCTTCAACACAACATGCCAAAGACAATTTCACAAGTTCGCCTCAACATTCATAAAAAAAACCTCAACCCTAACATTGTTATAACTAGCGAGCTACGGTTTGAGATCATTTTACCGTCTCTATTAGTGAGCTCGACAATGTTTTCGAACTCAAAGGATTACCTTAATTGTAACAATCAATGATTATAGGGTTTTTCAACCCTTACCTTCCATTTCTAACTTTAGGTGTCCAAGAATATTTTCCTTGTGCTCTTATCTTTGTAATGGGTGGTGACTAGTACTTCTTGTTTTTGGTTTGGTTTTTTGTATTTGTGCAATGTTGTTCTTATGTAATGTACTGTTTCTTAATATTAATATACATATCCTTCGATAAAAAAAAAAAAAAAACCAACATCCATTGGGAGCAAGTGGAAAAGGACTTGCTCTCCCTTAACTACCTCCTTGGTTCGAGGCGTGAGAATGAAGAAAATGGTGTTTGGAGCTCTTCTCCCATTACCGTGGGCCAGACGGGGGCGAAATCTGGATTAGTCAGAATTGAAGGGAATTAGTCGGAACCAAAGGTTCTGGTGAACGAGGTGGGATATTAAAAAAAAATAATCACACCATTTATTCCGTTATATTATTACAAGGGATGATGATACATGGTTATTTTTCAGTACGCAAGAGTGAAGAAAATTATTCAAGGAATTACATTATTCTTTCACTCGGTTATATTTTCTAAAGCTTTTCTATTTATTATTGAGCATAGAATTAGAGCAAAATCATACAATTTTAACACTTTAATTCATATTCAGCAAGTCTATTAGTATATCCGGGTAATTCAATTCCATTGCAATTTTTTAAATAATAAAGGGTTAACATAATCTTTAGTCTCTTAAGTTTGCACTTATTTAGGTTTTGGCTCCTCAATAAGAAAAATACTCTAGGTTTATAGAACTAAAGAGATCAATGTTTCAAGTTTCAAACAAAATGAAACTTAAGGGACCAAAAGTTATAATTTAAAATTTGATGGACTAAAATTAAAATGAGAATAAATTTAAGAGATCAAATATTGTACGCGTATTAAATTTAATTGTTATATAAATTAGTATTACCCCATCTTATTCATATATTTTTGTGATAATTCTAACCTAATTTGGGTTTATCATATATTATTTGGTTACTTGACCAATTTTAGAAAAGAATATAATTTTGATTTAATTATAAGATTATCGGCCTTAAATTTTAATATTTTATTTGGTATATTTCATGATGGGCTTAAGTTTTTCAATAATTTAATATGATGATCTCATTAATTTTTGTAGGATAAGGAAGATCAGGTTGTTGATTGTAAGATCCTATGCTGCAGAATTAATTTTACAAGTTTAAAATTAATCTAATGACTAAGTTTAAGAGGCCCAATTCATTACTAATGAACTCAAATTTAGGGCCCAAAACCCCTTGTTTCTCCTAATTATAAAAATCTAGCCGCCATTGCCACATCTCTGGGAGGGCGCTCAGCAACTGATTCCACAGTAATTTTCACAGCCCACACCATTCATCGATTTCCATTGGCCACACAAAGTCCCTTCATTCTTTTTCTCCTTCAACTTCCTTAATCCATTCACGCATGAATTCAATGTCCCAATTGTTCACTCATTGATCATCATAACCGTGTGGTATAAGCAGCTTGAAGACCATGCAAGCTTGAGGTAGCTTGGGAGAAGAATGTATAAAGTTAGAGCTATGACTTATACTTGAAGACTATAAGGGAGTGATTTTACATTTATCTTTTTAATTCAAGATTTACGAATTTTGATTATTTAGTTTTCAACAATTTTGAGCTATTTGGAGACAATCTGGTTCTAAATTGTAGACATTTTGTTTCTTTGATTGGATTGATATTTGGACTAATAAATTTGTGTTGAAACACTCCTTGAAGTAGTCATTAAGTTAGAGCCTAAGATTTACACTTGCCACCAAGAGAGTGATTTTCCATTTATCTTGTTAATTTAAGATTGTTTAGTTTTCAATAATTTTGAGCTATCTTGCTTGGAGATGGTGATCTATTCTAAATTTTATACATTGGATTGATATTTGAACTAAATTTGTGCTGAAACAATTGTTGAATTTTATTTATGCTTATAAACCTTTGAATTGTCAATTAAATTTATGATTGATCTCATTATTAATTTAGCGAATTTGGTTTCTGCCTCTAGATTGTTCATTTCAGTTGGCAAGTGGTCTAATTGTTTAGTTAAATAATTCTATGCATAATTTTCAGATTCAAATTGAAATAAATTATTTTTGGTTTCAATTGGTTTAATTATCTAGCGCTTACACCATTACGATTTTTCTAGTTGATTAAGTGTTATTGTGCTTCAGGGTTTAAATTTGTTAATTTAACGTTACGTAAATCTGTGTTATCCCCTTCATTTGTATTGTGCTAACTAGTTTAACTAGTTTAACTAAATATTACAGGATCATTTTGTATACTCAGTTTAATTAAGTGCTTTAGGCTTTGTTTGGGAGTTTGGAAGGAAGGGGGAGGAAAGGAATGCAAGGAGAATGGAGGGGAAGGGATGGAAGGAAAATGGAGGATATTTCCTCCCTTGTTTGGGAGTTAAAAAAATAGTAAGGGAGGAAGATGAAAGATTAATGAGTTACTTTTACCATTTTGTCATTTTCTTTAATAATTAATATAATTATTATACTTTACAAATAAATTTAAATTTTCTAAAAAAATTAGTTATGTAATTTTTATATTCAAAAAATTATTTATGTGGTGGCGATAGTGGCAATGGTGGTGGTGGTGGGGGTTGGTAGTTGGGGCGGTGGCGGTGGTAGCGGCGGCGGGTGACGGTGGTGGTGGTGGTGGGGCGGTGGTGGTGGCGGCGGTGGCGAGGCGTGGTGGCGGTGGTGGTGAACGGGGTAAAGAAGTAATTAACCTATTTTCCTCTTAAAACCCCCCATATTGGCGGAACTTTATTTTTTAGAAGAAGGGGGGTTTTGGGGGATTTGTAAAAATCCCTAATTCTCTCCTCCTCTTATTTTTAAAACTTGCAAACAAGGGAAGGGACTACCAAAACCCTCACTTCCCTTTCTTTTCCCTCCAAAATGAAACTCCCAAACATAGCCTTAGTGAAAGGAGCACCATCGGGCGGTGGTGGTGGTGGTGGGGGTTGGTGGTTGGGGCGGTGGCGGTGGCGGTGGTGGTGGTGGCGGTGGGGTGGTGGTGGTGGCGGGGGTGGTGGTGGGCGGTGGTGGGACGGTGGTGGTGGTAGCGGCGGTGGTGGCGCGAGGGTGGTGGCGGTGGTGGTGAACGGGGTAAAAAAGTAATTAACCTATTTTCCCTCTTAAAACCCCCATATTGGCGGAACTTTATTTTTTTTTAGAAGAATGAGGGTTTTGGGGGATTTGTAAAAATCCCCGATTCCCTCTCTTCTTATTTTTAAAACTTGTAAACAAGGGAAGGGACTACCAAAACCATCCCTTCCCTTTCTTTTCCCTCCAAAATGAAACTCCCAAACATAGCCTTAGTGAAAGGAGCACCATCAATTATCCAAACATATTATCGATCAAAGCCATGATTTTTAATAAAAAAATTTAATAACCAAAAAATATTTGGTCTATTTACTAGTAAAACATTCCAACAATGTGTATTTCCAAAAAAAAAAAAAAACAAAAAAAAAAAAAAAAAAAAAAAAAACAAAAAAAAAAAAAAAAAGGCAAAGCCATTTAAGATCCCCTATTTCACACGATATAACCTCGGCAAGGTTATTGGAGCATCACATCTTTCATTAAGAACAATCACATTTCCATTAGAATCCACGTCCATTACGACAGAATCACCCTCTTTGATCACTCTAGCAAGCATCTTGTCCGCCAAGTTGTCCTCCAAAAGTCGCATTATGGCTCTTCTCAAAGACCTGGCTCCATAACTGGGATTATAACCTTCCTCAACCACTCTATCCCTAAATCTTTCGTGACTTGTAGTTGAATATCTTTGCATTTTAATCATCAAAGATTTGCTTCAACATTATGTCGCAATCTCATTCACCTCCTCCTTTGTGAGTTGCTTAAAAACGATTATTTCATCTAACCTATTCAAAAACTCGGGTCGAAAAAAATGTTTCAATTCATCAATCACCAAATCATTGATACGATTATGGTTGTTGTCCTTATCATCATAAAAGCCAAGGTAAAATCCAATTCGATGGCCTCCTTTCTCAATCACATTGCTTCCTACATTTGAAGTCATTATAAGAAGGGTGTTCTTGAAATCCACAGTTCTGCCATGACTGTTTGTGAGCCTTCCGTCCTCAAGAATTTGAAGCATCATGTTGAACACATCAGAATGAGCTTTCTCGATTTCATCAAAGAGGACAACAGTATAGGGACGACGCCCAACTGCCTTGGTTAATTGACCACCTTCATTGTAGCCGACATATCCGGGAGGGGAACCAATAAGTTTAGAGACTGTGTGCCTTTCCATGAATTCACTCATGTCAAGCCTAACCATGGCTTCCTCAGAGCCAAAGTAGCTTGCAGCCAATGCTTTTGCTAGCTCAGACTTACCAACACCAGTTGGACCAGAAAATATAAAGCTAGCAATAGGACAATTAGGACTCTTTAACCCGACCCGAGCTCGGCGTATAGCCCGACTTATGGCTTTTACTGCTTCGTCTTGACCAATAACCCTTCTGTGTAGCATCTCTTCCATCTTAAGGAGGCGATCAGATTCATCCTCTAAGACTTCCTGAACAAGAATACCAGTCCAAGAACATACTATGTGTTGGATGTCAGCTTCAGTAACAACCGGACCTCTTTCTCCTACCTCACTCTCAGCCTTGCCTTTCTCTACAAGTGCTGAGATTTGTGCCTTAAGGTCTAGTTCTCTTTCTCGTAGCTTTCCCGCCTACCATAAATTCATAAATTATTAAAAGAATTCAAAGAATGTCTCCCTTATGACATTAGTTTGCACAATACTGTACAAGACTACAAGAGTCTCAAAATAAAAGGCCTTACCTTTTTGAAGTCTTGGTTGCGTGCAACTTCTTCTTTCTCCTTCACAATCTGCATGACCTCCTTGTTTTGCTCTTTAGCTTCCTCAGGTAACTGGAATGACATAATCTCAGCTCAAGTAACACAAAACTAATCAATACAAGAACTTCTAGCTAAGCTAAAGCTACAATAGATACCTGTGGACAGCGAAGTTGAACCAATGATCCAGCCTCATCAACCAAATCTATAGCTTTGTCCGGAAGAAATCGATCACTACACGAAACATACTTATTCAGAAATTAGGAATAACTTGGTTAAAATGCACTACAAGAAGTAAATAACAAGCTTCAAGGAGCATGTGATTAATCTGAAGATACTAAACAATGAAATTCTGAAGAGGGAAAGAGTTCTATTAACATTGTCCCACCAGCTTCATTCCTTATATGCTCCATAAAAAAAAAAAGGAAAATTTTGCAACAGACCTGATATATTGGTGTGACAATTGAGCAGCAGCTACAAGAGCTTCATCAGTGTATTGGACATTGTGGTGTGTCTCATACCGTTCTCTAAGTCCTTTTAAAATTTGTATTGTTTCTTCCACACTAGGCTCTGGTACTTTAACTGGCTGGAATCGCCTCTCCAATGCTGCATCTTTTTCAATGTGTTTCCTATATTCATCCAGAGTTGTGGCTCCTAAGCACTGTATGTACAAATTATTAAGCATATACTTATTTTGTTTAATTTCAATATAAGCAGCAATATTGAACTACTTATTAATAGTCAATTGAGCTTTCGACATTTTATATATATCCATTTGTGCTACCAAGATATTACCTGTAGTTCACCTCTTGCAAGAGCTGGTTTTAATATATTTGCAGCATCAATTGCTCCTTCGTCTCCAGCTCCAATTAGAGTATGCACTTCATCAATGAAGAGTATTATCTCATCATTTTGTTTGATTTCTTCCATTAATTTTTTTAATCTCTCCTCAAACTCTCCACGATATTTACTTCCAGCAGCAAGTAGACTGATATCAATGCTTATAACCTAAATTATTTAAAAGAAAGGAAGTTAATTAGAAAACAATGGGAAAGCCGGCACCAATATATAACTAACTACTAATTTTTTTTTTTTAATTCTTTAAGAATTGAAATTCTTTTGTTACTTTGTAATGGCTGCAAAAGTATAAATCGTTGGTAATTATGTATTGGACTTGGAGTGTTGTTTTATGAGTTAATTTTGAATATCCATAAGGTGTTTATGAAACTTTGTAAAACTATTTGGATGTGTGGTTGAAAATTGATGAGTTATGGTGCTGTCTTATGTGTTAAATTTGGGGCAGATAAAGTGTTTGATAAAATGTATAAAAAGGAATATGAATAAGCAAGAGATTTGGGATTGAAGTTTCATGTGACTGTTGAATGGATGCTTGTCTAAAAAGAAGAATGAGACATTTTTCTTTTATGCTTTAATGGGTCATGGCTGAACTTGCTATTGGTTATGATGAGGTATTAAACTATTGGTTATTAAATTCAAAATCATGCTTAGGATGGTTGATGTGCTTATTGGGTCGATTAAAATTATTACTAAACAATCTAAAGAAATTAGATTGATTTTTGAACATTGGTGATCATAATAGTAGGATGGTTACTGCTAAATAAGTAGCAGTACAGATCTTATTAAATTGGTTCCTTGAATTTTTATAAAGGTTGTGATTTGTGAGAGGGGAATTATAATAGTTTTATTTTGGGCAAGGGCATATAAGGTGTGGACCCCACATGAAAATTGCTAATAAAGTGAATTGTAGGTAATTGGCGATCTTGACCCAAAAAAAATAGGTAATTGGTGACTTACCAGGTGAGTGAATAGCTGCTCATTATGATTCTTATAAATGATATTTTTACTACTTGTCATACTTTTATGTTAATTACCATATTTATTAGTATTTATCAGATTTGTTCATTTTCTTATTGATATCAAATGAGTAAATATTGATGCTTTTATTCATTATGATTTATTTTTCTCCAATTGCTTCATAGTATAATTCATGATTATGCATTTAAATTGTAAGGAAACTTTTACAATATATTTCATAAATTTTCATATTGAAATGATCAGTTTGTTCAGATGTAGAGTTTACATAGAAACGGTAAAGGTGAGCAAAAACGTAAAATGTAAACAAAACGTAAGAGTTTACTACGTACTACAAAAAAAAAAAAAAAAAAAAAAAAAAAATCCAACATATATAAAACCAAAACACACTAATACATTAAAGTCATCAAAAATTTAAGTCCAAACACTCAAGGAAATAATTAAGTTCAAACTCGGTCATCATAATACATATTAAAATCAAAACACCAAGGCAATAAAATTATAAAAGAGATCAACATCTCTAATATAAGTCATTGGAGTCAAAGTCAATATCATCTTCTTCTCCAAAATACCCTTCATTTTTTTTTTTTCGAGTAACTATTTCTTGTTCTCTGTTCTCTTTGTATAAAGCAACCCACTATACATGATTAGGCAAACGTATGAATGAGAATACCATCATTTCTCTCGTATTTTTCTTTTTCTCAGTTTCACTTCGTATCATGGTATTAGTATCTTCTTTCTTCCGCCTTTCGTCTCTGACTCTGCCTCTCGTCTTCCCTAGATTTCCCGTTTCGATCTCCGGCGATCTTGCTCTGAGATCTTTGGTCTGTCTTTTTCTGACCTGAGATTCTGTTTCCCCTTCGATTTTCGGTGGTCGATGTCCTTGATGTGAGTTTTTTTTGTTCTGTGCTCGTCGATTTGTGGCTTTCGATCTAAGCTATTTGATCGACAATCTGTGGTCTAAACTCTGTGATTAGTGTTCCTTTGATCTGAGATTTGTGTTCTTCGATTTCTTTGCAAATTTCTCACGATGGCTAGCGAGAGTTCTTCTTCTACCTCGATCGAGTCAACTTGGTAAACTTGCCGAGTTTACCAAGTTGACACGGCATGTCAACTGTTTCTACTCCAATTCCGTTCCTACCTCTGTTTTGACTCGATTTTCAGCCAAAAAACATAGAAAAGTCCGTTTCTACGTTTTGACACTACGTTTTTACAACACTCGGAAATGATCTTGCATTTTAGAACATGCATACGCGAGAATCTAGTATTTCAAGAGGACTTTGTTGTCATATTGAATTTGAAAGAAAGCTTGAGATATTGTTAGTGAAACTTCAAGCTTGGGTATTCTATTATGAAGTATTTGATACGAGCTATTATCTTTGACAAAAAGGAATTTTTCATTGCTTTTGATAAATTGACCCCGTGCATGCTTGAAAAAGAATTGAGAGGATTGAATATAGAATGTTGGTTACTAAAAGTAGTATTGTTAGTCCTTGGTGTACCATGGCTAACCTCGAACTCACTTGACTTTCATGGGCATAGTACTTACGCTTGATATTCATGGGTCTTGTATTTGCGCTTGTTTCGTAGTCTCATGTTGCGCTTGATTGGTTACTTACCCTTGTGGATTTTGTGTCTACGCTTGTTTCGTGACCTTGAGTTGTGCTTGGTTAGATACTCTCGTGGACGATGTGTCCAAGCTTGTTATCTGTTCTATAGGAGTTCTATGAATATATGAGACTCAATATTAGATGTTTTAAACTGATTTTTTTAAAAACAAAACAATTTCTTATGTACTTGGATTTATTTGATTGATGATCCTTTATAGAATTTTATTTATATCTATGATAGTATGATACAGAAACTGCAATTTATTGCCATATTATTATTAAGGTTAAATACGTTTAAATTTTTTTTTTTTTTTTTTTTCTGTATTTCAATAAATTATATAAATGAGACGTTATTCACTGAAATTTTTTTGGCCTCAGATAGCATTGCTGACCTTGCACCTTCATTGAATGGTGAAGATTCTTATTGCTGACCAAGCTTGTAGATATATTTTGGAATAACTGCAAGTGGATGTAAAGTTAAGTTTTCATTTATGTATTAACATCTGTAGTTTAAATGCTTCATGTAATCTATAGGTAAGATCCTATTCTCCCTTAAAATTTGGAATATATGATATGTATATGCTATAGAGGAGCAGAGCTCTCTGTAACAAAAATTTGGGGTATTGTAGAATTTCTTGAGAAGTCTAATTTATAGAGACTTCTCCTAAAATTTCCACAAGAGGCATAATATTTTGATTACATAAGTTGTTATTGTATATAAATTTAAAATGGTTTAAGCATGCTTAGGATTATTGTACTACTTTTGATTTTTTTGATGGTAATATGAGTATAATTTAATATTTATTTAATTATTATTATGAACCCGACATAATCATAATTGAGACATCGTTTAGGGCCTTACAGGATGTTCTATTTTGTTCTTCTTGAGGTTAGTCATGTTTAACACACACAAGGCTTAAATAATGTGTTGAGTAATTTTTTTTTTTTTTTTTTTTTTTTTTTTCGATGGGCAAACTGTGCTTGCAGGTAGGGATCAAACCTTGAAAGGCTGGCGTACATGCCACTACGCTCTTGGGGCGCTGGCAATGTGCTGAGTAATTCTAATATTTCCTCATATAACAAGATTTCTATATTTTCTTTTGATGGAGATGCTGGCTTTATGTTTCCAAGTTCTTAATTTACATATAAAAAAAGCACATAACTGTTCCTGTACGTCATTTGTAATTGCAAAGAAATAAAGAACGATTACGAGTTAAACATAAGAAAAAAACAAGAACAGTTGTTGCAAAAAGGGGGAAAAAAACAGTTACCATTAAAAAACAGGAACAATTACAAGTGGAATGAGCATCAGATAACAGATTTCTATATAAATATGAACATATTGACACATACTTAAGTCACTCATTAAATTATAGATAAAGATAATTGCAAAAGAGTTACTAAAGCTTTTAATGATTTAATCTATCATAAATATAAATATCTACCAATATATTAATAAAAAATACAAGCTACTCAAAGATCATGAAACATCCTCTAAAATATCAAAGATATTATGTTTATGGGTTTTATACTTATTGTGACAGGTGAAGAAAAGTTCATGAAACGACATCGGTTTACTCTGAACCCTTTAATATATTTCAATGTTTTTTGAAAGACATCAGATTTATCGTACGCATTCCCGTTGAGCTCGAACATTAGCAGGGGAAAGCTTCCAGAACATTTTCTAGCTTAAATCTCCCCATTGCCTTTCCCCTTATCCTTCTCGCAAACGCTTCTAGAGTTTCGATTCAACTGTACATGGAGAGGAAGCACTTCATCATTAAAACAGACCAGCAAAGTCAAAAATATCAGGTCCTTACTCCTTGCAAATAAACATTTTTAATCTAATAATTTCAATCAGCACCAACCACCAAGGAAAAAACAGATTCGAGAGCAGAAAAGACGATGAAGGTACGGGGAAATGATTGGCCGAACCCTAAACCTCACTCACAGCAATAGAGCAAAGAGACAGAGGCGGGTCCAACGCTAAAGAACCAAGAAGAATGAAGCACGAGCATTGAAACGAAGCTTCAACCATATCACTAGACGCGGCAAAGGGGAGCAGAAGCAAGAAGCTAATACAATATACTTGAGGTCCAACGCTAACTGATTTTGATCGTTAAAATTGATGGTACAAATACTATATCCCCTTCAATATATTTCTTACATCTACAAATATTTATGGGTTAAATACCAATTTTGTTACGGAAGTATTGGTTAGGAAGCACTTAACACCGAAAGTTTTTTTGGTACCAAATTTATCTCGGAAGTATGAAAAAGGTAACAAATTTATCCAAAACTCATAGAAGGTCAAACAGACGTTTGCCACACCGAAAATGTTTTTTTGGTACCAGTTTTTTTGGTGGATATTAATGCCACAGAAGGTTCCATGTTTGACAAATTGGTTGTCATTTGCCACGTTAAAAGCCGCTGGTTAGGTCTCTCCTTTCAATTGAGAAGAAAAAGACTTTGGTTCAACTGGAGGTGGTGACAGCAAAAATTTGAACCAATTTGAGAACTGTGAAACCAGAGGTGGTCTTATAGAGAAGAGAAGACATGGGTGATTTGATGGCAAGTTCTATTAGTGGGAGCAAGCAGAGGGTGGCACGGTTAAGACGAGAATTGCGAGAGTTGCAATACGAAGGACTAACGAGGATCTGTGACTTTCGAATCGTGGCTCCTTTGTGTACGTCATAGACAGAACAAAACCCAAGGAGAAGATTCTTTGGCTGTCGAAACTATCAGCAAGTATGTTAGTGTTTATTTAATTGTTGGAAGTTAATTTATTGTCTATTATTAATGGTGATGGCTAATGTAGAGTAATGTGTAGGGTAATGGCTATGGGTTCTTCCAATGGCATGATGTAGATTGTATGATGACAATGTAATGCAGGGGAGAGGAGTTGATAACCAAGTAGATAAAAATGTTGAAGTAAAACTTTTAGACATTTATTTGGTTATGGACAAGCTTGATGGCTGATTGAGGAAGCTTGATGGTAGATTGGGACTTACAATTTGTGGATTGGTTTTGAATTGGATGTTGATTATTGTTTACATTTTGTCTTAAATGGTTTTGAAGGTCAGTTGAAGGCCATTCATAATGTACAATGTAAGTCCGTTAGTTGTATCCGTATGTGGAATGTAAGTTGATTATTTAGTTTGCATAAGTCCATTTTGTATGTCAACTAAATTACTTTGTGCAAGCCAATTTTGTAAGCTGTAAAGTAAGGGCAATTTTCATGGCCATTGTTTCTAATCTAATGAATAGAAAAATAGGAAGGTGTATCCGAATGAAGTATTGTGTATGGCTATTTTGCACTTTCAATAATGTCTGGCCATTTTGTATCTTTGTCAAGTATAGGAAAGTAGGAACTATGATCTTGTTAATAATTTGCAAATTGATGACAAAAAAAAAAAAAAAGTTGCAAATTGGGTATATAAAATGCCGAATACAACCAAAATGAATAAAGTGGGAAATGGCAAAAATGAAGCTGATTGCAAGAAAGTGGCCATACAACATGGCACCTAAACATTCATTATTGGCAGATGTAGCTGATTGCAAGATGGCACCTAAATATTCACAACATGGCACCAAAATATTTATTACTGCCAATACAACATTGCAATAAATGACATGACCATTAACTAAATATTCATCACCAAGTCTAAAGGAAATGTCTGCTACTAAGGAACCACCAATACAACCAAAATGGCCAATACAACATGGAACCCTAAGTGGCCAATATAACAACCAAAAGAAAGTTATGACAGCCATTTACAACCAAAATACAATCATAGCAGCCCTTTACAACCAAAATACAATAATGGCAGCCCTTTACAAAATAAATACATGGGAGCCCTTGACAACCAATAGAAATGGCATCCAAAAACATAACAAATAGAACACTGTTGGTAACTAGTTCAGACCCTTTCCCCTGCCTATCGTTGATGGAAATTTGTTCCTGTTGTTGGAAGCAATCAAAGTTTGGTCCCTATGTGCTAGAAGGCGAGATGTTGGCATCGCTGGTGCTCCTCGCCACATGAGTCCTGAAGGTATGACAAGGAGATTAGTTGGGGTAAGTGGTGTTGAACCATCTCCATGAATTTTCACAGTCCAATAAGCTTGGTCAGTGCATGACTTGGACATGCTCTGTCATAATTCCCCTATTGTTTGGGATGGGGAATCTGGTCTCCAAGTCTTTAGGTTGTTGCATGGACTCATTTGGTGTACCAACATAAATGACATTGCTAGAGTTCATTCTAAGCTACCAACAGAACAAACAGAAATGCAGGAGTTGAGGAAAAAAACAGTATATTTAGCTTACAAACAGAAATTCAACAATTAAGGAATCCAGCAGTTAATGAAATAACTTACATTATATTCAGTCCTCCCAATATCCTTATCAATACGAACTCCCATGCTAGTCTCAATTCTAATCTTGTAGAAAGCTCTTCCACCACGAGGTGTCACCCAAGACTGTTGAGAACTTATTTGTGACGACTGTGTGTCTCTAGTGCCTTCAGAGTCACCACTACTACACCTCTTTTGTTTCGAGCTTGTGGTTGGTTGCTCAAATAAGGAAAAAAAAAACAGAAATTCAGTGGTTAAGTCATATATGAAATAGAGTCACCCAAGAAACAGAGTGCTTAAGTCATACTCACATCTTTACATGTGGCTCTATTATGGCCCTCCTGATGACATATATTACATTTTGAACTACTCCCTTTTTTGGTGGCCTTTTCAACACGTGGAGTAGGCGAATCAGGAGTTGTTTGTGGCCCATCAGGTGTCTGTTGTTGTCGATTCACAAATTTCCTTCTCCTATCACCTTCTTCTATTCTAATTCTCCTTTTGGTAGGGCGGCCAGACATTGTTGTCACTGGTGGTGGTGCCAATGGTTCAAACCGATGAGTTCCCTAAAATGACCTCCCTCTCACAGGTTGGAACTTATTTCTATAACTTGCAATATATGCATCCCTATGGTAGAACCTAGATATTTGACTAACTGGGTCTATGTTGGCATGATAAAGGGCACAAATTGCATGTTGACAAAGAATACTAGTCAAGTCCCAAGCCCTACATGAGCATCTCTTCCCAGCTATAAACACATTATGCTTATCATCCCCTTCAGTCACTTCATACCCATCATCCCCATTGTAGTAGACTCTACATCTCATTGACAACTTATTGTTCTCCTCAAACAAAGATACACACTTAGGACTAAAATTACCCTTCCTCCTAGACACATTTTTTTTCAGCGTCAGCCCACTTAGTCATAAGCTTAACTTTGATCCCATCTATCATCCTAATTATAGGTAAATACCTAAAGTCATCTATCCAGGCATTGAAGCTTTCACTTAGATTGTTATCAACAATACAGGACAGAGGTGTACATCTAAAATAAGCCCTTACCCATGATGTTATCCACAAATTGTTCTTCAAATGTGCTCTAAGCACAAGAGAAGAAATTTTTCTTCAACTCACCACCTCCCCAATTCTTGCTCCAATTAGCATATATATGCCTAGCACACAGCTTTATGCTCGCCATCGATAGCATCTCGAGATACAACAACAAGTAAACCCCGAAAATGGATAACAAATATCAGCAACTTTGTTTTAGTACATAGTAATCATTATTGCTAATCCAAATGAATTAAACCATCCCCTACCTTTTGCATATATGACATGATAGTGATGTTATCTTCTCCTTGTTCTATCTCTAATGACCTCTTCAACCATTAAAAAAACCATCTCTAGTTTACAGTGTTCTTTCTCTATGTTATCCCAATAGCAATGGGATATAGACTATCATTTGCATAAAGCCCAGTGGCAGTTAGCATGATGCCTCGTGCATTTCCCTTCATCAACACCAATGATTGGCCTACATTTAGCCTTCTAGCCCGTCTGCAACAACAAAATGAACTGAGATTAATCAATCACGCTACAACCGTAAACCATGACAACACCTAAAATTAAATCACAAAATAATGCCATCAAATGCCTTTGCAACATGGAAACACACATACAACCGGCTAAACACCCTAATGCCGAGCTTCTTTACTTAGTTCAAGTGACACATCTGAACCTGGATTGGATTTTTTAAACTCATTGCAGTAACTTTCCAAGTGGTTGAACTCATCAACGTAGCTTCCTTCCATTCCCTCCACAATTAACCTCCTCGCTCTTTTACACTTGAATAGACTAACAATAACCATCAACTCCTCTTTTGCATCCGTCTTCATGTCTTTCACTTTGTAATTTGACTTGTCTCGCAACTTGTACTTGAAATACTGAGCTAGAAACTTCACAGACGCCTTAGGATTCTTAAACACCCGACCCGACTACAACTATGTTCCAACAATAGGTCTTGATTTTCAGCCTCGAATGTGACCAATCTTTGGAGGCATACAACACAAATGGGCACCCTTTTTGACATCGTATCGAAATCTCAAAGACTCACTCTTAACAATCTTCAACTTCACTCCAGCCAGGACATCATGGTTATTTATGGCTGAAACTAGCTCCTTATTGTTTGCAAACATCTCACCTAATAGGAAAGTGGGCAAACCTTCATCCAAATCAGGATCCTTTTCATCATCATTGTCACTGTAACCCTCAGAATCCTCTTCATCTTCTCCCTCACCTTCATCCTCACCTTCGCTTGGAATCAGAGTGTTATCTCCATTATCGTGTCCTATTTCATCCAACAGTTCATCGCCTTTATTTATATCTCCATCCGACAGCTCATCAGTCCCACCCTCTCGACTACCCTTTTGACCACCCTTTGGACCACTAACGGGACCACTACACCCTTCTAATGCCATTTAACCTTTACTCTACATTAGTTTTTTCCCAACAAACATTACGCAACAAACAAACCACAAAGAGACAAGGGCCAGTCATCATTCCATTATGAAAATGCATAAAGCAACCAAAAGCTACTCACCCAAAGTTTGAAAGATTCTATACTTGAAAATTGAGGACGAATCTCTGCTACCCACTCAAAATGTCACTGTTCTCTTGCTTACAATCGCTCTGTCCTAACTTTTAGTGGTTGCAATTTCACTCTCTTGCACTTATTTCTCCCGGCCAACTCGCGATTTCACCGCTCTCTTTCACAATCCCTCTGCCCAATTTCTGGCTGTCACCATTTCCCTTTCTTTCCTTAGTTCTCGTCGTCCAAATTTCTTGCCTTCTCTCTCCCCAAATGTGTTTCACAAATTTAACTTGCCTAACTTTGAGTATACGTGGCTACATGATCTCGGCATATGACTCGCCCTCCACCGTATTTCTTTCCTAGCCATGTGGCATTTTAACAACCTACATGGAGCTTTCGTGAGTTTTGGGCAAATTTGCTACTTTTTTCATACTTCCGAGCAAATTTGGTACCAAAAAAACTTTTTGGGTGTTGAGTGCTCCCTATCCAATACTTCTGTGGTAAAATTGGTACTTAACCCAATATTTATTTGCTAGATAGATATCATCATCATATCAATAAAACGAGGTGGGATAATCTAAAATAGAACCTATTAAAGTTTTAAATTTGAAAATAGTTAAAAATATAGGTATAAATTTTTTTTTCAATAATTGATTAGGGAGAATTATAGACAAGTATTAAGGAAGAGAGAAAAAAATCACAAATTGATTCCTTAATTTATATTAATTGACTAATTGTCAAATCTTTATTCGAGCCTGCTCTACTAGTGAGCCTGACAAAGTTTGTGAACTCAAAGGATTACCATGAGAATCAATCATTATAATCACACCATTTATTCCATTATATTATTACAAGTGGGATGATATATGGTTATTTTTCAGCACGGAAGATTGATGGAAATTAATCAAGGAATAACATTATTCTTTCACTCGTTTACATTTTCTGAAGCTTTTCTATTAATTACTAGGCATAGAAATACATCAAAATCATACAATTTTAACACTTAAATTCATATGCAACAAGTCAAAAAAATATATCTGGGTAATTCAATTCTATAACGATATATATATATATATATATATATATATATATATAAAAGGGTTAACATAACCTTTTGCCCCTCAAATTTGAACTTATTTAGGTTTTGGCTCCTCAATGGGCAAAATAGTCTAGGTTTATTAAACTATAGGGATCGATGTTTTAAACATAATGAAACTTGAGGAACTAAAATCAAAATGAGGGCAAACTTGAAGGATCAAATATTGTACTTCTATTAAATATTAACCCTTATATAAATTAGTATTACCCCACCGTATTCATATATTTTTGTGATAATCTAAGCTAATTTGGGTTTATCGGATATTATTTGGATTACTAACCAATTTTAGAAAAGAATATAATTTTGATTTAATTATAAGATTATCGGCCTTAAATTTTAATATTTTATGATGGGCTTAAGTTTTTTTAATTATTTAATATGATGGTCTCATTAATTTTTGTAGGATAAGGAAGATCAAATTGTTAATTCTAAGATCCTATGCTGCAGAATTAATTTTAGCAGTTTAAAAATAATCTAATGAACTCAAATTTAGGCCCATAACCCCTTCTTTCTCCTAATTATAAAAATCTAGCCGCCATTGCCACATCTCTGGGAGGATGTAATGGTCACGCGCTCAGCAACTGATTCCACAGTAATTTTGACAATCGACACTATTCATCCATTCCTATTGGCCACGCAAGTCCCTTCATTCTTTTTCTCCTTCAACTTCCTTAATCCATTCACGTATGAATTCAATCTCCCTAATGTTCACTCATTGATCATCATAACCGTGTGGTATAAGGAGCTTGAAGACCAAGTAAGCTTGAGGTAGCTTGGGAGATAACTTGGGAGAAGAATGTATAAAGTTAGAGCCTATGACTTATCACTTAAGTGGGTGATTTTACATTTATCTTTTTAATTCGAGCTTTGTGAATTGTGATTATCTAGTTTTCAATAATTTTGAGCTACTTGGAGACAATCTAATTATAAATTGTAGACATTTTGTTTCTTGGATTGCATTGATATTTGGACTAAATTTGTGTTGAAACACTCCCTAAAGTAGTGATAAAGCTAGACCCTAAGATTTACATTTGCCAATTGACTTTTCATTATTGATTCATATTGCAAATTTGGTTTCTGCCTCTAGATTGTTCATTTGAGTTGGCAAGTGGTCTAAGTGTTTAATTAAATAATCCTAGACATAATTTTCAGGTTCAAATTGAAATGAATTATTGGTGGTTTCAATTGGTTTTCTAATAGATTAAGTGTTATTAATTCCACTCTTTGAATCTCACTTCGGTCTAATAATTAATTGAATGTAGATTAGGAAAGTTAACTTTATGTAAATTCTAAGTTGTCCCTAGTTAGTTTAACTATTAGTTAACTCCTTTCTTAGGATTTCAATTTTCCTTTTATAGAGAAATTGCTCCAAAATTATATTGCATTTGCATTTTTCTATATTATTCTCATCTTCATATAAGTTTTAGAGTCATTTACATAATGCATTTAGTTGGTTCATTGTATTTAGATAGTAGTATTATCATCTAAATTCAATCCTAAAACTATATAGATTGCCTTTTAGGCGCAAATCCTATATTACATAATCATTTTGTACCTAGTTTAATTAAGTGCTTTAGTGAAAGGAGCAACATCAATAATCCAAATATTATCAAAACCATGATTTTTAATAAATTTTTGGGTTAAGGTGCAATATTACTAATGAACTATTGGTCCAGGTGCAGACAACACAATAAACTATTATTTGGACCATAAATACCAACGAACTATTTAAAGCTTAAAATGAGCACAATTCCGTTAAGTCAAAATTAACTCCGTTGCCTTATCTTTTTTTTTTTTAGTCGTCTTCCTCATCAGTGAAATGGATTCTGAAATCTGACCGTTTGACCGCTGGACTTGGTTGATTTCCCAAGATTCACATCTCGAGCATTTTTTCCACACTCCATCCACTCCCCATCTTCGCCAAGATCGACGCCTCGATGGCACCGATCTTCCACCCGAGGTTAAGATCGATCATCAGCCACGATCCGTCAGTCTAGGTCGAGCATGACAGTCAAGATCGAAGGCCGTTGGACAGGGACAGAGCCGAGATCGACGATCGTCCCCTATTTGTTGAGAACGACAGCGTCGGACGGAGCAACCGATCCAGTCGTTCAAGATCGACGTCCCTACCAATCCGATGAACGGCCAGACACACAAAAGGCCACCAAGCCCTTGCGTTCTCTGTCGAAACACGTCTTAAGAATGGGTGATGAGAGATGCACGACACGAAAGGTGATTTTCCCTTCTCCAGTCAAGATCCGTCGTCTGCACTCTGATCCACAGTGAAGGTCCTCTGGATGTATGTGATCTAGCGCTGTGTTTCTAGTTAGTTGCAAAAGCCATGTCCTTTGTTCTCTCGTGCTTTTTGGACCTTTAGGTTATGGGAAGTTTAGTTGTATTGCCCTGTTATAGCCATGGACGTTGAGAATTGTAATAACCATCGTGCTAATGAGAGGCTTCAATTTTCTCTTAGGTTTCACCAGCTTGAAGGTGGTTGATTCGTCTAGTAGCTTCATGGATTTGGTGTTGGTATTAGGTTTGAAGGGTTTAGAGGTCCAGAGAGTTCTGCAAAAATGGCGAGAGAGAGTTTTAAAAATTGAATCCGTCCGTTTCTTTTTTGCTTTTTCAGGCGCAATAGCAATAACGGACGTTACTTTACCACTGACGGATTTGTGCTCACTTGCTATTTTAAATAGTTCGTTGGTATTTATGGTCCAAATAATAGTTTATTGTGTTGTCTGCACCTAGACCAATAGTTTGTTGGTAATATTGCACCTTAACCCTAAATTTTTTTAATACCCAAAAAATATTTGGTCTCATAGAAAGTAAAACATTCCAACAATGTGATTAAAAAAACAAAGCAAAAAATAAGTTATGAACACAAAGGCAACCCATATAAGATCCCCCATTTTATACAGATATAACCTTCGACAAGGTCATTAGAGCACCACGTCTTTCATTAAGAACAATCACATTGCCTTCAGAATCCACGTCCATTGTAACAGAATCACCCTTTTTTACCACTCTAGCTAGCATCTTGTCCGCCAAGTTGTCCTCCAAAAGTCGCATTATGGCTCTTCTCAAAGACCTCGCTCCATAACTGGGATTATAACCTTCCTCAACCACTCTATACCTAAATCTTTCTGTGACTTGTAGTTGAATATCTTTGCCTTTTAATCTGTCAAAGACTTGCTTCAACATTATGTTAGCAATCTCATTCACCTCCTCCTTTGTGAGTTGCTTAAAAACAATTATTTCATCTAACCTATTTAAAAACTCGGGTCGAAAAAACTGTTTCAACTCATCAATCACCAAATCAATGATACGATTATGGTTATTGTCCTTATCATCATCAAAGTCAAGGTCAAATCCAATTCGACGGCCACCTTTCTCAATCACATTGCTTCCTATATTTGAAGTCATTATAAGAAGGGTGTTCTTGAAATCCACAGTTCTGCCATGACTGTCTGTGAGCCTTCCATCCTCAAGAATTTGAAGCATAATGTTGAACACATCAGAGTGAGCTTTCTCAATTTCATCAAAGAGGACAACAGTATAGGGACGATGCCGAACTGCCTTGGTTAATTGACCACCTTCAGTGTAGCCGACATATCCGGGAGGGGAACCAATAAGTTTAGAGACTGTGTGCCTTTCCATGAATTCGCTCATGTCAAGCCTAACCATGGATTCCTCGGAGCCAAAGTAGCTTGCAGCCAATGCTTTTGCTAGCTCAGACTTACCAACACCAGTTGGACCAGAAAATATAAAGCTAGCAATAGGACGATTAGGACTCTTCAACCCAACCCGAGCTCGGCATATAGCCCGACTTATGGCTTTTACTGCTTCATCTTGACCAACAACCCTTCTGTGTAGAGTCTCCTCCATCCTAAGGAGGCGATCAGATTCTTCCTCTAAGACTTCCTGAACAGGAATACCAGTCCAAGAACATACAATGTGTTGGATGTCAGATTCAGTAACAACCGGACCTCCTTCTCCTACCTCACTCTCAGCCTTGCCTTTCTCTACAAGTGCTGAGATCTGTGCCTTAAGTTCCAGTTCTCTTTCTTGTAGCTCTCCCGCCTACCATAAATTCATGAATTATTAATAAATTTAAAGAATGTCTCTCTTAGGACATTATTAGTTTGCAGTAGTCTCAAAATAAAAGTCATTACCTTTTTGAAGTCTTGGTTGTGGGCAGCTTCTTCTTTCTCCTTCACAATCTGCATGACCTCCTTGTTTTGCTCTTTAGCTTCTTCAAGTAACTGGAATGACATAATCTCAACTCAAGTAACACAAACAATAAGAGAACTTCTAGCTAAGCTAAAACTACAATAGATACCCGTGCACAGCGAAGTTGAACCAAGGATCCAGCCTCATCAACCAAATCTATAGCTTTGTCAGGAAGAAATCGATCACTACAGGAAACATAATTATTCAGAAATTAGGAATGACTTGGTTAAAATACACTATAAGAAGTAAATAACAAGCTTCAAGGAGCATGTGATTAATCTATAAGATACTGCACAATGAAATTCTAAAGAGGGAAAGAGGACTATTAAAATTGTCCCACCAGCTTCAGTCCCTTATATGTTCCATTATCGAAAAAAATATTTTGCAACAAACCTGATATATTGGTGTGACAATTGAGCAGCAGCTACAAGAGCATCATCAGTGTATTGGACTTTGTGGTGTGTCTCATACCGTTCTCTAAGTCCTTTTAAAATTTGTATTGTTTCATCCACACTCGGCTCTGGTACTTTAACTGGTTGGAATCGCCTCTCCAATGCTGCATCTTTTTCAATAAGTTTCCTATATTCATCCAGAGTTGTGGCTCCTAAGCACTATATGTACAAATAATTAAGCATATATTTGTTGTGTTTAATTTCAATATAAGCAGTAATAGCTATATTGAACTACTTATTAATAGTTAATTGAGTATTCAACATTATATATATCCATTTGAGCTACCAAGATATTACCTGTAGTTCACCTCTTGCAAGAGCTGGTTTTAATATATTTGCAGCACCAAGAGCTCTAATTAGAGTATGCACTTCATCAATGAAGAGTATTATCTCATGATTTTGTTTGATTTCTTCCATTAAACTTTTTAATCTCTCCTCAAACTCTCCAAGATATTCAGTTCCAGCAACAAGTAGACTCATATCAATGTTTATAACCTAAATTATTTAAAAGAAAGTAAGTTGATTAGAAAACAATGGGAAAGGCACCAATATATAACTAACTACTAATTAAGAAAAATAGACATAATACATCACTATTATTTACGAGTCAGGATAGATCTTCTCAACCATACATGTTTCACACCAGCAAGACTGACAAAATATAACAAGGATAAAGAAAATTGGCCTGGCACTTATATAAACATACTCATACATCAAATATAAATGAGAATTAAAGCAAAATCTTTCACATGATTAAGGTTTCAAACTACTCAAAATCTTGCGCACCATAATTAATCCTTAAAATAGATGAAAGTATTCCAAACCTTCTTTCCCATTAGAGTTTGAGGTACATCGCCATTTACAATCCGTTGGGCAAGACCCTCAGCAATAGCCGTCTTCCCAACACCAGGTTCTCCAATTAGACATGGATTATTTTTTTAGACGACTTAAAATTCGAGTGACACGTTCAATTTGCTCTTGCCTTCCACTAACAGGATGCAATTTTCCCTGCAAATGAGGGAATAACAGAAATACATAATAATGTATACATTGACACATCATACTATCAATCATCAATAAAACAAAACTTTCAATCTATGAAGTCTCACATCGGTCGGGGAGGAGAATGAAACACGTCTTACGAAGGTCTGGATAACAAGGGGTGATTTCGAAGAGAAGGATATTAAGAGCAAGGCACAATTACCTCTTCAGCTAGCTTGGTCAAATCAGTGCCAAATTCCTCCAAAGTTGTCATTTGATCGTCATCGATTCCTTCGCCCATAAACTGTTCTGTGATTCTTATGTTCTCAAACTGTCCCTTTGATTCCGTAGGAGCATTGCCACTGTAATCACTCTCAGCTATCATGCGATTAACCTATGTATGCCCGTACACTAAAATTTAATAACTAAAATGGAAATTAAGATTATCAACAGAAAACCTAAAGATGTAGGGAAACTAACATGTGTGCGAATAGTAATTGGTTGTGCACCAAGCTTTTCAGGAAGTACATGTGCCACAGCACAACACCTCTCACCAAGGAGTCCTAAAAGCAAATGCTCAGATCCCACATAATTGTGTCCTGAAATTTCCATCAGGTAAGGATTAATTAAATATGCAAACACCTAATAGATAATATTCATCACCAAAGAGAAACCATTTAACGGATGACATATTTACTAAACTTTTGATTAAATTAAGAAAGTTGATTAATATGACATGTATTTTTAAAATAGTCTAATCATCTTCCTTAAATATTCTCTCATTCTCTCTCCTCCTTGATAATTCTTGAAGGAGTATCAATAGAAAAAGATTGATAAATATAAAAATATATCTTATATATCAGACAAAGGTCAATTTCGGGAGTATATATTATGAGTTTAGTAATTTGATGACATAAAAAGAATAAGAGGAAGGTATAAACAAAATTACCAAGTTGAAGGGCTTCATCACGTGCGAGATTAAATACACTTTTTGCTGCAAATGAGAAAGGAATTTCAACAGCGACAAATCCACTACCCCTTCCCATTATCTTCTCCACTTCCACACGTGCATCTTCAAGGTTGATGCCCACAAAATTCAGAACCTTAGCAGAAATACCAGTGCCTTCACCCATGAGACCCAATAGAATAAGCTCCGTTCCAATCCTGTTGCTACCAAGACGCCTTGCTTCGTCCTGTGCATTCGTAATTACTTTGAGTGCTTCCTCTGTGAAACGCTTAAACATGGCTTTAGGTACACATGGTTTGAATCTTGCTCGTCTAGAAGAAGAAGTTACAATTGGAGGAACCATATTAGAAGAAAAGAAATCTTGTTGAGGTCTTAATAATCCAGATGTTTGTAAAGTAGTAGCAGTAGACATCCTTAATCCAAATGATGCTCGCAATGGAGGACAGATCATTTTCACTGATCTAGGTGATTTTCCAAAACCCTTGTTCTTATTTTGCTCAGGATGGCCATTTTGTAGTCCCCAGGCCACTTGTGAAGGAGGGGCATCAATTGACTTAGCCAAAAGCCTAGACATGATGATTTTCTGATGAATATATAGCTGCCTGCAATTATTTGTTAATGGGATGTGTTAGGCAGCAAGTAACACTGTTTAAAATTCGAATATCATAGAAATTAAAGTCTAAAATAAGCGACATATATCTCCTGAGATAGTAGGACCCCACTATCTTTTCTTTAATATAATAACAATGTATAATGGTTAATAATTGTATAACTTCCATCATTTTCCTATGCAGATCTTAGCGCATATATATATACATATATATATATATATACACATACATACATATGCATATATATATATACATATACATATACACACACACACACACATATATATACACACACAGACATGTGTGTATATATATATATACATATGTGTGTGTGTATAACTGTCTTGACCAAATATTCTTCCTTAATTTACATATTAAAAAAAGAACATAACTGTTCATGCCCCGTCAGTTATAATTTCAAAGAAACAAAGAACAATTACGAGTTAAATATAAAAAGATAAGAAAAGTTGTTAAAACAAAAAAACCAATAACAATGACCACAAAAGAACAATTACGAGTGGAATAAGGGTTAGATAAAAGATTTCTATATAAATATAAATATATAGACTCATACTTAAGTTACTAATGGAATTAGAGATAAAGATAATTACAAAAGAGTTACTAAAGCTTTTAATGATTTAATCTCGCATAAATATAAATATCTACCAATATATTAATAAAAAATTACAAGCTACTCTAAGATCATGAAACTATCCTCTAAAATGTCAAAGATATTACGTTTATATGTTTATATAGGCAGAAAGATTCAAACAAGATAGTCTTAATAATAAAGAGAATCGGAAAAAAGTACCCCATTAAAATTTTTATTCACTTAAAGTACCTAATAAATTGTTATACACGAAAACTATCAAAATAGTATTCTGATTCAGGTTCTTTTTACCAATAAGTTTTGGAACGAGGAATTTTTCCAAATTTTCCCATGATAATATCATGGAGCTAATTGCTAAGGAAGGCACCAAGCCTTGAATATAAAGAGGAGGAGAGAGAGAAGAGAGAGAAACTCACTTGAAAGAAATGACGTGGCCCCGGAGAACAAGACACACAAGAAAAGGAGAGAGAGAGAGAGACGATTGCTTGCTTGGAACAAAAGGACGAGAAGGATCGAGTTGAATATACAGGAGAATGGTGCAAGTTTATCTTTTTATACCGACAAAAATTTAAATATATTTATTTATAAATTTATCCATATGTTAATATTTGATTAGGTATAGATAACATTCAATATTTTTAAAACCTTTAAAAGTTCTTTCGTTAAAAAAAGGGGTAAATAAATATATTTTTCCGTCTACAAATATCCCTATATAGAAAATTTTTTAATATATGGATAACTTTTTAAATAAATATATTAAGATAATAACTGATTCTCATCGTTAAAATAGATGTTACAAATACTATATCCCCTTTAATATATTTCTTACATCTTCAAATATTTGTTCTCTAGATAGATACCATCATCCTATCAATAAAACGAGGTGGGATAATCTAAAATAGAACGTATTAAAATTTTAAATTTGAAAATAATTAAAAATATAGGTATGATTTCTTTGAATTTTCAATTATTGATTAGGGAGAATTATATACTAGTATTAAGGAAGAGAAGAAAAAAAAAATCACAAATTGATTCCTTAATTGATATGAATTGACTAATTGTCAAATCCTTGTCCGAAGGAAGAGACAGAGAAACCTTGGAGTAGTCAAGTGATTTCTATCCAAATCCGTTGATTAATATAGTAGCTCGTTGCTGATTTTTGTAACCATCCAAATTTGGATCATGCTTCTCCTCTTTGCTGCTATGGAATCGCACTGTTTTTATGTGTAAAATGAATCAATGAGCCTAACTTATGAAAGAGAGAAAAGGGATGTGGGGCCAGTGGTACGTGAAGGGCAAGGGTAAAAGGTTTTCCACCATGGTCAAAGTTGGGGTAAGAATTATCATTAAACATAAAGTTATAGTCTATGAAAATAATTTTATCTTTAATGTAGTGTGTGGAAACTCTACAATGTAGTGTTAATTATTAACACTACACTGTGGAAAAGCCTTCATCCATGCGCTCCATGTCACCTCTCTCCCTCTCTCTCAATTTTAACTCAACTAGTCATTTTACACACACACAAAACGGTACGCTTTGAAGAAAAGGATGGCAATGGACCATAATAGCAAAACTTGATTAAAACAAGGAAAATGTTGATATATTATACTCCGAGTAATTATGAAACTTGATATGTTGCTTCAAAGGTTAAAAGAAAACCACCATTCTCTTATGTAATAAAGCCAAAGACCGTACTAGTTGCACCAAAACTATACAAGGAATCTTTTTAATCAAAAAGAAAAAAAGGAAAGAGCATTACCTTTTCAAGCTCTTGGTTGCTAAGAGCTTCTTCTTTCTCCTTCACAATTTGACTGACCTCCTTCACAATCTTTGAGAAAAAGATACCTGTTGACGTCGAGATTTAACCCAGGATCCAGCCTCATCAATTAAATCTATAGCTTTGTCTGCAAGAAATCGATAACTGCATGAGGGAACATATTTATTTAGAAACGTGGAATCACTTGTTTAAATACAATGCAAGAAGAAAATAACAAGTTTCAAGGAGCATCCGATTAATCTAAAGATACTTCACAGTTACACTAGAGATGAACTTTTTATTTTTTAAAAAAAAAGGAAAGAGGATTTTTAACATTGTACAACCAGCTTCATTATCCCAGCTTTAGCATGCAACCTTGTATGCTCCATAAAAAAAGAAAAGAAATAAAAATAAATTGCAATAAACCTAATATATTGGTGTTACAACTGAGCAGCAGCTACAAGAGCTTCATCAGTGTACCAGACTTTGTTGTAAGTCTCATAACCTTCCTTAAGTTCTTTCAAAATTTATGTCGTCTCTCTTGGTTAAATTTGTCTATTGCACAACTTTCATGCAAAGTTTCATGAAGTTGAAAACAAAAACTTTATTTAATCGTTGCGGAAACCTATAACTCCTTACGATCCTTATAAATTATTAACCTTAACTCATTACGCTAATTAGTTATTAATCATTTATCCGTAACTCTTTACGGCACTCATGAGAATTTGTAACAATTTCTGATATTCATGAGTTTCAGGGTTACTCGTTAAAACAACAACTATTAGGGATTATGATAACTTGATAAAAAGGACTATTGGAGATTAGGATTACCTTTGATCACTCGAAGATTTCAATGTTATTGATGTTCTCTGATGTTGATCCACATAGCTATCTCATGATTGCAATAAGAGCTCTTTCTCTTAAAACCTCCCACTCCTTGGATGCTTGCTAGGCGAAGGCAAGGGCTGAGGTTTGGTTTCCTTGGGTTTTTCTTTTTTCAAGAAGATAGTGGTTTCTTGGAATTAGGTTAAAGATAGGAGAAGCAAGATTGAAACTTACCTTTTCTTGAATTGGCAGCACACACCAATCAAATTGGCGTCTTATTTTTCTCTCTTGAAAAACGTACAAGCAAAGGGGCACCCAAAAATCAGCATTTTATAAGAGTTTAACCCTAATTTAAATACTTACAAGAAAGACCTAATCCAAGCTTAAATTTGAAAATCCAAATCATAATAAATTAAATTCATATCTTGAATGATTGATTGAATCAATCATTTAAGATGATAGATCACATTTATTTCTTGATTGATTGATTGATTGAGTTAATCATTTAAGATGATGAATTACAATTATTTCTTGATTGATTAATTGAATCAATCATTTAAGATGATGAATCATATCCATGTCTTGATTGATTGATTGAATAATAATTTAAAATAATGGATCACATTCATCTCTTAAACTAAAATTCAAAATCATTTTTAATTCAATCTTTGTTTTTTATTTTTTCTACCTTCATCCAATCTTTATTGGATATATATATATATATATATATATATTCAGAATTATCTTTTTATAACCTAACCTCTTGAATTAAAATTTAAATTCAAAATTCGAATTTCAAATTCAACTTAGCCTAAGACTTCGATGGGTCTTCCAACCATTTGGGCCCTTTTGTGGAGAAATTGATTTCCCACTGGGGACACCATATATGACGCAATTTTCTCCTTATTGGGCTTGGAGTCCCACTCCAACCCAATTACACCTTGCTCTTACTAAAGCCCAATAATAATTATTGGCCCAAGTTTGCTAATTTTAAGCAATAATTGGGAATAACCTTTGTGTGTAACCCATTAAGCCCAATTAGTTACTAACATAAATAAATTAAACTTGGACCAATTAAAACTCCTTTAACGGACCCAATTTATTTAATGACCTCATAAGACACTAACAATGCTCTGTAGCCCCAAAACTAATTGAGTTGATCAAGTGATTTTGGATACCGAGCAGGCATCACCCCTCACATTCACATTTGATTGAGAGCAAAGATAGAGTATCATCTTTCTTAATTGATTAAATGTAGCTAATTCACAGAACTAGGAATATTCTTATATTAACTTTTTGACTGGTCATGACTCTTCATTATTACTTGTTGTGTGCACAGACTCCCGAGTTAATTAGAAGCTATCCAAGCTCTACCGGTCTTGTAAATGACTAATCCCTTGTGGGGGACTCTGAGTCCTTTCGACATGTCCATCTATACTCATGTATTCAAGTTATACCCAAAAGTGCAATGTTCTCCCCTTTTCAAGCGGATAGAGTTGTACAGTCAAAGTATAACCCTAATTAGACACAGTGTTCATTGACATCCTTAAGTTCAGGACGATTCGCATTACCAAACAATAAGAGACTTTACATATCTAATGATACGATCTCTAAAATGAATCTTTGTAGAGTTTCTTAGTGGGTTTGTTCGGTGTTATCTGTTCTCCAATAGTCTACCCAAGACATCAACTGAGGCAACATCATGCTTTATTCCATGGGATCCCTACCTTGTATCTTATACATGTAGATGATGTTGTACTAGTCTTATTGAGATCATCAATGCCCTTTCATGGTGATTCCAGACTAGAAACAAGTTTTTAGGTAATAGATATCCAATGTTCTCGAGTCCTCATGATCATGATCTCTATCATTAATCCTCAAGATTAACACATATTCTATTTCTAGAGCTTTTATCTTCAAACACATATTTACCTTAAAATAAAAACGAGATATAAATATGATAAAGAAAAAATGTGCTCATTTATTAATAATGAAATACTACAAAATAGTTTGTCCAAAAAAAGAAATACTATAAAATAGAAATGGTACTGATCTGTCCTTACAGATTATCTCTAGGACACCTAAATACTAATAGTCTCCTCTTGAGTAGCCTCTGGATGGAAGCAAACTAGCCTGTGTGCGAATATTAGTTGGCTTAACACCCACGTTTTTAAGATCCAATATAATCATGTCCTGAAATTCTCATCAAGTAAACAATAAACGTTAAGACAAGCTAAGACAAAATATGTATAGAAACACTGAATAGAATCTTCATAATCAAAATGGTCACTCGCGGGAACACTAAAGGTGATTCCCAGTGTATGCAGAGGTTAATCATCCACTAGGGCCCAGTGGAAGGGTCTCTAATACCCATAGAAGGTTAAACTTGGAAGCTGGAAGCTTTCTGATGCTTACTCTATACTCATAGGTTTTGAGAAAATCACACTGAGTTCCCAGTTAAGGAAAATAATATGTTAAAAGTATCATAACTTGTCAATGATGTCACTTTCACATGTTATTGACAAGTTATGAGACTTTTCAAATATTGAACCGATAATACATATCATCCTTTAATACTAAGCACTTAGCTGGCATCCTCAAGTTGTGCAAAATAACTGAACATCATATGCTACATAATAGGAAGACAGGCAGAAGAAAGAGAAACTGCTGAAGTAGATATTATGAGTTTAGTAATTTGATCACATAAAAAGAATCGATGAAGGTTTGTTTTAACAAATTATCAAGTTGATGTGAGAGTTCCAATGCATGCTTTGCTCCAGGTGAAAATTGAATTTCTTCAACAGCACCAATCACTCATAAACCCTTTCCAATTATCTTCTCAACCTCAAAACGTGCATATTTAAGGTTGATCCCCATAGATTTCAGAACCTTAGCAGCAATACCAGTGGCTTGGCGAATGATACCCATTAGAGTCTGCTCTGTCCCAATAAAGTCACCAACACGTCTTGCTTCCTCCAGTGAAAGCTCAATTACTTTGACTGATTTTTTTGTAAATATGGCTTTAGGTACAAATCTGTTGGCCCTTGGTCGTCTAAAACAGGATGCAATTGACATCTCGGAATAGAAATCTTGTATAGGTCTCAGAATTTTGTTTTTGATGTCATAAGGAGTAGCTAGGAGTGCTGAGAGATCTGACGTTCTTAAACCAGATGATTGTAATTTATAAATCATTTCCACCGATCTTGGTGATTTTTCTGATCCCTTGTTGTGCTCATGAACATTCCTTCGCTAGACAACCCCTAAATGAGGGACATCAATTGACTGAGTCAAAAGCATAGGCATGCTTTCTTCTTCTTAGAACAAAAATGGTTTTTCGCCTCTCCCAAGTGTATTTCTCAAAATTTGAATGTGTGTACTTTTTCTTATAGGGATGAGGTCGACCCAACCAAAAGCTTGTAGGTCAGGCATGATTTATAAACAGATGCATGCAATGACTTGTCGATGGGATGTGTTACTTAGCCAGCAAGTAACCCTCACTCTTGAGTTCAATATCATAATTCAGTAAGATGACTGAAAATTGGCAAGTTTCAGCACCATAGTTCTATTTAGGGAAAATTAAGAGACAGCAAAAACTTAGAACGCTCGTCATACTAGGGGATTAAAAAAATAAACTACTTTCTTCCAATATATTTACAGACATCGTTATTCCTCCTAACTACAGCAGTAATGTAAAGAAATAAAAACTTTTCCTCGATCGTAATAACCTGCTTAATTATGTTCAATTAATGAAATAATAAAATTTATATCAACAACAATAATAAGAAAATAGAAAACTCTGAAATAAGCGACATATATATCTTCTTAGTATATTAAGACCCCCACTATATTCTTTAACAATAATGTTTAGTGGTTAATAACTGAATAACTTCCCATCATTTTATTTCCTAAGCGATCAAAGCACATAAATAATTACCTTAACCATACCAAAGATTCTTCGTTAAAAGGAATTACATTTAGAAGAGGCACATAACTGTAAATGCTTTCCAAGGTTCTGTCGTCAGCCCTAAATTCAAAGCAATAACCAAAAAAAAAAAGAACAAATAGTTTTTCAATAATATAGAATGAGCGTCAGATAAAAAATTCCCTGTATTGAGGCTATAAATTTAGTCACGAAGGGCTGTGATCTTTCGCAGACGTTTTTGGATATCGTGGAGGAAGCTAGACCCCTTGTGTATAGGGTTTGGTAGGTAATTGTCTACCAGTCGCATTACAATTACTGATCAACTTGTTAAACTCCCTCATGGTATTGTAGGTAGTTTGGGTCTATGATCAACCTCCATCTAACATCCAAGTAGATGTGGGATGATGCTAGACTTTTCTGGTTGTCCTAGCTTTTCTGGTTTGCAACCTCCATGTAAGAGGATTGATATTCAGTTCCTGTTAAAAAGAAATTCCTTGCCCATGTGAGCGTCTATATATATATATATATAGATATATATTACTTTTTGTTCACTTTAGAGATAGTTACTCCATATCCAGAGCTCTTAATAAAAGTTTATAATGTATTACTCAAAAAACTATTCTAGAGTTATTCTAATAAGATTATTCTAAGACCACTCAAGACTAGTCTAAGACCTTAAGGCTTTATTTGAGAGTTTGGAGGGCGGTCCGTAACACTTTTCACTTTAGAGATAGTTACTCCAAGAGCTCTTAATAAAAGTTTATAATGTATTACTCAAAAAACTATTCTAGAGTTATTCTAATAAGATTATTCTAAGACCACTCAAGACTAGGATTTGAGAGTTTGGAGGGGAAAGGAGGGGAAGGAGAAGGAAGGGAAATGGAGGATATTTCCTCTCCTTGTTTAGGAGTTAAAAAAATAATAAGGGAGGAAGATGGAGGATTAATGAGTTATTTTTATCATTTTGTGGTTTTCTTTAAAAATTAATATAATTACTATACTTTACAAATAAATTTAAATTTAAATTTTCTAAAAAAATTATTTATGTAATTTTTATATTAAAAAAATATTTTCCCCTAAAAAAATATTTTCTCTCTCTAAAAAATATTTCTTTCTAATAGTTATTTTTTTCTCTCTATAATGATTTATATATATTTAGTACATAATGATTTAAGTATATAAAACTACAACCTAAAATATAAAATTATACTTAATGGTGGTGGTGGCGGCGGTGGCGATGGGGGTGGCGGCGGCGGTGGTGGGAGCGGTGGTGGCGGTGAGGGCGGTGGTGGTCATGGTGAACGAGAATAAAAAAGTAATTAATCTATTTTTCCTCTAAAAAGCCCCATATTGGGAGAACTTCATTTTTTAGAAGAAAAAAGGTTTTTGAGGATTTGTAAAAATCTCTGATTTCCTCCCCTTTTATTTTTAAAATTTGCAAATAAGGGAAGGGATTACCAAAACCCTCTCTTCACTTTCCTTTCCCTCCAAATAAAACTTTCAAACAGTTCCTAAAGCTATCCTTGAACAAATCAAGATATGTGTGTATTAGTTGAGAATAGAAATTATTTTAGCTAATTTTTAGGACGGACACGAAGTCTTGATTTTGGAACAGAGAGAGAGAGAGAGAGAGAGTCAGTTGATGAAAGGATGTGGCTCCAAAGCACGGATAGGATAGGATAGGAAAGACAAAACTCACCTCACAGAAAGATATGCCAATGAGAATTGGGACCACGTTCGCGCTCGTCTTTTGCCTGGCTGGACAGTCTAGATTTTTTATTTTTAAAAAAAAAAAAAAAATACTGGTCGATATCCTAAAATATCTTTTTAATACCAAATCACACCCTAAAATAATTTTTCAAGATTCTAAAATATTTTTTAAAGATTATGAAGAATTTTTCAGTGCCAGTAAGTACCCAGAAGTATTTTTTTTTTAGTACCAGTCAGTACCCTAAGCGTGAAAAAATATTTTAGAATACTAACTGGTATTGAAAAATTCTTCATAATCTTAAAAAATTATTTTAGCATCTTGAAAAATTATCTCAGGGTACTAAATGGCCTAAAATAATTTTTCAAGATCATGAAGAATTTTTCAATACCGTCGTAAGACTGAAATATTTTTTCAAGGTACAGACTGGTACTAAAAATATATTTCTAGGTACTTACTAGTACTGAAAAATTCTTCATAATCTTACAAAGTTATTTTAGGATCTTAAAAAATTATTTTAGCAGACTCGATTAGTCACTAAAAAGATACTTTAGGATATTGATCGGTATTAAATTTTTCTTTTAAAAAAAAAAATCTAAACTATCCAGATCTCATTTTAAGATCTGACGGCCAAGCGCTCGTCCTTTGACGAGCGAGCGCGCCCTGGAGGGAAACGCATTCCTGAGATTTGAGTCTTGAGATATAAGAAAAAGAGGAAGTTGGCAAATAATAACGAGGGAAGGAAGACGAAGATAAAAAAGAGAGGACTGAGGAGCACGTGCCTGTGACACTGATGGGCGTTGGTGCCGCGAGAGCATGCTTGAGGAGCAAAGAAATCATATTTTGCCCGAACCCATAAATAAATAATTTAAAAATCCTTCTTACTCTTTTTTACTATTTGAATTTGGGAAATTGTTATTTACAATAAATAATAATAAAAAGGAAATTCAGTTTTTATATAAGAAAATCATTGATGATCTTTGGATTCCAAATTAAGAATGGTTATTTTTTTGGTTGAATTAAGATTGATTATTTTGAGTTATTATTGTGAAAAAAAAAATGAACATTTAAAGAAAAAATTAATATTAGTTCAAGAGAAGAAAAGAAGATAAGGATTTTCATGTTGCCTTATTTAGTTTAAGAGCATAGCTCCGGAAAAATGTTTTTTTTTTTTGGGGGACAACTTTATCCTTATTTTAATTAAGTTTTTTTTTTATACTTTATATAATGTTTAATAATATATAATAATAAACAGTACCAAATATATAAATGTACTCTATTCATTGCTTCTCTATCAATTTCAGGAGATGAACCATTGCTAGCGAACTTCTTCTTGCTGAAAGGGTTACTAGTGAGTAGAGTTGGGAATATGGGTCAGCCCGTGAGTCTTTCACAGGTTGGAAAATCGCTAACCCTAGCCCACATGTGTGGTTTCACTAGCCAGCTTGCAGCTAGCACAATATTTTTTTCTAAAAAAACTTTTTCCCACTATATATATATATATATATATCCCTTGTTTTTTCTGCCATGCTGAAACTTTCTTGTACACTTTATTCTAAGGCATACAATATAACTTATATATAAACCATCAAGATTGGGTACAAAAAGTCCTAAAACTTATCAAATAGAAAATATTGAAAGATTGGGTACAAAAAGTCCTAAAACTTATCAAATAGAAAATATTGAAAGTGAAATAGTGAAATGGGCTAGGATTTCTTTACACTTTGGGCTAATAGACTTTAACATAACAAACCAGAGATTACTTCACAAGTTTACCTCAACCAAAAAAAAAAATGCGGCCTTACTTGCACCAGCCTGTGGGTTAGACGATGTGAGTTTGTGCAGGCCATATTTTTTCGGACCAAAAAACCTCAATCCTAACTCTGTCATAATCCACGGCCTATAGGTTGAGCCCGTTTTATCGGTTCTGCTAGTCAACCGGACAATGTTTTCAAACTCAAAGGATTACCAAAAGAATCAATAATTATAATCACACCATTTATTCTGTTATAGTATTACAGGTGGCATGATACATGGTTATTTTTCAGTACGCAAGAGTGATGTAAATTATTAAAGGGATTACATTATTCTTTCACTTGTTTACATTTTCTTAAGATTTTCTGTTTATTACTGGGCATAGAATTATAGCAAAATCATACAATTTTAACACTAAAATTCATATTCAGCAAGTCAATCAATATATCCGGGTAATTCAATTCTATCACAATTGTTTTAATAATAAAGGGTAAAATAGTCAATCAATAATCTTTGGTCTCTCATCAAAGCCAAAGTCAAATCCAATTCGATGGCCACCTTTCTCAATCACATTGCTTCCTACATTTGAAGTCATTATAAGAAGGGTGTTCTTGAAATCCACAGTTCTGCCATGAATGTCTGTGAGCCTTCCATCCTCAAGAATTTGAAGCATCACGTTGGACATATCAGAATGAGCTTTCTCAATTTCATCAAAGAGGACAACGGTATAGGGACGAGTTGAACTGCCTCGGTTAATTGACCATCTTCAGTGTAGCCGACATATTCGGGAGGGGAACCAATAAGTTTAGAGACTGTGTGCCTTTCCATGAATTCGCTCATGTCAAGCCTAACCATGGCTTCCTCGAAGCCAAACTAGCTTGCACCAATGCTTTTGCTAGCTCAGACTTACCAAGCCCAGTTGGACCATAAAATCTGAAGCTAGCAATAGGACGATTAGGACTCTTCAACCCGACCCGAGCTCAGCGTATAGCTCGACTTATGGCTTAACTGCTTCATCTTGACCAACAACCCTTCTATGTAGAGTCTCTTCCATCTTAAGGAGGCGATTGAATTCATCCTTTAAGGGCCCGTTTGGTTGAGAGAACTTAGCGGAGGGAAAGGGAACTTAATACAATTTCCACGCAAAAACACCATTTGGCGCGCCCAACTCCAAGCAACTCACCTTCTCGCCACCATCGAAGCTCCCACAAACGTGGGAATTTCAGCTCCCTTTATTCGTGGCAGGATCCTGAAATGTCCCGGGAGAGTGAATTATTTTGACTAAAAAGCCCCTGTGAAACCAGAATCAAGCTTCGATCTGCAAGAAGGAGTAGATGAAAGAAGCTTTGACGACAACAAGCTTCAATCAAATGAGTAGGCAACGAAGATCGATTGGAGGTAAGAGTAATGGCTTTTGTTGGTTCATTGTGCGCTGTGCGTTGAAAAAAATGGCGATGGCCTGGTTGTGCCATCTAGGGACACAAATACAAATATGAGTGGGGAACTAATTTGAGTACTTTTTCTTGGTATTCATGCCTAGTAGGTGGTGTGTGGGTTGCGTATTGGTGAGGAAGGAAATGACGAAGCCATGGGTGTACAGTGATAGAAAATTCTTCTTCTTCTTCTATGTAGGAGGTGTAACCGTTTAAATCGACATGAATGTTTGCTTTAAATGCTTTGTTTAGTTTAGATTCGTTAAATTTTGATGCCTATTATGAAACATGTATGGTGGAATATTGTTTGTCTTTATGTCCTGTATGTCATTGTTTCCTTTTCATCTAGACTGTGTTGTGTTGATGTGAACAATGAGAATGTGATGATATAGTTTTGTCTTATATATGTTTCCTGGGGTATGGTTAATTTGGGTTATAATGGTGTATAGCTAACATTTAAACCAGGTAGGGAAACCACTGGAGTCGGGAAAAAAATTTGGAAATGTGACTTGTTTTAAGTCAGGAAAAAAATAACATATGTTTCAATGTAAGAAGTAGACATAATAGTATGTAAAGAGGAGTAGTAGATGACATTGAAAACCAAATTGGTGTGGAAAAAAATTGTGTAGGTATGTATCTAGAGGCCGAGGAAATGGTTGCAATGTTGGCTGGATGCTTAGCTTTACTGCTAGCTATGAGGACGTTGATTGTCACTATGATAGTTGCAATGGGAGCAAGTAGACCGAGACACCTACCGCATAAGTCATATAGATTGACTTCATGCCAAGAGAGTAAATTTGAGGGCAATGATAGACGGTAGTAATACCACTTACTTCAACCAAATTAGGATGTATCGAGAAACGTTTGATAAGTTGTGTCACATGTTAGACACAATTGGTGGATTGAAACCAACTAAGCATATGCTAGTTGATGAGCAAGTGGAAATGTTCCTTCACATCCTAGGCCATTATGTGAAGAACAAAGTAATCCAATTTGAGTTTGGAAGGTCGAGCAAAACAATCAGTAGATACTTTAAACTTGTGTTGAATGCTACCATCATACTGCAATCATTACTTCTGAAGAAACCGGAGCCTATTCCGGACGAGTCAAATGATAATCGATGGAAGTGGTCCAAGGTATGTACCATGTGTATTTGTGTGACATGTTTCGATTCATAATGGTTCAACAAAGTATGGTTTGACTAGGGGCTTTAATAATTGCTTGTGTTTGCAGGGGTGCCTTGGTGCATTAGATGGCACGCACATACGGGTACAAGTCTCTACAGAGAAAAATGGGAGGTACAGAAATAGGAAGGGAGAGGTAACTACCAATGTTTTGGGTGTATGCTCACCGGATGGTTGATTCATATACATCTTGCCTGGATGGGAAGGGTCAGCTGCAGATGGGAGGGTGTTGCGAGATGCTATTCAAAGACAACATCGTCTATGAGTACCACAAGGTATACATGTTATAGTTGGTGTAATAAATATGCATGTATATCTCCCTGTTAAGTTGTAAAAGAAACCGAATCACGTGCTGACCTGTTTTGTGTAGTGGTTGACAATATCTATATGAGTTCGAACTTCCCTGTTTAGTTCGAACTTGCACATCTGTTTAATTTTGCTGTTGAATTTTATCAATGTGGTTCACTGATTAATTGGGGGCTGTTTTGGCAGCTGTTATGTCTGTATTATGTCATTTAACCTTCTGGTGCACTTCAAGCTGCATTTTCTACATTGATTTGTACTTGCATATGCTTGGGTTGGCTACATGTTGGTTTAGTGCATGCTAGCTGCATTTTATCACTGTATGATTGTTTTTGTCCTTCCATTCAAGTTTGTCTTCATAATTCTACAGCATTTGAGAAGGCCAAATTGCACATTTGTAAATGCTTTCAAAATTTTGCTGACCTTTTTTAAAACCATCATACTGATATGCATATTTTAGACCTCACTGTTATTAACTTCGACAATGTTTACTAACTTCCTAAGTTATAAGCTATAATCATACATTTGTCAGGTTCTCTGCATATATCACATTGCTATGATTACTACTTCCTAGATGTAACTTGCAAATTTTTATTCTGTGCAGAGTTTAAAATGCTTCACTCTAGTTAATGTCATGTTTAACCATAATTGTTCTGCATGCAGGGCCTTGGTCAAGTTAGTGCTCAAGCTTTTCCTATTCTTATATGTTTTACCCCACATTTTTTGGTTGTTCATCATCAAATCTGTTCAGAGACCACCTTGTATGGCAAAGGTTTCAATTCATATGAAATTGCTCTATCAAATTTGCATTTGTTTGAATTGCTGCATTTATTAGAGTGTTAGCCTGTCCTGAAACACCACTTCATTTTGTATAACAGCAGCTTGTAAATTGTCTGATCAAATTGTAAACCTCTCTTGTTCTCATGTTTAACAACTTTTTTTTACATAAGCAATTATTGGAAGTTTGTCTTCATTGTTATACAGCATTTGAAAAGGCCAAATTGCACAATTTAAATTGCTTTCACTTTATTGTGCATCAGATTGCTTCACTTGTACTAACCTTTGTTAACATACAGCAAGCAATTCAATCTCGTTCCTCAATTTCAGTTGCTAACTTTGTTTTTTCTTACCCACATACTGGATTTTATTTAAGCGATTGCATACTACCAACGGTTTGCCACTGCTTATTATCACCATTTATATTGGTTTGTTTATCAATTCTGTGTCTAGGTAATGTTCCACGATTTACTTTCCCATACATCTTGTAATCTTCAATTCCCTAACAGATTTAATACTTTTGTGCTTTCCCCTTTAATTCATTCCATGCTTGTCGTCTTCCAACATCACTTCGTCATTATGCTCGTCACCGTTTATTTCTCGTCGACGTCGCATTGCAATTCCCATCTGAACGACGGCGCGATTTGGTTTTAGGGTTCGTTTTCGTCTGATGGGAAATTAGCAATTTTGATTCCATTTTTTTTCTGTGTTTTTTATTTTTAGGGGCAATCTGGGAATTTTGCCTCAACTTCCTACTTAACCAACCACAAATTCCTCATACCAAACATTTTATTTTCCCTCAATTTCAGTTCCATTACGATGTCTACCAAATAGTTTTTCTTTTTAAGTCCCCTCTCAATCTTCCCTTCCATTCCTTTCCCTCATTAAATGTTCTCTGTACCAAACAAGCCCTAAGACTTGTATGTCAGATTCAGTAACAACCGAACCTCCTTCTCCTACCTCACTCTCAGCCTTGCCTTTCTCTATAAGTGCTAAGATCTATTGCTTAAGATCCAGTTCTCTTTCTCGTAGCTCTCCCACCTACGATGAATTATTAATAAATTCAAAGAATGTCTCTTAAGACATTCTTAGTTTGCGGTAGTATCTAAATAAAAGTCATTACCTTTTTGAATTTTTGGTAGAGGGTAGCTTCTTCTTTCTCCTTCACAATCTGCATGACCTCATTGTTTTGCTCTTTAGCTTCTTCTGGTAACTAGAATGACATAATCTCAGCTCAAGTAACACAGATCTAATCAATACAAGAACTTTTTGCTAAGTTAAAACTACAATAGATACCTTTGCACAGCGAAGTTGAACCAAGGATCTAGCCTCATCAACCAAATCTATAGCTTTGTCTGGAAGAAATCGATCACTACACAAAACATAATTATTCAAAAATTAGGAATGACTTGGTTAAAATACACTACAAGAAGTAAATAACAAGCTTCAAGAAGCATGTAATTAATCTATAAGATACTGCACAATGAAATTGAAAGAAGACTATTAAAATTGTCCCACTAGCTTCATTCCCTTATATGTTCCATTATCAAAAAAAAAATATTTTGCAACAAACCTGATATATTGGTGTGACAATTGAGCAGCCGCTACAAGAGCTTCATCAGTGTATTGGACATTATGGTGTGTCACATATTGTTCTCTAAGTCCTTTTAAAATTTGTATTGTTTCATCCAACACTTGACCATACCCAATAATCATGCTAGAATCATCATAAGTCATAGCTTATAATATTCAAGCACTATCCTTAAGTATTCTGAAATCAACAATCATCAAATTCACAATTTGACTCTTAAAACCTCAACATCAGCTGAACTGAGAAATCATATTTCCTCAAAAATAACCCATTATACATACTAGGATCGTGATTCACAATTTCTAATCTAATCCTCGAAACATTCTAACACTATTCTCACAACATTAATATTATTCACAAGGTCCTAATTTTATCTCAATCATCAATCATATCCAAAGCATTGCTGACAATGCAACATTAATCTCAAAGTTCATTCCTCCAGGTTTGGAATCATAGTGCAACCTTACTCACATCTTGACCTGGGCACTACTTCAGATTAAATCGAATTCAAGCCTATCCTTAATCTTTACTGTATTCAATCAAACATTCTCATGACATCCCTTAAGATCACCAAGTTTCATACCTCAGAATATTTAGGCCTTAAATCAAAAGATTTCAAATTTCCTATGATACTCCCTAGAGGGTCATCCATCCTAAGATTTCTCTCGCCTAAGCACGCTTAACCTCAAAGTTCCAATAAAATATAGGTCATATACTACCAACGTCTTGGTACAACTCCCCCTTTTAATTCATGATTTTCTCAACTTCATTTCTTCATATGTCTTAACACTGACAATTCTTATCACCCCCACCCTTAACAAAACCCATGGGCTGTAACGTAATAAGTGTAGTCTCTATGACAAGACTACATCAAGCTCTCCAATAATGAGTTATAGCCAGGCCAAAGGCTATAGAACTTATATCGGACCATGGGTTCGCTTTCCTTTAAATATAAAAAGGTGTCACTTGTCCTAAGGGTTGAACCTTAACCTAGCCAAAGGAAAAGGGTAATACCAAGGGCCCTAAAACTATCCATTGCACACCAAGTCATAACATACCATGTGGTATTATATACACAATAACTCTCATCATCACTCCACATCATGAATAACAACCAAAATCTTGGCATGTATATATATACGAGTTCCATACGAGATTATATAAAACATCGTCTCAATAATTATTAAGATAACAATACTATTTCAACTCACGAAATCATAACAAAAGTACATTATCCATAACATAGAATGTCATAATTTTCTATCTCAATAACCATTTCAAAGTACTCATTGATATATTAAATCAATAATACAATCTCACCAGTCACATTTTAAAATAAAATCCCACAAGGCAACTTCATCAAAAACATAGTTTTCATAGATTAAAAATCACTCACAAACAATGGAAAGCGGTTACCTCCAGTTCTTGACACAAAAACTAAACTTGAGAGAGATCAAGTTCACTTTAAAAATAAATATATAATTATATGTTAATAGCATTAACGAAAATACCAACTAATACAATAATTAATTAAACTATAATTGTCTCATTTTGATTTTCTTAAAAGAAATGACAATTTTATTTATTCCTCTAATCATCGTTACAAATCTCATTTTCTTCCTTAATAAATTATTTCTCACTAATTATAATCGTCAAAATATCACCATGTCCTCAATTTAACCAAAATACCCAATTTCCCACAATAAAAGTTTCACCTAAAACAATTTATTATATTCATATTCATTTATAACCCTCAAATCCAATTTATCTAATCCTCAATATAACCTCCAATAAGTTAACAATGGGTTAGAAATTCATATATAAGAGACCTACTATCACCAACCTTAATTTTCCAACATATTACTAACCTATATGAACTTTTAGGATGGACATTTAGGGCCCATTTGGTACGGGAAGATTTGAAGGAAAAGAAACTTAGAGAAAGGAAGATTTGAGGAGGAAAAGAAACTTAGAGAAAGGAAGATTTTGAGGGATGACGGAAGATGGCTTGAGAGAAGATGAATTGTTTGGTAAGAAGAAAATGAAAAGATGATAGTTGGTAAAGAATCAAGAAATACCTATTTTACCATCAAAAGTAATTAATTCAAAATGAAAAGGAAATATTGTTTTTCTAAAATATATTTAAAAAAATATCCTCTTATCAAATTTGAATTTTTCTAAAATATTCACCCGCCAAGTTTGAATTTGTCTAGGATATTTTTCTTCCAAGTTCAACTTGTCTAAAATATTCTCTTACCAAGTTCAAACGTTCCCACCAAGTTCGAATTTAAGGGGTAAATTTGTCCAAAAAAATGTTATCGTTGACATGGGAAGTTAAGATCCCACCAATTTCGGTGGGATCTTATCCTCCCATATATAAGAGAAGATTGGTGGGCCCTGGAACTTGGGTTTCCAAGAAGATTTGTCCAAAATGCGTATCAAACGGAGAACTTGCCAATCTTCCTTTCCCTTCCCACCGAATCTGTATACCAAACAGGCCCTAAGAGAGAGTAGTACGTGCCTCGTGACCTGAAGGGAGCATTCTTGGGGAGCAAGGAAACGATGAAATCATATTTTGTCCAAACCCATAAATAAATAATTTAAAAATACTTCTTATTCTTTCTTACTATTTGAATTTGGAAATTTTTCTTTGCAATAAATAATAATAAAAAAGGGAATGCAGTTTTTTCATTAGAAAATCATTGATGATCGTTGAATTCCAAATTAAGAATGGTTTTTTTTTTTTTTTGATTTAAGATTGATTATTTTGAGTTATTATTGTGAAAAAAATATTTTAAAAAATAAACATTTAAAGAAAAAATTAATATTAGTTCAAGAGATGAAGAGAAGACAAGGATTTTCGTGTTACCTTATTTAGTTCAAGAGTATGCTTAGAAAAATGTTTTTTTTACGGATAACTATACCCTTATTTTATTTAAGTTGTTTTTTTTCATACTTATATAATATTTAATAATATGTAATTATAAATAATATCAAATACGTAGTTGTACTCTATTCATTGCTTTTTGAACTCGTTTTCGGAGATCAACCATCTCTAGTGAACTTCTCCTTGATGGAAGGGTTACTAGTGAGTAGAGTCGGGAATACAGGCTGGCTCGTGGAATACAAGTTATGTGGTGCGGCCTTGTTTTGCGTCCCGTTGTTTCACAGGTTGGGAAATCGCCAACCCTAACCCACATGTGCAGGTTCGCGGGCCAATTCATAGCTTGCACAATTTTTTTAGGAAAAAAAATTCCTCCCATTTTTTATATATATTTTCCCCCATTTTTCTACTATACTGGAATTGTACACTACATTCTAACGCATGTAATATAACTTATATATAAGTCATCTAGGTTCGTTACAAAAAGTTCTAAAATTTGCCAAATAAAACATAGTGAAAATGAAATAGGCTAGGGTTTCTTTACACTTTGGGGAAATGGACTTCAATACAACAGACCAAAGATCACTTTACAAGTTCACCTCAATATTTATTTTCAAAAAAAAAATTGTGGGCTAACCTGCTCAAACCCACGAGTCTGTGTTGTCCTTATTTTTTTGGTCCCAAGAACCTCAACCATAACCTTGTCTTAAACCACAGGCTACAGGTTAAGCCTGTTTTACGGCTCTACTAATGAGCCCGACAATATTTTCGAAGTCACAGGATTACCGTAAGAATCAATAATTATAATCACACCATTTATTCCAACATATTATTACAAGTGGGATGATATATGGTTATTTTTCATCACGCAAGAGTGATGGAAATTATTCAAGGAATTACATTATTCTTTCACTCGTTTACATTTTTTGAAGCTTTTCTATTTATTACTGGGCATAGAATTACAGCAAAATCATACAATTTTAACACTTAAATTCATATTCAGCAAGTCAATCAATATATCCGGGTAATTCAATTCTATCACGATTTTTTTAAATAATAAAGGGTTAATATAATCTTTGGTCTCTCAAATTTGCACATATTTAGGTTTTAACTCCTCAATGGGCAAAATAGTTTAGGTTTATTAAACTATAGGGATCAATGCTTCAAATAGAATGAAACTTGAGGAACCAAAACTTATAATTTGAAATTTGATGGACTAAAACCAAAATTAGAGCAAACTTGAGGGATTAAAAGATTGTACTTGTATTAAATATTAACCCTTATATAAATTAGTATTACCCCAACTTATTCTCTCTCTTTTTGTGATAATTCTAAGCTAATTTGGGTTTATTAGATATTATTTAGATTACTTGACCAATTTTAGAAAAGAATATAATTTTGATTTAATTATAAGATTATCGGCCTTAAATTTTAATATTTTATGATGGGCTTAAGTTTTTCAAATATTTAATATGATGGTCACGTTAATTTTTGTAGGATAAGGAAGATTAGATTGTTAATTATAAGATCCTATGCTGCAGAATTAATTTAGAAGTTTAAAAATAATCTAATGAAGTCAAATTAAAACCCCTTCTTTCTCCTAATTATAAAAACCTACCCGCCATTGCCACATCTCTGGGGGGCACTAACGCTCACTCACTCAGGCGGCTCAGCAACTGATTCCACGGTAATTTTCACAGCCCACACCATTAATTCATTTCCATTGGCCACACAAGTCCCTTCATTCTTTTTCTCCTTCAATCTCCCAATTGTTCACTTATGGATCATCAAAACCGTGGGTAATTTCCGACGGAATTTTTTCCGTCCCTAATTCTGTTGGTAATTCGCTGTTTTTTTGTAGTGTAAACCTTTGAATTATCAATTAAATTTATGATTGATCTCATTATTAATTTAGCAAATTTGGTTTCTGCCTCTAGATTGTTCATTTGAGTTGGCAAGTGGGTCTAATTGTTTAGTTAAATAATTCTATGCATAATTTTCAGATTCAAATTGAAATAAATTATTTTTGGTTTCAAATGGTTTAATCATTTAGCGCTTACACCATCACAAGTTTTCTAGTCTATTAAGTTTAATTGTGCTTCAGGGTTTAAATTTGTTAATTTAACTTTATGTAAATCCTATGTTATCCCCTTCATTTGTAGTGTGCTAACTAGTTTAACTATTAGTTGATTCTTTTCTTAGGATTTCAATTTTCCTTTTACATGATGCATTTAGTTGGTTTATTATATTTAGATAGTAGTGTTATCAATTAATCCACAAACTGTAGATTGCATCCTAAGAGAATGACTTAGGCGAATATTACAGGATCATTTTGTATACCTAGTTTAATTAAGTGCTTTAGTGAAAGGAGCACCATCAATTATCCAAACACATTATCAAAACCATGATTTTTAATAATAAAAAAATTAATAACCAAAAAATAGTTGGTCTATGTACTAATAAAACATTCGAACAATGTGTATTTCAAAAAGAAAAAAAAAATTATGAACACAGAGGCAAAGCCATTAAGATCCCCTATTTCACACAGATATAACCTCTGGCAAGGTCATTGGAGCATCACATCTTTCATTGAGAACAATCACATTTCCATCAGAATCCACGTCCATTATGACAGAATCACCCTCTTTGATCACTCTAGCAAGCATCTTGTCCGCCAAGTTGTCCTCTAAAAGTCGCATTATGGCTCTTCTCAAAGACCTGGCTCCATAACTGGGATTATAACCTTCCTCAACCACTCTATCCCTAAATCTTTCTGTGACTTGTAGTTGAATATCTTTGCATTTTAATCTGTCAAAGACTTGCTTCAACATTATGTCAGCAATCTCATTCACCTCCTCCTTTGTGAGTTGCTTAAAAACAATTATTTCATCTAACCTATTCAAAAACTCAGGTCGAAAAAACTGTTTCAATTCATCAATCACCAAATCATTCATACGATTATGGTTGTTGTCCTTATCATCATCAAAGCCAAGGTCAAATCCAATTCGACGGCCTCCTTTCTCAATCACATTGCTTCCTATGTTTGAAGTCATTATAAGAAGGGTGTTCTTGAAATTCACAATTCTTCCATGACTGTCTGTGAGCCTTCCATCTTCAAGAATTTGAAGCATCATGTTGAACACATCAGAATGAGCTTTCTCAATTTCATCAAAGAGGACAACAGCATAGGGACGACGCCGAACTGCCTCGGTTAATTGACCACCTTCAGTGTAGCCGACATATCCAGGAGGGGAACCAATAAGTTTAGAGACTGTGTGCCTTTCCATGAATTCACTCATGTCAAGCCTAACCATGGCTTCCTCAGAGCCAAAGTAGCTTGCGACCAATGCTTTTGCTAGCTCGGACTTACCAACACCCGGTTGGACCGAAAAATATGAAGCTAGCAATAGGACGATTAGGACTCTTTAACCCAACCCGAGCCCGGCGTATAGCCCGACTTATGGCTTTTACTGCTTCGTCTTGACCAATAACCCTTCTGTGTAGAGTCTCTTCCATCTTAAGGAGGCGATCAGATTCATCCTCTAAGACTTCCTGAACAGGAATACCAGTCCAAGAACATACAATGTGTTGGATGTCAGCTTCAGTAACAACCGGACCTCTTTCTCCTACCTCACTCTCAGCCTTGCCTTTCTCTAAAAGTGCTGAGATCTGTGCCTTAAGGCCTAGTTCTCTTTCTCGTAGCTCTCCCGCCTACAATAAATTCATAAATTATTAAAAAAATTCAAAGAATGTCTCCCCTATGACATTAGTTTGCACAATACTGTACAAGTAGTCTCAAAATAAAAGGCCTTACCTTTTTGAAGTCTTGGTGGCGCGCAGCTTCTTCTTTCTCCTTCACAATCTGCATGACCTCCTTGTTTTGCTCTTTAGCTTCTTTAGGTAACTGTAATGACATAATCTCAGCTCAAGTAACACAAAACTAATCAATACAAGAACTTCTAGCTAAGCTAAAGCTACAATAGATACACATGCACAAAAGTTGAACCAAGGATCCACCTCATCAACCAAATCTATAGCTTTGTCCGGAAGAAATCGATCACTACACAAAACATACTTATTCAGAAATTAGGAATAACTTGGTTAAAATGCACTACAAGAAGTAAATAACAAGCTTCAAGGAGCATGTGATTAATCTGAAGATACTACACAATGAAACTCTGAAGAGGGAAAGAGGACCTATGTTGCACTGACACCAACACAAGACACGACGCAACTCGACACTCCGACACGTTAATCCTAAAAAAATCTAAATTTCGACACGTTAGGACATGTTTTGATATTAAATATATATATTATAATTTACATTCAAGTTCAATATTCCCGGGGCCTCAAACTTTAGCTCATCGTAGACTCGGCCTTATCATAAAAGCCATGCATCCTTTTTAAAAAAAGAATATAAAAGGAAAATTCATCATCAATTCAGTAATATTCAAAGCCATGCAAATTTTTGAAAAATAGGAGTGTCGAGGGGTGTCGGACGGTATCGAGTGTCCGACACGCATATTTTTAATAAATAGAAGTGTCCGTGCTTCATAGAAGAGTACTATGAACATCGTCCCACCGGCTTCATTCCTTATATATATGCTCCATCAAGAGAAAGAAAAAAATTTGCAACAGACCTGATATATTGGTGTGACAATTGAGCAGCAGCTACAAGAGCTTCATCAGCGTATTGGACTTTGTGGTGTGTCTCATACCGTTCTCTAAGTCCTTTTAAAATTTGTATTGTTTCTTCCACACTAGGCTCTGGTACTCTAACTGGCTGGAATCGCCTCTCCAACGCTGCATCTTTTTCAATGTGTTTCCTATATTCATCTAGAGTTGTGGCTCCTAAGCACTGTATGTACAAATTATTAAGAATATACTTATTTTGTTTAATTTCAATATAAGCAGCAATAGCTATACTGAACTACTTATTAATAGTTAATTTAGCATTCAACATTATATATATATATATATATATATCCATGTGATCTACCAAGATATTACCTGTAGTTCACCTCTTGCAAGAGCTGGTTTTAATATATTTGCAGCATCAATTGCTCCTTCAGCGTCTCCAGCTCCAATTAGAGTATGCACTTCATCAATGAAGAGTATTATCTCATCATTTTGTTTGATCTCTTCCATTAATTTTTTTAATCTCTCCTCAAACTCTCCACGATATTTACTTCCAGCAACAAGTAGACCCATATCAATGCTTATAACCTAAATTATTTAAAAGAAAGTAAGTTAATTAGAAAACAATGGGAAAGCTGGCACCAATATATAACTAATAACTACTAATTAAAAAAAATAGACATAATATACATCACTATTATTTACAAGTCATAATATACATCACTATTATTTACAAGTTAGGATGGATCTTCTCAACCATGCATGTTTTAGACCAGCAAGACTGAAAAAGTAACAAGGATAAAGAAAATTGCCTTGGCACTTATATAGACATGGTCATAAATCAAATACAAATGAGAAGCAAAATCTTTCACATGATTAAGGTTTCACACTACTCAAAATCGATCTTGCACACTGTATTAATCCTTAAAATATATGAAAGTATTCCGAACCTTCTTTCCCGTTAGAGTTTGAGGTACATCGCCATTTACAATCAGCTGGGCAAGACCCTCGGCAATAGCCGTCTTTCCAACACCGGGTTCTCCAATTAGACAAGGATTATTTTTTTTGAGACGACTTAAAATTTGAGTGACACGTTCAATTTGCTCCTGCCTTCCACTAACAGGATGCAATTTTCCCTGCAAATGAGGGAATAATAGAAATAATAAGCATAATAATGTATACGCATCATACTGTCAATCATCAATAAAACCAAACTTTCAATCTGTGAAATCTCACATCGGTTGGGAGGAGAATCAAAGACGCCTTATAAAGGTCTGAGTAGTTAGTAAAGGGTGATTTCAAAGAGGAGGATATTAAGAGCAAGGCACAATTACCTCTTCAGCTAGCTTGGTCAAATCAATGCCAAATTCCTCCAAAGTTGTCATTTTATTGTCATTGATTCCTTCGCCCTTAAACCGTCCCTTTGGTTCCGTAGGAGCATTGCCACTGTAATCACTCTCAGCAATCATGCGAGTAACCTATATGTATGCCCGTAAATGAAAATTTAATAAGTAAAATTGAAATTAAGATTATCAACAGAAAATACAAAAAGATGTAGGGAAACCAACATGTGGGCGAATATTAATTGGTTGTGCACCAAGCTTTTCAAGAAGTACATGTGCCGCAGCACAATACCTCCCACCAAGGAGTCCTAAAAGCAAATGCTCAGATCCCACATAAATGTGTCCTGAAAATCCCAGATTAATTAAATATACGAACACCGAATATATAATATTCACCACCAAAGAGAGAAACCAGACATATTTACTTAACTTTTGATTAGAGATTAAGGAAGTTGGTTAGTATGACAAGTAATTTTTAAAATACCCTAATCATCTTTCTTAAATATTTCCTCATTTTCTCTCCCATTTGATTACTGTTGAGATAGTATCTATAAGAAAAGATTGATGAATATGAAAAATATATTATATACATAGGATCAAGATCAACTTCTCAACGAGGGGAGTGTAAATTATGAGTTTAGTAATTTGATGACACAAAAAGGATAACAGGAAGGTATTAAATAAATTACCAAGTCGAAGGGCTTCTTCACGAGCTTGATTAAATACACTTTTTGCTGCAAATGAGAAAGGAATTTCAACAGCGACAAATCCACTACCCCTTCCCATTGTCTTCTCCACTTCCACACGTGCATCTTCAAGGTTGATGCCCACAAAGTTCAGAACCTTCGCAGATATACCAGTGCCTTCACCCATGAGACCCAATAGAATGAGCTCCGTTCCAATCTTGTTGAGACCAAGACGCCTTGCTTCGTCCTGTGCATTCGTAATTACTGTGAGTGCTTCCTCTGTGAAACCCTGAAACATGGCTTTAGGTACATATGGCTTTAATCTTGCTCGTCTAGAAGAAGAAGTTACAATTGGAGGAACCATATTAGAAGAAAAGAAATCTTGTTGAGGTCTTAATAAACCAGATGTTTGTAAAGTAGTAGCAGTAGACATCCTTAATCCAGATGATGCTCGTAATGGAGGACACATCATTTTCACTGATCTTGGTGATTTTCCAAAACTCTTGTTCTTATTTTGGTCATGATGACCATTTTTAAGTCCCCAGGCCACTTGCGAACGAGGGGCATCAATGGACTTAGCCAAAAGCCTAGACATGATGATGATTTGCTGATGAATATATAGCTGCCTGCAATTATTTGTTAGTGGGATGTGTTAGTCAGCAAGTAACGCTCTTTAAAGTTCAAATATCATGGAAATTAAAGTCTAAAATACGCGACATATATTTCCTAAGATGGTAAGACCCCACTATCTATTCGTTATTATAATAACATTGTATAGTGGTTAATAATTTTATAACTTCCATCCTTTTCCAATGCAGATCTTAGGGCATATATACCAAAGATTCTTCTTTAATTTAGATAAAAAAAAAAAAAAAAAAAAAAAAAAAAAAAAAAAAAAAAAAAAAAAAAAAAACATAACTGTTCCTACACTGTCAGTTATAATTTCAAAGAAACAAAGAACAATTAAGAGTTAAATATAAAAAGATAAGAAAAGTTGTTGCAAAAAAAATTACCAAAACACAACACACACACAAAAAAAACAAGAACAATTAGACGAGACTCTGATTTAGTATCAGTTCTACTTTCTCTCACTGGTAGTAGTAATACTCGAGACCCAAGGGAGGAAGGAGGTATCGCGCCACCAAGGAAGGAAGCTTCTCAGCGCGGAATGAGGATTAGATAAAAGATTTCTATATAAATATAAATATATACACACATACTTAAATTACTAATGAAATTATAGATAAAGATAATTACAAAGGAGTTACTAAGGTTTTTTCATGATTTAATCTATCATAAATATAAATATCTACCAATATATTTATAAAAAAGTTACAAGCTACTCTAAGATCATGAAACTTCCTCTAAAATATCAAAGATATTATGTGTATATATTTATAGAGGCAAAAAATTCAAACATGATAGCCTTAGTAATAAAGAAAATCGGAAAAAAGGCCCCACTAAAATTTTTATTCGCTTATAGTACCTAATAAATTTGTATACACAAAGAGCATCAAAATAATACTCCAACTCTGATTCAGGTTCTTTTTACCAATAATCTTTGTAATGAGGAATTATTCCTAATATTTCATGATAATATCATGAAGCTAATTGCCATGGAAGGAACCAAGTCTTGAATATAAAGAGTGGGGGAGAGAGAAACTCACTAGAAAGAAACGACGTGGCCTCGAAGAACAAGACGCACAAGAAGAGGAAGGCGACAAAAAGAAAGGGGAGAGAGAGAGGGGAGTGCTTACTTGCATTAGAACTGAAGGATGAGAGGGATTGAGATGAATATATAGGAGAATGGTGTCAGTTTATCTTTTTATAAAGATAAAATTTAAATATATTTATTTAAAAATTTATCCAAATGTTAAAATTTGATTTGGTATAGATAACATTCAATCTTTTTAAAGACTTTAGAAGTTCTTTCGTTAAAAAAGGGGTAAATAATATATATATTGTAATCTACAAATATATCTATATACCGCCAAAGTTTTAACATATGGATAACTTTTTAAATAAATATATTAAAATAATAACTGATTCCCATCGTTAAAATAGATGTTATTAATACTATATCCTTTTAAATATATTTCTTACAATATAGATAGATACCATTATCATATCAATAAAACGAGGTGGTGGGATAATCTAAAATAGAACCTTACAGTTTTTAATTTGAAAATAATTAAAAATATAGGTATGATTTATTTTATTTTTTCAATAATTTATTACGGAGAATTATATAAAATATTGAGGGAGAGAGAGAAAATCACAAATTGATTCCTTAATTTTTATTATTGACTAATTGTAAAATCCTGGTTCAAAGATCGAGTTTTGATTAATAATTTAATATAGTAGCTTATTATTGATTTTTATAACTGTAATAATAACTCAAAAATTATTTGACAATTTTTAAAACGAACAATGATTAATTAATAAATTGACTAAATATGTTAGTAATTTAGTGATAAAAATTAATAAATTGAATTAATTTTATTGTATTATGCTATTATAAGCTAATTATATTTAATATGTGTTATAGCTGGGTCAAAATGAAACTAATAACTTGATGAGACGGGAGATAGTCACAAATATCTTGGGCGGAAATTACCGAGTACCTTTATATGTGTTAAAAATAATAATAATAATAAAATAAAACCGGAACTTCAAATTTTTACGTCGGCTGCATTGCTTCGCGATTTTGAATCAAACCCTCTTCTCCTCCACTCCAATTTCCCTTTCCTCAAAATTGCGGGACAGTCCATCTAGCACGCTTATTGTTAGATGGTCTTAGCGCAGAACACTTGGTGTAATGTGTTGGTTTCTATGAAAAAATAAATGTACAAAATTATTTGAAGGCATAAGAGACCATGCAAGAGTGATTACATAGTGATGCATATTCCACTTAATGGAAGGCGTGGTGTATGGCCGTTGCCAGCATCAAATTATGCAAATACCGAACAGAGGGTATGTACGGGTGGATGTGGATGGATCATACAAGAATAGTGGACAGGTAACTTGTGGAGAAATAATTAGAGATCACTAGGAAAACTAGATATGTGGTTTCATACTGAAATCGTACTATCTACAGGGGGCCTTATACTATGCAAATTCTGTGTTTCAAGAAGGTTATACTTTATATTGATTCATTGGATGCTATTCATTTGTTGTTATTTGATTGTGGTAAGGTCATCCTACGAAAGAGGAGATACAGGAGGTAAGATTCCTTATCATTTCAGACGAGAATCTACAGATTATTCATACCTACAGGAAGCATTAAGATGTGTTGATTATTTAGCCCAATCGGCTCAAGAGATGAATCAGGATTTTTTAATAATCTTATTACAACCTATAGAATGTGTTGATTTAGATAATCTTGAATGTAGTGGAATGTCACTAAGGGTAAGAGTAGTGAATATAATCTATTATTAGACTTTTTGCAAACTTTAAGTTTTGCATTGCCAATGTATTACAAAAAAAAAAAAAAAAAAAAACAGAATCGCGGCTCCACCGTCTCTATCACTCTTTCCATGGTTCAACCCTAGCTCACCACCACCATCATCAAATCCATTAATTTTTCGACCACAAATGCAAGGGCGGACCGAAGGGGGGGGGGGGGCCCCCCCCCCCCCTAAATTTTTTTTTAAAAAAAAAAAAAAGAAAAAAAAAACGGAATAGGTTTTGTGTGTATAACTTTCAGCATACATCATGCATCCAGGTTGTGTGTGTTTGCATTTTCACCAAGATGGTTTTTGCATAATGTAATTTGATTTGAATGTTTTCACCAAGATGGTTTTTGCATGCGTTGTAATTTGATTTGAAGAAGTGGGGCCCTTTATTTTCAGCTCCCTACTCCCTGACCTTTCGTTTGTTTGCATATATATATTTTAAAAATAAAGAATATACTAATAAAGAGGTGGAGCTTATAAGCTTTAATTATCTCCAACCCTACTTATTTACACTCTTCCAAAATCTTTCGCCTCTTTCTTCCTCATGCTCGCGGCTCATCCCGTCGTCCACCATTTTTTTTTCAACAACTTATGACAAATTTGGAGAATCATAAGATACCCAAAATCACTTCTTTTTATTAAATTTTCTTCATAAAATTTATTATACATGATTTTATCTTTATAATAATACTACTTTTATACTTATTAGAGAATATTTTAGGGAGGATTTTGGGGCAAATTTTGAGTTTTAATAAATTTAATTATAGATGAGTTTAACAATTAAAAACACTTAAGAGTCAAATGATGAAGTAATCTTAATTTCTATAATAGGTTTCTTTTAATTTTTTTTGTATATTAAGTTTGTGTTGCATTTCAACTACTTTTATTTATGATATAACTTTTGTTATTTTCGCCCCCTCTCCCTAAAATTCCTGGTCCGCCTCTGCACAAATGTCACACCCCCATCAGTCCGCCGTCCCTTCCCTGTATTTCCTTGCCGCTGAAATCGCCTTTGGCCGTCGTTCACCATAGATTTTCATCATAGAGCTGTCTTCACCGCTGAAATCTTCGTCTCGTCACTGGAGTCGTGATTTCCGGCGCCGCTAACACTACCACTCCACCGCTGCTCTGCCCCTTCTTACTTCTCATCACAGATCGCCACCTCCGTCGCTCTTCCAACTCTGTTTTGATCGTCGTCAGAGCCACCTCCACAGTCGCCCTCTTCCTTCCCCCCGTTTTCCGTCGCCAGAATCGACCATCACCAACAATGTCGCCTTCTCTGTGTTCCGTCTCTATTTTGGGCTATCTCAGTTCTGGGCATTTCTGTGATTAAAGGGATAAGTGATTGTTGGTGATGGTCACGACTAGAGACGGGAGGGATGATGGGATGAGGGCATGTTTCTTAGGTGTTTGTTCCAGAGGGTTGAAATATTTTTTTAATTTTTTAAAATTTTTTATATATTCTATTTATTTATATTAAACTATAGGTAGCATTTTGAAATTTTTTTTATCCAATGCTCAAATTAATTAATTTTTATGATACTGGTGTTACATGGAAAATATTTTTGAATACAAGATTAAAAATTAATTAATTTAAGATATTATGTGCAAAAAAAAAAAAAATTTGAGGATGTAACATATAGTTTAATCTAAAAAAATAGAATATATAAATAAATAAATAAAAAATTGAATATAGGGATGAGGGGAGGAGGTATGTTTGGTTTTGGGGGAGGGAAATGGAGGAAAATATTAAAAAGGGGAAAAACTTTTGTGGGCCCCACCACAAATAACTTTTCTCTCTTTCCATTTTCCTCCCCCTTCCCTCCCCCCCCCCCCAACCAAACACACCCTAAAGAGAGGCGAGTAATTTAAAGGGGCACGACTTTTCAGAAAATTGTTGATGGGTTAAATTATTGGTAGACTAATGTAAATTAAAAATTGGGAGAATCTCAAAAAGAAAATAATACATTCACAAATCTTATAAGTTGTTAATAGTGATAATTGATTCACTTGTTAATCTCATATTGACTTATCAATGGGTACTTTTCATGTATTATTTTTTTTGACTGGGACCTAAAAGAATTCTCCCCTAAAAATTTACATGTTAGCTTCTATATAAGATTAAATTTGATGTCGTGTTATCTTTTTATTGGATGGGGTCCTCCTGATTCACGTAAGAATTTCTCCAACCCGTGTATATGTATTACTTAACACATTTACTTTAACAAATTCACACCAGGTACATATGGCTTACCAGATATCTTGATTATAATTCATTTATTGTTAGGAAAGATACCACTAATTGTATTGTTCACTATGACACTACAAGCCCACAAGGATCGCTTGTTGGGAATTATTCGAGGAATTGCTATAATATTCTTGTTTCACTCGTTCACAGTTGCTGAAGCTTTTCTATTTATTACAGGGCATAGAATTATAGGAAAATCATTCAAGACTAATTCTCAAGCATCACAACCTGAACAAGAAAGCCTCACACAGCCCTTGGTAATCTAAGCCTGAATTTTTACTTGTTCTCTGGCGGATTTCTACGCCGTCAGCTTGCCGCCTTCAGAATTTGAAACAAGCATTCTGCTTGACACAAGATTTTGATCTTAAAATCTTAGTCCATTCAAAACATAAAGGTTTCCGTGAACTCGTCATGAAAACAACAATGTGCGTCGGCGTGCGTGCACGTTTATCAGCGCAAATATACAAGTCAATCAATAGAATATTGAAAATATTTTTGTTTACCAGTTCAGTGGTCGGGGCAAATGCCCAATTAACAACTAATGAATCGTCACCTTCTAACCATCAACACAATAATGTTTCAGCCAAATCCAACCGAAATCGCCTTTTTCATGATGGGCTTTTAGTCAAGAAAATAAAATTAATTTAGACCAATAAAGATGAAGACTTGAATCCTGGCAAATGAAGGCAAAGACGTAACAGCCGAGTATTATCCAAATCTTTGCTCGGCCTCCATTCCGCACAACAGTCCAACAATCACTATTCGCCATAGAGCAAAGGCTTAAAATAAAAAATGTCATTGAGCCTTCCAAAAATTGTATAGGCAGCATAAAATATACACCTTGTAAACGGTAATCCATAATACTTCTATTCTATCTCAATCCTCAATCTGGCATCACTTACTAGTCATATGACAATCAAAGACAATCAAAATAAAATAAAACTACACCTACCACATAAATGAACTTACTTACATTATGGGATGGGATGGAGTGGGGTGGGTAAGGGGGGCAGGGAGCGGAGAAACAACTATTTACAAGGGTGGGTGGGTTGTTGAAAAATTCATGGCGAACATTACCTCGCTCGACGCATAACATATACTAGTACTATAATAATTCCAAGATGGGTCCAAAAATCGGATGGATATATCGTTTAACTCATGCTATCCATACTCTGATTCAACTAGTCCCCTTGTCAGTTCACACTAGTCCCCTTGTCAGTTCACACTAGTCCCCTCGTCAGTTCACAATACAACTTCGGTCTTCAGGTTCTATTTCCAATTGGATTGCTTTCCAGTAGATCCCACTTTTCCAGCCCTGAACGGAAGGATCAAAATAAATGAACACTACAAAATTAGGCTCATTTCAAAATCCCCAATTGTCAACAAACTAAAATGGGCAGGTGAAGAGGAAAAATGTGAAGGTCATCCAGAGAGACCATGACATTGAATCCAGTGACAACTGGAACAAAGGGCAAAATTACCTGGAAGCTATGGAAAGCAAATCTACAAATTATCAGGCAGCAAAGCTGGATGATGCAACTGACATTCAACTTTGGCGTCTGCACCTTCACTAGCTGACTGATTCTCTTCATTCCTTGAACTTAGTGTACCTGGGCTCATTTTTTGAATCTCCTCTTTGGGATAGATATAAATTTTGCGAACCATGGCACAGAACTCCCTGCATTGAATTATAAAATCATGCGAATGTGACCCCTTGATGATTGAAAAACTTCATGATTTGAAAAAAAAAAAAATATATAATCAGTTAAACACAAAGGATGTATAATTTAAAGGTACTTACTGCCATGGATCATCCCCAACAAGCATCATGTCACCCTCATCATCAGTATAGACAATAAGCCAATCCTTTTTAGGAGACATCAATTCACCACCAAATTCAAACAGCTGGTCTAGTTCAACAACTAATTCTTCATAGTTGCTGAACTTAGTGAGGTCCACTGACCTACCAAGTGCAATTCCTTTCTTGTGTACCTAGAATCAAGAATTGATGATTAATCTTCTAAATTTCAACTTTTTTTCCTTCTCAGTTATCAAACAAAAAAGCAAAAGAAAGAACAAATATTTTACTTTAGTGCAGCTCCTAGCAGAACCACTAGGTGGTTTGGCTTGAACCTCTTTCAGATGTGTCTGAGAAACTTGTAAAGACTTCTCTGGATCATCAACAGGAGCTACATCAGCTGGTTTTGAGCCCCTCAGTTGTTCTGATTTATGATCACTTTCATGAGAATTGTAAGATGCAACATGCATGTGACCTGGTGACTCACTAATCACATTTCTTTGGGATACAGATGGCTCAGGCGTAACAGAGCCGCTGATAAGTGAGAAGCCAAAGAGCTTATAATCCCCATCTTTTGGCTTGACAGGCTCACTTGTTTGTGTAGATAATGGTTTTGACATCAACTCTCTTGAACGAGAACTCTCATGTTGTGTTGTTGATGGTGGTGGCATCAACGAATTCCCATGTAATTGCTGGATTTTATGACCATGGAGAAGAGTGTAGTCCCCAAATGCACCATACCGCACATTCCCTGGAGTTTGATATGTTACATCACCACCATTCACAGAACCCTTGATATTTGAGTTAGGGAGGTTTAGTGATAGACCAGAGGGCCCAGCAGGCCATGGATTAGTCAGTGCATTAAACCTCCCTTCTTGGTCCAATGAATGCTTTTTAGCAGGACTAGCCAGAGGGACATTCTGATCAGCCAAGGGTGGACGAAAAGAATCTCCACTGGCTCCAAAGCCTGATAATAGATCTGAATAGGTTGGCTCATGCCTCCCCATTGACATCCAGCTCTCTGACCCATACCTTCTTGAGGTGGAAACCATATCAATCTTTTCATCATCTACTGCTGGTGGCCACACAACAGACTTGTCTGCACTAACAGACTCGTTGCTTTCTGCAAAATTGCCTCTCAAGGTCGAGTATTCTTGACCTTGCAAGACCCTTGGAAACCCACTTGCCTGTGAAGGGTCTTTACTAACTTTAGATGATGCTGCATATTAAAACCCCCATCCCAACAACCACCAAACCAAAGGTCAGATTTCACTAGACTGAAAATGCATACTATTTTCGGAAAGACTGTACACTAATAGTAAGTCATTCATACCTTCTCGAGTAAGAACAGAGGAGTCGGGGGATAATGGAACCACATTAGTACGAGGCCTTTTAGGCCTGGGCATCGGAAGGGGATTCAGAGCAGGAGGAGCAACAGCAGGCTCTATTTTCCAAGGGGAGACTCTTTCAGGACGAGGTATATTGGATGTTTCATCCCATCTCACCTGGAAGACACAAAGGGAACTCTATCATGCCCTGTGACATTTTGACAGTCATATAATTGGGGGGGAAAAAAACTAGAAATCAGACCTTGAGGTATCTCCACTTGGAATTTGGCCACCTGTTGGGATCAGCATCTTCAATCCCAACAATGGTACCAGTAAACCTACAATTTAAGAGGTTACGTCAAAAAAAGTTCATCCATTAACATACATTCTAGTAATAAAACTCTCGGGCATGACATTACAAGCAGAAGGAAAGGGAAGATACTACAAGACAGGAAACTTTATTCATTTAGATTAGAATTCTACAAAGTAAAAAAGACAACGCTCAACGTTCATACCTTTGCTCAGGAGCCTCCTCACCTTCAAACTTCATTTTGAATCGCATCCCTATTGTGTAGTTATTTTTTAGAGACTCCATATATTGTTCATATGGAACAATAAACTCGGCTGGACTCGTCCTACAGCAAATTATTGAAAAGAAGCACTATAAATCATACTATAGAAAATTGATAGATATGCCCTTATATCAGTCACACACTCATGAGCAGTAACATTCAAAACACCAGAACATGATGCAGTTCAAACTGAAACTCATAAAAAAATCGATTTGTCATAGTTTTGACAGTGAGCTACAAACCTTGGCTTGTAATAAACAGTGAACATGGTGCCGGTCGAGATAGCATGCCAAGCAGTTGCAAGGACACCAAGATGCATGCTATGACAGGAAATCACTGAGGATGGAACATTACCCTGCTGTCTCATTGCCCGCCTGACACCAACACGCAGCTCCCCATTCTCGCCCCTGAACATTCTTAATTAGTCCCTTCTCAAAAAGGAAGTAATAAACCAGCGCAATCTAACCATTCAAAGTATACAAACCTAAGAAATATGAAGGCATCCCCAGCAACGAGCCTCTTGGAGCTGACAAAAACACTCCAACCACTCTGCAGTAAGTGTCTGCGAGGTTGACCTGAAGATTTTGTCCCCAGTCACAATCAACAGAAAAGATAACAGCATATACAAGTGACTAACTATCTAACCGATTAATCAGCAAAAATTATTAATTAAAGTGAAGATTTTGTCTCAATCCTCTGGACACCAAGTTAATTCTCAGCAGCATGTACTCTAGAGTAGGCATGGACTCAATATTCAGCCAGCATATCCTACAATTAGAAGATGAATTATCAGTTACGAGCAATCACCACGAAAGATATGTCTGAATCGCCACTCGTTGCCATGCAGATCCTTTGCCACTAACTCCTGTGTAGGTGGCTGCTTAGACATGTCCTGTCAACAAAGAAGTACAGAGAATCCCAATCAGGTTTGACCAAAAATATCTTAGTGTAGAATGAGGGGAAACTGAAAAGGGATACGCACCAAAGGAGGCAGGCATTCATCAGCATGTCGTCTCAGAACCGAAAAGCCACCATGAGTACTTGTATCAGAGGCAGTCAGAGTTTTACAGAAAGAATGCACGTGAAATCGAGGCGGTGGAGGAGGTGGAGGTTCTTTCTCCACGGCGTTTTCATCTTGCTGGCATTCACATCAAAAAAAAAAAAAAAAAAAAAAAAAATTAAGAAAAAAAAAAATATATGAGAACCATATTTCTTTGATAATTTCCCAGATCCTTGGGGCTTGAGCGAGTCCAGAACTTACATTAGTCTCAGGAACCAAGGTGACCTGGGCAAACACCTCGTCAGTATCTGGCTCTGCCTGAAATTTGCACGATCGAAATTAAAATAAAATTAGTCGTCATGTGAAACATATAGCAGTCACAACTCTATAAAGATCGCTTGCTTTCAAAGCCTCCGAATAAATAATTCGGCATAGATCAAGCATCATTACCTTCAGCAACACGTTGATCACCCGACAGAGGATTTTGGAAGGTAGATCGTACACGGGCATATGCTGGTCAGCCACCTGATTGGTCGACGCCTCAACCTAATGTGACGGGAAAACAAATACAGATGCTCAGCAACATAAACAAAATTCTCGTAAAATTAGCTGGTAAAAAATGCCTCGAAGCTATATCTCGCTCGAACTCATCATGCAAGGCGAAGATACAGCGCTAGGTAGCAAATAGTTAACAAAAAATCAGGACCAGAAGTCAGACTCTTGCCAGTTGTGACACGTCTGAGCTCTGACAATAACAAACATTGCGGAAATTTTATCAAGGCAATAAGAAATTCGGATGACAACAAAGACGAATTATACGAGCCTCGGAAATCGTTAGGGAATCACCTGCTCTATGTGTCCTTGAGGGAAGTAGAAAACTCTCTCTCCTTCCCGAGGGACTGTAACAAGAGGACCAGCACAGGCATGCCATAGCTCTCTGTAAAGCGCAGCTTCTGCTTCTGTGAGGTAAAGAGAAAATGTTAACAGGCAGTCATCCATTACAACTATTTCAGGAACCACAAAAATTCTGAGGCGAAATAATACTAATTCACCATAATTACCTTTCCCGGTTAACGAATGAGCATTTTGTCCCTCTGTACCGTTCCTAGCATCGTCATGGTTGTTGTAACCCGAAGCAAAACCTTCCCCCTTCCCGTTCACACCACTTCCCTTTATCGATACCTCCGATGATGCCATTTTTCTGAAATCTTAGCACAGATCTGTCATCTGAGACACTTTCTAGACAATTCCCAGGAAGATATCACATCTCAAGACTCAGACCTATACCTTCACGGATTCCCTCTTCCACCTCAAAAACCCCCAGCTGACACAACCCGGCAGGGAAATACAGGGACCAGATAATCGAACCAAAAAACCAAAACTCTCAAAATCGGCGAGGCCTTAGCTTTCTTCCTTCCTCGTCTAACGTCCTTCTCAGCAACCTACACACAAATACGCCAACCTTCAATGAGAAAACGAACCCAAACGCTCAGAACAGAGTTCGTCGGCGAAAACACGACACAATTCCGACCTCTATTTCACAATTTTCAGCCTATAGCTCCAATCGGCCCCTAAATTTATCCACGCTACCACAGGAAAACGAAATCTTCCTCTTCCTCTCTCAGAAGATAAACGCTATCCGCACCAGAAACACCTTACAGTATCTCTCTCGTGTTGTCTGAAGGGGGACTTAACCAGAGTGGTCAAAACTGCGCACAAACAATTCAACCGGGGTCAATCCTTAACCAGTCTTTACCACCGGCAATAACCAGTGAAAATGACCGGCCACAACCGGTAATAACACAGAAGACCTCTCTTTCAGTGAGAAAATATTTAAAATAAAAAAAAAAAAAAAAATAAAAAAAAAATAAAAGGAAAAAGCAAGGGACGATGAGGATCATAAATAAAGGCGGCTCTGACGGAGAAGGTACAAACGGCGTTAGAGTGATGGTTAGAGTTGTCGAGGAGGCATTGGACGGGGCAAGTAACGGCGTGTGTCTTGACGGTCGTGGAAAGTTGCTGCGTTTTTATTGGGAAGTGGCTTTGTCGTGGAATTGACGGGCAGGGGCTGATGGAAGAAGTGGAGGGTGGCGTAGGGAACACCCCGGGGCGCAAGTTAGCAAAGGGGTTTCTTTTCTTTATAATAAAGGGCGCATGGGGAGTTAAATATAACTTTGAATTTGCTTTTCTTTTTATGGAGTTACGATAAGAACTTTGGTGCACCTGGGCGCAAGAGTACCACACACCCTCAAAAGCGTGAGCAACCCTTGTCCCCCCATACCCCCATTTGCCTTTTTCTTCTCTCTCTTCCTCCTCTCGTGACAGTGTATCACGATAATTTTCCCTCCGATATATCGTTTTTCCTTTTTGTATTTTTTCCTTTTTTATGTATGTCTGAAAAATGTAAACTCACGGCAGTGTCGTGAGTGCCCGCATGGTTTTAGCTTGTTAAATGGGTATTTTCAATGAGAAGTTTGATCTCCACTTATTAAAAAAAAAAACAAACAAACTTATGAAACTATGTGTTACGGATCTATACTAGGTCCATTCATGGGACGGCCCAATTAAAAATGTCCTACACATCATGATTGCCTATAATGAAGGAGGATCCTACGCACCTATAATCAAAGAAGATCTCAACCAACAACCATTGGTAGCAAATGGTAAGAGATTTGCTTTATCACCACCATGTCCTCGGTTCGAGGCGTGGAAATGGTGTTGGGAGCTCTTCCCCATGACCATGGGCCCGACGTAGGGTAAAAACCGGATTAGTCAAAACCGAAAGTTCCAGTGAACCGGGTGGGATACCAAAAAAAAATATGGATCTCAATTTAGATCTGGCAGTTATGATACTTGGGCCGCGAGACATATAAGGCCCATAAATCTCAACCTAAGGTATACTCTATAAATAATGAGATAAAACCCTAAGGTACATGCGTTCTAACCCTAAACTATTTGCATATTGTCATTACTGTGCACACACATCACCCCCCTTTGGTGAAAGCCTCGTCTGTGTACAGTGATCTCACGCTCTTCCAGTTATCTACCTCATAGCTACCCAGATTGAGCTATCTGATCCAACATCAACTTATTAGCCCATCAGACTAAACATCTGTGTTCTATATTATAACACTATGGTTTCACGTTAGTTGACCGTTAAGGTTTTTAATAGAGAGGCAACATTGCTTCGTTTTTAAACTTCAGGGACAACATTACTACGCCAAAAACTTCAGAGGCAAAATTGCTCCTGAGCACATACTTTAAGGACAAAAATGCACATTAACCCTTTTTCTAAACAAACATTTAAAAAAATGTAAACTCACGGCAGTGTCGTGAGTGCCCGCATGGTTTTAGCTTGTTAGATGGGTATTTTCAATGCGAAGTTTGATCTCCACTTATTAAAAAAAACAAACAAACAAACCTATGAAACTATGTGTTACGGATCTATACTAGGTCCATTTATGGGACGGCCCAATTAGAAATGTCCTGCACATCATGATTCCCTATAATGAAGGAGGATCCGGATCTCAATTTAGATCTGGGACTTATGATACTTGGGCCGCGAGACATATAAGGCCCATAAATCTCAACCTAAGGTATACTCTATAAATAAGGAGATAAAACTCTAAGGTACACGCGTTCTAACCCTAAACTATTTACATACTGTTATCATTGTGCACACACATCACCCCCTTTGACGAAAGCTTCGTCTGTGTATAGTGATCCCACGCTCTTCCGGTTATCTACCTCATAGCTACCCAGATTTAGCTATTTGATTCAACATCAACTCACTATCCCATCAAGCTAAACATTTGTGTTCTATATTAGAACACTATAGTTTCACAGTTTTCTAAACAAACACTTAATATAAGTTTCGGGGTTGTTTTAGATTTTTAGACATGTTTTTATTATATTTGAGGTAAGTATGTGAAGAAGTTGTCTTAACTTATGAAAAAAATACCTTAAAAATAAACTTTTTTGTGCTTCTCAAGCCAGCACTAACACTAAGACCTATTTAATTGATTTGGTTCGATTAAGAAAGTTTGTTAAATTAATTAATTTAACATGTATTTTCTAAAACACCATATTGATCTTCCTTATTTCCCCTTCACTCTTCTTAATTATTATTGAGAGGGAGCATTAATAAGGTAAATTAGGAAAATATTGAAGAAAAAGGCTCTTATGTTTAATTTAGAACCAATATCAAATCCACCTCAAATAGATTTTATATTAAGGACCGGGCATATTTTATTTTAAGAAATTAAATGAAAAGTCTCTATTATAAAATTTGTCAAAAGGATCATATACGATTTTTATACACAGAGAATACACTCATAATCACTAGGTTTCTTACGCATTCAAATTCAAGTCCTTTTTGTTCTAGGCTATTGTTGGCAATATAAATTAATATCTAAAATTAAAAAAAGGAAAAAAGAAACTAGAACCCTCTTTCACAAAACGTGCCTTGTTTGAACGAAGAAACTGCCAAGCTAATATAGAATTATGAATATAACTTGGTCAAGGAAGCTTTTTGCGTTTACATTGGTCAAGGAAGCTTTTATCAAGAGTGTACATGCAATTTTGTGTGATATATGTGTTGGCAAAAAAAATTGCATTATGTATATTATCGTCAGCAAAAGTGTGAAGCCTTAAAAGATTAAAATACATTTTTTGCTTTATTAGCACGAAACCCCCACGTCAAACTAAAGAAAATCCAGATTCTACAATTGATATAGCTAATTCGTAATCTATTAATGCTTGGAAATTAAGGGCTGTTTTCCTATAATCTTTATAAAATTTGGATTTAAAAAAAATAAAGAAATTGAAAAAAATTAATAATTAATTATTCTTATTTTTTTGATTTTATCTTTCTTTATTAAATTTTATAACTTGTTAAATTTTTTTTTTTTTTTAAATCCAACCCTTAATATTTTCCTTCGGCTCTATTTCCCTCTTTGCAAACATACCCACATATAACAATGAATATGTTATATATCTCTAATTTTAAATTTTTAATGTAAGATATATTTAAGGATTTTATCAATATTTTCTTAATTTATATTATTAATGATCTTTCAACCATAATAAAAAGGAGGAATTAAAAAAATATCTATATTGTTTTAGAAAACAATCTACATTTCATATTAATTAACTTTTTTAATTTAATCAAATTAAATAAATACATCTTATCTTAAAAATTGGAGAGAGTGCTAGCTGTTGTACCATAATTTAATATTACCTCTAATCTTAAATATAAAACTGGATTAACTTTTTCTCCGAGAAGATTAAGGAAGTTGGTTCAATTATTTTTAGAAAATTTATAATTACCATTTTTTCTTAAATTAATTTATTTGACTTTGATATATAATTTAAGGGTAAAACATTTTTCCGTCATCTTTGTAGAAAGAGTTATCTCCAGTGTTTTGGATTAATGAAGGGTGTTTACATAATTTTTTTTATTTTTCACATATAAATTTTATCGTAAAATGGTAGGGCCTTCATTAATTCACCTATAAAATGTGAGTCCCACTATTAATTCAAAATGATTTCTCAAGTTTTAAATCTTTTTCTTCTCTATCTCAACACACGTGAGAAATTTAAACCTCATAATTTAATTATTTATAATATATAATATAATTAAATAATTTATTTAACTTTTTTAATCTCTATAAAATAATGGATCTCATTTTACATCCAGACGGGAGGTAGCGTAAAATTTGCCGCAATTAATAATGCTCACGAATCATGAATTGATTTCTCAAAACCGCTATAATATCAGCGACAGAAAATGACGCAGAAAATTTAAAAAAATTGCGACAACAAAGTCTCACAATCAATTGCAAACCTGTCCGAAAATTTATCACGTAATGACGTCCTGCATTAGATTTATTTTTCTTCTCTTTTTTTTTTTTTTTTTTTTAACCACAACGCGTTTTTTTCTATTTTAATTACGCTGCTCAAATTGTGGATTTTTTTAAAAAAATATGTCCACGCATAATATATAATATGATTAGATAAATTATTTAGCTTGTTTAATATCTTTAAAAATAATCAATTAGATTTTATATAAAAGATGAGAGATAGCATAAAATTTGCCGCAATTAACAATGCTCACGAATCATGAATTGATTTCTCAAACCACTATAATATCAGTGACAGAAAATTACGAAGAAAATTTTAAAAATTGCAACAAAAAAGTCTCACAATCAATTGCAAACCTGCCAGAAAATTTATCACGTAATGACGTCCTGCATTAGATTTCTTTTGTTTTTTTTTTACGACAATGCGTTTTTTTCTATTTTAATTACGCTTCTCAAATTTTAATTTTTTTCGTCCCTAAATGCAAATGTTTAAATTAATAAGTGAAATTATTGCTACTCCCGAAAATATAGTTGATTTTTTTATAGTCTATATAGTTTTAAATAGTTACTTTCAAAAAAATAGTTTTAAATAGTTGATTTTACTCCATATTTTTATAAGAATTTGGTTTGAAATTAAGTATTGGGAACTACCATTAAACTAAGAACAAATCATTATGAAATTATAAGAATCAAAATCAATAACTTAAAATTACAGGAACAAAAACTAAAATTCACTGTAATTGGAAAGACCAGGGATAGTAATAATTCAATAATAAATTAAATGAGCAACTAAATAAAATATAAAATAAAGGATTAATGTTAAGATCGTAATAATAATTTTGTTAACATTGAATTACACTAAACAAACTATTCACAATAACGTAACATTGATAGGGTTAGATATCTGCATGAACAAAGACTTGACAAGGTCAAGTCTTGTATGAGTTTCTCTCTATGCCAAATCGTTTTGCCTATATTAAAGAGAGAACCCAAACCATATTACTAATAATTTCATGGTCTTCTCATTTAATACCACCTACATTATATATAAGTGGCCATTATATTATACACATACGCCAAAATATATAGATGATCGAATATATATATATATATGCACAAAACATTCCATTATATGCGGCGAAAATTTCAGCCTTCCCTATTGCATTTTTTATACAAGAAAGACATGTTTTTTTCTTACTAATCCTCCAGTATCCAGCGTATGTGACTAACAACTGACTTGCTTGCTTTGAGGGAATGTAGGCCAAAAGGAGAAACCTCATTACCAAGTAATTATCATAACTACATATGTAGGGTTCGAACACAAAATTATTAATTAAGTCAGAACAACCTACAACCAATTGATCCGAATATTTAATGGTAAAAGGCGTGTTGTATTATCAGTTTATATAAGTTTAAGTTTTACTTAGGGTATGCATAGTAACGCTCCCAGAATGAGTTTTTTCTTAATTTCTGTTGCTAGGAACAAAATTGTATGGGAATTGTGTTTTAAATCCGGTTTTTTTTTTTTTTTTTTCTGAGATGAACCGGTTTATTTTTTGTCTTTGAGGAATAAAAAAAGAAGCAGAAATTTTCTGCTTCTATGTTCCAAGCCACAAAATGAGAATCATTTTTCTCAAAAAAAAAAAAAAAAAAACTCTTTCCTCTTCAAAACAGAATTTATTCTCGTTCACCACATTGCTTGCCGCCGCCCCTACCACCACCACCCGCCGCCACATAAATAATTTTTTGAATATAAAAATTACATAAATAATTTTTTTAGCAAATTTAAATTTAAGTTTATTTGTAAAGTATAATAATTATATTAATTATTAAAGAAAAAGACAAAATGGTAAAAAATACTCATTAATCATTCATCTCCCTCCCTTACTATTTTTTTAACCCCCAAACAAGGGGAGGAAAAATGTGTTACTAAACGTAATTCGATTCTCGAGTAAAAATAAAATGGGTCAACAAACGTAATTCGATTCTCGAACTCTTCCAAAGCACAAAATCGAAAAAAACTATTTCATCTCGTAAAAACAAGATCTTACGGGCAAATGAGAATGATTATCATGCACACCCTTAACTTCTACTTAAGGGCTTCTACTTTTGAAGAAATATATTTTTTTAAAAAAATATATATAGTATATCAAAATTAATAACGTGTTGCATTTTTTTATTATTATTACAATCACCTTTATTGCTTGCACTTTGCATACATTATACAAATATGTCAGGCTCAGGCCTGAAACCTTATCAAGGGTGATAGCCGATAGGTAGTGTTGTTGTTGGGGTAGTTTATCGTTGACATGGGAAAAAAAAATTGTGCCGTGAAATTATTCTCGTATTATGGCCATTTATATTTTAATTAATAAAATGACAACACGAGAATATTTTTCTATAATATACGTTGCTGTATATATTTGATTAGAATGTGGTATGAGAATTCAATGAAATTTCCAAACAAATACATCAATCAACCACTAATCAATTTTACAAGTAATTAATTACTATTCTAAACCATTTAATCAGTCATGCTTGCCAAAATAATATATTTGCATGAAATGAGGGTCAATATAAAAGCCTATGTATAGTTGAACAAGCACACGCAATTAACCGAGCTAGCAATTTCCAGCTCTTATTATTGTTTATAAATTAATGTTAATAATTAATAATAATGCATTTTGGACCCATGATTTAAGGAAAAACTGTATTCAATTGACATGGTTTTAATAAATAAAAAGAAGCATGCAAGTCGCTAAAATGACACTTGAGAAATCTTCAAAACTTATAATTTTATCCATTTAATCAGTATAGATAATCGTGCACGTAACTCCTTTTCGAAATTATCCCATTAAAAACAAACTCAATATTTTATATATACATGCAAGGTATTTAATAATTGTGCAAATTTGGTGAAATTGCGGAATATATGGAAGCTAAAAATGTGGTCAAATTGAACCATATGTTATTAATAACATCAATACTTCCTCTGCGAGGTGGTTCGTGATTTAAGGTATGGTGGGTAATTAAATTAGAGAAAACTACTTTCAAGTATATGTACTACTCTTTCTTCTAAATATAAAATAAAATTTTTTTTTTAAAGATTAAGGAAGCTAATTAAATTATTTTATAGTTTTTTTTCAAATTAATTAGTTTAACTAATAAATAAATATATAATTTCATGATACACAACATATAATATAATTAAGCAACTTATTTAGCTTCAATAATCTTTTTCAAAAAATCAACTCTCTATCTTATATTTAAGATCAGAGGGAGTATCTTTTAATTTTTTTAATTCAATACTTGTGTATTTATTTTTTCTTATTAAATCTTTGAATTTTACTCTTTTAACACCGTTCACATCCATTACTTTACTTTGTTAGCCTTTATACAAAAGTTAATTGTGATTATAGAGTAAAATAAAAAAAAATTAATAAGAAAAAATAAACACGTAGCTATTGAATTAAATTTTATTAAAACTATAGGTTTTTCAAGAATGATTTTTCCTTAAATTAAAATATTTTTTTATAAAATATCACATAAAAATTGTAAAGACTAGTTAACTAAAAACTAAGACTCGGTAATTCTAACGTTCTTGAATTGAAACGCAAAACTAACGAAAAGTTTATGAGTTTGATTATTACTAGTATCTCTTGAAAGAGATTAGAAAACAATTTTTTTTTTAAGAGAATGACTATGTACTTTACAAGAGAAAATAAAAATGTTTATTACGGTAATTTCAAAGTTAAAATTAAAATTAAAATTCGAAGTGATGGGGAAATTTGTGTGCATCAGTGCATGTGAGCGATGATCGGAGGAAGAGATGAGAAAAGAGAAAAGAGAAAATGAAGCAAAACGAGATGGGGAGAAATTAGGAGAGCGTGAGAATGGGACCCACGTGGATTGTCTAATGAAACATCAATTGCAGGAATCTTCGTCCCCGACACTTCCAAAATATCATAGCCTCCATCTCTATTTTCTTTTTCTTTTTAACCCGGATAAATAAAGTATAAAATTCATAGTAGCTAAAATAACACTTTGTGACACAATTAAAACGTCGATAACACTTTTAGATCTCAAAGTATCGATTAAGGATGTTTTTTTTTTTTTTTTTTTTTTTTTTTTTACTTTCTACTCCTCCATTCTTAAATATAAGACATAATTTATAACATAAATTATATTATAAAATATGTTATATATTAAATAAGGACTTATTTAATTTCATTAAATAAATTTAGTTTTGGTAAACGGGACAGAATTTCACAAACAAGTTGTAAAATTAATTAATTTTAATCAAATTAAAAAGTCTAAATAAATTTATTTTTTCTTTTTTGGGTGGAATATTATTTTTTTCAGCAACAACTTGCGTGATACATCATTCTCCCTTTTTATTTTCTAAAGATTTGCTTGCTAATGTCTTATATTTTTATCTTTAAAAAGTAACTTTACATATTTGTTGGAGAAAGTTTCACCTATGGTTGGAGAACTAGAAAATATTTTTAGTCCGCATCAAAAAATAAATATATTAAACTATTTACTAAATAGTATCATATAACATTGAAAATATAAATAAACAATAATAAACAATTATCAATCAAAACAAGATATAAGATAATAGTGTATCTCAAACAAGCATTTAAATTTCAACGAGTAATGAACCAAACATTGTTATATAAAGAAGATAATAGATTAGCTAAGGTGAAATTATTAACCAAAATAAAATATTATTATATACTAACAAATTTTAAAAGGTCAGTTGTGGTGGCCCTAGTTGGCTAGCAAGTGGCGCATCTATTATTTTTGTAACATAAAAAAGTTTATCCACATTAATTAATGCATTCTTGGAACCTCATTTTGGTTGCCCAAATCATGATTCCATGCGTGTTAATCCTAGAGCAGTCCAAAGATCCTTAAGGAGTGTGATAACAAATACCAAGCACGAATATCTCATCATAAAAATAAAGTAAGAAAAATTAGACAATAGAATTATTCTTAGAACTAGTCATTTGTATTCAAGCAATTCAAGAGCATCCTTTTTTTTTTTTACATGGTTTTATCAATCATATATTCAAATGAGGTTGGATATCTAAATCATGAATTTCAATCATGATTGTGATTATTTCCAATATGAAACTAAAAACACACTGTACCGATATATGTAAAATTGGTGAAAAAAGTTGTTTGAAGATAATAAATATTTGATGTTCCTCTAGATAAAACAAAAAAACAAATTGTCAAGTAACGCTAACAAAATGCAATAAATAACTATCGCTAACATTGATATTAGCCAAATTATTATACGAGATAATATAACTAACATATTATTTGATTCCGCCACATCGGTCGATGACTTGTAAGCATTGTTGTCAAAAAACTAGAGTAGAAACATACATTTGTACTTTTTTACTGAAGTAATACCTGTTAAAATGCAAATAAAAACAATTCTTAATAAAAATGGGTAAAAATTCCACGTAAAAATAGTAAAAACAAATGAAGAAGAATGAAAAGATGTAGGCAACTTAGATTTGATTCCCATAATAAGAAAAGCTTGATTAAAATAGAAGTGTAGAAACTTATGGATGGTCATGATTTGGAATTCCAAGTTTTGCAAATGAACTTGTTATAAGAGCAAGAGAATATGACATTAAGGACATGCAACTAATGCAAAATTATGTGTTTGATTTAAAGCAATTGATATAATTTAAGAATTGTTAAACTTTATTCCTTTGATATTTTAGAACTTGGTTGTAGGAGTTATTAAAATATTTTTTTGTTTTTAGACTTATATTTTATATAGTTATGGACTTATACATTTTAAATATGAAGTTATTTATTGAATTTTGAGTTGTAATTTATATTTTTTTTACATGCATATATATATATATATATATATATATGTAATTTTGTATCATGATCTTAAGTAATATAAACTTTAAGTTTCATATCATTTCTACCACATCTTTTCATTTTTACATAGAAATTCTATTTTGACAACATTATATGTAAGATTACATTCAAACAATTCAACATTTTCCCTTAATTTTGCAAGTCATATTGCCCTTCTTACTAAAATAACACGTTAATTCAATTTGAGAGTTAATTCCATTTAATATTTCAGATTATTCTTCGTGTAGGACATTTTTGGTTTTTTTCATTTTTTTGAAACGATGTACAAATTAAAGCAGTTGGTTTTTCATCCTGAATAATTCTTTTTTATAGCAATCTTGAATAATTCAATTTCGTAATAAACTCACGCCAAATGAGGGCATGCCACTCATAAAACGAAGCATGTCAATTTGAGAGCGCTCGACTCCACTTTGAATTTTCCCCCTTATTGTCTATTTTCTGGCCAAATCATTGAAATGAAAGTTGAGAAAAAGATAAGAAAATATCTCTTAAAAATTAAATTTTAAAATATCAAATAAATGATTTCCTCATAAAATGAGTTGTTAATTGCTATATTCTTATAAACAATACATATATTATTGTAGGCAATAAGATTAATTTGAAATTTTAAAGTTTAAGTGATATTTCCTCCGATTCTTAATATAAAACATGGTTACCCAATTTGATTAGATTAAGGAAGTTGGTTATATTAGTTAATATGACATGCATATATTTTCTAAAATATCCTAGTCATGTTCTTTAATTCTCTTATTCATTCTTCTTATTTATTTATTTATTATAATTGAGGAAGCATTAATGGGATAAATTAAATTAGAAAAACATTGAAAAATATGAAAAATTATATTTTATGTTTAAGATCAAAATCAATTTTCTAAATATGTAAATACTAATGATCAGGGGAGTAATTTCTTATCTTGTTTTCCATGAAAGTATGATGAATGGTTTTTATTAATCTAAATATTAAACTTATAGAATATTAAAATGTTGGACACATTTAATTTTGGTTAAAATAATGGGAGAGATTCGTGAATTGAGAGGTTAGGGACATGACGTGAAGGGGGCACATGTGTTGAAGGGACGTGAGGGTGAATGGAAGAAGGTGCTTCAATCTAAAGACGTACCCTTCAATCCATTTTAGGGCCAACAGTGTAACAAATCAAGTACCTTATTCCCCACATTCCTTTTTTCAAAAATTATTTTTTGGAATTACCATAAGGTCCTTGAGACATACCACCCACAAAAATTTGACAACAACTTAGACATACAATGATGAGTTCTTGTGTCTAAGATAATATTCTTGTGTCTAAGTCTCTAAGATAATAACAAGTTTATATTATTTACTTGTCATTAGGACTTTTAAATAAATAATTATTTTTTTGTAGGCCTGATTTTTTTCTTTTACAATTTCATTCACTGTTTTTAGGTTTGGTGAAAAGCTTTATCTATACACTTTACTTCACCCTGGTCATCTGGGTTAGTTTTAGGCAATGGCTCTTAGCATTCTAAATAATCCATTTGAAACATTAGTTAGCTAGTTTGTTTATTTGTTTACTTGATAAGTGTTTGGTTTGAGGTAGAATGTGATTAATCATTTATTATAGATTTGATTTAAAGTATAAAATGTAAAATTTCTAATAAAATATTCGTTTCTTATTAAAAAATCATGCAATATAATTTAGGGACCTACCAAATTATATATAGGAAAATAAATAAATACCATTTGAACTTCAAAAACATCAAAAAATCTACTGAAAAAGAGAAATAACATAGAGGTACACATGTATGAATCTGGGTTTTTGAATGTTTGAACAAAAGACAAGATTACTCTTTCTCTTATTACATTTTATCTTTCAGCCCTTAATCTCTTTTCTCTCCACTCCATTCTGTCTTCTTCACCATATTCTGTTCACAAACACTTTGTCTGAGACCATAGTCCGACCACCGCAGCACCTTCCTCCTACTCCCATTTGATTCCTCTCCTTCTTGTTCGGTTGTTCCTCTTTTTTTTTCCCCCAAAATAAGTCAATTTTATTAATAACAAATCAAATATGATCCACAACTTCTCCTATGTTTAGATTGTGGTAAAACCAACATACCTTGGGAGCAAGTGGTAAGGGACTTACTCTCCCACCATCATGTCCTCGGTTCGAGGCATGGAAATAGAAAAAAGGATGTCGGGAGCTCTTCCCTAACAAAGTGATATCTGGATTAGTCATAACCGAAAGTTCCGGTGAACTGGGTGGGATACCAAAAAAAAAAAGAAAAAGAATCGTGGTAAAAAAGAAGAAGTAGCAACTCAAGGTCCGCTGGTCTCTTGCTAATCAAGATAATGATCAAAAAGAAGAAAGTCCCACTCTAATCAATGGCACACATGAACCAATCCTATCTCTCTAAATATACTTTTTCAGCTCGCGTTCTCTCTCCACTACGACAAAGAAAGAGAAATAGAGGATAGAGACAGCACACCAAAGTTCCTTTCGTCCTCACTTCAGTCAAAGGTTGAAGAAAAAGACTCCAAAAACCACCTAATGGTTTGCGCGCATCAACTCCCTCTATGGTTCTCGATGATGGTGCTCTGGTCAAGTCGTGCTGCCTCTTTTTTCCTTTTGCTTTAGGTCTTCCCTTTTTTCCTTGTTTCCAAAACGGTGCTACCTCAATGTTGTTGTGTGAGTGTTTGGTCTTTGGGAAAAAATGAATCCACCTTTTGACAAACAAAGAAAATAAAACAAAATAAATGTATTGACTAAATGAGTAAAGTTATTGACTAAAATAATAATGATTTTTATTCAATGAGTAATGGTTTTAATAAAACGAGTAATAATTTTGACTAAATGAGTAATGATATTGACTAAAAGAGTAAATGTATTCATTAGATGAGGAATGATATTGATTAAAGTGAAAATGTATTGACAAAATGAATAATGATATCAACTAAAAGAATAAAGGTATTAACTACAGGAGTAGTGATACTTATCTACTACAATTTCTCGCTTGATAAAGCTTATAGAATTAAAGTTATCAACTTCTGTATCCAAGTAATTAATCACATTATTTAAATTGTCACTGGAGTTTCAACGTCGGTGCCGAAACTTCAGCAACAGGCTCGTTGGCATGATGGTGGTGATGGCTAGCAGAGCTCCAAGCGGTGGGGCGACCTTGCAATTTTTTTAAAAAAAATATATTTTTTAATATAGTGGTAACGGTTATTGTGGCCCTAAAAAATGGTGAATATTTTTTTAGTATATTCTCTGCTGGCCAAAAAATATATATATATAAAAATCAAGTATTGTCAGGTCTAAAATCTAAATAGAAGTAATTCTCTCAGCATGATTTTCTCTTTCATTCACAATATTCAAATTACCAACTTTATATCGAGTATATTCTACATATCCCAATTACTAATAATAAAGTAATTAATATTAATAATATAGTGTTAAAGAGTAATCAATTGTAATCAATTGATTATACGATTGGGTACCTTTTAACATTTTCATTGCACAATCTAATTTGGTGGTCGGAAATAAATAAGATCAGAATGAAATGAAACAGTGATTTTAGCTGGTTGATGAATGCCACGTATGAGTATGAATTATATAATGATCATAGTAGTGGTCATATTCAAACCAATGGGTTTATTTTAAAAGCGATTGTAATTATAATTCCAAGTTCATAACTACACACACAGAGACACAAAATGAGGGTTTAATGGAGAGAGGTTGGTGGGTGGGAACCAATATAAAGTGACAAGCATGGGACAACAGAGCAGAATGGACAGCAAGTGGTACCACCAATAATAGCATCTCTCAAGTCCTGCCTTGTTTGGATGGCATTAGCAAGTTTTAGAAATCAGCTGGGACCCAAAAAAATGTTTGACATTTTTTTTAGAACAATTGAATTTTTATTTTTAAAAAATCACTTTAAAATTGAAACAACTTTTTATAGTCCTTGCCTATTTAATTTGTACTTTTCTTCAAATTTGAATTTTCTAAAACCAATTTTTCAATATATTATTTAAACAAATTATGTTAAATTGACTTGTTTTATTAATCCCCTATTTAAACATAAATCATATTATTACATTAATTGACTTTTAATTTACTTTAATTTCAATCTATAAAAGTCAGTTGAGATAGTAAAAGTTATTTTTACAAATGTTGACACAAACAAAGTCTTAGCGTCTATATCCTATAAGGCTTTTAACAACAAAAACAATTTACAGATCACATTTTTTTATTTTTTAATCATAATTATAGTCAATTAAATCTACATATACGTTCATATAATCTTATTTATAAACTATAGACGAGGCGATTTATTTTAAACTCTTTAAAATATGAACCTGTATCTTACATTCCTATTAATAATGATAAAGAAGTTTAATTTTATTCAATGTTTCAAAAGTTGTTAGATTATTGCTTTTATATATATGTATATATATATATATAAATATATATAAATAAGAGTTAAGGTGCAAATTGGCCAACAAATTACTATCCAAAGAGCATCTAGCACAAAAATTAATTGATGGTACCTTAACTATCAATCAATAATCAAAAAGTGAAAAAAAGTACTAAATAACAATTAAAAAATAGTAACTACCACAATTACGTTAAAATATGACTTGGTGGAGGACGGTGTCGGAGACGTTGGAGAAAAAAGCGGTTATGCCTTCTTGTTTGATGAGGCAAACATCAACAAAGGTGGAACCCACACAAGTAGGCTTATCGTAGCGGCATGCACAAGGTTCGTAACATTGGAGAGATAGAACCAGGGTGTAAGGCGAGTGTCGGTCAAAGGCTGTGGACTGCTGGATTTAGTTTTGGTGCGTGATTCTCGAGCTAAAGTTGCATACGAACCTTGATGAGTTCAAGAGGGTGAGTGAAACACCCAGCAACAACGGAAGCTTTGGAGACGCCGACGTCGCGACACTTAACAGTCAATGGAAGACAAAAATGAAAGGGAGACACTAAGACAGTGACGGGATAGTTTAACGACATTGTGTTTTTTCACTTTTTAATTTTTGATTGATAGTTAAGGTACCATCAATTAATTTTTATGTCTGATGCTCCTCAGGTAGTAGTTCGTTGGCAATCTGTACTTTAACCCTTAAAAAAAATTAGGTGGGTTGAGTTACCTTGTCACCCGAATTATTGCACTATCACTTGAATGGCCAAGCGAACTTTATGATTAGTAGTGAAGTTTTGTAGAAAAACTTATCACTCAATTGCTTGAACTATTGCTCTAGTGATCTTATGTTGTTTCGAAAATGCTTCGACACTATTAGGTGATTCGAGTGATTTTATGGATTACTTTCACACGTTTGCAAGTGATCTCATCACTCAAGTTATGCACAAGATCACTCAAGTGATCTTATGCTAAAGATCACATCACTCTTGGTTCACCTGCGAGTGCCTCATTAAAACTTGCAAGTGATTGTCATCACTCGAGTGATCCTAAGCATATCACTTGAGTGTTTAAAAGTATCACTCAGATAATCTGCTTTAACTTTTAAAAACTTTGCGAGTTACTTACAAATGTTTACAAGTGATGTTGAATCATTGTTTTGAAACCTGGACTAGATCGACCGAATTGAACTAGAAACCGGTTCGAGGTCAACCCAATGCGGTATTTTAAAAAAAAATCGATATGTTTTTTAAATTTCTTTTAGAATTTCATATTAATTACTCTGAAATTTTCAATTTCTCATTGGTTTCATCTCGGATTAACTCTAGTTTGACACAGTACCCCAACCGATTTAGTGGCCAATCTAGGTTTCAGAGTGCTTACCCAATCATTTAAGCGATCTTGCATAACTTCAAAATTTTATCGAGTGATTTGCATAATTTTGAAAGTGAAGATACATTACTTGAGTGCATCCACTGCAACCCGAGTGATCTTCTCTGATCACTTCAAGTGAAGAATATTCACTCAAGTTACTTGTTGATTCAAGATTACTTCAAATACAATTCTACCACTTGAGTGTTTAGAAACTCACTTGAGTGACTTGAATTAAAAGTCAACTTTCTGTTATGCTTTGTATATCAAGCTTTGTTATCATCAAAACACAATAATATGAGAACTAACAAGTGGGTGGCGGAGGTAGATGTTGGCGGTGAAGGAAATAAAGAGAAAGAGAAGAGAGAGGAAGAAATAATGAAAAATAAAGAGAAAAAAAGAAGAAGACATTTAAGTCTTTTCACTCAAACTTTAATATCTCATAATCCTACCAGATGACCTCTCTATCATTGACGAGTGTTAATAGACCTTTTGAAATTTTAGAAGTTCAAATGGTATTTCTATATATTTTTCCCCTAAAAATTTAGAAGGGAGTTAAAGAAAAAGGAAAACAAAGGTAGAAGAGGAAAAGGAGATTAAAATTAACAGCTCCTAGGTAGGGGCGAAGCCAGAAAATGACATTAAGGGGGACGAAAATTATAGAAAGAACCCAAATTTTCAGGGAATCATATTTCGGCATATAAAAATTTAAATATGTTCATTTGAGTCCTTGGATGAAACCTTTATCAAGGACTAAATTGAAAATACTAAAACTTTTATAAGGCTAAAATACAATTCCTTGAAAATTTGGGTCTTTTTCGATAATTTGGGGGGGGGGGGGGGGCGGGGCCACCCCTAGCCCTCCTAAATCCGCCCCTGCTCCTAGGGCGAAGGCCTGAGTGGGTCCTAGTAAGATGTCCCCTGTTAATGGGACTTGGGGGCCAATCTTCATTCCACCTCTCGCCGCCTCGGCAGTTCCCACTAATTTTAAATTGTAATTAATTTTTATTTAAATGATTAAAATTTTTTAGGGAGAATAAATAAAAATACTCATGAATTTTTATCAAGAGTGAGTACGGCATCATATATATTTTAAAGGCAAAAATGAGAGTAAAAATGAGAGTAAAAATCTATGCGCTGTTAAATTTGATCTAACATCGTTAATTTTTATAGTAGGATCTACACTCTTGTTGGAAACACATATATAACGATGTTAAATCTAACGGTAATAATATTTTTACTTTTATTTTAAATATATATAGGCATTTTTACAAGTAGATAGTGCTAGAGGCATTTTTTTACAAAAGCTCCTTAAACCAATATTTTAAAAACAAAATGCATGATTTTAATATATTTTTCTACGTCATCCCCTACTTTTCTTGCACCTGTCTCTGCCCCATTGCATGAACTTGCCCGGCAACAGGACGAAAACGTCGGTTGCGGATTCCAAACGGGATTTAATTATAGTTTATTTTTACTTTAATTATAGTAACGGAACCAATAATGGGGACCATGATTCTTGTTGGTTGGCGGGGTAAAGCACAAGGTGAACCGCCACGTGGCGGTAGAATCAGATTGGACTTTGGCGGGGAACAAATGAGTATTGCCCTCGGGAAAAAAAAAAAAAAAAAAAAAAAGAGTATTGCCCGGTATTCATTCTCTCATAATTCTTTATTTCATTTTTTTTCAGAACTCTATCTTCATCCTCATATTTTAAAAAAATTATGATTCAGATTTTATAAAACTATTATTTAAACATAAATACTTAAACTTAAACTGTTAAGATACAGTTTACAGAATTTTTATTAAAAATATTAAATTTAAACCATTTAATTTTTTTATGTGAGTGTGAAGATTAAATTTTTAAAAAAGAAAATGAGAAAATAAATTGTATCATCTTCCCGATTAACCATTCCCGCGGGTAGCGCGAGTGATGTTAGGTGGGAATTGAAACGGAACAGCGTTACGGATGATGACGTCACCCTACCCCAAGAATATGCTCTGCAGATTTTTGTCTTAACCTCAGTTACTCCCTTCCTTCTTCTTCTTTTTTGTTTGTTTGTTGTTTGTTTTTTCCGTAAATTCCATTATATAAAATTTTAAAAGAAGTGTCATTACAGTGAAAAGAAAACCAAACAACAACCAGAATAGAAAACAAACAAATATAACAAAGAAAAAACAAATACAACAAGAAAAACAATATAGAAAAGAAAAACAAGAAAACTAAAAACAGAAACAATAAAACTAGCCACCATCTAAATAAGAACTACAAAGCGAAGGATTATCAACTCCTACACTAGTCTTCTGAGCTTCCAGAGTTAGAAGAGATAACAAAGCAGGTGTTGGTCGCGAAACCCACCCAATAGGGCACACCCCTATGTAAGCATCAGCTGCAAGGAGATCTGCAATACAGTTGCCTCCTCTCGGGTAAAGGACAAGGAAAACCCAACCTTAGAAGCCAGAAGACAAAGAACATCCTGGATAATACTTCTACACATCCAATCATACAAGTCTGGTGACTTGGATTCAACACAAGAAAGTAGAGATAGACAATCTGATTCAAAGATCACTTTATCATGACCCAACTCCAGAGCTAAAAGCAGAGCCCTTTTAAGAGCTAAGGCTTCAGTTATAAAGATAGAAATAGACTTGACCTCATTCACAAAACCCCATCTAAAAAATCCGCCAAAATCACGATAAATTACCCCAATAGCAGCATATTTCTCAAGAGAAGAAAAGGTTCAATCACAGTTAATTTTAAGGCTACCGAGTACCGGGGGGACCATTTAGTGCCATGACTATTACAGCCCCTCGACAAAAAAGGATCCCCAACCCCTTTCGCACTATTAGCCTAAAACTCAAAATTACTTTTCTGAGCCAATTTGATAACAGTACCCGAGCTTGGCTGTCTATGGTCAAAAGTTATTTCATTTCTAGCCTTCCAAATAAATCACAGAAGCCAGCAAATCAAAGAAAGATCATGCTTACTCAGTAGGGGCGATCCTGTCGTCAAAATCCACCAAGCATTGAAATTGGAGATTCTGGAAACATCAGCTCTAGCCCCTAGCGAACAACCAAACCATATGCATCGAGTCCAAGGACAGTGGAAAATAAATGCTCAATGGTCTCCTCAGCATCGGCACAAACTGGGCTTAGGCTATCTTTGGACCTCCTTCGTCGAACCAAAGCAGAATTGGTGGCAACTGCATTACTCAAAAGCCGCCATATAAATTGTTGTACACGAGGAATCACCTTAATCTTCCGAATCGAGTTCCAGCATTGGGAGTGGATTACAGTCGATGAGTCAGCTCTATCCACATGAACAGAATTCCCATCTTTCCGGTAATGGTAACCCAACTTCATCGTATACACTCCATTCCTGGCGCTAGTCCACAACAACTTGTCTTCCAATCCATTGGAGGGGATAGGGATTTTATATATGACCTCTTTGACTTCAGAAGATACATATTGATTAATAGGCGAAAGATTCCATTGCCCATCAACTATTACATCACAAACTCCCTTCCTACTTTTACAGTTTTACAGACAGTTAATTTCTTATCCGGTTACAGAACAGCATCGGGGAATATAAAGTCAACTGTACCTTCTTTACTCCTGATTAACATTCAATTGGCACTCAAATTTTTTTATTTTTATTTTAAAGCATTTTATAATTCATCCCCACCCAATAAGAGTTTTCTATTTACTTTCGTATTTTAGAGTATTTTGTGCTTCTATTATTAATTTTTTTTAAGAGCAGTTTTTTCTTTCATTTTTTAAGAACTATTTTAATCTCATTGTTAATTCCCAAAAATATGTTAAGTGAATGTACCTATCTTCAATTTTTTCAGCACTACTGAAAATAATTAAGTATTTGAGTTAAAAACATGGAAGATATAAGCATACAAAATATTTGAGATGAATGATGACAACGGAAAAAAAATGGAGAACTGATTATTAATAGTGTTAGAGATGAATACTTAGAAATATGAAAAATGAGTACTAAAATATAAAACAATAATAAAAATTAACTCAAAAATATTATAACTGTAAAATTGTACCACAAAATATTTTATGATATTATGCCATATGAAAAAAATAGTTTAATGTTCTCGATGAATTATAAAATACTTTAGGATATCTGGCACACTTTAAAAATACTAGTACTTCAAGTTATTGGATAACCTTAACCCTTTTACTTACATTTATAATGTAAGTTGCACCTCATTGTAAATAAAAAATAATAATTCTTATATTTATAATTTATAAATAATATGAATTCATTTTAATTGTATTAGTACTCCCTCCTGTTCTCGATTGTAAGACATATTTGAAGAGTTAATTTTAGTCTTAAATATAATATATGTTTTTTTATGTTTGTTAAATTTTCCGTAATTTACTCATATTGACACTATCTCAACAATAATCAAGGAGGAATGAGAATGAAGGAATTAAGGAAGATGAATATAGTGTTTTAAAAAATATAAGTCATATTAACTAACTTAAATAAATTTCTTAATTTAATCAAATTATATAAATATATCTTATATTAAAGATTAAATTGGGTATCTAAACGGAACTCTTAGCTAATTAATATAAACAAAAAATAAGGAAAAATCATGTTTAAACAAGGGGAACAAATATATTACATATAGTGTGTTTGATATTTGGTATGAGGTGGCAAACGATTGTACTTAAAGCATTTTAGAGTAATTATGAATCATATATTATAATTAAGTAATTTTTTTAATACCCTCAAATTAATCAATTAATACTTATATTAAATATCCGATGTAGTATGAATTTATCATAGACAAATAATATTCAAAATCTCCATCAAACAAGGTTATTAAACCTAAATCAGCCACTAAACAAGTTAGAGTATCTGAATCATTGATTATTGGGTCGATCAAATCAAACCGATAAGAAATTGAAGATTTCAGAATTATTGAAATGAAATTAAAAAAAAAAAAAGAATAAAAAGATCAATTTTTTTTTTTTAAAAAAATAGTAAACCGGATTGATACCTGTACCATTTGTTGGGTCGAACCAGGACCGATCCAATTCCAGAGTTTCCAAACCCTGTCATCAAGAGTATCGATACTAATACTTAAATCCTTATAGTAAGATTGAATATCATTATCAACTTTGAGTCTTTCATGTGTAATAACAATAATAATTACTAATACAAAGAGACATTGAAGTAGACCAATCTATCGGACATGTTCGCGGATTTGAGTTTTGATTTTTAACCTCTTCTTTGTTCATTTGATTGATTGAGATGTTCTCTATATATTTTTCTTCCACTACCAAAACAAATATAAATACACCCTCTGATCCTTAATATTTAATTTTTTTTTAGAAATTAAGAAAAGTAAATAAATGATTTAATCATAATATATGTTATATATCATTAGATTATATATTAGTTTATAAATTAAAAAAATTAATTTGAAAGAAAAATGATAAATATAAATATTCTAAAACAATTTATTTAGCTTCCTTAATTTTTATAAAAGAAGTCAACTATGTCTTATATTTAGGATCAAATGGAGTAATCACAAACATGACTAAGAGATGTTTCAGATAAAACAATTGTTGTAAATATCAATATCGATTATACTCTAATGATCACTTAGTTTATATTTATAAGTTTTTTTTTTTAATTAAACCACACATACCAAGGAGAGGTAGTGAGCTCAATAATTATGGGATAAATTTTCAACTTTACCTTTATTTATGAATGGGTATTTTTCAACGTTTTTTCTCTTTATTTTCTTTGATACAATTAATATGGGTAAAATTGTCACAATCTTATTTACTATCCTGAAATTAGACTTATAAATAAAAGCAATTTTTTTTATGTCAAAAGAAACTTATAAATAGGACAAGAGTGATAGTTATTGATAATATGATGATATTGCACAATTTATATAGCCGACTCACATGGTGACATAAAGTTTGTTGGTTGCCGTAAATGTTAATAAAATCTGGGGGCCATGAATATATATAATGATATTGTACAGTTTCTTTTTTTCATATATATATATATATAGCTCCAAACAATGTCACCGAATTCTACAAAAGCTCAGGGTCGATCCTTAGAAAATTCGAGACTAAGGAGAGGCGGGACGAGGCCCAACGCGAAGAGGATTTTAGAGTGATCCAATAGATGATGGACGCCGAAAGATTCCGGATTGGATGCACCAAGGAGGCCGGAGGATCCGCGGAAGAAAAAGACGCAGACGCGGATGGTAGCAAACATCCGGCAGCTCGTAGCCAGATCCGCACCGGGGGCAAACCGGCCCGAGAAGACGAAGGTGCGCCCGAGAACAAAAAAGGAAGACAAAGCCGAGCGGGAGAGGAGATCCAGGTCTCGGACGTCGGGAAAGGAGGAGACAAAGAAGTAGCGGGATACCACGGCCTCGACGATCTCCCCGGTATATAGGATGAAGTACCTAAGGAGCCCGTCGAGCCCATTCTCTCGAGAGGCCGCTACGGCACCCTATCCAAAGCACTTCGATCTTACCTATCTCCGAAATATGACGAACACAGGATCCGCGGTCGTCCTCGAAACATTCGAGTTACTCATGTGGGTCCGTTTGATCAAAGGAGGTCATCCTACGCTTGTTCGCGGTGACTTTAACCGGACCGGCACAAGTGGCTCCATTCCTTGCCAAATAATTACGTGCGCGACTTGAAGACCTCGGCAAAATTCGAGCTGAATTTTGCAACCCGCAAAAGCGGTACAAGTCACAAGTACACCGAGCCGAATAAAGCAAAAAAGGGAGAGACATTGCAAAAATACCTTAACCGATTCAAGGAGGTGGCTTTGCAGAATGCGCTCGCTCCCAGGAAGTACACGTCCATTGCCTCATGGATGGCCTGGATCCAACATCGCGACTGGCCAAGAACATATGTAAGAACCGGGTCTACACTCTTACCGAGTTTTACACCCGGGCGCAGCAATATCTGGACGTCGAGCAAATGGAGCTGGCCAATACCGTGGAGCCAGAAAGGATAAGCAAGACATCTCCCGACCGGAAGTAAATGAAGAGAGGAGTCCGCAAAACGCAAGCGAGACGGACTAGGGGGAAAGGAAGGAAAGTCGAAATACGACAACTACACCCCCGTGAACGTCCTCTCGCACGGAAGGAGGTGGCTCGTACCGAGATGAGAAGAGTCGGGAAGCCGGCCGCTCCGAAATCGACCCACTACGGACTACCAAAAGTATTGTTCGTTTCATGTGGGGGCCAGGACACACGACGGAGCAATGCTATGAGCTCCGAGATGCAATTGAAAGTTTATCGGGGAAGGCAAATTGCGCCAATACGTGATTAAAACTTCAGGGGCAAGAGAACGGCACGCGCAATCGTGAGGCCGGAGTAGGAGCCGACGAACGGAGTCGAGGAAGGAGGAAAAAAGAAGAAGGTCCAACTCCCGTGACGCCTACCCGAAAAACCGATTTCCGTTGTAATGGGATCGCGGAGGATTCGGAGGTGGCGGAGACACAATGAGCGCTTGAGAAATACTTGAGAGAAGTCCGGACGGTTAGAGACCTCCCGAAGGTCAGGACGAACGAAGGAGGCCGCTTGCAATCACGCCCTTAACTTTACCATTGACGAATTGAAGGATGTTGTACCGGGCATCAAGACGGACTAGTAATCACCGGAACCCCGGCTAACTGCCTCGGTCAAAAGGATATTCATGGATGCGCAGTGTAGCTCGGCCGATATTATCGGAGTGGGATGCATATAAAAGGATGCGAGATGGATCTTTGAAGATTTAAAGCCGTGCAAGACGACCCTCATAGGGTTCCAACGAGAGCGCGCTCCCAAGGGTTACATAGACCTCGGGTGGCTAGGTACGAGGGAGGCATTCAAGTCGAACGCGTCAGGTTTATAGTGGCGACTTTCCGTCATCTTACAATATCATATTAGGCGGTAGACCATTCACGCATCGGGATATGATGATATCTACTAAGCATCAAAAACTTAAGATGCTTAACAAGAAAGAACAAAGTGGTGGTGGTCACAGGAGATCGAAGGAATCCGACAATGCTATTTGAAACACTCCGAATCGGGGAAGGAGGGCCCTCGTCTCCACCTCGGCTCGGGAGAAGGGAAAACTCACCCGAACCCGAAAGACGTCCAATGACCCCGACGCCGCCGAACATGGTAGAGCTTGACCTCGGGGACAAGCCCGAGATACCACGGCCCGAACCGGAAGGAGAGTTGGAGGAGCTGGTGCTTGGGGCGGATCCGTCAAAAACCACCAAGATTGGAGGGGCGGCGAATGGCACCTCGAGCCCGGCCGGATTCAATTCCTAAGAAACAACCGGGACGTGTTCGCTGGGACCTCGTCCGAGGTACACGTGCTCGACCGGGGATCCATTGCCACAAACTAGTCGTGCGGGGTCTACCCCTAGCCCAAAAGAAAAGAAAACATCGGGCGGAAAGGCAAAAGGCCCTGGACAGGCACGTGACCGAACTTCTGGAGGCCGGATTCATCAGAGAGATACAATACACCACTTGGCTTTCCAATGTAGTGATGGTATTAAAGCCAAATGGCAAGTGGAGGGTGTGTACGGATTACACCAATTTGAATAAGGCTTGCCCGAAGGACTCCTACCCCATGCCAAACATTGATAAATTGGTTGATAGCTCGGCCGGTTTTTCGGCTACTATCATTCATGGACGCATACTACGGTTATAATCGATAGCCATGCATCCCGACGACTAGGAAGGACGGCCTTCATGACCGATAGGGCCAATTCTTGCTATAAGGTCATGCCTTTCGGATTGAAGAACGCTGGAGCTACTTACGAGAGAATGATGAAAGTATTCGAAGACCAATCGGGCAAAACATAGAAGTATACATTGACGACATGATCGTAAAGTCGAAACGCCCGGACGACCACATCCGAGACCCGGAACAAACATTCGCGAAGTTAAGAAGGCATCGGATAAAGTTAAACCCGGCCAAGTGTGCGTTCGGGGGTCCCGACGGGGAAATTCTTAGGATTTATGTTAACCAACCGCGGAATAGAGGCCAATCGGATAAATGCAAGGCTGTGTTGGACATGCAAGCCCCGAAGACAAAGAAGGAAGTTCAACATTTGGCCAGGCTTGCCGCCCTAACAAGATTCCTACCGAGGCCTGGCCGAGAAAGCTCTTCCTTTCTTCGGAGCTCTTAAAAAGAAAACCCGGGGTTGGAGCACGGAGTGCGAAATAGCGTTCGAGAGGATCAAGCAATGCTTGGCAACTCCTCCGGTCCTCGCAAACCCGAGCCGGAGACCTTATTCCTCTACCTGCCGTCGGCCCTTAGTAAGGGAAGCCGAGTCCGGACAAGCACCGATCTACTTTGTGAGTAAAAAGCCTATGAGCTCTAACTCCGATATCAGAAGTTGGAGAAAATGGCTTTCGCCTTATTAACAACGGCAAGAAGATTGAGGCCGTATTTTCAGGGACATCAGATTGTGGTCCGAACTAGTCAACCGATCCGCCAAGTGTTACACAAGCCGGACCTCGCCGGGAGAATGACTAGCCGGGCGATCGAGTTATTCGGATTTGATATCTCTTTACGAAGCTCGACGCACAATTAAGTCACAAGACCGGCGGACTTCATCATGGAACTCACCTCGGCGAGAGACGATCGAGGAGATCACGGAGGCATATGGAAGGTGTACGTTGACGGCTCATCAAACGCAAAGGGGAGCGGAGCGAGTATCATAGTCGAGTCGGAGGGCGTTGCGGTGGAGTAGTCCCTCCAACTAAAATTCCCGACCTCAAACAACCAAGCCGAGTATGAGGCTCTCCTTGCGGACCGCGGGCTAAAAAGAAAATGGAGCGCAGAGGGTCAAGGTTTTCACCGACTCACGGCTCGTAGCAAAAATCGAAGGAACCTACCGAGACGAAAGGACCACTCTTGGCCAAGTACCTCAACAAAGCTAAAGAGATGATCTCGGAATTTCAAGAAGTAATCGTCACCCATATCCCACGGAAGAAAACTCCGGGCGGATATCCGTCCAAATCGGCAAGCACGAAAGAAGCCGGTAATCATAGAACGGTGATCTGACAGCAAAACTTGACCTAGCCGAGTTGTATTATGACCATCTCGGCGGCCACGGTTGGAGGAAACCCATGAAGATTACCTAGAGAGAGGTATTATTCGACCGACTCAACCGACGCCAAGAAGCTAATGCGGAGGCCGCCATCCATACAATGGTCGACGACCGCCCGTATCGAAAAGGCTTACACTCTCCGATGATGAGATGCCGGGCGAAGCGGAAGCAAAATATGTACTTGCCGAAATACATGAAGGCATCAATGGCCACCACATGGGGCAAGGCACTCGCAAGGAAAGCACCGCGCGCAGGTATTATTGGACCATGACGGAGGACGCCAAGGAGGCCGTGAGAAGATGCGATAGTTGTCGGAAGCACGCCAAACTCATTTGGCCACCTCCAACGGAATGAACCATCTCGGCCTCTTGGCCTTTCTTTAAATAGGGCATGGACATCCTCGGACCTTTCAAAGCCGCCCCTGGGATGTTCGGTATGGCTCATCGTGGCGGTTGATTATTTCACCCAAGTGGATCGAAGCCGAACCATTGACGACGATTACCCGGCACGCATACAAAGATTCTTCGTAACACAACATCGTATCCCGCTTTGGGGTGCCGGTAGAGGTGATCACGGACAACGACGCAGCTTGGTTCACTAAAGGTTCAAGACGTTGATGTCGACCTCGACGTCGGATTGCATTATGCCTCGGTTGAGCATCCGCAATCTAACGGACAGCCTGGCCAACAAAATAATCCTTGACGGGTTGAAAAAGCGAATGCAAGACGGAATCCAATGAGTCGAAAGTACAGACGTCCTAGGGATACGGGACAACTGTCCCTACCCAAGAGACCCCCTTTTCGGATGACGCGTGGATGCGAAGCCATGATCCCAGCTTGAAATAGGACAACCATCATGGAGAAGGATTAGAGCTCGCCCGGGAGGAGAGGCGTCAAATGACGACGCGGCGACGACGGACTTGGAGCTGATCGACGAGGTCGAGTAATGGCGCACGCCTAGCGAGAGCTCGCCGGCTAAGCAACTTCTAGCCGCCAAGTATAATCGGAAGGTTCGACCCGGTCCTTCAACCGAGGTAACCTTGTTCTCCGACGAGCCGACATAGGCAACAAGAACGCCGAAGATGGCAAGTTGGCGGCAAATTGGGAAGGTCCTCTACCGGTTAAAAGAGAAATTGGGCAATGGAGCCTATATACTTGAAACCTTGGCTAGGAAACCCATCAAAAGAACTTGGAACGGGACATAAGTTGAAGATCTACCACGATTAGACATCGGCCTCGGATGATGGAGACACCGAACACGTCCAGCTTGGAGATCAGTTATCATTTGCTTTCAGTATTTTATCTTTCTGTTTTAAAATTTCACTGAATTATGTGTTAGCTCTTTGGAGCGTTTTCATGTTAGCTCTTTGGAGCGTTTTCATTTTAATGAAGGATTCCTCGGGGATTTTCGCCAACGTGCACAATTGATCGCTTAAGCATTACACCGAGGTACATATAAACCCGTCACAAATACGACAAATCTAGATGATTTAACACTGTGGGAGGCTAGCCCGAGTCGAGAGCTCGACGAAATGGCCTTTTATTGGCCTTCGTGAAATTGACATGTCAACGCTCGCCCCGATTTAAGCATTCGAGTTGTCATTCCACTGATCGGGTCAAAATGTTTAAGTTGTGCGTTACGGACACCTCGTTTAAATAAGTGACAATTCGCCCTTACCTCGGTTAAATTCCTACCAACGGCTCCGAACACAGCGCGGTTAGGTTAATACCACATACGGTTAAACCGACAACCCTACCATTCATTCCCGAGACTTCACATCCGGTAGAATGCATAGTTTCGCCAATTACGCGCCGACGAATCTCTAACTATGTTTAGAATTCACACAACAACGAGATACGAAAAATTTACTTTGTCATTAAAATATTTATAACCGGCGGTACGCCGGGAAAATTCATGTTTACAAAGGCAAAATGCCCCAAGGAAAAGAGACTAGGCGGCGGCATTGCTCGAGGGTCCCGCCGACTCGATGGAGTCACTTCAATAGTCCTAGAGTCTTTGTTTGATATCGCGCCCTACTTGTTCCTCACCCACTCTATCTCCACAAACAAATCCTCACCTTCAATGGATGTGGATTCATCCTCCGAGAAGGATTCGGGAGGAGGAGCCGGATAAAACACGCCGTCCCTCACATAAGCTCGGTAGTGATAACCGTCGACGTTGAAGGATATTTGGGGTTCAAGACCTGGAGTTGATCCAAGGCCATTTTGAAGCATTCTTTGCTTGCCGCTTCATGTTTAGGGTCTCGATAGACTCCCGTGTTAGCTTGTCGCTCGGCTGGCCAAGCTCCTCTTTTGCCGACTCCGAGTTCCGGCGGCGAGATCACCTCGTTGCCTTAAAACCGGACAATCTTCACGGCATCCAGGCTTTCATCCAGGGCCTTCGAAGGCGGTGACATTCCGAGGTCTCGTTTATCAATCCTCTTTTACGTCATCGAAGTTCCTCGTGCCTTTCCACATGAAGCTTTGGCAACAGCTAGCTCGTCCTCCAATCCTCTTTCGTCAATCGATCGACCTTAGCATTGGCTCGTCCTCCAGATGCCTACCTCCTCCTCCAAAGTTTTCAATTGTCCGACCCGGGCTGCGCATTAGCCGCCTCCTCTTCCAGCTTTGGCTCTCGACAAGGCCTTTTCCTCGGCACGTTTGTGTAGAATGTCTACCTCGGGCACTGTCACGTGCTTCTCCTTGGCATAAGTAGCGCTTGAGAAGGCCGATGGACTTGCAGAGGAACCTTTGAGCCTCACTAATGACGGATTCATCCATGGCGGACAAAGGGACTCCATTCATAAATTTGGTCGGCGGAAGAAAAGCGACACTAAGCTCCTCGGTCACCTCTCCCACGAAAGTCCTCGGGGAATCAAAGTGGCGATGCGCAAGCGCGGTTTTCGGAAGGGAGGAGCGGCCGCCGTGGGAGAAGTAGACGTAATCGGGTCCCTTAGCCTTCGCGGATGCTAAGTCGGGCGGGAGAAGATCCCGGAAGGGAAGCGTGGTGCGGTCAAGGATGGAACAGAACCTTCGAGTCAGAAGCGTCCGGCGAGGATCGGTCCTCGGGCGTGGTCCGGGCACGTTTGGTTCGGACGGGGCACATCCGGAGGAAATGCAGAACGCCTAGAGCGAGGAGTGTCGTGGCCTTGGTTTTCCCGGTCCTTGACGACCGGATGCCGCCCCGAGACTTATCTCTTCTCGAACCCGAGGAAGGGCGTTTACGTCGGCGCGGCTACTGTCCGGATTCACAAGCGCCGGATAGCGGGAAGTTCCGACATATCTTCAGCTGCGAAACAAAGAACAAGGGGTTAAGATACATGCGATGAAAGGTAGGACGACGGAAAATCAAAAAGCATGATAGTTAGCAATCCATGGAACCATACAATCAACAAATTGTGGCCTAGCCCCGACCCGTTAATAAAGAAGCGGCACCCGGATCCGTATCTCTCAACATATGCGGTCAACCGAGGTATACGGGGCGGCGCCCTTCAGGCGAAAGGTCCTCGATTTGAATCGGTATGAGGAAGGATTCGCATCATAATGGGTGTCGTTCCGGTAAAGAGGAAACTCCCACTCCACGTCCTTCCTTCGGGACCTTTCAAAACCGGGCCGTCCGGGCTTAGCCTCGACTTTAAAGAAACCCGTTTTGAAGTGTTTAAAGGAATCGGAGAAAGCACTCATTATCTTATCCGGTCCACACGTAGAGACATCAATCCTTTCAATCTCTCGTCCTCCTTAGATGTCCAGGAAGTGAAAGGGCCGAAATAATGGAAGAACAACGGGTGGTGCAAGGAATGGGACCGGAAAGGAGGAGCATAGGCGGCTCGAAGGCCACTAAGCAGGCCCATCCGTTGGGGTGGAGCCGAGAAGGTGCCCAAGTAGAGCCATCAACGCCGACATTTGAAATTGGCTAAACGGGATTGAACCTTGACCGGGTCGGGTAATCTCGGTAGAAGAAGAAGAAGTTGGGGCGCCCGACCGGCCGAGTAGAGATAGGCTCACCCTCATCCGGAGGAATGACGATGCAACCTTCCATTTCGGGAAGGTTAAGACGTGCAATGTCGGCCTTGGACATCGGTGGCCGAGTCTTTAGGATATCGTGGGATACCCGTGAATCCGCCTTTCTACACAAGATTGCCTCGGGAGGACTCGAAGAGTTCGACTCCTGGCCGGCGATCAATGTCATGTGGAGAAGACTGTGAAGCCATTCACTATAAGCAAAGTAAAAATGCTAGTATCCCGACAAAGAAAAAGAAAATACCTGAATGAATTGTATCACAGCCGGGCGGGAAAACAAATGCGGACCGGGGACGAGGATTGCCGAAAGAAGGATTGGAGGGGTCGATGACGGCAAGACCTAAAATCGAGAGGCCTGGGAATCTTCGCCTGGCCGATGAGGAAGGAGCTCTCGTGAGACAATCCCGGGGCCGAGATACCCAGCGGATGGACGTTCGAACCGGAGCTAAGGATGAACGATAGAAGTTAAGGGTTGGGCGGACAAAGACACGTCGTCCTCGGACGAGCCATATTACTCGGCCCACGGGTTCCAGTGGGACGCCCCGAAGGTCGGGGACCCGGATCCGCTCCGATTGACCGGATCCTCCTCTCGTTCGAGCAGACGGACGCCAACTTCTCCTCTTCGGAAAGTTCAGAACCGAAGATCCAATAGAGGTAACATGGGGATAAGGGAAGGTTCCTACGGATACGTAAGGCTTCTTCCTCGGGGTTAATGATGGATTAGAAGGGAGTAAGCGATTACTCCCAACCATCGCCAAAGAAATCGATAAAACCTATAAAAGGCACAAAAGGATACATGAAGGGGAAGGTTCGCTAAAGAAATAAGGGGAAGGTTTTGACGCTAAAGAAGTCTATGCCTGGGACCGCCACCGCGACGAAAATTAACTCCCAATGGGGGCCGGCGGGATATGAATTACAAGATAAGTTACACTTTGAAGGGGTACGCCACCGGAAGATGGAGTCAAATTAAGCGGCCAAATTAAACTACGTCATCAAGTTACACTTTTTCGATTGCGGGAAAAATGGCAGAGCAGACGGAAAATGGATGACGACGATGTAAAATAGGGAAATGAAGAAAAATAGAGGGAAGATGATTCATATAAGCTCAAGGGGATATATATATATATAATGAAATGAAGTTAATTTGTTGTTTGTTGTAAATGTTTATAGAATCCAGGAGACCTGACTAAATATAAAGTAGAGAAGGATTAATTTGCTATGGGTAGATTAATATATAATATTAAACAGCGAGATTAAAATAATTAGAGATATAATAATTAAAAGTGGAGAAAATGGTCACGTGATGTGAGTATAGATAATATGCTCACAAACATGAAAGGGGGGATGAATAAGAAAGTAAGATTCATAATGAAATGAATGATCATTCATCATGATACATCAGGCTTTGCTTTCCTCTGTTCCTGTTTTGTTTTCACCGACCAAACCTCAGATTTTTTTTTTTATTATTATTTTTAAGTGCACATTTTTTGGTTGGGAGAAAAGCCTACCTTTTATGTAAAAACAAAAATAATAACATAAATCAATAAATAAATAGCTGCTGAAAAGGAGATGCCATGCCCGTGGGGGCCACGCGAGCTCGTGGTCGTGGGCATCCATGTTACCCACTAACTATACGTACAAAATGGGCCCCCTTGTAAATATATATTGGGAAAATTACGTACATGTCCTAAGGAACAAATATAATTACAAAAAAGTCCTTTAAAATCATAAATTACCCCGAAGTCCCAAGAAACATTTTTGATATTATTTGTATTAACGATATAAAAAGGCTAGATTTATAACAGCAAATGCTATATTTACAACAAAATTTAAAATCTGACCATTTACAATAGAAAAAGACATATTTACAACAACATTTAAAAACTTAGATTTTGAACATAGAGAGGTCATTTACAACAGAAAAATGCTATATTTACAACATAAAAATCTATATTTACAACAAAATTTAAAATCTAGCCATTTACAACAGAAAAAACTATATCTATAACAATATTTAAATACCTGAATTTTAAACATAGAGAGGTCATTTACAACATAAAAATACTAGATTTATAACGGGAAGTCTTATATTTACAACAAAATTAAAAATCTGGTCATTTACAACAAAAAAGCCATATTTACATATTTACAACAACATTTAAAAACCCGGATTTTTTTCCATACAAATAGTATTAAAAAAGTCGCTTGAGACTTTTGTATAATTTGGTGATTTTAAGAGACATTTTTGTAATTATTTCTGTTTCTTGGGACCTGCACGTAATTTTCCCATATATATATATGTGTGTGTGTGTATGTACGTACTAGAAATAATGAGGATGCTTGAAAAAAAAAACACATAAAATAAGATTAATGTTATGAAAAATTATTATTTGAGATTGACAATATTATAATTAAAAGATAAAAAAATACTTTATAAAATTAAGGGATAAAACTGAATTTTTGTATAAAGGTATAGGATTCAATATGTGCTATTACCCACTTCAGACTGTAACATTTTAAATTTGAACCTTAGGGATAAAAAGTAATGTTATAAAATTACCCATTATAATGGTGCTTGAATTTTGATTAGGTTGATGATTATTTAAAAAAGAAAAATGGTGCCCTACTTAGATGACATCATGCTTATCTAGATTAAAAGGAGGTCGTAAACTATGAATTGATATCATTAAGATAAGATAGAGGCTAAAGTATTAAATATATTATTATAATAATAATATTAGGTTACAATGGTTGGCTTTTGTTCCCCGGACAAATAATAGTAAGATGATAATATCATGAAAATGAAATGTTAAGCATAGTGCGTGACATCTGAATGTTAATTTATTCTCCCCTTGGCTTATATATAACTTTAAATTATCGGGGCTCTTTAATTTAATCAAACACACACACACACACATCAAGTTTTTCAAATTCTTAAATTATTGGAAAAATCACATTTCAATTGCAAAATCAACAAAGAAAACTTGAAAAAATGAACGATAATACATGCTCCCTCATGTTCGTAAGACTCGTTCTACCAAATTCAAGTACCATCACTCAATGCTTTCTTAAACATGTGGTTATAAATTTAAATAATTTGAGAAAAGTACATAAGGAGTGATGGTAAATAGAACGGACTAATATCTCATAACGTAACAAATTCTTTCTTATTGAAAGAGGTATTTACATTCAGCTTATATTTAGTTTGAGGAGAGGGATAAGAGGGAAGGAAAGATTTTTACCAAATTGTTATTGATAAGAAAAAAAAATGTTTTTTTGTGAGAGTATAGTTGTGGAATATTGAAAAATTTTCATGGGTAATTTGATTAAAATAAGGAAAAAAAATTCCTCCCCTTCAAACCAAATACTCTATTGTCTGATATTATTTCAAACAAAATATTTTTTAATAGGAGGATATTATGTCTAAAAAACATCCCTTATGAAGAATAAAGGACAATAAGCGGGTGAGTTATTACTCCTACATTCGGTTCTAATTATAAGACTTAGTTAACTTTCTTTGAAGAGAGTAATGAAGCTAAATAAATTATCAATTATTTCATATATTGTGTATCCTTAAATTATATATAGTTTATTAGTCAAAATTAATTAGTTTGAAGAAAAAAATAAAAAAATAAAAAAACTTTAAAATAATTTAATTAGCTTTTCTTAACTCTAAAAAAAAAAGATCTTATAATTAGGATCGAAGGAGTATTATTTTTTAAAAGAGAGTTTTCGGGGGTTATCTTGAAGGAGTACACTTGTCACCTACCAATGAGGTTTGGTAAATTATAGTGAATTTGTTGGTGGATGTAGTTTTTCTTTGGTAGGGAACATGACACACATTTTTAATTAGAACACGGCACATATTAATAACGCCCTCCTTCTGCTTCTTCTTCCTTCCTTCCTTGCAATTCACTGAGAGGACCACAATTCTGTTTACACTGTAATACCTCTGCTCGAGTTCGTCGAATCATCACCAAAGCTGCATCATTTTTTTATTTTTATTTTTTAATATTATTGTTACTTTAATTTAATATTTTAATGGAAGAAGATAAGCTTCAACTAAAGTGGAACAAGACAAAACATGTCATTCTCTTGTTTCCTTCCCCTTGTGCGACACATGTCTTTTTCTTCTTCCTCTTCTGCACTTGCATGTTTTTTAATAATCATCTCTGAATTATAAATAATCATTTTTGATCTTTAATATAAATTTAATTATTTTGAATATATAATAAAATGATATATATATTATATCTGTTATTAACTATTATTTAATTTATTTAATCTTTTAAAAAAATTTAAATGAATTTTATATTAATGATTAGTGGAATCCCCTTGTTAAGATTGGGTTATCAATTTTCAAAAAAATACAATAATTTTTTTATCAGTTTAATATTTTATTTTTTTTTACATTAATTGAATATATAAATAATGTGATTTATTTTAGATTTTGTAAGAAACATGTGATCCGAAATCTAATCATATTAAACATTATATTAGGTAGTGCTTATTAGTGTCTTAGGTGTAGTGAGACAAAAGTAATAAGTTTGTAATGTAAGAATTACTTTAATAAATTAAAGAAATAATACAAAATTATCCCGCGTATGACTTATTCAACTTTATCATAATTTCCATTCAACTTCATTCATTCATTTTTTTTTTTTAAAAAAACAAACAACTTTTCAGAAGGAAGGATCAAAGGACCCAATTACTTTAAATTTTCGTAGGCTGGACATTTTTATATGTAACAGCAAGAGAATCTTTAATTTATAGTTTGACAAGAAAAAGGCAGACATTTCAAAGCAATTGGCTCAAATGCTTTTGTAAGCAAAAGAAACAACAGAACAGAGCATTGTTGTTGGCTGTTCAAACGTCACAATATTTTATTTATTTATTTATGATTAAAACTAACCAAATACACACCGCCATTTGCCGCATTTCATATTATTAACATTTTAATTTGGGGCGTGCAGTCCTCATTGTGTTTCTCATAATAAACTGATGAATTGTTCTTTATACAATTCATTACATAACTTGGGTTCAGTAGATTAACAAAACTTGCATGTTTCTTTAGTCTAATGGGGAAGCAAGTGTGTGTATAAATATATATATATAATTCACAAGGTCTTTTTCAGAACGGTCCCCACCACAGACTCTGCTATAAAATAGAAATGCCAAAAAATGAAATCCCTCATAATATATCACATGACTTTAGCTAATCCTTTTGGCTTTCGTGCCCTGAATTGGTCAAATTTATTCCTCTACTTAATATAAATATAATTAAATAGATGATTTTGATTTTAAATATAACACAATCAAAATTTTTTTAATTAATCTCCTATTAATGCTCCCTCAATAATAATTAAGGAGGAAGGGAATGAGAGAATTAAGGAAAATAAGTGTTTTAGAAAATATATATCATATTAACTAACTTAACCAACTTCCTTAATCTAATTAAATCAGGTGAATATGTTCTATATTTATTCCTCTGTTTGCTTCTGCAGAGAGAAAGGGGGAGGAAAAAAAAGGGAAGGTCAAAGAGGTCGGCCACCTTCTGCTACCCCCTCCAAAGAAAAAGCTTCACCCTTATCTGCAAAACTGCTGAAATGTGCTTCAAGGCCCATAATTGATAACAATGCATCATCAATAACCAATAAAAAGAGTAATAACCAATAATCATTGGGAGCAGATGGAAAGAGACTCGCTTTCCTTTAACCACGTTCTCGATCTGAGGCGTGAGAATGAAGAAAATGTTGTTGGAAGCTCTTCCCTCCATGACCGTGGGCCCGACGAGAGGATCCGATGCCGAGGAGTCGAACTGTTTCGATTCCTGGATGGGATGAAAAAAAAAAAAAAACAGAATAAGAAGCATGCTTGTGAACTGAACACACTGCTTAAATTTGACTAGGTACATGTGGGGACCTATATATATTTGACCGTGTGGGTTAAATTTCTGAGGTCAATACACGGTGTTGAAGTCAAGGTTGCCGTTATAGTAACAAGTGGAATGGAAGGATAGGTGCCTCTTTTTGGAAAATGAATAGGCTCATTATGAACAAGTATGAACACGCTAGTCAGTTATGGAAAAGAAACAAAAGTGTTAATAAACAAGTATAAACACGCTAATCAGTTATTATTGAAATTGTTTACTTTGTCTCACTCTTTTAAAACACATCAAGAGAGGAATTCAAACTGTTTTAGAGTCATTGGTTTCCCTCTTTACTCAAGGTTAGACTTCAACGTTTCCACTGTTTAAAGCTTGCAAATAACTTTTCTGCATAGCTAAAGTTTGTTCACCCACATCTTGTAGCCCCCAAGAAATGGTTGTTTGAACACAACTTCCTGCAATCATCCACTTATAAAGTTTGTTCACATTTGCCTCTTACCCCGTCCCATTATTTAAGACTAAAGTGCTCTCCTATCATTTTGCGAAATATATATAAGATACACCGATCCCGTCTTTAGGTTTACTTATAATTATTGCCGCATCACTGTGATATGAGGTGTCATTTTTCTTATCTATTAAGTAATTTCGATTTTAAAGACACTAAAATACCAAATGGCTTTCTAGCCTAATAGTATAGATACTTTCATATAAGTGGAAGGTTGTAGGTTTAATCTCGCTCTTGTAACTCTGACCGCTAATTCTTGTCCTTGTAACTAAAAAAAAGGACTCGACCCTATTATATGAATAGGATGGGTCAAATTGTCCGTACGTATTTATGCTAAAAGAGTCACATGCATAAGAAGCATCACCAGAATTTTTTTTTAGCCTGAGCCAAAAAATAAATATATTGAACTACTCCATTTAGTTCTTATTATAAGACACCAACTAATAAATATATTTGATCTTTTTTATAAGATACTTGCTTGTTTCTAAATAGCATTAAATATTTTTTTCCCGTGTACACCTATAATATAATTAAAAAGGTAGTGAGAGAGAGTAATAATCAATAAAAATTAATTACTACTCAAAAAAGAGTAATAATTAATTTTTATTAATTATTACTCTCACTCACTACCATTTTAATTATGGGTGTACATGGGGAAAAATATTAAAAAAGAGAGAGAGTAATAATCAATATTATATTAGAGTTTAGTGTAATTAATAGGGATAATATTGAAAATTACTTAAATCTTACAACAAATTTAATGACTTTAACTGTTTTTATTGACTTGTGAGAATTGTTAGTTGGTTCCTTAAATAAGGATCGGAGGGAGTATTTACTAAATAGTATCAAATAATCTTGATAATACAAATAAATAATAACCGATAATTATAAATTAAAACAATATATAAGATGATGCTAACATTTTTGGTATCTCAAACAAGAATTTTACTTTCCTCTCACAGTCCAATAAGTAAGCAAATAAACATTATCCTTATAAAAAAGATAAAAAATTAGCTGGGGCCAAATTTGAGGCCAAATAAAATATCATATAATAAATACATATATATTCTAACAAATTTTATAAGAAGATAACCACCTTCTGCCATCACGAGGCTTGCCAAACGCAATGGTTCTCTCCAGTAGTTCAAAAGGAGTCCTAAGCCTCACATCTCGAAAATCTTCGCACTCTTCAAGCGTAAGCATTCCTACCGTGCCTTGACCTTCAGGTGCATGCTTTATCTTGCACTCAAGCAACTCTTGGAACTTGGACTCATCATACTGTGATGCCAATATATAATACAGACATGGATCAGGTTATAGTTCCATATACCAATGGTCGATGCAAAGCAAAAGGCTGATACTAAGAGGTGGGCAAACACAATGCTGGTTAACTACCTAACCGTATATGCATACACTAATCCTCTAATTTGATAATCCATATTTCAATGGGTCAGTTAGTACTTTCATCAAACAATTAAAAAACGCCATTAGAACATGTCCCAAGAAAAAAAGAGCATCTCAGTTTGACAAAGAAATGCTCCTTCTTTCTTGAGGTCATCTTCATCTTCTTTGTTTTCTCCAATTCGGCCACCTTTCTCTTCAATTCTTCTGATAGGGGCTATCGTTCCCAACCATGAAAAATCTCTGCCTAATTCTGTTCCTTGGTTCATTACCTCTTTCCTTCTCTCAATTCAAAATGTTGTTGGATTATGAAATCGTAGCAGAAGATCCCCACTAGACGGTAGAGTATGATTAAAGGTTTAAAACCTATCCTAGAAAGTTTGCCCGTGGATGTGAAGCCTCAACGAAAATAAACGCAAAAAAAAAAAAAAAAAAAAAAAAAAAAAAAAGTTTTGGGCAAAAATGTTTATTTATTAAGAAATATGTTTTTATACAAATGTTATTTTCATACGAAAAACATACACAAACTTTTTCTATTTTTTAAAATCCTTTTATCCAATTTTAAAATTGGCTGTTAAATTGCATTTGATCCAAAATATTATTGAATTGATTTATGTTTAACTTTATAATTTTTTTAAAACACGTATGCTGCCTAAAACAAATCATTCAATTTAGTAGCTTTTATAAAAAAATATTGGACGAATAGAGATTTTAATATAAGTAGAGAGAATTAGCCAATATAATGCATATTAATGTAATTTTTGATTGAGTATTTTTTTCCTTAAAGATTTTGTTCTCTATGGATTTCAATTCAAACCAAAGTTAATTTTTTGATGAAATCTATTTATCACACTAACATGATCCTTCACCGCTTATAAATTCAAGTCAGCCATATAATTCCTTTGTGAACACTTCCATGTCAAGCCTTAATACGAAAATATAGACTCACAACATTTGATGAAAACTAACTATACTCGTTAATGAAAATCTCAATTCAACCTTTTCACACTACATTATTCAATTCAGAATATTAGAAGGCGTTCAAAGTCAATGCATGATCCTGTGATAGCACGTCACATCATCTGATTTGCGGTTACAATTCGTGTTCAAATTATGGCAATATCAGATGGGTCTAAAATCACTGAACGTTGAAAATGGTACATATCAAAATGAGTATGCAATTCATGCACATTCGAGCTCGTGTGCACTGCATGTACATTCGATCGAGTGCGCACTGAATATTGGAAGTGCAAACATACAGTTTAAAATAATATTTTATTTTTATGGGGTAAAATGGTATTTTGTCTAATTTTCCTATTCATTTTATTTCTAATTAAATAATTTTTTTTCTATCAACTCATTTTTTTTCAGTGTGAACTAAACATCTATATAAAGGTAAAATATTTCTCTTTCTATTCCATTCCATTCTACTCATTTTCGTTATTTTCCATTCCTATCTTTTTTTTTTTTTTTGGTCCAAATGGGACCTTAGTGAATTTGTTGTTGGGTGTAGTTTTTCTTTGGTAGGGAACAGGACATACATGTTTAATTAGAACACGGCACCTATTAATGACGCCCTGCTTCCTTCCTCTGAGAGGACCACAATTCAGAATAGACTATTAGACTGTAATAGCTCTGCTCGTTCGTCGAATCTTCACCAAAGCTGCATCTTTTTTTATTTTATATTATTGTTACTTTAATTTAATATTTTAATGGAAGAAGATAAGCTTCAACTAAAGTGAAAGCGAGACAAAATATGCCATTCTCTTGTTTCTTCCCCCTTATGCGATACATGTTTTTTTCTTCCTCTTCTGTTGGCTGCATGTATTTTTTTTTTTCTTCTAATAATCACTTCTGATCTTTAATATAAATTTAATTAAATTTTTTAGAGAGAATAAGGAAATTCTTTGACTTATGAATATATAATAAAATGATATATAACATATGTTATGATTAACTAATTTATTTAATTTTCTTATTTTTCAAAAAAAGTTAAAATGATCTTATATTAGTTATACGAGGCCCAATATAAAACAGAAGAATCAACCCCCACGTATTTGCCATTGTGTGATGATCAATTATTAATTTAAAAAATACAATAATTTATTCTTTATCAGTTTAATATTCTTTTCTTTACATAAATTGAATACGCTAAATAATGTGATTTATTTCAGATTTTGTAAGAAACATGTGATCCGAATCTAATCATATTAAACATTATATTAGGTAGTGTTTATTAGGGGTGTGCATGAAGCCCTAGAGGTTAGTGCATCTTCCCAACCTCGACAGAAAATCGCCCTGTCAACCTAGAAAAAAGAAGATCGGAAAAAATTAGTCAAAATTGGGCAAGGTATTTTTGTGGGTGGGGCGGGTATCAGATAGGGTATGTACCATGCCCATTTGGCCCCGCCTGATAAGTAAATATACTATTATATTTGATATAAATATTTCTTATATAATAGTTAATATACTTATATTATATGTTTACTAATACTCTAATATATCCATTAAGTCTCTGACTATTAGTCCATTATATTACTAATGATGTCGTGTATTTAATGGACTATGGATGTTAGTTAATCCTTCAAGTGTATGGTAATCTTTTTAATTTCAAAACTTAAGTTATAGGCTTATTTTGAAATATTCTAAAGCTTATAACTATGGATTACATTTGAAGTTTACAATATTGTTTATCAGGTATTATTGAAACTGTTTTTCCTCATATAGGGTGTGGCAGGTATCACATTTGGGTAGGGAAGCCCGTTCTGCCCAACCTAACTCAAAATTGTTAGGGCTTCTATCGGGTACGGTCGGGCACCGAGCTACATTTTAGTGCCCAATAATTCTTTGGGTAGGGGTCTCACCTGCCAATGTTCACCCCTAATGCTTATTAGTGTCTTAGGTGTAGTGAGACAAAAGTAATGAGTTTGTAAAGTAAAAATTACTTTAGTAAATTAAAGAAATAATACAAAATTATCCCACGTATGACTGATTCAACTTTATTATAATTTCTATTCAACTTCATTCATTCATTTTTTTTTTTTTATAAAGAAAAAGCTTTTCAGAAGGAAAGGATCAAAGGACCCAATTACTTTATATATTTTCGTAGGCTGGACTTTTTTATGTAGCACAAGAGAATCTTAATTGATACTTTGACAAGCAAAAGGCAGACATTTCAAAGCAATTAGCTCAAATGCTTTTGTAAGCAAAAGAAACAACAGAGCATTGTTGTTGGCTGTTCAAACGTCACAATATTTTATTTATTTATTTATGATTAAAACTAACCAAATACACACCGCCATTTGCCGCATTTCACATTATTAACATATTAATTTGGCCAATCCTCATTGTGTTTCTCATAATAAACTGATGAATTGTTCTTTATACCATTCATTACATAACTTGGGCTCAGTAGATTAACAAAACTTGCATGTTTCTTTAGTCTAATGGGGAAGCAAGTGTGTGTTATATATATGATTCACAAGGTCTTTTTCAGAACGGTCCCCACCACAGACTCTGCTATAAAATAGAAATGCCAAAAAATGGTATCCCTCATAATATATCACATGACTTTAGCTAATCCTTTTGGCTTTTGTGCCCTGAATTGGTCAAATTTATTTTTCCTCCGGTCTTTAATGTTAGATATATTTAAAAAGTTGATTTTGATTTTAAATACAAGACAGTTTTTATATTTGTCAATATTTTTCTAATTCATTCTTATTAATGCCCCTTAAATAATTAAGGAGGAGAGAGAATGAGAGAATTAAGAAAAATGTCAAGAGTGTTTTAGAAAATATATGCTATATTAACTAACTTAACCAACTTTTTTAATTTAATTAAATTAGGTAAATATGTCCTATATTTGTTTTTCCATTTGCTCCTGGAGAGAGAGAGAGAGATAGGGAGGAAAATAAAGGGAAGGTCAAAGAGGTCGGCCACCTTCTGCTACCCCCTTCAAAGAAAAAGCTTCACCCTTATCTACAACATCGCTGAAATGTGTTACAAGGCCCATAATTGATAACAATCCATCATCAATAATCAATAAACGGAATAATAATCAATAACTATTGGGCACAGGTCCAAAAGACTTGCTTTAATCACGTCCTCTGTCTGAGGTGTGAGAATGGAGAAAATGATGTTAGGAGCTCTTCCTCCATGACTATGGATCCGACGCAGGGAGACTGATGAATCGGATGGGATAAAAAAAAAAAAAAAAAAACAGAATAATAAGCATGCTCGTGAACTGAACACTGCTTAAATTTGACTAGGTACATGTGGGGACCTCTATATATTTGACCGTGTGGGTTAAATTTCTGAGGTCAATACACGGTGTTGAAGTCAAGCTTGCCGTTATAGTAACAAGTGGACCTCTTTTTGGAAAATGAATAGGCACATTGTGAACAAGTATAAACACGCTAGTCAGTTATGGAAAAGAAACAAAAGTGTTAATAAACAAGTATAAACACGCTAATCAGTTATTATTGAAATTGTTTACTTTGGCTCACTCTTTTAAAACACATCAAGAGAGGAATTCAAACTGTTTTAGAGTCATTGGTTTCCCTCTTTACTCAAGGTTAGACTTCAACGTTTCCACTGTTTAAAGCTTGCAAATAACTTTTCTGCATAGCTAAAGTTTGTTCACCCACATCTTGTAGCCCCCAAGAAATGGTTGTTTGAACACAACTTCCTGCAATCATCCACTTAGAAGTACTTGCGTGCATCCACTGACATTTTTTTAGATTTGAATAGCTGTAGTGCAGCAAATATAATCTATCTAAAGATTTTGTTTTTTATAGAGTACATTGACGTAGTGCGATCTATATCTCCGACTTCACCTAATAGGATAAGACTTTGTTGTCATTTGTATGTCTACCATACTCTTCAACTCAGGCAACTGCATCCATAAGCACGTCGGTTGATCCAATCCTTCAAGTCCTCCTGCAAAAATCTTGGGAGAGAAATGAGCTAGCAGTGGCAGCATAGGAAATTCACACAAAACAGCACAAGAATAGTACTATTCACTCCGAAGGAAAAACATCTAATTATTGTTATTTTTAGGCTGAAGGTTGAGTAATGGTACTGACACAACTGTTAGCTTCTAGGTATAAATGGATCCCAAGGGCTATCCATGGGGTGTGAATTTTTGTGATGAGAAACTTAGGCGCCAAAATCAATACTCATCTTAATTAGTCAAAATCTTGACTTACAAATACGTATATATATATAGGTTCTCTCGGGCCAAACTATCAACCTAAATACATTTGTACGAAATTTAGAAGTTACACTATGACCTCAAAATCATTTGAATGGCACCCTTATCTTTAGAACTGCTTTATGACACTGCAAGCATTCACATTTGCCTCTTACCCCTTCCCATTATTTAAGACTAAAGTGCTCTCCTATCCTTTTGCCAAATATATATACACAGTTACACACACACACACATACATACATACATCTATGTATGTATGTATATGTATATATGTACATACATATATCTACATATATATAGATATATTATCCAACAATCCATTCTTTAGGTTTATTTACAAGCATTGCCGTGTCACTGTGATGTGATATCATTTTTCTTATTTAATAAATGATTTCACAACTTAATTTTTCGTAAAATAAAAGACAGTTAGAGACTATTCCCTACCAAAAGCTTTATAACTTAGTGGTATGGATACTTTTATAAGTTGGAGGTCACAAGTTTGATCTCACTGTTTTAACTCAAACTCTGGGGCCTGCCGTTGTAACTAAAATAAAAGGACACTACCCTCTTAAGAATAGAATGAGGCCAAATTGTCCTTACATATTTATGCTAAAAGAGTCACATGCATAAGAAGCATCACGAGGCTTGCTAAACGCTATGGTTCTCTCCAGTAGTTCAAAGGAGTTTCCTAAGCCTCACTTCTCGAAACTCTTCGCACTCTTCAAGCGTAAGCATTCCTACCGTGCCTTGACCTTCAGGTGCATGCTTTATCTTGCACTCAAGCAACTCTTGGAACTTGGACTCATCATATTGTGATGCCAATACATAATACAGACATGGATCAGACTATAGTTCCATATACCAATGGCCTATGCAAAGCAAAAGACTGATATATACAAAGAGGTGGACAAACACAACGCTGGTTACAACAAACAACCTAAACCGTATATGCATATACTAATCCTCTAATTTGATAATCCATATTTCAATTGGTCAGTTAGTACTTTCATCAAACAATTAAAATGTCATTAAAACATGTCCCAAGAAAAAAAGAGCATCTCAATTTGAGTACCTACAAGTACACCATCTCTTATGGCGATAAATGATTCGAAGGTCAAGTACAAGGGAGGAATACCATAATGAGGAGCTTGGCGAAGAGAGCGATTCCGACGGCAGTGAGAATCATCGGCATTGTGGCGGTATTGAGCTATGATTTGGATTCGGGAACCTACACAAAGAAATGGTCGTCCTTCTTTCTTGAGGTCATCTTTATCTTCTTTGTTTTCTCCAATTCGACCACCTTTCTCTTCAATGCTTCTGAGGGGCCATCGTTCCCAACCATGCATGAACAATCTCTGCCTAATTCTGTTCCTTGGTTCATTACCTCTTTCCTTCTCTAAATCAAAATGTTGTTTGGTTATGAAATCGTAGCAGATGATCCCCACTAGACGGTAGAGTATGATTAAAAGTTTTAAAACTTATCCTAGAAAGTTTGCCCGTGGATGTGAAGCCTCAACGAAAATAAACGCAAAAAAAGTTTTGAGCAAAATGTTCATTTATTAAGAAATATTATTGTTTTTTTTTAATACAAACGCAAATTTCATACGAAAAACCTACAAATTTTTTTTCTATTTTTTAAAAGTCATTTTAGCTAATTTTAAAATTGGCTGTTAAATTGTATTTGATCCAAAATATCTCTTTAAAATATTATTTATTTATTTAAATTTTAATTTTTTAAAACACGTATATTGCCTAAAATAAATCATTCAATTTAGTAGCTTTTATACAAAAATATTGGACGAATAGAGATTTTAATATAAGTAGAGAGAAATTAGCCAATATAATGCATATTAATGTAATTTTTGATTGAGAAATATTTTTTTTAAAGATTTTGCTCTCTATGGATTTCAATTCAAACCCAAGTTTTACGATAAAACTTATTTATCACACTAACATGATCCTTCACCGCTTATAAATTCAAGTCAGCCATATAATTCCTTTGTGAATACTTCCATGTCAACCCTTAATACGAAAATATATACTCACAACATTTGATGAAAAATATATCTCAATTCAACCTTTTCACACTACATTCAATTCAGATCGAGAAGTCAATGCATGATTCTGTGATCGCATGTCACATCATCTGATTTGCGGTTACCATTCGTGTTCAAAGTATGGCAAATATCAGATGGGTCTAAAATCACTGAACGTGGAAAATGGTGGAGGAACGTGGAAAATAATGGTATATAAAAGTGACACTTTGAACTTTTAACCGGAACTGACCTGACGCGGACATTGGTCAAGAGTTGAGCAAATTCAATTACGTTTACTTATAACTCACCATCTTTATATTATACAATGAACCTACCTATAACCTCATAATAACAACCCAATTGGTCATGATCGACGTTTCTGGGACAACGTTGTCCCCACATAAGAAGTCTCCCGCTTTTGCCAAGTCTTACGTGTTTTGTTTTACAGTGTCGTCACGCGTCTAAATTGAGAAAGTTAATGAATGATGATCATGATCATTCAAGAAGCTTGTGATTGTATGCATACCTTAGAACATATGACACGATGCTCTCCTATTTCTCCAAAGTGTATGAATTAAGTGGAGCCTTGGGTGAAGCCGTGAAGATTTGGACACGTGTGAAGCCCCCAGCAAGATGGTCACAACCTACTTCAATCCAAAGCATATTCTTAACTCCCGTTATAATATGGTTCTAAATATAACATATAATTAATTTTTTTAAAAAAATTAAGAAAGTTAAATAAGTTATTTAATCATATCATATATTGTGTATCTTTAAATTATATATCAGTTTATAAGTTAGACAAAATAATTTAAAGAAAAAATGACAAATACAAATACTTTGAAGTAATTTAATTAGCTTCCTTAATCTCTTTAAAAAAAAATTAATTTTATCTTATATTTAGGACCGGAGAAGTATAGGATAAGACCCCATAACTACACTTCAATCCAAAAAATAAAAAATCACTTTTTTCCTTCCTTAAAAAAGCAATTGTTTTTTTCTTTAGCAGCATGGCCCAATACAACGGCTCCTGCAATTTTAGGCCGGTAATAATTGGCCTTGTGGGCTTACTATCTGCTTAGTAAGAGAGAGAAAACATCACTGCCAATAGAACAGGATCTCGTAGCAAGCTCAACAGGAGTTTTGCCTTCTTTATCTACAGCGGCAAGATTGGCCCCTCTACACAACCCAAAAAAAGGTCAAGTTAATTTCAATAACACCGTATTCAAATGTAACGGGAAAAGGTCCTTTAGACTGTACGTATTATAGACATGACATGGAATCGAATAATCATGATCAATTGTGTAAAAGTTCAATTTTATAATTATTTCCTCAAAGTCAGGGATGCAATTTCCTGCTTCACCTCTATTATCGTCATAATAACAATTGCTTGCACCTGAATCAGTTTCTGGCTCTTGTCTCCTGGCTGCCCTAAAGTATTTAACGCAAGTGATTGGTTATGTACTAGAACATACTAAATGTGCATGTATTGGAAAACCATTGATATGTGTATTCACTGAGTCATTAGTGATGAGAGTGTATGTTTTACTTGGCTTCATTCTTGCAGGGTTTTCGATGTACTAAAAAGTTGGGCAATAATCTCGAGTACTACTCCAGGAACAAGAGCACGGGCAAAACAAGCAATGCACCAATCAATGGGGAGGATTCACTTCTTGCAAAAGGAGATCGGGCAAAGCCCAGCTGATAAAGTGGCTTCTCCTAAGGCTGTCCAGGTGCATTATACTACTCACTCGGATGAGAAGCTTTAATTACAGTGTTTTAATTTTAATTATGATTAGGGGTTGATGAAAAATAGAGGCTACTACGGAGATAAACTGGACACAGTAACAACTTAGTTACTCCCTCCAATCCTTAATATAAAAAATATTTAGGGAGTAAATCGTTGTCCTAAATATAAGATATATTTTTCATATTTGTGATTTTTTTTTTTAATTGATGCTCCCTTAACAATAATTAAGAAGGATATAAAATGAAAGAATTAAGAAAGATGACTAAGGCGTTTTAACTAATTTAACTAGTTTTTTTAATCTAATCGAATTAGGTAAATATAAGACATATAAAGGACATGGAGACGTTATTGCCACTGGGTTCAGGCTGTTTTTTCCCAAGGATCTCACCATGGCATTGAGGGAGGCATCTTACACAGGTAAGCTGATGGAGGAACAAAGGCAGAATATCTACCACCTTATGTTCTAATAAACAAATGTTTGAAAATATAAGGAACCAAGAAGAGACCAGCCAGCCAGCCAGTCAGCTGGATCTTAATAGGCAGGGTGCTAACTTCATTGATATGGATGATACAGATAATGAGATAATACATTTATTACCTTGCTACAAGCAATTTTGCAGTTGTGTTCTTGCCATTGGTTATACAACAATGCAGTGGTGTCTGACCTCTTGAATCTGGAGCATTTATATCTGCACCATACTGGAGAAGGAGCTCCACCATGCTTGAATCGGCAGTTAGACATGCCTGATGTAGCACACTAGAACTAGAACAATCTTGTTTATCCTCTACCCGCTGATTTTCTGTTTTTTTGGGTCGCAACTCTGTCGGCTGATTTTCTTTTTTTGATGACGAGTCTATATTACTTGAAGAAGGCACCTCAGAATTACCTGTTCCAGCTAATGGAGTCAAGAGACAAGAAGACCCAACATATGATATTTGATCACATATAACATTGAGATCCACATCTGACTTGACAATTTGTCGGTACACTGCTCTCTTGTCGTTCGCACAGATGCTTTCCCAAACATGGTGAGGCAGTGATTTAATACGTTCGGTTTTCTTCTTCCGGTTAACAAAGACCTTCTCCAAATACTGCAATAATAGAAAGCATCAAGTTCTACCTCCCAGACATAAACTCCTATCAAGTAACACTTGAAGAATAAGATTTCTACCAACTACTGAAAGTAACATTGAAAATATGATTATTAGTTTATTACTACTTGTTTCACTGTATAGAGAGAGAGAGAGAGAGAAAGCAGCTAGAAGCCACAATCCTTTGAACCAAGGGAACCTTAGGACTCATTACCCTAACTAAAAATTAAAGAAATTTCTTACTTTACTCATTAAATACATCCTTAAAAACAGTTTTATATTTTCCTACATCAACATTGAATATAGGTAAAAGGAAAAAAATCATAATAAATATTCAATGTGGTGCCTTATTAAAATGACCACAAAACCCTACCTCCAAGTGCCTGGGAACATTTGGACTAATCTATAATTATATTAGAACAAACATTACATATGTATTTGGCCAATATAAGATGATCACTTTCTTTCTTAAAAAAAATTATGAATTTTAATAAAAGAATAAATAAATTTAAAATATAAGTTTTAGTCTTTTAGAGATATATTTACTTAGAAGTTGCATTTTAATGAAATAAATAGATGTTTTGAAGATATTGTTGTAATGTTTTGATTTCAAATCAATTTGTACAGATTTTCATAATAGATGAGAGGAAAGCATAATTTAAAGTCATAGAACATGTTTGTCAAAAGGGAGGATGACAATAAGGTCCCAAAAAGTTTTGTCAAAAGATAAATTGAAAATATCAATAAATATGAGGATTTAAGTTTCAAATTATGCATTAATGACAGTTAAGTTTCATAATTAGCCATTGAAATTTCCATATTTGCATCTGTCCCGCATCATTATCTGCGACCTATTATTTTAAAAAATTCGGAAACAAACTGTCATTAAATTGAAGTTCAGGCTTGTCAAAATGTTTACAATAAACACAGATAAACATGACCAAAATGTGGCTCAAGTGGCAAATCACACTTGCCTTAAATGGAAGGTTGTGGGTTCTAGCCTCAAGGTAGGCAATGTCATAGGTTTGTCTCCCTGGGGAGGGCTAGGTTAGGGGTAAATTGTATTTTATTTAAAAAAGAACGAGACCATATGCTCTTAGAAGTACCACTCTGGTCCTATTTATAAGTTCCTTTTGATCAAAAAAATTTGATCCTATTTATAAGTCCCTTTTGTCCAAATAAATGAGATTGTGACAATTTTGCCTATATTATTGTACCAATGAAAATAGAAAACGAAGAAAAAGTTAAAAGGTACCAATCATAAATGAGGGTAAAGTTGAAATTTTACTCTATAATCATTGAGCTACCCAACTCTCCTTAGTATGTGTGATTTGGTCAAAATGAGACTTATAAATAGGACCAGAGTGGTAATTATTTTCACCAATGAACTCTAACCTCGTAAGCAGGACATTTTGCGTCACAAAATAGGCAGCCTAAGAAACATATGGGATGCGATAATCAATATAAAGGGAGCGCTACCTTCCTGGTAAATCTCCTTGGGGAGTCTTTAGCCATGCCAAACTTGCTAGCTAAAGTAAACGGTGTGTTTGCTGTTTCTCTAAGGTGTAAAATATATTTAATCGATGACTTCCGAAGACTATATTAACTCCCTTAATATTCAAGTGCGAAATAATGCGATCAGGCCATAGGAAGTAGAAAGTTAAAATTACCTTTGCGTGAATGAACCTCTCCTTCAAAGAAATAGGATCATCGGGTTCTGGTTTCTTTGCATGAAATAATTTATTTCTGACCTTAAATGAACTACATCGCAGGAACGCTTATATTAGCCTAAGTTCAAACATTTAATGCTATCATTGGCCACAAATAAAGAAATAAATTTTGGCTACACTTACCAAAGAGGCATATCAGCTGCATTACTTGGTGAATGCAACAGCTCTTCCCAAACGGAGTTCGCAAAGAGATTACCCAGAGACTGAAACAAGCCCAAAACAGAAGCGTCCCAGACTTTCACATCTAGTGTCAACGATCTTACCTGCAAAAAACATTGCATGAATTTTAGTTCTGTACGATAACAGTATTAGCCATCTAACAAAGTAAACGACTGCCATTATCTTTAACCATTTAGGTATAAAGCAAAAGTTAAACAAACAAAAGATTTTCCATGACAAGCAGTTATGTTACAGCTAGACATAGTGAAAGCTTTCAGGCAACAAGTATAAGGCTCTGTTAGAGTTAATAGCTAATATATTGTACATACCTATTATAGGTATTCTAGTTGTCATATCTTTGTATATCCTTGTATGTGCCACATGGATAACTAAGATTCATTTGTAACTCTAATTTGTTATACCCAATACATTATATAAAGGACAAGAGCCAGAGGAGAATTCATCACTCTTGGCTATTCATTTTGTCTTGTTTCTATCATGGTACCAAAGCCTTGCCTTTTGCCTTTTATTTTTCTTTTTTTTTTTTTTTTCTCTTTCATCTGTTGTGATGGCCTCGTCTCTTGCCTCTGCCACCACGTCGTCCTTGCCTGTGTCCTCTGCTCCCAAAACGTACGCCCTCTTCCAATTTTTTAGCCAGATGTGTTCGATTAAGCTGGATTGCAACAACTATCTAGTCTGTGCGTTCGTCGTTTTGCCGCTCATTGAGGGTAATTGACTCCAGGCACACATCAATCCCGCAGCTCCAGTTCCGCTGATGACCACCGTTTTGCCCAATCTGATCGCCGCCGTCTCTAATCCAGCATTTGAAGATTGATTCTCCATCAATCGTATGCTCATTGGCTGGCTTCGCAACACTATGACTCAGGATGTTACTACCTAGCTCCTGGACTGCCGCACCTCTTTCGAGCTCTGGGCTAAAGCTCAAGCTCTTACTTCGGCATTCTCCAAGTCTAGGCTCATGATCTCTCGGTTTAAGCTTCACAATACCCAGAAGCATGGTCTCATGATGCAGATTATCAGACGCATATGAAGAACATCTCTGATCATCTTGCTCTGGTTGGCGCTTCGATATCTGTTGATGAATTGATACTACACACTCTAAATGGTTTAGATGGGGATTATAACCCCATCGTCGTCAAGCTTGTCGACCAGGTAGATTAACCTGGGTCAATGCTCAGTCTGCTCTTCTCGCTTTTGAATCTCATCTGGACTAGTTGAATCAGTTCTCTTCCCTTTCGATTCAACCGACTGTCAATTTTGCTGCAAAAAAATCTGACTCAGTTTCTGACCACAACCGTTCCCTTGGTCATAGTCCCTAGCGAGGCAGCCGAGGTGGTCGTTCTCGGCCCCGTGGTCGCTCCAATGGCAACAACGCTGGTCGGCCCTTCTGTGATTTGTGTGAAAGATCTAGTCATCGTGTCTCCAATTGTTATAAACGGTTTGACAAAACATTTTGCCTGCCTTCTCATTCCACCCTTCAAGCTTATTATGTCGATTCTAAAGATGTTTCTGATCCTGATTGGTACATGGATAGTGGTGCAAATCATCATGTTACAGCTCACTCATCTCAACTTGACTTTGTAACATCTATGGGTAAGCCTAACTCTCGTTTATTTACCTATACTGCTTAAATTCATGGTATTGGGACTGCATCTATTCCTTGTTCTGCCTCTAAATTGCAGCTTAATGATGTTCTAGTTGTTCCTTATGTTGCTAAGAATCTGTTAAGTGTGAATAAGCTAGTCTCAGATAATTGTGTTGCAGTAATTTTTACTAATGAGAGCTGTGTTGTGAAGGACAAGGAAACATGGTCTCTATTGATAAAAAGCACCCCAAGACAAGGGCTATATCCTATGGGCAGAGTTGATTCAAGGGCTCAAGCACACCTTGCAGAGACCTCCACCACCTCAGAAAAACCTTGAAGTTGTCATTACAAGCTTGGTCATCGAAGCAATAAAATTTTGCAGCAGGTTTTGAATGATTGTAATGTCAAAATTCATGTTAGCAATTTTGTTTGTGAAGTTTGTCGGTATGGTAAATCCAGGAAATTACCTTTTTCACACTCTTTGTCTCATGTTGCTTCACCTTTTGATTTGGTTCACATTGATATATAGGGTCCTTCACCTACACAATCTGTTCATGGGCATCGCTATTATATTCACTTTATTGATGATTTTAGTTGATACACTTGGTTGTATCCTCTTAAGCATAAAGGGAAAACAATTACAACTTTTAAACATTTTCAAAAAATGGTTGAGACCCAATTTCAAACTAAGATTAAGTCTATTCAGTGTGATAATGGTACAGAGTACAAGCCTATTATTCCTATTGCTGCAAATTCCAATATTATTATGAGATTTACGTGCCCTTATACCTCCTCTTAGAATGGTAGAGTAGAGAGGATACATCGACAAATAGTAGAAATGGGACTGACACTTTTAGCTCAAGCTAAAATTCTTCTCACTTATTGGACTGAAGCTTTTCAAACACCTGTTTATTTAATTAATCGTCTTCCAACTCCAATTTTACAAAGAAAGTCTCCTTTGGCTTGTTTGCACAAAAAGGAACCCGATTATCAATCTTTAAGGCCTTTTGGGTGCACTTGCTACCCTTGTTTGAAGCCTTACAATTCCCACAAGTTGGAGTATCACAGTAAAAGATGCGTTTATATTGGCCCAGCTCCAAATCAGAAGGGTTTTAGATGTTTAAACCCAAATGGACGTGTTTACGTTTCTAGACATATAATTTTTTATCCACTGACTTTTCCTTTTCATACAGGATCCATGAACAAGGAAAGCCCATCAGAAGAATTATTTGCTTATTCTCCTATTGATATGGCTGCAGAGCTGCATAAGAAGCCCAATAATGCTCCCTCACCTCGTGGCCCAACTACAAATGTTCCCTCTCCTTTCACAGCCCAACCACCTATGCGTCTCACTTCTATAACCCGAGTAAGACATCTTTCTTCTCATCTCAGCCCACAACCTCTATATATCCCTCCTCTCAACCCACCCTCGTCTTATCTCAGCCCTCAACTCACACAAACAACTCTACTTCTGAGCCCACAAACTCTGTAGCGTCCAACTCTCAGCCCAACAACTCTACTTCTCAACCCACTAATTATATAGAGTCCCTACTCTCTATTATTTCCATTTAGCCCAACCAATATACTTCATCTAATCAGCTCCCACCATCTGTTTCGAGCTCACATCTGACACATCCATCTCCTTCTTCGTCCACCTTTCGTTCGTCTCACTCTTAGACCTCCTCCTGCGTCCTCTGATTTTCAACCTCCTCATCGTCTTTCTCCCACTAATGATTATTCCATGCTTATTCGAGCCAAAACTGACATTATTAAACCCAGATATCTGGTTGTTGGCCTTTGTGAAACTGAAACACCTTACTCTCTCTCTCTAGTAGCTGAACCACATGCACTTGTAGAAGCTTTTGCCTCTTTTCACTGGCAGAAAGCAATGTCAACTAAGTATGAAGCACTCTGTCATAATCATACTTGGGTCCTGGTGCCTTATAGAGGCCAGAAGTTGGTTGATTGCAAATGTGTTTTTAAAACTAAGTTCAAGGCTGATGAGTCCATACTAAAGCACAAAGCTAGATTAGTTGCTAAAGGTATTCAACAATCAGCCGAGATTGATTATGGTGAGACTTTCAATCCAGTTGTGAAACCAACAATTATTCAACTCATTCTCACACTTGCTGCCACTTATGATGGGAAATACGTCATGGATAGCAATCGTATGACCAATCATTGTGGGTATAATGGTAGATGCTCTATGAATCAACCGCTTGGATTCTGAGACTTTACAAAACCAGATCATGTTTGTAAACTCACCAAGGCAACTTATGGGCTCAAATAGGGTCCCCGAGCATGGTTTGAAAGGCTTTGACATGTATTGGTCAGTTGGGGTTTTCAGAATTCCTGTTGTGATGTCTCTTTATTCTTTCTCAGATCTGACCGACTCATGGTATTTATTCTCATCTATGTTGACGACATTCTAATTACTGGAAATAATTCAACTTTTGTTCAGAAATTCATTGTCAAGTTGAACAAAGTCTTTTCTCTCAAGGATTTAGGTCACATTTACTGTTTTCTGGGATTAGAAATTCATAGAGATAGTTATGGTCTTTTTGTGAATCAAGCCAAATACATTTTAGACTTGCTGAAGAAATTTAATGTGTACGATTGTGCTCCGTACCAACACCCATGGTTACTAGTAGATATTTTGCATCTGATGATGGAAAGTTGAAGACAAATCCATCCTTATATAGGAGAGCCATTGGATCACTACAATATTTAACAACCTCTAGACCAGATATAGCATATTTTGTTAGCAAACTTAGTCAATTCCTTGCTAAACCAACAGAAGTGCATTTTCAGGGGGTTAAAAGAATCCTAAGATACCTAAAAGGTACTTTCCAGTATGGCTTACATATCAAACTAGTAGGATATTTTCGCTTAATAGCTTTTACAGATGTTGGTTGGGCTACAGATATTGATGATAGAAAATCCATGGGTGGATATTGTGCTTATCTAAGAGGAACACTTGTCTCTTGGTATTCTAAGAAATAAAAGGTAGTCTTTAGGTCAAGCTCAGGATCTGAATGTCGGTCCCTATCTAATGGAGCAGCTGAGCTTAAATGGCTAAATTCTCTAATGACAGAAATTGGCTTTACACTCGGCAACCTTCAATAATATGGTATGATAATTTGAGTGCTCAAGCTCTTGCTTCAAATCCTGTATATCATGCCAGAAGAAAACACATTGAGATAAATGTTCATTTTATCAAAGATCAAGTTTTGTCTTGATCTATTGAAGTCAAATATGTGCCTTCGTTTCGTCAAGTAGCTGATTGTTTCACTAAAACCTTATCTTATTCTTAGTTTGCTTATTTTAGGAACAAACTTGGTGTGTGTCCCACATCCTCTCGTTTGAGGGGGAATGTTAAAGTTTATAGCTAATATATTTAAATACTTATTATAGGTATGCTAGCTGTCATATCTTTATATATCATTGTATGTGCCTCATGGATGGCTAAGATTCATTTGTAACCCTAATTTGTTATACCCAATACATTATATAAAGGACAAGAGCCAGAGGAGAATTTATCGCGCTTGGCTATTCATTTAGTCTTGTTTCTTATGCCCTATATCTAGCTTTCATTCAGAAAAAAAATGATAAGACAGATATACAGCGCAAAAGAATAAGCTTAGATGCGAAACCTCAACAACTTACTTTAGATATATGTACACCAAGATTACGATGCACACCAGAACATTCAATGCATATAAGAATGCCGAGGTTTAAGGATGCCCAGTCCGGATCAGGTTGACCACAATCAGCGCACTTGTCATTCCCGCACACCTTTCTGAGAATATCAATTGGCTTTTCACTTTTTACAGCCTGTTGATGCGATTGCAAACTTTTAGCTAGAGCAAAGTATTTTAGATGAAGTTCTTAAGATGCACGTGCTTTAGCAACTACCTGATCATCAACTGGAGGATTTTCCAACGTATTCCCAGGGTTACCATCATTGCATTCAGAGTCAGCTGAGGGAGGCTGCGATATCATTGGTTTGATAATAATCACCATCACTAATCACGATTAATTCCGGTCTGTGAGAATACACTTCCAAGAAAAATTTATTGTACCTTTTCTATTGTTTGGGCACTCAACAAGGAGGCAATTACTCCTATTATCTTTTCAACCCAGCCCATTTGGTCCGCCGAATTTTCTGCCTGCAATGCTTTACGATGGTATCGTTAGGAGAAAGTAATAAAATTCAAATTAAGTTTTGAAATAATTTTGCAATATGAACCTGCAGTGTGAAGGCTTTTGTTGGTGAAATAATTCTGAAGCAAAATCTTAAATCGTTCTGCTCAGCATCAAGCTTGATGGTTGATGTTAGCAAGTTCACTGCACGACGTGCGGCAGTTTTTTCATCGACAACAGCATGGTGATGGGCAAACCGACTCAAAAGCCCAGGACTAGGTTCAGCGGAATTACTCTTTGCTGCAGATGGTTGGCCGCCGCCCTGAAATGGTATGATCAACATTTGTTAAATGAAGAAACTGACAACATGAGCAATAACAGGCACAGAGTATTGCCTTTATAACAATTTAGTTGGCAACTTACGTGCGATTGCAACCAGTTCCCTGGTTTGCGATGGTAGTATAACATTCCTCGACTATCAAGAACAAAATACCTTTTCTTCCATGCCCCTCTCAGATTGGAAGACCGCTTTGACAGATATCCTTGTCGAAGAATTTGAACCTAAAATTGTGTGAATATTTTGAAAAAGATACGTTTAAATAAAGGACTCATAATGTTGAATGCACATTCACGTAGAAAGAGGGAAAAATCAAATAAGAAAGTACATTGTGTGCATATTTTGGAAAAGATACGTTTAAATAAAGGACTCGTAATGTTGAATGCTCATTCACGTAGAAAGAGGGAAAAATCAAATAAGAAAATACCGTTCCATTTGCAGCAGATTCCATTACAGCATCGGCGACATCATTCGGTATCCTAGAAAAGGCCTGCATGTCCCTATTAGGAGAAGGGCCATTCGAGCTGTGCTTGCTATCTTGATGAATTTGTTTTTTGTACTCTTGAATTCTTTCAAGAAGGGAAATCTGCTCCGTATTATAATTTTCTCTCGACTCTTGTGCAATACTCAGAACCTGCAACCTAGCAGAATTAAATATATATAGAAGTGTTCCTGAGCATTAAGCTGGCAAAAAGAGCATACATATCTCAAAATGATTGCCGGCAATGTCAATCTCTTAAACAATATCATGCATCTCAAGAAGGACTAGATTGTAATTTTAGCCACTGAATTTGAAGGTAAATCATTTCCGCGCGCGCGCAATTGAATTAAAAGGAAACTTGGACACGGTAGGAAATCATTCGATCAGTCAATATTTCTCTGACATCTAACAAAACTTACAACTAACATTTTCTTCAGGTGTCATTGTTAACGTTTCCTAACATTTCATTCTAAATCAGATTGTCAGATAATTACATCCAACCGCTGTCTGTGCTAGCTCTTTTTTTTTAAAAAAAAAAAAAAGGACGCAGGAACAATGCCGGAATAGTGTGGGAACTGGGAATAGAACCCCAAACTTGGTGACACAAAAGGCACATCTAGTGCTACTAGATCAAAGGGTTTTTGGCTGCTTGACTCCCTAGGCTTACAGATTTTTAGGAAAATTGAAAGAAACCTGCATCTACTAGTCCAAGAAAAAAACTATATGCACCATCAGAAGTCAAGTGAAAAGCAAAGAACTAGAGCAAACCTCGCTGATGAAAGGTTCCATCTGCTGGAATAGTTGATATCCCTGCAAGAGAGAATTTTCAGAGGCAGCAATGTGCAACTATCAATAAAAATAAACCGTGCATATGACTGAGTCATATACCTGTTGAAAATATCGAAGATGAGCATCCATAATTCCAGGAACAGCCTCCAAAAACTCAAATCTCTTCTTGGCCTCAACATGGTTGAGAGCACTAACCTGGATAAGGAGTTATGCAATGTTGTTAAGACCTGAACAAATATATATATATATATAATCTTACTTAGGTATCTTCTGGAACTAATATTACCAGGTTGAAACGGGCTTCCTCAAATGTGTTCCTTGCATTGTGCATTTCCTGGAATCTCTCTCTACCAATTAGATTTTAAAGTATCATGGGAATCCATGACAAGAAATAGTGTTATCTATGGACAAAATATTACAAAGCAATGTCATAAAATAAACTCCTGCACGTACCTCTTCTACGGCAGCGACAGTGTCCAACTTGGCGCTTTTCCTCAACGACATAAACTTATCACGTGCCTGTACCACAAAACCCAGTGCATCGCTATTATGATCAGGAGACGAGAATTGCCTGTGCTTACAATAGCACTGTCTTTTCTCAAGTCAAGCATCAAGTTGCTTAAGACAGTAATTGCATTTTTAATACAAATACTTCAATAATATGAAGATTAAACTGACTCAAGGGAGGCCTGGCATACTGGAAGATCCTGAAACTTCAACAAGGCCACTAAACTATTCTTTTCATCACCTCACACTTTAAATATATCCACTAAAAGTGAAGTAACTTCCTCCTTTCTCAAGAATTGAACTGAGCATTAATGAACTAAATTAAACTAATGACTTGGAGTGGTTGAAATGAAAATCAAAATGACGCAGCCTATGCAGGTCATTCTTTGATCCATATAATTCCTTTCTTGCCCCATTCAAATCCAGTAAATGACACATATTGAACTCTTGATACATAATTGATACAACAGATTGATAAAAAAGGAATAAATTGAAAATATACTCCTGATATCATTGTCAAGGAACAAAAACCATGGATGCATATTTTATAATACTGTCGGACCTTCAAAGGCAATTGGGAAACACCTGTTCATACTGAATGGAGGCTTTGTCAAAACGTTTACGAGATTCCTGTAGGCATCACTTGAAGCATTAAATGGGAAAATATATAATCACATAACAAAATGTATATGAATATTTTTTAGTATATATATGAAGAAAAACGATTTCAAGAGCATAGCTCTTGTTAAAGAGATTGTTGCTTTTTAACTTAAACTCATTCTCGTCAGCAAAAACGTCGACTATCCACGATATTAATGCGTAGTGTTACGACGACTTTTTTTTCATCAAACTTTTTAGAGCAGTCTTCTTGTCATATTTATTCCCCACGGTAATATTAGCTCAAACACATACACTTATGAAAACTTATTTCTGACACACGTTACATGTATATGTGCCCAACCACCTTAATATGAAAATTCACAAGCATTGACAAATATTTAAGTCTTGTTTCAATAGGAGAGCTGCGCATAAACAGCTTAAGAAAGGCAGAGCAGCATCAGCGTCATATTTATATTTATAGGTTTGACAGGGAAAATACTACAGCAAGCTCACAGAATATGATGCCTTTTATATTGCAAGGACTTATAAACAGAAATATTACATATGACGCAAAGATTAATATTATTCAAATTTACCTTGGCATCAAGGATTTCAACATTGAGAAAGTGTAGTACTCGGTCATTCAGCATGTGCTCCACCTAAGAAGACACAATGGATGGAGTCAGAATGACAAAATCAATAAAAAAAAAAATAATCAATCTGAGTGGGGAAAGAAAAGACAATGGAAAATATACATCAAAGGTGCTTCTAATTTGATCATCACCCACCATTAACTAACAAATTATTTTTATGTTTGGTGAGTGATGTGACATATAAATGAAAACAAACATTGAATGTGGATCAGTCACCTTCAGAAACCCCGTAAACACTCAAGTATATTTGGGCCTGGATGAGGTGTCTATAGCATGAAAAAATAAAGAAAAGAAAATAGATGAAAGGAGAAAAGTGTGAATTTTGATGATATGTCCCTGGATGAGATGTCTCTAACTTTACTAATCTCAGCACGGGCTACATGAAGAATGGGTGAAAACATCAAGTCGTAGGTGGACGAGAATGGAATTTGAGTTGTAGAACTATTGGAGAAGGCAACCACAACATTAATCAGGCGCTAGCTTCTCGGAACCAGAGGACCATGTCCTTTTTAAAAAAAAAAAAATCCTGTCTGTTTCCCACTATATTTCTTTAACCCCATCCTATTCTTCTGGTTGTTTTGCTTTATACCAAGTGATATACAGAGGTTTCCATCAGGATACAAGTAATCAGCGCAGCTGGTAATCTTGAAGTTGTCTTCTAAAGAGGAATCCATAAAAGAGACATGTAACAGTAGAATTTAAAACAAATTAACGACTCTAGAACTGAACATCTAAAAATTTTATTATGTGTGCTTTTCTTATAATGGTTGGTTAAACTACTAGGTACAAGCTACGAACAAAACTGCGCCATGACTGAAGCAGGAAAGACACTACTTGCTCTATAAATGCTATAGCCTGTTTACAAGCTAATTACAAATACACTTTAGTATGATAAATATAAAGTTATGTTCTTCAACCAAGAATAAATGCAGGAACATGTTCTAACCTATATAGCTGAAGGTATACAGAAGGGAATATACTGAAAGAAGCAGTAGATAAAGAAAATCAAGTTACAGCAATTTCTGGAAAAGATAGGATAATGAACAAATGACACTGACAGAATTAGCAAACCATTACCTGTGACCGAAGCAGTTCCTTGTATGTACTGATTTCCCTCAAAGCAACAGTGAATTTCGTCATTATAGATCCTAAGAATAATATATCAAAATGAATAACCACAGAGGGAAAAAAAGAACTATAATTTATCAGAACTCAATACAGCGTATTCAATTGTTGTTGGGGGAGGGGGGGGGAAGCTTCTAAAAGCCCTTAAAAAAGGCAAGCATTCCATGGCATGCTTTGATTTAGATTCAGTCAAGAAACATGAATCATGTTTCCTAATTAAGTTGGGAAAATTTTTTAACCGCACTAACATGCACCACCAATTCTTATTATGTTCAACCACTAATTCATGTCAGTTAAGGGAAATTATATAACCCTGGGTTAACTACTAACAAAGCATATATCCAATTATTACCTCGAGAAAATGCAGACGGAGGAAGGAGACTAATAAAGCTTACCTCCCACAACATCAAAAAATGGATCATTAGGTCCTCCTCCAAATGCTTCAAGGGCATTTGCAAATGCGACATACCCATCATATTCCCCTCCAAGCCCCTCCCTAAAATAAGATTTAAAATAAATAAGAAATAAGAATTTCAAAAACTTGAGGAGCATGACAAAATTCCCATTTAATATCACGTTTCCAAAGCAGCCTGCATAGAAGGCCTTCCTCGCTTGCAAATTTAAGTCATGGCCCGACTCCTAACATTATCAAGGAAGATGCATATAAATCCATATTAATATAACGACCATTCAATAACTATAATTCATTGAGCTGCTTCAAAATGAAGTAACCACGTTTGTCAGTAATTTTATAATTGTTCAATAGGTAGCAGTTGCTTCTCTCACTTATTCAATACTCTAGGGATATAAAGCCATGTCTTAAACGAAAGACAAACATTACCGGTTGATTCATTATGGTTCAGTATGCTGGTTTTCTAGAATTTTAATTACTTCACTTGTTCAATTTGATCGTCACTGTCATTTTTCACTTCTAAGACTAACTGTTTAGTGGCTGGGAGAGGGAGTTAAGGGCCTAGAGTAACAGAGAATTTGTATCTCCTTTGAGCAGAAATAAGTACTCTCAGTTTCAACCTCTTGCCCTAGTGGCTCTGTTGTTGTTGTTCTTTACTCTCTTTTCAAATTTCTGAATTTTTTTCAACTTCGGAGCATATTGAAAGTCTAGATTAGATCATATTACTTCACATGCTTCTGACTTGCACTCTCTTCCAACAGTTTAAAATAAAATAGTTTTGCAAAATTCATCATTCCCACATCAAAATCGATCCAACGGTAACAGAACAAGTTTATTCAACAATTCCAAGGGCATGAGCAAAACTCACGTGTACTTTCGACATCCTTTGTAGAATTTCCCGCATCTGGATCTTAATAAGTCAGCACTTTCTTCCAAGTTTTGGATCTGCATCCATAGCCATTCATCAATGTTCCCAGCAGTGTTCAGCAAAACCATAAAAGTCACACGCCCGACCATTTTTACATTCATGAACGAGATGCACAGACTCCATAATGTGAGATACAAAAGGAACAAAAAGCCGAAGAGATTGACGTCCTTCAAGGCTTAAGCTATGAATATTACTCGATATTTATATTCAATCATTCGATTTTAGAATCAGAGCATCATTGCGATGATGGCAACAATTTTAAGATGAATTAGATAGAAGTCTGAGAACAAACCACGCCAAAATTGACAAGAAATCGAAGAAAACAGAACCTGTTGGCGGAACAAGGGCGAATCATCAAGACAATCAATTTGCATTGTCCAGAATTTAAGATGGCGAATAATCAAAATCCTCTTGGTGTTGATCCTGGTACTTAGGAGGGGAGGGAATCGCTCTCTATCTGCTAAAGAAAGAGCACGAGCTTGTCATTTTGTCAAAATAGAGATTGTTTATTTAGCGCGCATTTGGAGGAGGAAGGAAGGGGATGTTCAGAAGTCGAATTCATGTAGCGATTTTTCATGGCTGTCGCTCGAAATACGAAACCTCTCGCCCGCCTTTTTTTTTTCTTTCTAAACTTCTCTCTCCCTCGATTTCCTTTTTGTTGTGACCAACGGTTAACTTCTATCACACTAAACATGACAAACGGGTCACAAATAAACAATAAATAAGTATGTATGTAATGTATATATGTATATATAATCATATTATATCAATTTTAAAGTGTTATCATTTTTTTTTCACTATTAGATTAAATCCACAGGAGAGATATAAATGTATATATATATCTAAGGTACCATTTGAATTGTAAATCTTCTTCTTCTTAAAGTAGAAATATTTTAACCTTATATATAATATTTAAAACAAACATTAACTCCTCACACACACGGCTGCAACATCTACAACACTTAAAAACAAATGCTTCCTTTCAATTTATCAACCTACACAATTTCAATATCATGGAACATTTTTAAGTTGTACACTTTCTCTTTCTCCTATACTAATTTCATCCATTCTATTCAAACGTCGACTATTATTTATGTCCATCATCAAACAAAAAACACCTTTCACATCGGAATTGTGTTTTTTTAGTCACGATATTATCTTGTACAGCACAAGCTTTTGCTTGTTATTGTAATATTTTTTTAAAAAATGAAATAGAATACGAGTGTTTAAAGCCTCTTGCCTTTTGTTTGTCTTTCGTGTGTATTCTTTTTGATCTTTATTATAAGATACCAATTAGTAATTATATTTAGTTTTTTTTTTTTATAAAGCACTTACTTATTTCCAAAGCGCGTTAATTATTTTTTTTTTTATATATGCCTATAATTAATAAAAGTAGTAGGTGAGGGTAATAATTAATATAATATTAGAGTTTAATATAATTAGTAGGGATAATATTAAAGTTACTTAAATTGTATGACAACTTTATTAAATTTAAGTGTTTTTATTTATTTATAAAATTATTAGTTGATGCTTATAATAAAGAATCAGAAAAATGGGACTAACATTGACATGATGGGAGGCCTTTTAGTATTATCAAAAAAAAAAAAAGGGGCGGCGGTGCCCATTTCGTACCTCTAAAATTGTTGAATGAAACCTAATTGCATAGTATTAAAGTGCTCTTAAATATTCTTATTTGTAATACTCTTATCTAATTATTTTCACCAATGAAAAACAAAGTAATATAAAAATAATTAGTACTTTATTAAAATTCTGAAACAAGAATTAAACATTTTGAAAAATGGCTACAACTCAAAAGAGATTATAATTTTAAAATGAAAACATTATATACCATGTATAAACTTACTATATTTTACATGGGTAATGTTCATGTTGTTATGTGCATTTATAATATTTATATATCTAATTCTTTTAAAAATGATTAGTACTTTATTAAAATTCTGAAACAAGAATTAAACATTTTGAAAATGGCTACAACTCAAAAGAGATTATAATTTTAAAATGAAAACATTATATCATGTATAAACTTACTATATTTTACATGGGTAATGTTCATGTTGTTATGTGCATTTATAATATTTATATATCTAATTCTTTTGCCAATTATACATATGTGTGTGTAATTAAAATCATAATCATTGTAATTTTGTACATGTATGTATTTCTTCTAATTTATATAGGAGTGGTTGTAGAGATCCATTCGTGGTGATGATAGGCTTCTCATGCATAGGAATTGGCAGGTGCTCCTTCATCATCATGTACCTCTAGAGATCACCTGTAGCAGACTATTTAGCTAAACACTCTCATAGGCTTGTTCGATAGCTTTTGTCTCTTTCACCATCCACCACCTACAAATCAAGAGGAGGTTAGTCTTTTATGTTGATGCTTTCTTTGTAAACTCTTTTGAGTTAATGGATCACAGTTTTCAGGAAAAAAGAAAAAAAGGGTACTTCTGATATATTTTTTTTATATAAAAAAGTTTAAGTGGGTTCGGCACCAGTCCCTTACCAAGGCCAGGGCACGGCCCCAGGGCTCTTTGAGCACTTACAAGGGTATTTACGAAATCGCCTACCAAAAGAGCCCTCACAACAGCAGAGGGAATCGAACCCTCATCCTTTTGGGACTTGGACCCGTTCCTTACCATCTGTGCCAATACTTTCACTCCACACTTCAATGACTTGAAGCCCTTCAGTGCGACATTGTGTATGTGTATATAGTAACATGCAAATAATGAATGATTTTGAGAAAATCAGGAGGAGGTCTCAAAAGATGAATGTGATAAAGAAAAAACATCCTAATAACCATGAATTTATCATTATATGCTATTTAGTTATTGTTAAACTTTTTAATGATTACATTTTTCTTCTCGAGATTTTGTAATTCTTATAAATATTAAGGAACCAGAGGGTTATAATACCAAGTCTTGAACCCAAAACCCCAGCTAAAGTTCTCAGAGAACGTGCCACAAAGCCACGAGTGAACCTGGTCAAGAATTCTCCTTTTTTTTTAACCTTTATAAACTCATATTATCATATATTATTACAATACTACGAATGCTGCCCACATCCCAGATAATGGGGGAAACCCTTTTTAACTTGATTTTTTTATAAGGTAATCTGATTGGGTCATATTTAAATATTGTTAGATTCAATTAGGAGTAACTATCCTAATTACTCCCTTTGGTCCCAATTATAGAAACACTTTTGTAATACAAATTACACTATAAAAATATTCCTATAATTAAGACCGGAGGTAGTAAAATCTTTAACTTGAAATTTCAATTAAGATGATTTAATAGTAAATGTAATCACATAACATTGTTGGGGAATGGGAGACACGTTATTCGGTGGAAGAACCACTAGTTTGATTTGGCGGCGGTTGGTCTTTTTGTTGCTAAAAACCGATGATGAAGGTTCGAATTTCCATTGGAGCAAGTTCAACAACTAGCTTTTCTGGATCTACGGCTCCTCCTCTTGACACGTGGCCTCCCTCACGTGCTTCTTCTCCTTCTTCTACCTTCCAAACTAGTCTCTTCTTCTCCATTGCTGCTCTTTCTTGGTTTGCAGATAGACTTGTCTCTGTTATTTGCTTTATCTGAACACAATAAAACGGATGCTCAAGCATTTAATAAATAAAATCACAATAATAAGAATAAATGTGCAAAAATACGGTTGAACTTTTATCTAAACTATGTCTAGCATAATATGTTTTTCAGAAGTACAAAAATAACCATGAACATTTAAAATATAACCTTACACTGTTACATTTTGTAGTGGGGTCACGCTCATTTTGTATATACATATGTAAACGGCATTATGTTATATTTAACATTGCTGACATTTTTGTTCTAATTTTAAATATCAATAAGTATTTTTTGGCTGGATGCATTTTTGGTAAACCCTTTTCTAAAATTTGATCAAATTATATTTTAAGCATTCTTTCTTTGAAAAAAACAAGTATGCCATATGGTCTTTTACCTTTTTACCCGGCAACACCTTTTTCAGTTCAACACTTGCCTTCACTGAAAAATCCTGGTCCTCGTCCACCTTGCATTGACCAAAACCAGAGAAGAATATTTCAATAACGTTCCAATCCTACTTAATATACGTTAAATACTTGAGCTAAGATAAGAAAAAAAATGAAAAATATATTTTTCAAATTTCATCTTTTTAAGTTGTATGTTCAAAATTGATTTATCCAACAAGCATGTTTGTGTAACTGTGTACCATTCTGGTCCTATTTATATATCTATAAGTCCAGTTTCATATAATAAATGAAATTGTGACAATTTTATCTCATATTAATTGTACTCATGAAGATAAATAAAGAAAAAACAGTTGAAAAATACTTAATCATAAATAAGAGCAAAGTTGAAAATTTTTCCCATAATTATTGAGTTAACTACTCCTCCTTAGTATGTGAGATTTAGTCAAAATAGACTTATAAATAGGACAAGGTATTCAATTCAAATGCTTACCTCGTATAAGTGAGCCAGCCGAAGGAGAACTTGTCCATCGTCCAGCTCCTGCAGAATTCAATACGCAATATTACAGTTTCAGTGACCAGAAATCTTACAAATCAGTAATTGTTTCCATGGAAAACATGCATTCACCTCAATTGTTAATATTGCAACATTATCTGGTAGCTCGTACGAGGAATCGAACCCCGAAAAGGTTGTCTTGTGAGAGTTTTTCCAATTATCTCCACTCTACAAGAAGGTGGAAAAAAAGGTTTCATCAATAACTTAGAAATAAACCAGACAAGGCCATTCAAACATAAAATCCATATTATCGACACATCTTAAAGGATGAGCTCAATGTGCTCATCTAATCTAACCTGTGCTGTGAAGGCTAAAAGAAATGGCGAGTATATCTCCTGACCAAACGAGCGACGCCACCTAGCACCCTCTCCCACTGGATCAATTCTGAAGTAGTACTTACCGAGCACCTGAAAAATAGTAAAAAATCTTTAAAATGAACACTTCTTCATATTGAGTGCTTTATAGTGTTAGTGTTATGCATCTAGAAAGACCAATATAAAAAAACTAGCTAATTGAGAAGGAAAGCACCTTAAACTTGTCAAGTTTTCAACGAAAGGACATTTGTTATGAACAAATGTCTAAAGGAAAGTCCAATCCCAAAAAACTAGCCTATTGAGAAAGAGAGCCCCTTAAACTTGTCGACTCTCAATGAAAACACATTTGTTATGAATAAATGTCTAAAGCGAAAGTTCAATCCCAAAAAACTAGCCTATTGGAAAAGAGAGTTCCCTTGACCTTATAAACCACACTTCACTCGCCACACTCCCCAATATGGGACTCATAACAATATCTCATTAACATAAAATCTGGAGGCTAAAAGGAAAGTCCAATCCCAAAAGACTAGCCCAATAGAAAGGAAGGCCCCTTGAACTTATTAACCACACTTCAGTCGTTAGACTCCCGAATGTGGGACTCATAACAATTAACATAAAATCTGGAGGCTAATTGGGATGTTCTTACAGTTAGTCCAGAGCACTTATCATCAATGGAAACTATTTCATTCAGTGGCTCATCGACGCCCCTGCCATCATCCACAACCAACCTCCTACAATGGGAACAATAGAGCTTTAGGTATTTGAGTATTGAATTATAACGCATCAATGAGCTTGTCAACTTGACCAGTGTAAGGTTGTGAATAACAGAACAGACCTGTGAACCATTAGCTCCACTTGTCCATCAACGATGCTGGATCCGCCGACTGACCGATCCACTAAAACAGAAAACTCTTTACTCTGATCTCTTAGGTAAATCCCAAGATTGACCTGAAGGAAGAAATTAGATTCCACTAAGTGACCACCTTAAAAACAATGCAGTTTCATCACGTGCATTACTGTAATAGAAGGTTTAATGAAACATACAGGGTAATAATTTCCAGCAATTGGTTGACTGACTTCCAAGTTCCAGTCTTTTCGATAGTTTCGGATCTGAGTAAACAAGCGTTACAGTCATTGCTAACATATGCATGTGAAAAATACTAACTGAGGATTAGTTTCTGATCTTGTTGTAAGTGGCAGCAGACCCAGGAATTTTAATGATGGGGGCGTAAATAAAAAATACTATATCATAAATAAAAGTATTTAAAATACAATACAGACCTAATAGACAAAAAATTGAAAAAAATTATTACAGAAATTAAAATTACTTCACTTGACTTTTACTCTACGTGTTTTCATATTGTTAAACTTATCTATAATTGAATCCATGCTAAAACTCAAAACAATTTTTTTTTATAAATGTATGTAATCAAAGAATTATCAAGAAATTGGTCTTTAATTCTATTTCGAAGTCAATTCTTGATTTATCTTTATAGTAGAAAAAGATCTAGTTGTTGTAGACATATATATATATATATATATATAAATATTACCCAACTCATCTATCATCAATAGAATAAAACCAAGTCAACAAATTTAAATATGTTTTCTTTCAATAATTATTATCACTTTTTATTTTTAAACCCACCATCATATATTAAACGATATACAATTTGGTGTGTACTGTGTAGTGAGAGCTGTGATATATATAGCGGCAGTACCACGGCAGTACCACCATTGCAGAAGGACTCTTTCCAGAAAACGCATGTTCTCTTGTGCACTATAGGCTAAGTCAGGCCTCACTTTATATTTCTTTGTTGAAATATTCTCCCCACAATATATATGCACACACACTAAACCAAACCATTTTATTTCTATGTACAGATACACACATGTTGGAAATTTTAGGGGGGTCCGCCTGTCACTTGTGACCTACCCTTGTGATAAAATCACGTCCATTAGAATCGGTACGGTATAGAAAGTTTTGTTGCTTGCAAGATTTGTTTTAATCTGAGCGGCGATTTCTTTGCCAACTCCATCATCAATAGGTATGGGTCCAACCTGGTGTCGAATAGCTCCATCATGATTACTAGCTCTTACAGAAATAAATACTAACAATATTCATAAGCATCTGCATTAGAAAATCTCAGGAAAAAAATTAAAAATGAAATGAGAGAGAGAAAGATATACAATAAACTCGACTTCAGCATGCTCTGTCCCCTTGTACAGTCTAGTGATCTGTTCAAAAAAAAAAAAAAAAAAAAAACACAGTAAACATGAGCATATTGATAAATCAAACACTTCACATGAAGACAGCAATTTTTGTTGTTGTTGTTTATTTTAACTTTTTAAGAATAATACCTGATATATCCATGAATTGATCTCCTGATGCACCTCATGAATTAAAGGTCCCCTCAAAACTGTGAGCTGAAAATTTAAAAATGAAGACATCAACTTTTCTATTACCACTGAATATAGTGATAATTTAGGCAAATTAATTACCTTTCCTTCAGATTTGATGGGATATGTACCATTGGGGCGAAAAATGTATGCTCCTGACGCCTTAATAAAACATTTAAATCCCTTTCATTAGAAATTACTATTAAACCATAAACAAGATTCACCGCAGAAAGTTTTATACCTGAGAAGTCTGAGTAAGATCAATTCCATACCCAGCATAGAAAGTGTATGTTTGATCCATTGCTTCCTTGACCTTCCATTGTGAACAGCAATTTATAATGAAAACCATGTAATCATTCATATGAACATCATAAAAATAAGCACTGCCTCAAGGTTGAACCAAAGTAAATATTACCTTGCTTTTGGTGTTGATATAATCAGTTAGTTTCCTTTTGTCTACAGAGTAAACTAGTTTCAAGTTGCCAGGGCCTACTTCAAATGATTGATTCTGACTTCCTGACTTGCATGCTGTTAGTCTTTCCGAAATAACAGCCGAACCTGCAATTTTTCCGAAACATCAAAATTGTTTCCACGAAAAATATGGCGATTTTATAAGTTCTTATGCATGCATGGTACTCTCAAACCTGATTGATTAGCGCTTGATATGTAGTAAGTGCTAAAACCAAGTGGAGGAACAGCTGCTGAAAAAGCAAGCCAATACTTGGGATTTACAGTTGGAGACACACCCAGGTATGCCTTAGCATGGTAGTTTCTTAGAGCCAGAGAATCATTAAGAATTGGTACAAGCTGGGATTCGATTTCTTTTCCACTTGAATCCCGAACTCCAACATTTTCACTGATAACCTATGGCAAATTTGAACATGATGTCATGTCAAACAAAAGCAGCTTTCATTTCATGCAATGTGTTTTTCCATATCAAGTTGGAAACATCTTTCATTCACTGTAATGCATGAGGTAATTCCACAGCACAATGCTAAAAAAAAATAATAAATAAACTCACAGGGATTCTTATAACATTCTCTCTCTTCCATCCGAGAGGATTGTAAACAACGACAACCTGCAAGAGACAATATATTACTGAGCGATAAATCGTGAAAGATCAGATTCTTTGGTTCCAATTTATGTAAACTCAATCCATCATCAAATAAGATGTGAACTCCTCACCAGGTTTTTCCCATTTGAAAAATCAACTTCTGATGCAGGACAGTAACTTATGTTCAAAAGCGGACACTGTAATGACAAGATAAAAAAATATCAATGAAGCAGATATAAAAGAAAATGCACAATCAAGAAGTCAATCTCAGGAGAGTCTTTGAACATTGCTTCTAGGAAAACTTTTGGATCAAGGAAAGTATTATTTGCCTGATGAAATTGAGTTTGTGAACCATCACAACCAGATTTGGATGTTTTCTCAGTTATGCAAGCAAGTGATGCTGCAACAACTTTCTCAGCCTGTACAAGTCATTAACGAAAGGAACATTTTTTTAGGTTGAGTTCAAGGAAAGAAGGTTTGAGAAAGTGTAGAGTAAATAGGTGATAAGTCTCATCCCCACTCACCTTGGTGTAACCTATTGAAAGCCGCTTCGCATAATCATCAGCCACATGCTGCTTTTCTGTTCCAGTAACTGCATCATGGTGTTGAGCAATAGCCAAAGCATCTGCCAGTGAGTCAGTTTTAGGACCTGATACATTCTTTCCTTTATAATATTCCAACTGTCTTGCTGCCTGTTTAAGATTGAAGGACCATTGTTCTTTATCACAGGTTTCAGATTAGCATAGAGTTCAAAACGTCTCAAAAGTGTCATATGCATTCATATTAATGATTATGAGGCAGCTTGAAACATGGCAGTCACAAAAGCTTACCAAATAGTACGCGCTCACTGCTCTAACATAACCTTTAATAGCTGGCCTACTTGTAAAATACCCAGTCCAATACGCATTTATAGCATCGGCATACCTAACATGAGACACATTAAAAAAAATTAAGAATTAAAAGTATACCCAGCCTATTGAAAAAATAGTAAGTCAAGCCAATAATAAATTGATGTGTACGTACAGAGGCCATAATTGATTTGTCTATCCATTTTTTTGTAGACTAGGTCTGCCTGGGAATAATGAGTTTAAGGGTTAAAACTCACGGAAAGTAGTCTTCAGTCTTGATTGGCCATGCCTCCTTCGCTGCATACTTTGCATCGGTGTAAATTGATGGGGTCGAGTACAGGGCATGAACCCTTCCATCCTAAGGAAACAAGAACCCATAGTTTCATTAATATGCTGAACTGCTCTAAAGGCTAATAAGCTGCTAGCTTAATATAAAACCATGAATCAGATTTTGCAATCAAGTTCACGATTTGAAATTTCATTTATGTCAGAAGTGATATGCAGCGTGAATCGATGATGAGAATTGTGAAAGTAAAAATATTCGAATCAGATTTGGTCAAACCTTATCCTGGGGAACACAACATTACAATAAACTTGTAACCTAAGAAACAAGTTAAAGAGTAATAACTTGATTGACATAATGAATGAACTTATCCATCTGCCGAAACCAACTAGTTGCATATTGGTACTTGAAATCTGTTCCCATCGTCCACATTACATGATTTGTGCGCGTAATATTTGCCTGAAAGAGACAAGGACAAACAATGTAATCCATTTGGATCATTCCTATTTGTTAACTTAATATTTACAGAAAATAGAACAATAGCTACCATAATTACAGGTTCAATTAGTTAAAAGCAGGCACCATTTCAGACACTGAAAAGATGATTGGCTGGCTCACTTGCATACTATAGAATCTACAACTATTTTTCTTACCTGAGATAGAGCAGCTGAGACAAACTCATTTACTCGTTCGGGTACATTGTAGTCAAACAAATCGGTATCATCCTTCAGGTGATAAAAAGGAGTACATTGGCTTCAGTCTTTACTTGGAAAATAAAGCATAACACTTTTCAGTTATAGTTTGGCATAGATTTAACCTGGACAATAGGAGAGTCAGAGTCATCATTTACTTCATAGAAGAAATTATTAGGAGGTTCATAATTCTGAGGGAATGCTCCAGAAAAGATCTACAGGCAAGAAACACTTTCAAGGATCAACAATTAGAAGCTTAATTTTTAATACACTAGTCATTAAAACCACTCCAGGGCTACACACTTGTGCAGATGAACCAAGGCTTTTAGAGGCCCTCCAAACAACTTCAAGTGACTTGTCATCTTTCCTCTTCGCTCTGTCTTGGTAATCGATCCGCGCAAAAAAGAGGGAGTCAAATCCAACCTATGACAGCAGTTCAGATACCTCGACAGTGAGTCAAACCCAACCTATGACAGCAATTCAGGTACTTGGACAGCCCTTTTTTTTTTTTGAAAATTGGTGAAATGTCCATGTTTGGAAATTTTATTGGTCATAAGGACTTGATATATTTTTATCCATAAAAAGTACGAATAGTCGCCAAATTTTGTACACATGAAGTACCGGTACTCGGATTTAGATTCTTCTTGCCAATAAAATTTTCAAACAAGGGTTTTTTTTACCCATTTTCCCTTGTGTTTTTCAATCACAGTGTTCAAATTATGGAACCTAGCAAAGCATAAGCTTACCTCTGCTGACAACAGATAAGCCTGAACTGCTGAATGCCCAAAGGGATCAATTTGCCAACCTATTCTTGGAGTTACATTAAATTCTTGTTTGAGAAACCTATGTCCAATAGTTGTCTGGTCAATCATGTCAATGTAATGAGCGGCTGCCTCATCATGCATACACATACCCCCATTTCTGCAATCTCAAGTCCACAATCTTACATATTAATAGAATATAAAAATCTTAAGCTCTTTCCCTTGTTATTAATTTAAAAGTATATATTATATAGTGCAGAAGGAATATGGAATGCATCTTTATACATGAACTCCAATTGACCAGAGTTGACTAGCTGCTTCACTGTGTTCTGAACCGCCTCGCTCTGCTCTCTCCAGTCTCCACCAACGTTGGAAAAAGGCCTTTAAGAAAATTAAAACAAAAATATTCTCAAAATTAACTTCAATTTTAAGAGTATGAGCTAATCTATGCTTATTATCAGTATCATGTTATTCTATTCTCTTAGTAGTGAAATCCGAAATCTATGAACAATTTACTGAGAATATTCCCGGTCAAAGTTGTTGACCACCAAAATTATTACCTTCAAATTTTCATTTCTTCCCCATATATATTTTTTGAGGGAAAAACATGTTAATGACTAAGAAGATGCTAAATTAAAAGGAATCATCTGCAAAAAGAAATACAAAACATGCACATGACATAACAGACCGAATCATAAGACATGATAGATACTTACCTGTTCAACATAAATGAACTTGCGATCCTTGTCGGCCAACAATGCTGGTATCAGAGAATCTAACACATTTTGAACACAAGCTTTCTGTATTTCCATATCAGAGAAACCAAAAATGATGAATCAATATTTCAAATTTCACACAGAAACTACTGAGAGAATAAACAGTGAGCGAGTAAGTGATAATGACCTGAATGGAATTGTTGGAACCAACGTAGTACTGGTCGACGGTCTTCAACCACCCAACATCATCGTGAGTGTGAGGTACCAAATGAACATTGAGCTTCCCAGGAACAGTGGTCGACGTCGTATTGTACTTTATATACTTTGACTCCGACGATAAAACAGAACCCACAAACAGTACAGCACATAGAAACACAGGAATCGCCATTGAAGTGAGAAGGGTTAAGCACGCTTCATTTCAATTGAATCCCACCCATTTTAAGCATGAAGGAAGAACGAGAAGTGGGAAAGTAGGTGCTCAAAGGTGGAATGGAAAAAATCGACAGTAACAAGCATAATGAGCGGATCATTTTGCTATATTGACTTTAATAATGGATTGACTCACGTTTTTGCTTTACATTAAGTCAGTGTCGAGTGGGGAACAGTATTGGTTCACCGTTCACAGGAGATTGCAAAGCCTAAAACAAAACGTTAATGATAAGGATTGGGATGTCTCCGCAAATGAAAACAAGTTCTGGAACTTTATTTTATTTTTAGCTCCAAGATTCCCAGTTTCCCACTTTCACAGTGAGCAGTAACTGTGAAATATGAGGATCAACTTGTCGGCGACTATTAGAAGTCAATGGTTACGATTGTTTGACTTGTATGCTTACATCCTCTAGCATTATTATTATTAAAATTGGCAGACAAATATTATTTCAATTAAAAAAACTCAAAATGTTTACTAAATTAATAAAATGAGAAATATGTAATCCAGTTGAAATCTAGAATCGTAAAGTTTAAGTGTTGACAATTTGAGCATAAAAATTAGTAGAGACGGACAACTTGAGCTTTAAGTTATCGCTGTATATACTCAAACTGTTAATTGCTATTCTTAATTTTCATTGTCTATATTTAACTTGTAATACTTAAATTTTAAAATCTCATATTCTTACTAGATTATTATTTATCTTTTTACTAATTTAGTAGACATTTTTTATTCATATAATTCAAATGGTAATTTTCCCTTATTATCATATTTTTGAATTAGATAGAAATTATATTATAAATAATATAAAGGGGGTTATCATTTCTTTCTGATTGCAGGCTCGGCTGCATGTTAGCATTTCTGACAAAGGTGGTCCAAAAAGTTTCTAACGACGTGCACGATACGAACGTTGGTGAAATAGTCTCGAACCGACGTGCACGATACGGACGTTTGTGTTTTTCTTTGGACCTCTTGGTTTAGTTTCTTTGATGATATTGGTTGAAAAAATATTTTGGAATACTATTGTTATAGGAAAAATATTTTTGAATGTAGGACTGTAAATAAATTAATTTGAGATACTGAATGTAAAAAATACTTCCGGGTGTAGCATATAATTTAATCTAAATAGATAAAATACATAAAAAAATAAATATTCTAACCCCAAAATTAAAGAGATGAGCATATAAAAGATGGGGAAAATATCAGTCGGTCCCAAAGAAGAGAAAAAATATCAAAAAAGTTACAACCCCAAATTCTCTATTAGAAAATCCCTAGGGACTTTTTTGATATTAATTACGAGAAAAAATTTCAAAAAAAAAATCTCGTTGTCAAAACAGACTTTTCATGTTATTAAAATAGTTTTTCCATTTGTTAAAACTTTTCTTTGAAAAAATTGTTGTCAAAATGGCTTTTCATCTTATTAAAATAGTTTTTTTATTATGAAAATTTTTTTCGAGTTTTTTCTCAACTGGAAAATTTTTAACAATAGGAAAAACTATTTTAACAACATGAAAAGCAATTTTGACAACAATTTTTTCATATGAAAATTTTAAGAACAAGAAAAGCTATTTTAACGACATGAAAAGCTATTTTGGCAACATGATTTTTTGATATTGCAATTCCATAATTAATATTAAAAAAAATTAATAAGGGATTTGGGGTTGAGACTTTTTTAATATATTTTTTTCTTCCTTAAAACCTGAGTGATATTTTCTAGATGAGCATCAAATGTGAACTGATGAGCAGCATGGTCAACCAAATATGGCGGCGTCTCTAACCTTGTCACATCAATCAACGGTCTTTCGCCCTAATTAAATAGAGAATGGTTCCGGCGTTGTAGGTATAATTAGATGTAGATAACTCTCTTAGAGGCAGTTTTTACATGTATATTCTTGTCACATCAATCAACGGTCTTTCTCCCTAATTAAATACAGAATGGTTGCGGCATTGTCGGTATAATTAGATGTAGATAACTCTCTTAAAGGCAGTTTTTACATTTATATTCTTGTCACATCAATCAACAGTCTTTCTCCCTAATTAAATAGAGAATGGTTCCGGCGTTGTAGGTATAATTAGATGTAGACAACTCTCTTAAAGGCAGTTTTTACATGTATATTCTTGTCACATCAATCAACGGTCTTTCTCCCTAATTAAATAGAGAATGGTTGCGGCATTGTCATTATAATTAGATGTAGATAACTCTCTTAAAGGCAGTTTTTACATGTATATTATTGTCACATCAATCAACGGTCTTTCTCCCTAATTAAATAGAGAATGGTTGCGGCATTGTTTGTATAATTAGATGTAGATAACTCTCTTAAAGGCAGTTTTTACATTTATATTCTTGTCACATCAATCAACAGTCTTTCTCCCTAATTAAATAGAGAATGGTTCCGGCATTGTAGGTAGAGCTGGCAATCAAGGCCGGCCCGTGAAGGACCAGGGCCTAACAAGGCTGGCCCTCCAGGGCCCGAGTAAGAAAAACACTGTTTTTTAAAGCCCTACCGAGAGCACCAGGGTCGGCTGGTCCGCAGGGCCCGAAAATTATTATTCCAAATTTTAATTATTTTTTCTCCACTTTTTTTTTAAAAAAATATAATTAGTAAATTACAACACGAATTATCCAATAAATAAGCACAGTCACTAATTCATAATCAAAAGCAAACTATGTTCACAAATAACTCACATAAAACATAAAAAGCATATCACTAAGCGACATTAGTATGATGACTATTATTGTCGTCATCTTCGTCACTATCATCAATTTTAACGACATTTGATTGTTCTTCACTTTGAGTAGTAGCCTCTGGCTCATGAATAAGAATATCATGAAATTCTTCTCGTACATCATGAACACATCCATAATCTTTATTTGCAACAAACAATAAATCAAATCATAAAATTGGAGTATAGTTATTATGTATTTGTAATTAAATGGATAAATAACTCTATAACAAATACAAAATATATATAAATTAATAAATTTAAAAAGGAAAAAAGGAAAAAGCTACAGTGAAAAGGGCACATAGAGTGGCTTCGAGGCCCTCCACGGCCGGCCCGTTTAAGCCGAGGCCCGTCAGGCCAGCCCTCCAGAGCTAATTTCAAATATCTCGTCCATTTTTCAAGCCCGACCCTTAAAGGGCCGGGGCTTAAACGAGCCGAGCTTGCCGGCTCTAATTGTAGGTATAATTAGATGTAGATAACTCTCTTAAAGGCAGTTTTTACATATATATTCTTGTCACATCAATCAACGGTCTTTCTCCCTAATTAAATAGAGAATGGTTGCGGCATTGTCGGTATAATTAGATGTAGATAACTCTCTTAAAGGCAGTTTTTACATTTATATTCTTATCACATCAATCAACGATCTCTCTCCCTAATTAAATAGAGAATGGTTGAGGCATTGTCGGTATAATTAGATGTAGATAACTCTCTTAAAGGCGTTTTTACATTTATATTCTTGTCACATCAATCAACAATCTTTCTCCCTAATTAAATAGAGAATGGTTCTGGTTCTGGCATTATAATTAGATGTAGATAGCTCTCTTAAAGGTAGTTTTTACATTTATATTCTTGTCACATCAATCAACGGTCTTTCTCCCTAATGAAATAGAGAATGGTTCCGCCATTGTCGGTATAATTAGATGTAGGTAGCTCTCTTAAAGGCAGTTTTTACATTTATATTAAGGGGTAGGATATTGTCACTATCATTTTTTTGTCACTACCAATATTACTACCACTTTTTTACCATTAGATCATAATCTCAATAAGAGGGAAAAATTATAAAAATAGATGAGATTCTGATCTAACAGTAAAAAAATAGTAGTGACATTGATAGTAACAATATCATATCCATTACATTAAAGCTTGTTCTATTAAGAGTTAATACTTGTTATTTATTTGAACATAATATTTTGGGCCAACCCTATCTTGTCCTATTAACATAATGACTAGTCTTTGGCATGTTGGCGTCATATATGCCATATTTGCAATTAGCATGAGCAAAACTCACGCAGTGGCGAGCCACACTTGTGCTTCTATGTGCAAGTGTAGATATAAAATTTTAAAATATATGTATATATTTTAGCCAGTAATCCATTAGTGTCGGTGTGTCCATAGCTCGGTGGTAAAAATGATGATTGCAGATCAACGGTCAACGATTTGAACCAGGCTGGTCCCTTTTCCATTTCAGGTTTATGATTTATGACATATTGGACATGTTTTAATGTTCAAAATATAAGTTGAACCGTTGAAATTACATTTTTATAACTTAATTTTTTTAGAAATGTTTTAATGTGTATAGAATTAAAATAAAGATAATTTCTTAAGTCTTAACATCGAAGAATGCTTTTGTAATCGTTCTGTTGTAATACTTTAATTGATTTATTATTATTATTTTTCTATGTTAAGTTGAATTTTTCTTTTCTTTTCTTATTTATATTCTTTCGTTCGTTTGTAATCATTTTGTTATGCTCTTTTGCTCATACGTTGATATTTGACTTTTTAATATCCTATCACATATGACAAACCATAATAATTTTTCCTTGCATGTTGCTTTGGAATTTGATTGTGTAACATCTGAGTATCTGTATATCATGAGATTAGAGTATATTGTTCTGTTTAAATTGATTTCCTCAGAAATACTTTTTAATTGAACCTCATTTATAGTCCTAAACTTTACGAAAGAGTGGGTTGCCTTTTTATCGTCCTTTATAAAAAAAAATTCGGGAGCAAGCCCCAAATCCCACAACTAATTATACACCTACAAACATTAAATCATGGCTTTGCCACTGAACTCACGTGTACTTCCGACATCGTTTGTAGAATTTCCAGCATCTGGATCTCAATAAGTCAGCCCTTTCTTCCAAGTTTTGGATCTGCATCCATAGCCACTCATCAATGCTTCCACCGGTGTTCAGCAAAACCATAAAAGTGATGCCCGAGCATTTTTACATTGATGGACGAGATGCACAGACTCCATAAAAAGCAGCATTTCTCGATCACAAAAATGTGAGATACAAAAGGAACAAAAAGCCGAAGAGATTGACGTCCTTCAAGGCTTAAGCTATGAATATTACTCGATTTCTATATTCAATCATTCGATTTTAGAATCAGAGCGTCATTGCGATGATGGCAACAATTTTAAGATGAATTAGATAGAACTCTGAGAACAAACCGCACCAAAATTGAAAACAAAATCGAAGAAAATAGAACCTGTTGGCGGAACAAGGGTGAATCATCAAGACAATCAATTTGCATTGTCCAGAATTTAAGATGGCGAATAATCAAAGTCCTCTTCGTGTTGATCCTGGTACTTAGGAGGGGAAGGAATCGCTCTCTATCAGCTAAAGAAAGAACACGAGCTTGTCATTTTGTTAAAATAGAGATTGTTTATTTAGCGCGCATTTGGAGGAGGAAGGAAGGGGATGTTCAGAAGTCGAATTCATGCAGCGATTTTTCATGGCTGTCGCTCGAAATACGAAACCTCTCGCCCGCCTTTTTTCTTTTCTTTCTAAACTTCTCTCTCCCTCGATTTCCTTTTTGTTGTGACCAACGGTTAACTTCTATCACACTAAACATGACAAACGAGTCACAAATAAATAAATAAATAAATAAATATATATATATATATATATGGGATAGAATATTGTCACTACCAATTTTAGTCACTATCATTTTTTTCACTATTAGATTAGAGTCTCAATAGGAGAGAGAAATAATAAATAATAAAGGTAGATGAGATTCTAATTTAACGGTGAAAAAGTGGTAGTGACAATATTTTATTTCTATATATATATAATTAAAAACAAATACCAACTCCACGTCTACAACATTTAAAAACAAATGCTTCCTTTAAATTTATCAACCTACACAATTTCAACATCATGCAATATTTTTAAGTTGTACACTTTCTCCCATACTAATTTCATCCATTCTGTCAAAGGTCAACTATTATTGATGTCCATCATAAAAAAAAAAAAAAACACATTTCACATCGGATTTGTGTTTTTTAATCATAATATAATCTTGTAAATTAAAGCACAAGCTTTTGCTTGTTATTGTAATATTTTTTTTAAAAAATGAAATAGAATACAAGTGTTTAAAGCCTCCTGCGTTTTGTTTGTCTTTTGTATGTACTTCTTCTCGTCTTTATTATAAGATCTGCAACTAAGATTATATTTAGTCTTTTTTATAAGACACTTACTTGTTTCCAAAGCACATTAATTATTTTTTTCATGTATGCCCATAATTAATAAAGTTAGTAGGTGAAAGTAATAATTAATATAATATTAGAGTTTAATACAATTCATAGGAGTATTGAAAGTTACTTAAATTGTATGACAACTTTATTGACACTAACTGTATTTATTAATTTATAAGAATTGTTATTTGATGTCTTATAATAAAAATCAGAGGGACTAACACTCAAATGGGAGGTCTTTCAGCCCCTTTCGTACCTCTAAAATTGGTGAATGAAATCTAATTGCATAGGATTAGAGTACTCTTATATATTCTTATTTGTAATACTCTTGTCGAATTATTTTCAGCAATGAAAAACAAAGTAAGATAAAAATAATTAGTACTTTATTAAAATTCTGAAACAAGAATTAAACATTTTGAAAAATGGCTAAAACTCAAAAGAGATCATAATTTTAAAATGAAAATATCATATACCACGTATAAACTTGCTATATTTTACATGGGTAATGTTTATGTTGTTGTGCGCATTTATAATATTTATATATCTTTTTTTTTTTTTTTTTGCCAACTATACATATGTGTGCGTAATTAAAATCATAATCACTGTAATTTTGTACATGTATGTATTTCTTCTCATTTAATTTATATAGGAGTGGTTGTGAAGTCATGAAGATGCCATTCGGGTTGATGCTAGCTTCTCATGCATAGGAATTGGCAGGTGCTCTTCATCATCATGTACCTAGAGATCACATTCCTGTAGCAGACTATTTAGCTAAACACTCTCATAGGCTTGTTCGATAGCTTTTGTCTCTTTTACCATCCACCACCTTTAAATCAAGAGATAAGAGAACTCTTTTGAGTTAATGGATTACAGTTTTCAGTAAGGAAAAAAGAAGAAGAAAAAAAAAGGTACTTCTGATATTACTCTCACTCCACACTTCAATGACTAGATGCCCCGTAGTGTGACACTGTGTACTTGTATATAGTTAGATGCAAATAATCCAATGATTTTAAGAAAATAGGGAGGAGGTCTTAAAAGATTAATGTAATAGAGAAAAGGGATTGGCCAGCGAACTTTTATTCCATGTGCGCTTAGCAAAAAAAACTTTTAAGTTGATCAAAAATATCAAAAAAACTTTTAAAAATGTAAAATCAGCACAATGTTGTTAAAACATCCGTTAAAATATAAACTTTTAAGGGTTAAGGTCTAAGTTGACCAACGAACTTTTATTTTAAGAGCGCCCAGTACAAAAAAGTTTTACTACAGGATCGCCAGCACAAAAAAAATCCATGTACAATCCACCCAAAATCTGACTGTTGCAAATCCTTACCCGGACCCCCAACTATGTGCATTAGAGTTAGGAAGAGTGAACGCAACAAAAAAATCACAAATGTAAGAAATAGATTTCATTTTAAGTAAGGATGATGAGTTTTCGAACTTGCCCGGACAAATTCATGTGCAATCCACCCAAAATCCAACTATTGCAAATCCTTGCCTAGACCTCTCAATCATGTATATTGGGGTTAGAAAGAGTGAATGAAAAAAAAAAAAAAATAAATGTAACGAATAGATTTCATTTTGAGTAAGGATAGTCAGTTTTCGAATTTAACCGTTGCAGTGAAGATTGTGATTTTTAAATAGACCTAAAATATCTACTCGTTACATTTGTAATTTTTTTGTTGCATTCACTCTTTCTAACCCCAATGCACATGGTTGAGGGTCCGAACAAGGATTTGCAATAGTCGGATTTTGGGTTTATTGCATATGGATTTACCTAGGCAAGTTCAAAAATTTACCACCCTTCAAAATAAAATCTACTCGTTACATTTGTGATTTTTTTTTTGTTACATTCACTCTTCTTAACCCCAATGCACATGGTTGGAGGGTCCGGATAAGGATTTACAACAATCAGATTTTGGGTGGATTGCACATAGACTTTTTTGTGTTAAACACTTTTGAAGTAAAACTTTTTTATGCTAAGTGCTCTTGGACTAAAAGTTTGATAGCCAATTTGCACCTTAACCTTTAAAAGTTTACATTTTAACGGATGTTCTAACGGCGTTGTACTGACTTTATAGTTTTAAAAGTTTTTTGGTATTTTTGGTCTATTTAAAAGTTTTTGTGCTATTCCTAAAAAAGTTCTTTTCAATGTTAACCCTAAATGTAAACATGAATTTATTATTATTTCTTATACTAGAACTTGTCATTATATACTATTTACTTCTTGTGAAATTTTTTGGTAATTATATTTTCCTTCTTGAGACTTTGTAGTTCTTATAAATATTAAGGAACCGGAGGGAATAATACCAAGTCTTGAACCCGAAACCCCATGCAACGTTCCCAGAAAACATGCCACAAAGCCATGAGTGAACCTGGTCAAGATTTTGTAATTCTCCTTTTAATTTTTGAACGTTTTATAAACTCGTATTATCGTATATTATTGCAATACTACAGATGCTCACACCCCAAATAATCGAGGAAACCCATTTTTAACTATAGTGCTCTAATTGGGTCATATTCAAGTATTATTAGATTTAATTAGGAGTGGCTCTCCTAATTAAAATCTTTAACTTGAAATTTCAATTGCAATGATTTAGTAGTACATGTAATCACATAACACCATAAGCATTCTTTATTTGTTGGGAGAAGGGAGACACTTTATTCCGCGGAAGAACCACTATTTTGATATGGCGGCGGTTGGTCTTTTTGTTGCTAAAAACCGATGATGAAGGTTCGTATTTCCATTGGAGAAAGTTCAACAACTAGCTTTTCTGGATCCACGGCTCCTCCTCTTGACACGTGGCCTCCCTCACGTGCTTCTTCTCCTTCTTCTACCTTCCAAACTAGTCTCTTCTTCTCCATTGTTGCTCTTTCTTGGTTTGCAGATAGACTCGTCTCTGTTATATGCTTTATCTGAATACAATAAAACGGATGCTCAAGCATTTAATAAATAAAATCACAATAATAAGGGTAAATATGGAAAAATACCATTAAACTTTTACGTAAAATACGTCTAACACTATATGTTTTTCGGAGGTACAAAAATAACCATGAACATTTAAAATAAGAGTAAAAATGTTAGCACCATTAAATATAATCTAACACTATTACATTTTGGAGCAGGCCCACGCTCTTTTTGCCACGCTCTTTTTGCATATGCACATGTAAACGGCGCTATGTTATATTACATCTAGTCCTAAATATAATATATAGTTTGTAGTGTAATTGTACTACAAACTATGTCTATATTTAGGATCAAAGGAGTATTTAACAGTGCTGTAGCATTTTTGCTTCAATTTTGAATGTTCATAGGCATTTTTGGCTGGATACACTTTTGATAAAAATTTATGGATATTTTTGCATCTTAACCCTTTTTTAAAATTTGTTCATAGGTATTTTTGGCTGGATACCCTTTTGATAAAAATTTATGGATATTTTTGCATGTTAACCCTTTTAAAAAATTTGATTAAATTATATCTTAAGCATTCTTTGAGGAGGAGAGAGAGAGAGAATGCCATATGCTCTTTTACCTTTTTGCCCGGTAACACCTTTTTCAGTTCAACACTCGCCTTCACTGAAAGATCCTTGTCCTCGTCCACCTTGTATACGACCAAAACAAGAAAAGAATATTTCAATAACGTTCCAATCCTAATTAATATACGTTAAATACTTGAGCTAAGATAAACAAAATGACAAATAAATACTCTTAAATATTGTCCTATAATTAGAACCAAAGGGAGTAATATATTTTTCAAATTTCATCTTTTTAAGTTGTACGTTCAAATGATTTACCTAACAAGCGTGTTTGTGTAACTGTATTCAATTCAAATGCTTACCTCGTATAAGTGAGCCAGCCGAAAGAGAACATGTTCATCGTCCAGCTCCTGCAGAATTCAATACGCAATATCACAGTTTCAGTGACCAGAAATCTTACAAATCAGTACTTGTTTCCATGGAAAACATGTATTCACCTCAAGTGTTAATATTGCAACATTATCTGGAAGCTCGTACGAGGAATCGATCCCCGAAAAGGTTGTCTGGTGAGAATTTTTCCAATTATCTTCACTCTACAAAGGTGGAAAAATGGTTTCATCAATAACTAAGAAATTGACCGGACAAAGCAATTCAAACATAAAATCCAGATTATGTACACATCTTAAAGGATGAGCTCATCTAATCTAACCTGTTCTGTGAAGGCTAAAAGAAACGGCGAGTATATCTCCTGACCAAACGAGCGACGCCACCTAGCACCCTCTCCCACTGGATCAATTCTGAAGTAGTACTTACCGAGCACCTGAACAATAGTAAAAAAGCTTAAACTTGAACACTTCTTCATATTGAATGTATTATAGTGGTAGTATTATATATCTAGCCTATGGAGAAGGAGAACCCTTTAAACTTGTTAGGCTCTCAATGAAAGCACATCTGTTATGATAAATGTCCAAAGGGAAAGTTCAATCCCAAAAAACTAGCCTATTGGAAAGGAGAGCCTCTTGAACTTATAAACCACACTTCACTCTCAGGCTCCCCAATGTAGCACTCATAACAGTATCACATTAACATAAAATCTGAAGGCTAAAGGGAAAGTCCAATCCCAAAAGACTAGCTCATTGGAAAGGAAAGACTCTTACTTAAACTTTTTAACCACACTTCACTCGTTAAGCTCTCCGATATGGGACTCACAACAATATCACATTAACATAAAATCTGGAGGCTAATTGGGATGTTCTTACTGTTAGTCCAGAGCACTTATTATCAATGCAAACTGTTTCATTCAGTGGCTCACCGACGCCCCTGCCATCATCCACAGTTAACCTCCTACAATGGGGACAATAGAGCTTTAGGTATTTGAGTATTGAATAATAACGCATCAATGAGCTTGTCAACTTGACCAGTGTGAGGTTGTGAATAACAGAACACACCTGTGAACCATTAGCTCCACTTGTCCATCAACGATGCTGGATCCGCCGACTGACCGATCCACTAAAACAGAAAACTCTTTACTCTGATCTCTCAGGTAAATCCCAAGATTGAGCTGAAGGAAGAAAGTAGATTCCAGTACGTGACCACCTTAAAAACAATGCAGTTTCATCACGTGCATTACTGTAATAGAAGGTTTAATGAAACATACAGGGTAATAATTTCCAGCAATTGGTTGATTGACTTCCAAGTTCCAGTCTTTTCGATAGTTTCGGATCTGAGCAAACAAGCGTTACAGTCATAGCTAACATATGCATGTGAAAAATACTAACTGAAGATTAGTTTCTGATCTTGTTGTGACCTACCCTTGTAAGAAAATCACGTCCATTAGAATCGGTATAGAAAGTTTTGTTGCTTGCAAGATTTGTTTTAATCTGAGCGGCGATTTCTTTGCCAACTCCATCATCAATAGGTATGGGTCCAACCTGGTGTCAAATAGCTCCATCATGATTATTTTCTCATACAGAAATAAATACTAACAGTATTCACAAGCATCTGCATTAGAAAATCTCAGGAAAAAAAAAAAAAAAAAATCAAAAATGAAATGAGAAAGAGAAAGATATACAATAAACTCGACTTCAGCATGCTCTGTCCCCTTGTACAGTCTAGTGATCTGTTCAAAGAAACCACAGTAAACATGAGCATATTGATAAAATCAAACACTTCACATGAAGACAGCAATTTTTGTTGTTGTCTTTGGTTTTTATTTTATTTTAAGAATAATACCTGATATATCCATGAATTGATCTCCTGATGCACCTCATGAATTAAAGGTCCCCTCAAAACTGTGAGCTGAAATTTAAAAATGAAGTCAACAATTTTTCTATTACCACTGAATATAGTAATAATTTAGGCAAATTAATTACCTTTCCTTCAGATTTGATGGGATATGTACCATTGGGGCGAAAAATGTATGCTCCTGAGGCCTTAATAAAACATTTAAATGGCTTTCATTAGAAACTACTATTAAACCATAAACAAGATTCACAACAGAGAGTTTTATTACCTGAGAAGTCTGAGTATGATCATTTCCATACCCAGCATAGAAAGTGTATGTTTGATCCATTGATTCTTTGACCTTCCATTGTGAACAGCAATTAATAATGAAAACCATGTAATCATTCATATGAAGATCATAAAAATAATCAGTGCCTTTAGGTTGAACCAAATTAAATATTACCTTGCTTCTGGTGTTGATATAATCAGTTAGTTTCCCTTTGTCCACAGAATAAACTAGTTTCAAGTTGCCTGGGCCTACTTCAAATGATTGATTCTGACTTCCTGACTTGTATGCTGTAAGTCTTTCCGAAATAACAGCCGAACCTGCAATTTTTCTAAAAGATTAAAATTTTGTTTACACGCAAAATATGGCGATTTTATAAGTTTTTATGCATGTATGATACTCTCAAACCTGATTGATTAGCGCTTGATATGTAGTAAGTGCTAAAACCAAGTGGAGGAACAGCTGCTGAAAAAGCAAGCCAATACTTGGGATTTACAGTTGGAGACACACCAAGGTATGCCTTAGCATGGTAGTTTCTTAGAGCCAGAGAATCATTAAGAATTGGTACAAGCTGGGATTCGATTTCTTTTCCACTTGAATCCCGAACTCCAACATTTTCACTGATAACCTATGGCAAATTTGAACATTATGTGATGTCAAACAAAAGGAGCATCCATTTCATGCGATGTGTTTTTCATATCAAGTTGGAAACATCTTTCATTTACTGTAATGCATGAGGTAATTCCACAGCACAATGTTAAAATAAATAAATAAAAATAAACTCACAGGGATTCTAATAACATTCTCTCTTTTCCATCCGAGAGGATTGTAAACAACAACAACCTGCAAGAGACAATATATTACTGAGCGATGAATCGTGAAAGATCAGATTCTTTGGTTCCAATTTACGTAAACTCAATCCATCATCAGATAAGATGTGAACTCCTCACCAGGTTTTTCCTATTTGAAAAATCAACTTCTGATGCAGGACAGTAACTTATGTTCAAAAGTGGACACTGTAATGACAAGATAAAAAAATATCAATGAAGCAGACATAAAAGAAAATGCACAATCAAGAAGTCAATCTCAGGAGAGTCTTTGAACATTGCTTCTAGGAAAACTTTGGGATCAGTATTTGCCTGATGAAATTGAGTTTGTGAACCATCACAACCAGATTTGGATGTTTTCCCAGTTATGCAAGCAAGTGATGCTGCAACAACTTTCTCAGCCTGTACAAGTCATTAACGAAAGGAACATTTTTTAAGGTTGAGTTCAAGGAAAGAAGGTTTGAGAAAGTGTATAGTAAATAGGTGATAAGTCTCATTCCCACTCACCTCGGAGTAACCTATTGAAAGCCGCTTCGCATAATCATTAGCCACATGCTGCTTTTCTGTTCCACTAACTGCATCATGGTGTTGAGCAATAGCCAAAGCATCTGCCAGTGAGTCAGTTTTAGGACCTGACACGTTCTTTCCTTTATAATATTCCAGCTGTCTTGCTGCCTGTTTAAGATTGAAGGATTGTTCTTTATCACAGGTTTCAGATTAGCATAGAGTTCAAAACGTCTCAGAAGTGTCATATGCCTTCATCTTAATGATTATGAGGTAGCTTGAGACATGGCAGTCACAAAAGCTTACCAAATAGTACGCGCTCATTGCTCTAACATAACCTTTAATAGCTGGTCTACTTGTAAAATACCCAGTCCAATACGCATTTATAACATCGGCATACCTAACATGAGACAAAAAAAAATGAAGAATTAAAAGTATACACAGCCTATTAAGAAAATAGTAAGTCAAGCCAATGATAAATTGATATGTAAGTACAGAGGGCATAATTGATTTGTCTATCCATTTTTTGTAGACTGGGAATAATGAGTTTAAGGGTTAAAACTCACGGAAAGTAGTCTTCGGTCTTGATTGGCCATGCCTCCTTCGCCGAATACTTTGCATCGGTGTAAATTGATGGGGTCGAGTACAGGGCATGAACCCTTCCATCCTAACGAAACAAGAACCCATAGTCTCATTAATGTGCTGAACTACTCTAAAGGCTAATAAGCTGTTAGCTTAATATAAAACCATGAATCAAATTTTGCAATCAAGTTTACGATGTGAAATTTCATTTATGTCAGAAGTGATATGCAGCGTGAATCGATTATGTGAATTGTGAAAGTATAAATATTTGAATCAGATTTAGTCAAACCTTATCCTGGGAAATAAAACATTATAAGAAACTTGTAAGCTAAGAAACAAGTTAAAGAGTAATAACTTGATTGACATAATGAATGAACTTATCCATCTGCCGAAACCAACTAGTTGCATATTGGTACTTGAAATCTGTTCCCATCGTCCACATTATATGATTTGTGCGAGTAATATTTGCCTGAAAGACACAAGAACAAACAAGGTAATCCATTTGGATCATTCCTATTTGTTAATATTTACAGAAAATAGAACAATGGCTACCATTTACAGGTTCTATTAGTTAAAAGCATGCACCATTTCAGACACTGAAAAGATGCTCAGCTTGTCCACATGGCTATGCTCATTGGCTGGCTCACTTGCATACTATAGAATCTACAACTGTTTATCTTACCTGAGATAGAGCAGCTGAAACAAACTCGTTTACTCGTTCGGGTACATTGTAGTCAAACAAATCAGTATCATCCTTCAAGTGATAAAAAGGAGTACACTGGCTTCAGTCTTTAGTTGGAAAATAAAGCACAACACTTTTCAGTTATAATTTGGCATAGATTTAACCTGGACAATAGGAGAGTCATCATTTACTTCATAGTAGAAATTATTAGGAGGTTCATAATTCTTAGGGAATGCTCCAGAAAAGATCTACATGCAAGAAACACTTTCAAGGATCAACAATTAGATGCTGAATCTTTAATACACTAATCATTAAAACCACTCCAGGGCTACACACTTGTGCAGATGAACCAAGGCTTTTAGAGGCCCTCCAAACAACTTCAAGTGACTTGTCATCTTTCCTCTTCGCTCTGTCTTGGTAATCGATCCGCGCAAAAAACAGAGAGTCAAATCCAACCTATGACAGCAGTTCAGATACCTTGACGGTGAGTCAAACCCAACCTATGACAGCAAATCAGGTACTTTGACAGTTTTTTTTTTTTTTTTTTTTTTTTTTTTTTTTTTGAGAAAATTGGTGGAAAGTCCATATTTGGAAATTTTATCAGTCAGAAGAACTCCATATACTTTTATCCATAAAAAGTACCAGTACTCCACAAATTTTGTACATATGAAGTACAGGTACTCTGATTTAGATCCTTCTCGCAAATAAAATTTCCAAGCAACGATTTTTCCCCCCATTTTTCCTTGTGTTTTTCAATCAGTGTTCAAATTGTGAAACCTAGCAAAACATAAGCTTACCTCCGCTGACAGCAGATAAGCCTGAACTGCAGAATGCCCAAAGGGATCGATTTGCCAACCTATTCTTGGAGTTACATTAAATTCTTGTTTGAGAAACCTATGTCCAAGAGTTGTCTGGTCAATCATGTCAATGTAATGAGTGGCTGCCTCATCATGCATACACATACCCCCATTTCTGCAATCTCATGTCCACAATCTTACATATTAATAGAATATAAAAAACTCAAGCTCTTTCCCTTGTTATTGATTTAAAAGTATATATTATATACTGCAGAAGGAATACGGAATGTATCTTTATACATGAACTCCAATTGACCAGAGTTGACTAGCTGCTTCACTGTGTTCTGAACCGCCTCGCTCTGCTCTCTCCACCAACGTTGGAAAAAGGCCTTTAAGAAAATTAAAACAAAAATATTCTCAAATTTAACTTCAATGTCAAGAGTATGAGCTAATTATGCTTATTATCAGTATCATGTTATTCTATTCTCTTAGTTGTGAAATCCGAAATATATGAACAATTTACTGAGGATATTCCTGGTCAAAGTTGTTGACCACCAAAATTATTACCTTCAAATTTTTATTTCTTCCCCATATTTATTTTGAGGGAAAAACATGTTAATGACTAAGAAGATGCTAAATTAAAAGGAATCATCTGCAAAAAGAAAAACAAAACATACACATGACATAACAGACTGAATCATAAGACATGATAGATACTTACCTGTTCAACATAAATGAACTTGCGATTCTTGTCGGCCAACAATGCTGGTATCAGAGAATCTAACACATTTTGAACACAAGCTCCCTGTATTTCCATATCAGAGAAACCAAAAATGATGAATCAATATTTCAAATTTCACACAGAAATTATTGAGAGAATAAACAGTAAGCGAGTAAGTGATAATGACCTGAATGGAATTGTTGGAACCAACGTAGTACTGGTCGACGGTCTTCAACCACCCAACATCATCGTGAGTGTGAGGTACCAAATGAACATTGAGCTTCCCAGGAACAGTGGTTGACGTCGTATTGTACTTTATATACTTTGACTCCGACGATAAAACAGAACCCAGAAACAGTACAGCACATAGAAACACAGGAATCGCCATTGAAGTGAGAAAGGTTAAGCACGCTTCAATTCAAATGAATCCCACCCATTTTAAGCATGAAGGAAGAACGAGAAGTGGGAAGGTAGGTGTTCAAAAGTGGAATGGATAAGTAACAGGCATGATCAGCTGATCATTTGCTGTATTGACTTTAATAATGGATTGATTCACGTTTTTGCTTTACATTAAGTCAGTGTCGAGTGGGGAACAATATTGGGTCCACAGGAGATTCCAAAGCCGAAAACAAAACGTTAATGATAAGGATTGGGATGTCTCCGCAAATGAAAACAAGTTCTGGAACTTTATTTTATTTTTAGCTCCAAGATTGAAGATTCCCACTTTCACAGTGAGCAGTAACTCTGAAATATGAGGATCAACTTGTTGGCGAATAGGAGAAGTTAATGGTTACGATTGTTTGACTTGTATGCTTACATCCTCTAGCATTATTATTATTATTACTACTGCTACTAAAATTGACAGAAAATTAAAATATCATTTAGATTAAAAAAATCCTTAAAATATTTACTAAATTAATAAATAAGAAATATGTAATATGGTCGAAATTTAGAATTCTAAAGTTTAAGGGTTGATAACTTGAGTATAAGAATTATCTACTTTGGTATATCCAAACTTCTAATTGCTACTCCCTCTAGTCCTAATTATAGGTTTTTATTTACAAAAGTGTTCCTATAATTTTACACTACAAAAATGTACCTATAATTAAAACGGAGGTAGTATTTTTAATTATCATTGTTTATACTTAAACTTCAAAATATCATGTTCTTTCTGGATTACCATTTATCTTTTTACTAATTTAATACACATTTTCTATTGATATAATTCAAATGGTATTTCTTTCCCCTTATTATTATATTTTTGGATTAGATAGAGATTATATTATAAAATAATATAAAGGGGGTTATCGAATCTTTTTGACTGTTGGCAGGGCTGCATATTAGCACTTCTGACAAAGGTGGTCCAAAACTTGGTGCAAGAAATTATTACTTCCTCTAATTTTAAATATATAATATAATTTATAATGTAATTTATATTATAAATTATGTCTTATATTTAAAAATAAAAAGATATAAAGAAAGAATGGCCATTTCTAAGTTAAAAATCTATTAATAATAGGATTTGGTTGTTCGGTTAAGTTAGTGTTTTTGTTTCGGCCTCTTGGTTAAGTTTCTTTGATGAGACAAGAGGAAAATAAAACAATGTGAGAAGATTTGAGCAGCATGGGATCGGTCAAATATGGCCCGCGGCTCTAAACTTGTCACATCAAACAACTGTCTTTCTCCCTAATTAAATAGAGAATGGTTCCCCAAGGTTGAGATGCCCTCGGGAGGCACACTGCATACACGTTTAACTGATCGTGCTTCAAAAAAAAAAAAAAAAAAAATGTTTTCAACGTCTTTATTTAAATAAGAAAATAGAGAATAGTTTTTTTTTTGCTCGAAGGGGGTATTATATTACCACTTCAGAATAATAAGCAGATACAGAGAAGGTCTTGCCAAAGCTTACGAAATAAAGAAACACAACTACAACATAAACAGGCCGAAGCCAATCAAAATATAACAGGGAAATAAATTAACCATCCTCCCTTCCGGTACCTGCGTGCAAAGCATCAGCCATGACTAGAGAAGTCTGTTGAGCATCCAAAGCTAGAAGAGGAAACAAAGAGAGTGTTGGTTGGAAAACCCACCTAATAGGGCACACCCCCTTATAAGCAATTGTTGCAAGATGATCAACAACACAATTACCCCCACGAGGAGTAAATGAAAGTGAAAACCCAACTTTGGAAGACAAAAGACTAATAATGTCATGAATGATTTCTCTACAACTTCAGTCATAGGATGAAGGAGATTCAGAAGCAACACAATTAATTAGAGAAAGGCAATCTGACTCAAAAATAGCATCATCAATCCCTATATCCATAGCAATCAGTAGAGCTCTTCTAAGCGCCAAAGCTTCTGTCATAAAAGCCAAGATGAATTTCAATTTATCAACAAATCCCCATATAAAATGGCCAACAAAGTCCCTGCAAACTACCCCAATGGCAGCCACATCATGACCAAGATGGAAGGCACCATCTAAATTAATTTTGAATTTACCAACAGGGGGCGCAATCCAGCGTGTTGAGCTACTAATATTTCTATTATTCAAATCAGATGTGCTCTTCAGACTACTCAGATTAACTAGGAACTCATCAGCACTCTTCCTAGCCATTTCAATAACCACAAAAGGGTTTGGTTCCACACCATTAAATACCTTTTCATTTCTTTGTTTCCAGATAAACCAAAGTGTCCAACAAACTAAAGATAAATCATGTGAGTTTAAGGAGGACATACCATAAATCCGAAGCCACCATCTCTTGAAACTAGTGACATCCGCAAACTCTGACCTGATCCCTAGTTGGCTGTCAAACCACACATAGCGTGTCCATGCACAATGGAAAAACAAGTGTTCAAGGGTTTCTCTCGCTAGCTCAATTCACGACATGGCATAACTTTGACTAGGGACCGATGCTTATGAAAGAGGGCAGCATATGTAGCAATGGCATCATTTAGTAACCGCCATATAAATTGTTGCACGCGGGGGATTATTTTAATTTTCCACACAGCCTTCCAACAGGCGGGAGACACAACGATGGAGGGTCCCGCCCTACAAGCTCCAACCGAGTGCTTTGCTTTTACCATCTCATACCCCAGCTTGACCAAATATTCCCCATTCCTAGCATTGGTCCACACTAATTTGTCTTCCAAGCCATTGCTAGGTATAGGGATATTGTAAATTGCATCCTTCACATGGTCCGATAGAAATTGAGATATAAGGCCAAGGTTCTAGGCGCCATCCACAATCAGATCACATACACGGCCTTGAGTGACAGCTTGGTCTTCACAATTCATAGGTTGTTTAAGTAAGGGAACACCGGGGATCCAAGGCTCACCCCAAATGTTGATAGAAGTACCAGAGCCATGTCCCACCGAAGATCTTTCAAGAGTACATCCCTACCATCAACCATACTAGACCAACACCAGGAAGCTTTACCGCCTTTAGTCGCTTGAAGAAAATTAGTCTTAGGAAAATAGATGCTCTTCACCACCCTTGCCCATAAATCATTTGGTTGAACCAAGAGTCTCCAAGCCGTTTTAGCTAATAAAGAGTCATTCATAAGACAGAGATCTTTGAAGCCCATGCCTCCTTGATCTTTACCAGAAGTTAAGAAATCCCAAGCCTTCCAATGTGTGCGTCGACCAAAAGCATTCCCATCCCACCAAAAATTGGCAGTGAGACTATGGATTTCTTTAAAAGTCTTGAGAGGAAATTTGAAGCAATTCATGGGAAAGATAGGGATAGCCTGTATTACTGATTTAATCATCACCTCTCGGCCAGAGAAAGAGAGAGAGATAGCCCCCAACTTTGGAGCTTACTTGTGACCCTTTCCCTAATATAAGCTAGTGCTTGATTCTTAGTCTTCCCCCAGATACTCGGGATGCCAAGATATTTACCCGGGTCGTCAGTAGCTGAAATTCCCAGTATACCTCCAACCATGGATCTGACTTCAACAGGGGTGTTGGAAGAAGAAAATACTGGACTTGTCAAGGTTAATTACTTGACCCGAGGCGGTGTAATACAAACGAAGAATTTTAGCGAGGTAACGACAATCCTTCCTGGTAGCTCTCTTATACAATAAGGAATCATCAGCAAAGAAAACCGTGTGTAAGCACCGGACACCCCGGCTCAGTTTAATCCCTGTAAGTTGTTTAGCACCTTGGCTCTTGCCGATCATCGGGAGAGGACCTCCGCCACAAGAATAAACAAGTATGGTGACAGCGGATCCCATTGCCGTAGACCCCGACTAGGGGAGAAAGAGCTAATACTTTCCCCAGATACACATATATTAATCTTGACTGATCGAACACAGTTCATAATAAGAGACACCCACTCCTCACAGAAGCCAAAACCTCAACGGGCCTTTTCAAGGAAAGGCCATTCAATTTGATCATATGCTTTGCTCATATCCATCTTGAGTGCAAATTCATGCTTTCCCCCCTGTTTTCTTCCTCCTGAGCTAGTGATAGACTTCATGAGCAATGATGATGTTGTCTTGGATACAGCGGCCCGGGACAAAGGCACCTTGGTTTTGGGAGATGAAATGATCCAGCAAAGGTCTCATCCAATTGGTGAGCAGCTTAGAAATGATTTTATAGGCAAAGTTGCATAGCCCTATAGGTCTGAAATGAGAGACATGTTCCGGCTTCTCCACTTTAGGAATCAAAACAATATTCGTCTCATTGATAGCATCAATCAAAGACTTTCCTTCAAAGAACTCCCTGACCATTTTAAAGATCGAATCCCCAACCTCATTCCAAGTATTATGATAGAAAACACCTGAAAATCTGTCGGGGCCTGGCGCCTTGGATGACCCTAGACTGAAAGCGGCTGTTTTAACCTCCTCTTTTGAAACTGGTAACATCATATTCTGATTCATTTCATCGGAGATCCTTGGCTCTATAAAATCAAGAACAACATCCATGCCCGAGGGGGCGAAGTGGTAAAGAGCTTTTGGAAAAATAAGGAAATATTCTGAGAGATAGCTGGTTTCTCCATAAGCCAATTGCCATCATCATCTCTAATGCACAAGATATTATTTCGCTACCTTCTTTTAAGAGTAGACAAGTGGAAGAAGCGAGAGTTCATGTCACCAAATTGAAGCCAACTAACTCGAGACCTCTACCACCAGAATTGCTCTTCAAGAGCCCATAACCGATCCAATTCCCCTTTAATATCAGCAATGGCACAAGAGGATGACATGTCCCGTCCACCCTGGTTAAACTTGGCAAGTTGCTCTTTTAAGCAATCAATTTTGTAGGAGTTATTAGGAAACTCCTTATAGCTCCATTTGACCAGATCCTGTCTACATTTAACCATACTATGCACAAAACCATCAACAACAGATAAATCATATTCATAAACCGAATGCCAACAGTTTCTAATTAACCGGATGAAATTCGGATGAGTAGTCCAACATACCTCAAACCTAAAAATACGTTTCCGGCGGTATCTATCAGGGTGGCATTGTATCCACAGTAAATGATGATCTGATCTAGCTGGGTCTACATGGAGGACGTGGAGATTAGGAAATTGTTCACGGAGAAGGGTATTCCCCACCGCCCTGTCTATTCGCTCTCGATTGTATCCGAGTGCAACCTATTATTGCACCAAGTGTATTGGAAGCTTTGAAACCCCAAATCATCGAGCTCACAATCCACAAGAAGCTAGTTAAAGTTCAAAATCTTCCTCCACGGTCTTGGGTTTCCACCCTACTTCTCTGACTGAGACAAAATGTCGTTGAAATCCCCAACACACAGCCAAGACTCGCAAATGCAGCCACTAATTCTACGACGCTCCTGCCAACAAAGGAGTCTTTCTTCTTCAACAGGTGGCCCAAAGAGGAATGTAACAATCGCCGGAGTAGGCAATGAACCAGAGCAAATCCGTGTGTGAATAATATTTGTAGAGGAGAATAGAATATCCACAGTAAGCAAATCAGACCACCACAACACAAGCCCACCACTAAGACCCACCAAATTAACCACCCACTCCTTAGAAAAACCAACTTTCTTCGAACTTTCCTCACAAAACTTGCCTTTTGCTTGGTTTCCATCAAGAAAACCAAATGGGGTTTCTTCCTGAGACACTCAGCCTTTAGGTTCCTAGCTGTCAGCGGCACCCCTAGCCCTTGACAGTTCTAGACTAGGAGATTTATGGCGAACCGGCAGCTGGTTCCATCTAGCCACCGGCTTTTGAAGAAGAAGAAGAATTACTGATCTCATGATGCTCCGTAATGGGACCAAACCAACTGTCGGGGAAGTCGATTTCTCCAGATATTGAAAAATCACCTAATATATCAGACAGGCCACTCAGAGAGCTAGGACGATTACCTTGTGAAGATCCTCGGATTGAGGTTCTGATGTTTCTCCGGCGAGCTTTAGGTCTTTGGGGATTCTTCGGGATTGAGATATTAGACTTTACAGAGTCTTCAAAGATTAGCTTTCTGGGTCTTTTCGCTGATGCCACGTCTGGACCCTCCTCACAGGGCCGTTTTAGTTTAATGTTCTGTAGCGTGAAGCTTACAACGGAGATTGGTGAAAGTGTAACCTTAGGATTTTTAGTGGGTTCACTTATTTCAGCCCCATCCGACTGAATAGGGGAGGCACCCGGGCCCACCTCAACAATCCAAGAATTGCAATTCCTAGACACTACCGAGCCCACTAGTTGGACTCCATCTTCACATTGGCCCATTATGTTATTGGAGAGAGAAAGAGGTTTCACATTGGTTGTCACCAAGGGGGCTTCGGCAGACTCACGTGAGGGGCAAAGGTCAACTCCATTAAATGCTTGCATCTGACCAGCCTCCATTCGGACTTCTCCACGCAAACAATCCGCCGACTTCACCAACTCCCCGCCAACATCCTTATTCCTGACAGGCACAGCCCCCGAAGCTATGCTTACCAACCCATCACCAACCCTAGGAGACCCGCCACTAGACGGAGCCTGAAGTCTCACCGGCGACCGACTCCAGGTGCTGCTATCACCTGAGGAACTCTTCGAAATGAACTAAGCTTCAATCCAGTCCAGCCGACACACCTCCAAAAGATGATCAAATGTCTTGACCGCCGGTGTGCTCAGCCAACTTCCATACTCAAGCACTCCATCCTCCTTATCCTGCAAAGCCTTGCTATCCTTGTGGGTTATTAAGATTTATAAGCGACCTCACTCTGATAAATCCCCTATCCAGCTTCCCTACCTCCATCAATCGTTCAAACAACAAAGTTTCCCCAACCTTATCTCCCAAAATCTTTGCATTGGAGCTATCAAAGGCCTCCAGAGGGAGGCCATGGAATTGGACCCAAAACGGAGCATTATCGAACTTGACATCACTAAGAACCATGTGGTCCTCCCACACCTGAAGATTAAGCAAAAAACCTTGTATTGACCATGGTCTGCCTTTTAAAATTCTCGCATATTCCTTGCAATCAGAGAACCTGAAAAAGGAAAATGAGTCTACTTCGGTCTAACTCAGTTATTTCAATCCCTGTATCTAAGTTCCATCCCTTTTTTATCATAGTAATCACAGTCGGTATATTAAGGTTTTTGCTGGTAAGGATCATGCCCACAAGCGTTCCTCCAGATTTCTCCACCTTCTGATTCATCCTCAGGACTACCTTCTTCATACTCTTACCACTACTACTCGCCCTTCCTCCATACCCTCCATCAACACCATAAAGCACAGGACAGAAACAAAGGAGACCGCTCACGAGACTATAGAAAGAAACGACATGGGGAAAGGAATAGGAGAAAGAAGAAAAGACGTGGTCGCTGTTCAGGGAACCCGACCAGAAGGATTCACGAAGAACCAAACCTAAACCCTCAGAGAAGGAGAGAACACTCACGGGGAGAGAGACTGCGTTGCAGAGGCCGACTTTTGAAAATAGAGAATAGTTCCGGCATTGTCGGGTGTAATTAAAAATATTTAGCTCTCTTAACAACAATTTCTACATTTATATTAAAGCTTGTTTTATTCAGAGTTAATACTTTATTTTGTCTTTATTATAAGGTACAAACTATAATTTCTCTTATATTAAGAAATGACATTTAAGTCATCAAATTAAGTTTAGTTGATAAATATTTCCACTTTTACCCCTACTTTATAAAGTGGAGAGAGAGAGACAAGAATTAGATTAGAAATACAAACTTAATGGAAGGGAGAGAGAAATATGCTAAATGGATTGGAAATACAATAGTCAATGAAAAAATATTGGTTCAATAAATGAAAGCCCAATGGCAAGAACCTAATAAATCGGTCAGTTAGGGACAGTTGGTGCTTTATAATAAGCACAAAAAATTATTGACAGTTAGTACCTTATAAGAAAGACAAGAGGGAGTACTTGTCATTTCTTTGAACATAATATTTTGGGCCAACCCCATCATGTCCTATTAATACAATGACTAGTCTCTGGCATGTTGGCGTCATATATGCCATATTTGCAATTAACTAGACATCATTGATCTTGTCTACTTGGACCAGACATTTTTATTGTTTGAGATCACAATTGGACACTCTAAGAGCACTTATTTACATAAATTGAAATAAGACTCACCTCGCAGTACTTACCTTATACATCATAAATAATGATTTAAAAGCAGCTTTCCAACTATGGTTTATGATATACAAGGTAAATATGAAAGATGAGATTTATCTTAATTTGCATAAATAAGTGCTCTTAAGGTGTCTAATTGTGACCTCAGCCAATAAGAATGTATGGTCCTCTCTGGTATGGCAAGTCACAAAAAACCTTCCTGTCTAAGTGTGTAATTATTTTCATGCTTTGTGGAATACAAAGAAAGTGCGCTCTGTCAATGAACCAATATACAACCTTTGTGCATTTTGCACGTATTTGCAATTACACGGGTTGAAATGCTTCCAAGATAAAACATGTACACTCTCTTAACTCGTCCTCATCCAATCCTTTCATAGGTCCGTGAAGATATGTTTCCAACCTACCCTTTACCAACCATTGATATGAGTGCCAATAATCGATATTCTAAATAAGATTTCCATGGTGATTGTAAAAACATGGATTGGTCCAGGTTTTGTTTTAATTTTAAATGTAATATCTTAATTTCATCCTAAAAATATGGATTAGTCTAGGTTTTGAATTAATTTTAAATGTAATGTCTCTATCTCTATCTCATCTGTGGTTTATCCTTATTTTCTTTCTTAAACTATGCTTATATATATATATATATATATATATAATTAATGCATAAGCTATATTTAAATCTTACCTGAATCATTGTTTACTTCTTGAAGAATAAAAGTAATGGGTATGCTAAAAAGCAAAGAAATCAAATCACCAATCATTAAATGACATTTAATCCACTACAATAAACAAAACATCATTTTTTTTTCAATGAATGAATTTTGTAAAGATTTTTTATTACTACACAAATATAAAAATTTATAAGGAAAAATTAATCTCTGAATCCTTATAGTTTCATTGAGTTTTGAATCAAGTCCCTAATCTTTGTTCCCTTTTTATTGGGTCCTTTAAATTTACTCTGTTAATCTTTTATGTATAAATCCATTAAATAACGATTAAAGGTGTTGAAAAAATGTGTTAGGCATTGATGATGTGTCTGATTAAGCACAAGTGAATCACATAGGCCATGACCAAATTAGGGCATTTTTGGGGAGAACAGGGTCGTCCATTGTAGAGGAGACTAATAGGGAAGAGAAGGCTGCCGATTCTGAAGGCTAAAGCACCGACCTCAAGTGGTTTTCCAGTCACGCTAGAACGGGCAAAAACACCATTGTAGTAACTTTCACTAAATATTGTGTCCAGTTAAAGCACATTGGATAAGTTATACTAGACTAAGGCAGTCAATGCCGTAGTATAACTCAACGACACCAATGCCGTCAAGATTTGCTACGCCACTGAGTGTCATATCAATAAATTGTACCGGAATTCGATAAGTGACGTAGAGGAAGCCAACGCCATTAATGACGTCATGTTTCCTGATGGCACTAGTGTGACGACACTAGTCTAGTTCATATCCCACAAGAACTTGTACACACCCAATGCTTTTATGTGGAAACTAAATCAAATCGGGACAACAGAGCAGCACTCATTTTCAAGTTTTCATTCACAGTCTTTGCACGGCTGCGATGGGCTATGATGCACAGACACATGAATTTTGGGGAGAAGAACATGTCCGACACGCGTATTATGTTATGTCTTTATTGTCACGTAACTCAAGTCAAAAATGTTACTTCCCATCGCCTATGTTGCACCGACACTGATACGGCATTTTCGACACGATACGTGACGTCGACACATTACTTCAAAAATACTAATATTTCAACACGTTCCGACACGGCTTAGGATTAAATAATATTTTTAATATAATGAGTGTATTTTAATAAAAACTATCACAGTCAATAAAAACCAAATTAAGAAACAAAGCAAAATAGGAAAAGACAGGAAACAGGGGGGAGTAATAAAAAAACACAATCACAGTCGGCATAAACACCCACAAAGAGAGAGTGCGACACAAACAGGGGAGGGGAGTGATATCGTGATCACAGAGAGAGGGAGAGAGTGAGACACAACATAATCACAACTATTAAAAGCACAATCACAATCGGCGTTGAAGCTTAAAGATGGAGTAAGAACACAGACATAGAGTGGGACACAAATCGGTCGATCACGGTCTCACGGATATCACGAGCAAAGCGGAGGAAGAAGAAAACACTCAGTCTTAGATGGCGTCGAGTCCAGTCGCTTTGATTTGGGAGAACCGCAGAAAACACTCACGCACGATTTGGGAGAGACGGCGAATCACGGCGTCGTCGATTTGGGATTTACGGTTCACTGAGTTGAGAGAGATGATTGTGGAGACGTTGCTGCTCGAAGTCGTGGATTAGGGAATTTTGTGGCCAAAATTCTTAGCTACAAAAAGCCTTCAATTTTTGAGAAAATTGCAAAATTGCTATTTGACTTTTTGACCAGCTTAATTCATGAATTTTTGCTCAATTCGCGTGTCTGGAAAATACGCATGTCGGACACGTTCTTCTCCCCAAAATTCACGTGTCTGTGCATCATAGGATATCACTATATGTTAGATATTAGGTGTTTTGCTAGCAAATGATAGGTCATTTGATCATTTGATACTGAATATTAGGTTCTCTAATAATAAAATTGAGTATTGAGAAACTTGACAATTAGCAAAGTATTGCATATATGTAATACAACAAATAACATTCAGTCTGCTAGCGCCTTAATAGCACAGTGACATGGGAGCTTAACTCTCCTCTTCCATGTCCAGAGTGCGAACTATGCCCCCTCCCCTACTATGTGTATCAAAAAAAAAAAACATTCAGCCTATTTGGATTGGCTTCTTAATACCTAAAAGCACAGTGAGATTTAAAAAAGAGTTCAAATAGATTGAGAGCTCGGTGAGATGGTGTTGGGGTGAGCTTGTCGATGAGTAGGCTATTTGAGAAAAAGCTCCTTCTAATAAGAAGCTTAAGATTCCAGCTTCTGGACAACATTGGAGAGTGTGCGGCATTTTGTCCTTTCCTGACCTCGTCTTTTCTTCTTCATGCCGGACCGGCGAGATAAAGAAACTACATAGAGTCCACCTTCCGATGAAACTGGACCAGTGAATTGGTTGCTTGAGAAACGTTGAGATGGTTGAGCTTGTTGCAGGGGAAAGAGCGAGGTCAGTGTCACCAAAATTATTAGCTTTTGGCGCCAAACATTCACCGAACGAAGGGATAGCAGCGGAGAAATTATTTTATCCGTCTACTTCTACTTCCCCCAATACTTCCGATCGAAACCAGCATTTCTAGAATTCTCTTTCACGAGAACGATGTGTCACTTTGTTTTGATTTTGGTTTCAAGCTTCCTCCATTTCTTTTTCTTCCCTTTACCAATGCTTTGTGTGTTTGGATCTCATTGTGTGCATTCTTTTATACATATATAAAAAATTATTAATTTCAAGTAAATTAAAATTAAGTGTTGCTCCTCTACAATGCTGAATAAAGTAAAGTGATGCATTTATAACCAACAAGTTATTAGTAGGGTGTTAAGTGGCTTCATTCTTTTAAAGAGAAAAATATAAGTTTAAATTCTAAAAACGTATTTATTGGGAGATACAAAAATAAATCATACAACTCATTTGGAAATCTTTAAGGGAACATTTTTCAAGATACAATACAATCGAATACTAAATATGAGCGTCTTATTCAATGAAGATTCAAATCTTAGTTTGTTATATTCGAAGGGACCAATCCTTCTACCAAATCCAATTACAAGTCACACTAGTTATCGTGAAAAAAAAAAAAAAAAGTTCAATAGAGGCCCCAATTCACTGTCTTCTACCAAATCTTATTTTGTTGTTGTTATCTTGAGCTGCTTGGTTTGTTTTTTTCCTATCATGTAATGCAGCCCAAGTTTGATATAATCCATCTTATACAATGTTTAATGTATTTTGATCTTTAAAAAATAATAATAATAAATAAATAAAAAGAATAATCTCGTAAAAAAATCCTCAACCAAAGAAAATCATCCTTGAATAATTTTTGTTTTTTTAACACCTCTCGTTTTCTCTCTCTCTCATCCTTCTAAAATTTGGGTTTGATTTTAGGAAATAACAGAAAAATACCACTTAAACTTTAAAATCTGAACTTGTTTTGTTAGAAAATCATTCATTTAGGATTTTAAATTTATAAGACTAAATGGTTTTTTTTTTTTTTTTTTGTGGAAACTTTTTTCTTTGTAGGTCTCATCCTTACCAAATTGCCTTTTATGGCAAATATTCCCCGGTTACCCTCAACCTTTTTTCCTCGCCTTGTTCTCTTCAATCTTCACAAATATTTTTATATTTCACTAATTGTGAATTAAAGAATCATAACAAAGAAATGTGATACATGAAGATATTATGTTTATACGATTCATTGATTTGTATTCATGATAATAAAATGGCGGGTGTTATTACGTAAAAATTTGGTGCATATGGGCAGAATGTTGGAGAAGACGGTGGCTTTGCTCCTAATGTCTCCAAATCATCAATAACTTTTGAATATCTCTTAAATTAAATGAGTAATATTCCACACATTATACAAACGAGGTCTTGGAAGAAAAATCATCCTCGACTGAACAAGACATTGTAGCATTTGATGTTTGTTTTCAATTTTGTTTCAATGTAGGGTAGGAGAGGGAAAAAAAAAAAAAAAAATTATTTTTATATATATTGGGTGATGTGTTTGGGGTGGAAAGAATTTTTGTTTTTTTAGCGCCTCCGTTTTCTTCTCTCATCCTTCTAAAATTTGATTTTTTTATGAAGTCTAACCATGCATTCATGATTATAAAAAAAAAGTATATGCTACCAAGTATCTAAATAATATACATACATCTTGATGCAATGATAGGGAAGTAACAATACTTGCTCTAGTTTGTGCCTCCCTAATGACTTGTTGAGGAGAAATTCTTGTTCATGCATGACAAACTTTGTTTCTTGCAAATTATATGTAGGGATTCTAGTAATTGAAAAGGGATTTATACATGATTTGAATGATGTGAAGTTGTAAAAACCAACTTAAATATTTTAGAACATTTTTGTGCGATGGATATTAGAAGAATTAACATCTTCTTTTTGTTCTGAGAAAACAAAAATAATCCAAATACAAAATTATAAATAAATATTTAAAAAAATTCAACCACATCTGGGTTAATGTGATCATATAATTGTTTAAATATGACACAGGAAACAATAACCAAAGCCGCTCTTCTAAAATAATAGACAGTCCTAATTCCAATCCATTATGAGGCAAAATATTTTGGGTAAAGTTGTCGCTAGTAGCATCCTTCAGTAATATTATTGATGGTGCATTCAACACCCCTTCAATGATATTACAGTGTTAGATATATTTTAAAGTGTTAGATGTGTTAATAAAAAATATCACAGTGCTGAAAACATAAAAAAAAATACAAGGATATTGTATGCACTGTAAATAAGTTTATGTGAGGAATACAGCTGAAAAATAACACTATATAATACTACATCTACATGATACATATAATATTTTATAATGAATAGAGGTTTAGACCCGCCATCTAATATTTTGTCTGCATTTCATTATATTAAATATTATACCTATATACCTCTAAAAAAAATATTATACTTGCACATGCTGACAAAAAAAGAAATATTCTAGTCATGTGAATCCCATAAACATAGCCCGCTTTCTTTTTTATTCCATTGTGGGGTTGATCTCACCTCTTTTTATTACTTCACTTCGCTGAAAAATTTTAAAATGAAATTTGAATTATTTGCCCATTTGTTTGGCTCGCTTTACGCTTTTTTTAAGGTTATTAAAATCGAACCGGCACCGAATTGGTCAAGGTCCCGGCAAGGGTTAATAGGTCGACTAGAGGCAAACCAGAGCTAAATTGGGGCCAAACCGAAAAGAAAGTGAAATTTTTGGAATTACTAATATGAAATTATAAATAATTTAAAAAAATGAGAGAATACCAAAGGAAGGTTCAAATTTCAAATAAGGAATGCATATGTGAGACTCAACTCAGTTTTCTTGGAATTCATATTAAAATGATTTTAAAATTTACAATATTAAAAAAATTATAAAAAAAGTATTACAAGAGAAGAGAAATCAGATGCGTGTTTATTGTTTAGTGACAAGACCCATCACCCCCAATTGCCCAAAGGTTAGATGCGTGTACAAGAGAATAAAATATAACTCCTTGAAGTTCTTATTGTTCATCCTCATTTTTAAGTCTTTCTTCATACCAAAGAAAGAGAGAGAGCGGAACGAAAGCAACCTCGGCTCAGTTGGTTCGTAGTTGGGTTCCCTTAAGCACCTAGTCAGGGGTTCGATCCTTGGCGGTGTGTATGGAGAAGGTTATTTGGCCAACACCAATACCCCTTCGGACAACTACGGTGCGAAGGAGGATTAGTCTTTGATGTCGACGGAGAACACCCCTTGATTTTTTATCAAAAAAAGAAAGAAAGAGAGAGAGCGGGGAGCAAGAAAGAGTGAGAACTAAGTTCGATATTCGACGAGGACCTCCAATCCCTCCACCAAACCAGATCGCAATGAGACACAGTGCGAAGACACTGGCTTGAAGCTTCGCACAGAACCCAACTTTGTTATTCCTCTCCGTCTTCCACTCTTCTTTTTTAAATACTGGATTGGCTGATGACCCGATTTCTATGGTTTTTCGAACAGGTTTCACGAACGGTTTGCTGGTTCTAAAACGAACCGATTGGTCCAGTCCAGGTTTGATAACCATGCCTTTTTTAGTTATCTCAAAAAGTTACCATCAAAGAGAAAGCTATGACTGCTTGCACGATGCTACAAATCTGGAACCTGCCAACTATAGAGGACCCTGATACCACTATATATTAGGTGTTCTGATACCAAATACTAGGTCATTTGATCATTTGATACTGAATATTAGGTTCTCTGATAATAAAAATTAAGTATTGAGAAACTTGACAATTAGCAAATTATTGCATATATGCAATACAACAAAGAACATTCAACCTGTTTGGATCGGCTTCTTAACGCCTAAAAGCTTAGTGAAATTGGAAAAAAGCTCAGTTGGATTGAAAGCTTGGTGAGATGGTGTTTGGGTAAGCTTATAAGTGACTGGGCTTCTCGAGAAAAAGCTCCTTTTGATTAGAAGCTTAAGATTCCAGCTTATGGACAGCGTAGGAGAGCGTCCTTCATTTCGTCCTTTCCTGACCTCATCTTCTCTTCTTCATGCCTACATAGAGTCCACTGGAAGCAACATACGGAACCAGGACCAGGGAACTGGTTGCTTGAGAAACGTTGAGGTGGCTGAGCTTCTTGTAAGGAGAAAGAGCGAGGCCAATGTCATCGAAATTATTAGCTTCTGACGTCGAACATTCACCGAACGAAGGGATAGCGGTGGAGGAATTATTTTATTCATCTGCTTCTCCTTCCCCCAATACTTCTGAAACCAGTGTTTCTAGATTTCTCTTTCATGAGGCTAGTACGTCTCTCTATTTTGATTTTGGTTTCAAACTTCCTCCATTTCTTTTTAATTTCTTCTTTTTACCAATGCTTTCTGTTTGTGGGTCTTATTGTATACGCAAACCTCTATTCATGTTTTTGATGTAATATCTTGAGACTTTTGTTGTGATCATAAAGAAATTATGGTTGTTTCGTTCAATTTTGATGATGTGCTTCCTATTTTTGTGTTTTGGAATTTCTCTCTTGGTGATCTAGTAGGAGAACCCAGCCTTTCCGAGGCTTGGGATCTGAATTCTGATGGAGCTAGCAAATGAGAAGCAGTGGAGCCATATTTCCAATGTAGCTGACCTCATGTCCAGCTACATGCCGAAGTTCATTAAATACATCTAATTAAGGATATTATTGTTTATTACTTTTTTAATAGCAATTTAACTTTTTATCTTCACTTATCGCAATGTATACAACTAATATATATATATATAATAAGATTCACACTCTTTTCACTCATTTTTCATCTCAACTCACTTTTCAAATAATAATCCAAACACGTTTCAATTTTTTTTAAAAAAAAAAAAAAAATCACTTATCATCATTGTCAATCCAAACAAAAACCGCATTTACAATCCGACATTTTTCCTATCTTAAAAATCGATTAAAAATAAGTCATTTCTCCTCCTACTAACCAAACAAGCTCATTAACTTGTTTGAGGGCATGTGTAAATATATTTTAAAAGTAATTTATATATATAAAAAAATCCTACTTTATTTAATTATTTTGTTTTGAACATTTGATGAGAGATTTATTGGAATCGAATGGCTCTGGTACCACTAAATATTAGGTGCTCTGATCCCAAATGGTAAAGCTCTGATATTAAATATTAGACACATGAATGTAACTGTTTTCCCTACAAAGTTATTTACATCGTGCAATAATCGACTTGATCATGTGCATCAACCCATGAAGAGAGAGACGGATGAAATCTGATACCAATTCAATGGGAGGTGAAACACTGATAATACAAGTTCTCCAACAAGGCCTTAACATGTTTTTGTATGATGATCTATTAGATCTATCCTCGTTGTTAGGTAGGTAAGCAAAACAATCTTTGTCGTGATTAGATTGTGTGTCAAATGCTATATAGGTGAAAACAACACTATAAGGCTCAAAGGAACAGGATTTGTGGAGAAAATCTGAATCATATCAACCAATTCACACAATAACATGGAAAAACTTATCAATATGAGTATTCATTAGTTAAAACTTGCTCAAATTCATGAACAAATAACTACTCCAGATCAGTTAGGTTCTGATATACTAATAAAAGAGGTATTTAAGGAAAAGGTGCATAATTATTTTTTTAAAATAACTAATTTTTTTTATTTATTTAAATTAATTAGTTAATACCTTAAATTCCAAATGGAGTATAATATTGATGAAAATGAATTCTTTGAAATCTTATAAATAAATAATTACTTTAAATTTCAAAATATATGTAACAAACCTGATTGTTTGTCATGTTTTATAACAACATATGAACCAATTATATGGAATCTAGCATACATTTCAGAGTTGTGGGTGTCTGTGAGAGTTGAAGAATAAGAATTTTTAGAACAAATTATATTATCTGCAATGTTGTATCCTTTTTAGTAAAATGAAAGTTGAGATAGAGTTCAAATCTTATATCATGTGGGCCTGACCCTTTTACAATGGCTTTAGGGAGACAAACCTCTAATAGTTTGGTTATGGGACAGTGCAATTAGATGTAGCTCCGGGCTTGTTGTCCAGAAAAATTCTTAAAGCCCAGTGTTCTGCTTTAACAGTTGTTGGGTGTGTGTGTGTGGTTTCATCCTATACCCCTTATATCAAAACAAAAAAAAAACAAAAAAAAATCCTTTGTGTAAGAGAGTGCCTAGGTTATTTGAGGTTGACCAAGAGTATTTGGGATTAATTTTCCCTTTGTGTAACTTTTCTTTCTTGTAATCTAGGCCTTGGCCTTCATCCTGTTATCAAAAAAAAAAAATCCTATACCCCTCGTACTTGGGTTCAATGGGAGAAGGGATCGGACTTCCTCACCTAAAAAGGTTCGATCCTAGAGTTGGTCAAGGCGCTGGGGGAGACATTCTAGGGGTCTATAAAGCAGTGAAAACGCTGGGTGGAGGTAGAGGCATGTGTACTCTTCGACCCGGTATGCCATGTGATTGGGCTCCAAACGCTTTACCCTGATCATGGGTGAGCTCAACCCCTTTTCTAAAATTTTATATATATATATATAAAAAAAAAAAAAGGTTTCATCCCATAAGATATATGTAGTTAGTTTGGAAAGGACATGATTTGTTGAGACAGGGAAAAAGAAGATTCGTCCTAGGGAGAAAGAGCGGGAAAAGAGGAGGGTAGTTTTGGTAATTGAAAAAGGGAAAAGGTACAAAGTCCCTGAAATGAGAGAGAGAGAGCATGGGGAAAGCATGTTGAGTTAGAAGGGTAAAAGGCCAAAAAGTGTTAAAGGAAAGGAAGAGGATGACGAAACTGTGTACTTTTTCCTCTGCTCTTCAAACTGACACCAACCTCTCTCATCTCCTACTCCCCTCTCCCTTTCTCATCCATACTTATTTTGACCTTTTCAATTTAAAATAATTTTTTTAAAAATAGATTTTATAATTCACAAAATAAATGTGAGAATGATTTTGTTCCAACTTATAAAAAATGATTTCTGAAACCATGATTTCGCAGTTACCCAAACGTACACTTTACACTTCCTAGACTTCTGATTAATTTTCACCCTTCATTTGATTATTTCTTCCTCTATTTACTACATTTCCATATATATTTTTTAATAAAATTATCTCATAATTAAAATTATTATGTCATTTTTTTAATATTATTGTCAAGTCTAATTAGAGACAATTCCTTTTTTTATCCAAAAAATTATATATATTTTAAGAGTCAAATTTCTTCGTCATTTTGCATGAGTCTCAAAAGGCGCAAAGGAGGAAAGATATTATTAGAGCATGCATAATGTTGTCACCATGTATATACTTTTAGGGCTCAAGTTGCCTTGTGGAAGATATTAGAATCTTTCTCTGCTAATGATCTATTTTTTACTGTCCTTTTTTATTTGGAACGACAAGCTAATGCTGAACTAGTGGGAACCTGAGAGCGTCGTTTCCTTTTCCCCCCTGCTAGGATTTCTTTCTCCATCTTTGATAGGGTTTCTCACGCCGCCGTAGTGAAGACCTCTGATGATGATCTCCGATGGGTGCCACTCGAGGCTGTGGGGCTCCCTAATCACAAATGAAAGCAAGGCCTTGAAGGGTGATAATCGAGGAGTGAGAGTAGCGGCTTTCTGAGTAAATCAGTGGCGGAGCAGCGTCGCATGAGTCAGAGATGGATAATTTTAGAACTATGGATTCTAAGGTTAGAGGTATCTTCAAGCTTCATGGCTTTTCTAATACTGATGGTCTTTTGGGATTAGGCTTTGAGATTGTTAACATGGTTCATATTACTGGATTAACTTTGCTGAGTAATGTTAAATGCCTAGTATTGGTGAGGAAGACTATTTTTATGTGGGGAAGAGTAGGATTAATATGATTATAGGGCTAAAAGTTGGGCCATTGCTTGCTGTTCTAAAAATAGTTATGATTTATTTGAGGTATCTGATTGTGGGAGTGGGAGGAAGACGAGTTATTCTGTTGGCCTGAACTGTGTATGGTTTTTAGATGACCATTTAGCAATGTTTGTTTAGTGAGTCTGTTTCTTTGTCTTCATTATTAGCGAGACATGTGCCTGTTCAATGGGAATGCCAACAGTGTTCATTTTCGTGCCAGGTGGACTGTCAAAGCTTCATTGGATAGTCTTACCCTTTAGATTGGATATCTCAACCTTCACAGCTACAGGCTTATTTGGTGTTTGGAGTGTTTCTTTTCATCGTGTTTCGTTTTCTTTCTATATCAAGGACCTTTTATTGGCTTGTGGGTCCAGTTTTAATTTCTATGTCTGCACTTTATTTTGTAATTTCATTTTGTTGGTTGTTTTCGTTTCAGTCTAAGACATTGTAATTTCTGTTCTTTTCAATATATTATTATTTTCTCTGTTGAAAAAAAAAAAAAAAACAAGCTAATGCTTGAAGAAGTGCCGGACCCGTCTCAAACGAGGGCGATAGCTATAACGCTAAACTAACAGAGCTTTGGTAATAGAGCTATGATCGCTATCATCTCTTACCCAAATGTGTGTATATATATATATATATATATCTATATCCTTTAGCTAGGCTCTAAAAAAAAGTCTATATATATCATTTCAAGAATGGTATCCTTTTAGAGCTGAAGTTGCCTTGTGAATGGTATTAGAATACGCAGATATTAAATACTTAGACATTAAATTAAAGGTATATATATAAAAAAGGAGGTATATATATCCTATTAATTGGCAACTCTATCCTATCCTACATACACATATATTCAAAATTCAACAGATGAGGCTCTCATATCAATGACTAAATATGGTCTACCGAATACTTCTTGTCAATGCCCAGAGCGTTTGGTCACAACATGCATACATCATATATATACACATTATTTGTTTTCGATACATTAGATCATACATTCTTCATAGCTGCACTTTAACTAGAAATCTTTCGATAATAAATGCACCCTTGTACAAGAGGCAACAATGAATTTTCCCCCTCTTGTTCAAAACCTCAATATATCCTTGAAAAGTCTTTAAACAATGATGCGCTATCTTGGCAACAAACTGGAAGATTTTTTGCCGATGAATCTTTCTCTGACGATGATCATTAATTATAAGAATAAAATTGATAAATAAGTATTAATTGTTTTCAGAGTGATTTATGTTGTGAACGACGTCATTCTTATTAAAGTGACTGATATTGTAAACCAAAGAGAGTAATTAAGTTAGTTTAATTTATTGCGAGTTGTTATTGCACCAACTAATTATTGTACTCTCACTACAAAAAAATTGACGTTTTGTAGCGGTTAAAATTACGTATTTGTAGCGGTGAAAACCGCTACAAATGAAAATAGTAGCTTGTTAAAGAACCACTACAAAATAGACCGTTGCAAGACTTTTTTTAACAGCTTTTAAAAAAGCGCTATTCATGTAATAAAACCGCTACTGTATTAGTAGTGGTTTTGAGTTACCACTACAAGATGACGAATTTCAAAAAAATTGGCACCAATATTTTGTAGCAGTTGTAAAACCGCTACAAATATTAGATAAAATTTCATAAATTGCGCCAAATATTTAATCCAAATTTGAATTAAAATTTGTAGTGGTTTTACAACCGCTACAAAATATTGCAAAATTGAAAAAAAAAAATCATAATTTGAGTCCACTGTTATAATTTTATGTTGAATATTTTTATTATTTAAGTGACAAATTAAATGATAATAGTTAATATTTAAAAAAATGATTAACTTAAGTTTGATAAGTATAAATATTATGTTGGTATAATATTGAGAATGTGTAGATAATAAGGACTTATTATGTTGTCCACCTCTCGAGCAAAAAAATTATTTATCCATTAGATGATATTTAATTATAGAAAGAATGTTGATGATGATATAGAAGGAATATTGAGAAAATATCCTTAAAGTTCTAGATGAGAAAAAAAAATAGTATCTATATTATAAGAAGAAAAAATAAAAAATTGAAATCAAAGATTTTGTAAGGGGTGGGAAGAAATGAGAGAAAACGAAAGAGAAGGGGGTAGGAAGAGATGAATAAATTTGTGAAATGAGGTGTGGTGGAGATATTTATCGAGATATGCGTAACTTTTGTAGCGGTTGATGCGACGAGAATTTGTAACGGTTTAATGTTTGTAGCGCTTTTTTCCACCTTGTAGAGGTTACAAAACCGCTACAAAAATTCATTGGTATTTTTTAAAAAATGAATAAATTTCAAAATATCACATTTTATAGCGGTTATAATAAAACCACTACAAATTAATAAACGTTAACGGATTCGAAATATTCAATTTCAAAATTACACACTTTGTAGCGGTTGATGCGACAGTTTTTGTAGCGGTTCGACATTTGTAGCAAGCTTTTCTTTCATTTTGTAGTGGTTATAAAACCGCTACAAAAATTCATTGGTATTTTTTAAAATAATAAATAAATTTCAAAATATCACATTTTGTAGCGGTTATAATAAAACCGCTACAACTTAATGAACGTTCATGGGATTCGAAATATTCAAATTTCAAAACTACACACTTTGTAGCGGTTGATGCGACATTTTTTTATAGCGGTTCGACATTTGTAGCGGTTTTTTTTTTTTTTTTTTTTTTTTTTCATTTTGTAGCGGTTACAAAACCGCTACAAAGATTCATTGGGTTTTTTAAAAAATAAATAAATAAATTTTAAAATATCATATTTTGTAGTGGTTTAGCTAAATAACTACTACAAATATAAACGTATTTTTTAAAAAAATAATTTTATATTTTTTGTATAACTTCGATTTTTAACGTGTTTAAGGACTTCACATTTGTAGCGGTTTAACTAAAAACCTGCTACAAATTGTTCGCCGCTACCCCAACTGCTACAAATGAAAAAACCCTACTTCATGCGTCGTGAAAATTTGTAGCGATTTTCTATAACCGCTACAAAAGTTCGATTCTTGACATTCTAACGGGTTTTTGATATAAACCGCTACCAATAAATCGCCACTAGTGGCGCCGTATTTGTGGCGGTTTGTATAAATAAACCGCCACAAATTTGGCTCCAACTTGGCGCTATATTTTATAGCGGTTAGTTTATGATAACCGCTACAAATGTCGTTCATGAACCAAATTGTCACTTGGCGCGAGTCATACCATCGCAAATTTTTAGCGGTTTCGGTATAAACCGCTACAAAATTTGCATATTTGTAGCGGTTTATTTGACCGCTACAAATTGGCTTTTTTTTAGTGTCTTCTGGTCTTATATATAAGGCATTTTTTTGGGAACAGACTTCTCACCTTCTCCAATTCTCTCCGTGGCTTTCTCTCCTCCAATCAAAGTCTTCCACCTGTACTTGAAGAGAAAAGAAGCAAGGAAAAATAATTGAAAAGGGGCCATTCTTTTTACATAATTACTTTGATTATTTTTAAAAAATAATTTTATATTCCTTAATTATTAGTTTTCCTCAATTATAATTAAGTGCATCTAATGTCAGCCCCTACTATGATGCATATAAGTTGCCATAGTTACTTTTGCTTCTTTTCTCTTCAAGTACATGTGGAAGGCTTTGATTGGAGGAGCGGAAGCAATAGGGAGAATTGGAAACTGAGGGAATCTGCTATTGACACTTTCCATATATTTCACACAAATTAAGAAAAACCTTAAATTTTATTAACTCTTTCTAAAAAATTCAACGACTTTACAATTTTACCCTATTTAATATGCATTATACCCATGAGCACAAAGTCCAATAAAAAAATAAATGAAAAGTAAAATCGTATATTCATATGAAAATTCTCTCTCTCTATCTTATAAATAGAACAAAAAATTTCTTCTCTCCCTACCCTATATATAGAACCAGGATAAGGTCTTATTTGCCCCGGTAGTTTTGGTGAGGAGCACCGGGGTGGACGGAAATTTTTTTGAGCAAAAATGCCACAGAAGTTAACAAAACGTAACAATTTTGCCCTTCTGTTAATTTTGACAGTTAAGTTTAACGAGTGCACATGTGACATGCCACCTCATCACACGTGGCATGCCATCTTATCAATTAAATAAGAGTTAAGTATCATTTTTGCTCTAGAAGTCTTTGCTAAGGAGCAATTTTGTCTTGGAAGTTTATAAAATGTAGCAAATTTGCCCTTCGTCCTCCAATATTAAATTTGACTATTAAATCAATTAAAGAACACATGTCATGCCTTAAAAATGTCAAACTTGAAGTCAAAGAGGGAGATCCTTGAGACATTGAGCTCAAGATGGCCGGAATTTGTGAAGTCGAACTAGTCAAAGGGACTGAAAGATCTGTCGCAAAACCTAGAGGAAGCATCACTTATGATCTAATTAAGCAAATGAAACGCAAAATGAGAAATGAATTGTCCCAAAAATTGGTTCAACAAGACAAATCAATAATGATATTATTTACCTCTGTATAGATTGATTTAGGTCATCCACCTTGTCCTATAAGATAAATATCCATTGATTTTAAGTGATGTTTACTATACCAATTTTTGAGACAATTCATTATTGATTTGTCTATACGAAACCAATTTTTGGGTCAAATTAATAATGAATTGTCACAAAAATTGGTTCAGTAAGCATCACTTAAAATCGCTGTAATTTTTGAGACAATTCATTATTGATTTGTCTAGACGAAACCAACTTTTTTAGACAAATCAATAATGAATTGTCACAAAAATTGGTTCAATAAGTATCACTTAAAATCGCTGTAATTTTTGAGACAACTCATTATTGATTTGTCTAGACGAAACCAATTTTTGGGACAAATCAATAATGAATTGTTACAAAAATTGGTTAAGTAAGCATCACTTAAAATCACTGTAATTTTTAGGAGCAATATAGATTTACCTTGTGGGATAGGATGGGTGGCCTATATCAATTTATACAAAGGTAAATACTATCACTATTGATTTTTCATACTGAACCAATTTTGGAGACAATTTATTTCTCGTTTTGCGTTTCATTTGCTTAAATCATAAGTGATGCTTCCTCTAGGTTTTGCGATAGACCTTTCAGTCCCTTTGACCAGTTCGGCTTCACAAATTCCAGCCTCCTTGAGCTCAACATCTCAAGGATCTCCCTCTCTTACTTCAAGTTCGACTTTTTCAAGGCATGACATGTGTTCTTTGACTGATTTAATAGTTAAATTTAATATTAGAAGACAGAAGGGCAAAATTGTTATGTTTTGTAAACTTACAGGGCAAAATTGCTCCTTAGCGAAGACTTCTGAGACAAAAATGATACTTAACTCTTATTTGATTGATGATGTGGCATGACACGTGTGCATTTAGTTAAATTTAACGGTCAAAATTGACGGGGGGCAAAATTGCTACGTTTTATTAACTTCAGTAGCATTTTTAAAACTTTCGTCCACCCAATGCTCTTCAGCTAAAACTTCTAGGAGAAATAAAACCCTTATCCCATATAGAACCGGAGGAGTATTAATGATTAATAGATATATGGTTTGTATTATTCCTCTTGTTTCCCTACACGGCCACACCCAATCAAATTTAAAATAATTAAGTCATAGACAATATTTTAAATTCTTAGGTTGATTAGAGTGGAGATTAGAAATTTTTAAAAAAATTATAATGAAAAAATTTACTTGATGGACTTGACTTAAATCCAAATCTTAATATCACCTAATCCAAGCAAAACACTAAATTATTGAGATGTTGAATATGCAAGTTTCATGCGCAATTATATATAAATATATCGTGCAAGATAAAGTTTCACTTTACACACGCCAATCAAACCCATAATTTTAACTTTTCAGAGGAGAAGTTATGGTTAGTAATTAAGAGGCATGATCGGGTTTCGACTAGTGAAAGGGACCCGACATACAAAATGTGACCACCTATATGTCACTTCATCTTTGAGGTCCACAAGGGTCCCTAATTTTAATAATTTATAATACGGACAATTGATGATTTTTTGTTTGGTTATAAAAGTATGATCTCATTTCTATCACTCGAATATGTATGGTTAAATTGTTGGGGGGAAAACAAGAATATGTATGGATTGCTAGTATTTGTAGGTCCCAAAAGAAATTCAATTTCTGAATTATAATTATAAGTCTCAATAGTTCATTAAAATTGAAGTTAAGAATATGTACTTTATGTTTCAAAAAGTTTGTGGTAGCTAGGAAGCTTAATTAAATTCATTCACTAGCCGCGCGAATCCAGCTAGAGCTTCAAATGGAAGAGAGAGAGATTTTTTAGAACATAAAATAACACAATATATAGATTTGTCTAAATTGTTCAATATTTTTTAAATCTCAAGTGATCTACAAATAATACACGAGAATCAAAGTTTAACAAGAAATACCTGAAATTTGTAGATAATCATTGTCAATGGTTAGTCAGATATTTTAATAAATTGGATATAAGAATCAATGGTATTCGATCAACTTTACTAAATTAAGACATTTAAGACTGCGAGCTAATTTAGGTGTTAATACTTAATAATAATTCAGGGTCCATGTATATAGTCATTGACTCAATGGGGATTGAACGTAAATAGTAGTCGGGTATTCAATTTTTTTTTAGGGTAGACTGTAGTCAATATCATATCACTATATTTAAAAGAATTGAAGAAGAAATGAAAAAAATATATAAAGATAATCCTCATAATATTGTAATTAATCCCAATCCTCTTTGTTTTTAGAACGATTATTAAAATTACATGGTTCAAAATGCTAGTTAAAAGTAATAAATACTCCGTCTCCGATTCTAATTATAGGACATATTTAACCGATTTTGTGGAGATTAAGGAAAGAAGTTAAATTATTTAATTTTACTCATTTTCCTAAAGTGCCTTTATATAAATTTAAAATGACATAAGTAAAAATGAATCAATACCTCCTTCCACATATTTTTCCAACATAATTTTTTTTTCCCACACACTACCTAATTGAAATAATAATTTTGCTATATATATCTGTGTGTGTGCATATATATATATATATAATTATGTGTGTGTACATAAATCCACACACACATAAACACACACCCCCACAGATATATATATATGTGTGTGTGTGTGTGTGTGTTTTTATATATATACATATATACACATATTTATTGACAGACACACACATATTTATACACACACCTATATGTATGTGTGTGTCTATATATATTTGTGTGTAGACACACACACACATATATATAAACAGAAACATACATACATGTACACACACATAGGTGTGTGTGTGTGTGTCTATATATATTTGTTTGTAGACACACAAATATATACATATATAGATACACACAAACACACACACACACATCTATATATGTGTGCAGACACACACATGACACATATATACATATATAGAAACACACACACACACATATATAGATCTTTAAACGTTTCATTGATTGGAAGAGTCTACGCATTCACATACATATACTCACTAAAAACCAAACACACTTGAGAGAATAAAATAGGGGTATTTTAGGAAGAAATTGATAAAAATTAGAATGTTGTCTTATAATTAGGACCAAAATCAACCTCCAAATGTTGTCTTATAATTAGGACTGGAGGGAGTATATAACTTTTGTGCTTCTTATTATCTTTTTCATAAGAGCCCAAAATTTAATGTTATTCAAACCAGATTGGGCCGGTCAGTTTGAGCCGTAAACCTAGGTGAACCGGTGGTCCAACCATCCGCAAGTAAGACCGATTTGATTGGTTCAACGTTTTTTTTTTAAATTTTAAAAAATAAGTTAATTATTTTTTATTTATTTTATATAGATAACCCTGGAATCTTCGCTTCTTCATTGGTCTATCGTGAGTTAGCTTCGAATTGACTCCAATTTGATCAACTAACTCTTAACTTAGTACCTTGACCAGTTCGATGGCCGGTTCAAGTTTGATAACCTTGCCAAAATTTGAATTGCATCGATCTTTTTTATAAGAGTCCGACAAGAGTTTTTGAATATTTAATAATTTTTTTAATTTTTATCCCTCGTTAATTATATATATTGCATTAATTAAAAGGTCAAAATTGATACTCATGTTTACTTCATTTTTCTCTTTTACAAACCCATATAAGTAAGGACATACTTGAAAAATAAATTTTACTTGAGACATACTTATTATTTTTAACTAACTTTAACACTTTTTTAAACCGCGTAATTCAATTATTGAACTCTTATAAATAGAAGCGGATGGAGTATCTTTTTTCAATTATACCCTTGTTTAGAAAAAGTGTACATGAGAGATAATGTGTGACATATATTTAATGAGTATGTCACACATTTTTAAACCGCGTAATTCAATTATTAAACTCTTATAAATAGAAGCGGATGGAATATCTTTTTTCAATTATACCCTTGTTTAGAAAAAGTGTGCATGAGAGATAATGTGTGACATATATTAATGAGGGTAAAAATGAGAAAAACAATTTAAAATTTTAGACAAAGTGGATGTGCTCCTTATATTAAAGACTATCCCTATCAGTGAGTATAAAAGGGACTCGAGGGAGTATTGTTTTATGAATAACCAATATCCTCATAAATGATACTCCATTTGGTTATTTTTATAAGTAACTATTATTTTAATTGCATAAAATGAACTAGAAGTTAAGATTAGCTAAAAATAATAAATTTGTCAAAAATGTCATGTTTCTTCTAAATATGCCCATATTTATGAAATGCGTGTAGGAGAGTAAATGAGTAATAAAAATAAGAGAGAATGTGTAATAAATAATTAAATGAAAGAGAATTAGCGGTGAATTGAGGAAAATTACTATAAAATATGTATTTTATAGGGGTAAAAAAAAGAAAAATTGGTTTACATTTTTAGATATAAAGAGCAAGTTGCTTATAGAAAAAATGGAGCTAGTCCCACATATTTAAGAGAAAAAAATTTAGCTTATAAAAAATACTCTTGAAATGGAGTATTAAAAATATGTATTACATATTTAAGAGTCTCAAAAAAACTTGTAAATGGTAAATTTCAGAAAAGTACTTTAAAAATATCAAAATCTCAAATCAGTTTTGTCTATTATGTTTCATTTACTATTTACAACACTTATAAGTATAAATAACAACATGTTTTAGTATAAAGTGTTAATGTGTAATTTTAGCAACAAAATTTTTCCAGTATGAACAATTAAGTTTTGAATAATGCAAAAATAGATACAATATTTTAAAAATAGAGTAATTTTAACAATTTCGTTAAATTAACATCATGTCCATCTCTTTTACTTTATGTGGGATCTACTTGTCATCCCTCCAACTTTATAATACTCCCTCTCCTTATTATAATTTTTTTATAAACTTTTGTTAAATTATTTTTTTTCCATGTCTACCCCTAATTAATAAAGGTAGTAGGTGAGAGTAATAATTAATATAATATTAGAGTTTAGTGCAATTAGTAGGGGTAATATTGGAAATTACTTAGATTCTAGACAACTTTATTGACTTTAACTACTTTTATCCCTGTAACTTTATAATAAAGATAGTAGATGTTTAAGCCAATTTAATAAATTATTAAAATTGCACCATTTTTGAAAGATTGTGTCCACTTTTACACCTTTCAAAACTTAATTATGCTACATGCTCAAGGCCAAAAATTTGTTGCTAAAATTGCATTTTAATCCTAATATAAATCTCTAATTATAATTTTTTAAATTTTGAGGTATTTAATTGAAAATTTTCAAAATAATTTTTTATATAGAAAAAAAAACTTACACACATAGTACGCTCTTTTTTTTCAGTTGCTTTTTTATTTCAACATTATCTCCTATCACACAAAAAAAAAAAAAAAAAAAAAAAAAAAAAAAAAAAAAGAATCCAGCAAATGGATTGAAGGGAACGTATTGTTGATGGTGGAAGGCAGGTCAGGGATATGTAATCTGGAATCAGATGGCCGGCAGTGTGGTTAGTATCAGAATGAAAATTTCTGAACTACAAAAAGTATCAGAATATTAAATTTAATTTTTTCTTTTTTTTTAAAAAAAAAAAGGAAGGAAGGAAGGAAAAGGAAAACATAGACGTGCGTGAAAGTCATGTATAGGGAAAAGTGCAAATGATGATCTAAATAAGGCCAACCATAAAAAGCTAAGAATCATCATATGTTTGCACCAAAAGAAAGGTCACCAAATAAATAAAAAAATTATTAAAAAAATAAAAGAGGAAACAAACAAAAAACAGAAGCTGCTCTTGCTCTGAGCTGAGTTTGTTTGAGTGATCCAAATGAAGATAATGTAATAAATGTAGTAGTACAACAACAACACAAACACAAAATCTCTCTCTAATAAATAATGAATAATGAATAATAAATAAAAATAAATAGGGGTGAGAATAAATGATTGGGCATGTGGGTGGGTGAGTTTAAATGAAATCAACCTAATAATAATAAGAATAATGAAATGAAACGTTGCTTCTCAATTGTGGCATTTTGTGTTTGGTACAAATTGGAACCTCATCATAACTTTATCCTCTTATTCACACTATCCAAAGGATTGAAAGGAATACCCTCCACGCAATATCTTCCCCTTTCCATTTCCTATCTCATTGATTAATTCAATTAATTAATCAATTATTACTACTCCATTCTCTTCAATCCCTTTCAAAGCTTCGATTCTTGAAATCGTTTACTAATTATTAATCATCATTATATCTATAATTGTGTGAAATTTAAAATAATTATTATGTATCATTCACTATGATTTGTACATGCATACATGTGTTATGAGTTTTACATCAAGAGCTCCATAAATATTATTGTAGTGATTTATAAATTAAAGGGTTTTTCTCCTAATATACATGTCTTTTAACATTGAACCCTCTCTTTTGATTTGTGTTATTGAGAATCATAAAGGATCTGATCCGCATGACGAGTAAAGTGTCTTGGATGCCTCCTTTTAAAGGGGGTGATTATTACATCGGGAAGCCTCACAAATATATTGTAATTTATTAGTTGAAGACTCCAGGGACTTTTCTTCCTAATAATCTAATTTTGATATCATGCTTTACATTTGAACTTCTGTTCATAACTCCAGGAAAAAAAAAATCAAAATGTATATAAATAGTCAATGGCTTTATAGTTTAATAACATGAAAATTCTCTTATAAGTGGGAGCTTGTGGGTTTGATCCCACTTATAGCATCAATCCATTAGATCATGCCTCCTTAACTGGAAAAAATATATAGATAATTTAAAATTTAAAAAATGTGGTAAAATTCTCTTTAACTTTTAGTTGTGAGAGTAATTTTCTTGAATTTTGAAATTGTACAACGAGCCTTTCTAAATTTATGCAGATTACTCTGAGTCTATTATTTCTTGAATGGAATACAACATGCTAGTCATATACATATATCTTAGGCATTCCGTTCAAGCAATAAGCATACTATAATTGGCCCGACGAGGTTAAAGTGGACCCATTCATCCCAATGAAAACAGTCCAAATTGAGGTTTGAGTCATAACTTATAATTAATACTTCATTATCTTCCCCTTTCATAATGTGTAACGTATTATTAAATGCACAAACCCATTTTACCTGCCCCTAGTCAGTCAAACTGGTCAAGGTCTAGCCTCATGAAAATGGACCAAAAGTAAGACAAAACCAATTCATATACCTTATTTCTCTTCAACTTAATTGGTGAATTAAGATCTATATTTAACAGTACTTTGAATAAAAATACTTTTAATAAAAGAATACATGTGCCTATAAAAAAAACACACCCTCTACATGCCCTTTAATTTCGGTTATTTATGTGAACAACCCTGCTAAACTTGTTTTTTTTTTAGCCAAAACAACCCGATAAACTTACTGAATTTTACTTGCAAAGCGAGCTGCTTATTCTTTATAATCTCAAGTTAAAAGGTTATGTATGATTTGACCTTAATAAATATTGGCTAAAGTATTCATTTGATCATTTATGTTTGTCTCTGGTATCATTTCAGTCCCTTAAATTTGTAAAGTACCTATTTGATTCTTTAATGCTAACATCGTTAGTCCGACTTAACAGAAAATATTGACTCAACAATTTTAAGCGATGACTATATAATTAAATGCTGATCAAGTATGCTTATATGTTGATAAGTTAATATTTGAAATCCTATTAATTGAAAAATATTTAATCTTCTTCAACAAAAAAATATTTAATCTTCACAAACTGTGAAAAACATATGTGAAGAACTATAAAATTGTCTGTCAAGATTAAATATTTTTTAATTAATAGGATTTAAAATAGTAATTTATTAAAACACTAACATATAAGCATGCTTAGCCAGCATTTAATTGTACAATCATCGTTTAAAATTGTTGAGTCAGTATTTTCTGTTAAGTCAGACTAACGGTGTTAACAATAAGGAACCAAACGTGCACTTTACAAACTTAAGGGATTAAAATGATACCAAACACAAACATGAAGGATCAAACGTATACTTTAGCCATAAATATTTCATCTGGTTCTTCTTAACGTAAAACCCATCTTAACAAAAAAATTAAATCATACAGTTGACCTTATATTAAGAACATGATGTAATAATAATAAATCGTTTATAAAATAAAGATAGTGCGTTATCATACATTTTATCCTCCTTACAAAATTTAAACTGATATTACACAACTAATATATCGCCCCATCAAGTTATATAGAATAGGATTGGCAGATATCCAGGGAAAAAAAAAAAATGTTTTCATTTACCGCGCTCTCATTTCCACCATTTCCATTTTTGTGTCCCTGTTGTACTATTTAAATTAGAATTCAATAGCCTAATATGTCAAGATTGGAGCAAGTAATTTTTGTAGGCAAAGTCTTTTTCATGCACTCAATATTATATTAACATACAGAAGTATTAATAATATATAAGACTATTTATATACTCCCATTCAATCTTTAATATAAAACACATTTCAATAGTTAATTTTGATTTTAAATCTAAGACAAAGTTTTCATATTAAATAATATTTTTCTAAATTATACTCATTGATGCTTCATTAACAATAATAAAGAAGGAGAATGGAAGAATTGAGGAAGATGGTTGAGAAATTTTAGAAAGTATATATCATATCAACTAGTTTTCTTAATCTAATTAAATTAGATAAATATATTTTATATTAACAAGACCAATAAAATAATTTGTATGCCATAATTGATAGAGAGTTTTGGAGGGCCTTCTTTTCCCTTTTTAGCGTCCCATTCAAGATGAAGGTCTTTTTGACCAGGAAATGAGAGATAAAATTTCTTAGTACAAAATTAGCCTTGGTAAAATAATACAAGCCTTTTCTTATCCTTTAATTTTTATAATGACATAATAAATTTCATCTGCCATTAACACATTACTACTTTGGTTTTATTTGTAAGTTCACTTTCACTATTTAAAAAAAAAAAAAAAAAAAAAAAATAAATAAAACTAGAGTGGAATTTCAAACTTCAAAGTTTAAAGTTTTTTGTGTCTCAGCTCCTATGCTTAATCCATCTCTCTAATTTTTTTTTTTTTTTTCTCGATGGATGATCATATTTAAGAATCACAACTCTCAAAGCTCTTTCTGGTCACACCCTTATTCCTATTACAATGATCTAATGTGGTAGACACATAGAATATATTTTGCCTTTTATGTGTCTTTAAAAAGTGCTTTTATCATTTAAAGTAAGTAAGAAATAATTAAAAAAAAAATTCTCATGCCACAATTTAGTTTCTTTCTAAACAAACACTTTATATAGAGTATAATATTAATATGATTACCAATCAATGATAATAAAATATCTATCACTCTAGTCATATTTATAAGTCCAAACTAATAAATTCTCACATACTAATGAAAGTTAGTTAACTCATTAATTATGAGATAAATTTTTAATTTTCCATTTATCTATAATGGATTCCAAAAGTTAACATGAATAAATTCTTTTTACTTATTGCAATTAATAGGGACAAAAATGTAACAAATGCATTTATTACTCTAAAACTAGACATATAATAAGGACCAATTTTTTTTTATAAAAATGAATTTATAAATAGAATCAGAGTGGTATTCTCATATATATACATATATATATATATAAGGGCAAAATAGTCAACTTACCAGTATGACCTTGCCTCCCTCCCCACCCTTCCAATCAGATCAGCCAAACCCCCTGCCCATATTTTAAGGAGCAAGGAACTACTTGCCATTATATATTTATATTGTTAATATTATTTATTTAAAAAATTTCTAAAATGGGGGAAAAATTAAAGAAATAGGCAGGTGAGATTGGATCAGAAACAGTTAGAGAAGGAAAGAAAGAAATTAAATAAATGAAATGAATTTATTCCTGGAGTGGAACAGAGGCGTGGATCTTGTCCCAAGAAATAATTATACTAAACTCAATTAAATACGACAACCCATTTGGTTTCTCTCCTCTCATACATTTTCTTCCTCCACACTTTCCTTCTCTCTCCTTCCACCATTGCCGCCTCACCCCGCCAAGCAACATTCCATTTTTATATATTAAACTAGTAAAAAAAAAAAAAAAAAAGAATTTTTCGGTGATTTTTAATATATTTTATTTTCACATTTTCGTTTTTATTTATTTATACATAACCTGAATCTTTGGAAGATTACCCAGAGTGGAGCTCCATTGCTCTGTTGACACGTACAGAGCCCCCACCATGTGGGCCCGAAATTCCTTGTTTTGATTGTTCTCAACACGTGGATGATTTCGATTTGACGTTATAAATTTTCTTTAATTAAAAATATTCTTTTCTTTTACTAATTAGGAAATTCATAAAGTCAATTTCTTTTTCTCACTTCGTATCTTTTTCTCTTTTTCTTCTTTTCGTTATGCAATCTTTACTTCATATATCTTCGTTATTTGCATTTTTCATTTTCTACCTTTTCATGGTTCTTTTTTTATTTTTAAATTCAATATGTTAATTCCACTTATCCGTTTTGATAATATCTTTCTGTTGAAATTTTTAATTTTTAGATTTTGCCCAAGAGGGTCAATTGGTTGCGTGTAACACTTTCTTGCGAGCATTCTTCTAACATATTTTATTAGATATTTAATATTTTAGAATTCAGCTTATAGATTAAAAAAAATATAATAAATACGTCACAGTTGTCAAGTTATCAATTAACAGTAATATAATTGACTATTAGGAGAAATAAGTAAACATCATAAACCAATATTTAAAGAAAATACAGTAATTTTTTTAGGTCAAACGTCCCTACCTTGCATTAAATAGGCTTGTCATAAATTGTTTTGTTTATAGAAGTACCATATACATTAAGTTATTAATCATGCGACTTACTTTTTATAACAATTTTTTAACTAATATTTTGTGTAAGTTGTAACACATAATAAGTAATATTACTAAGGACTTAAAATTTAAAAAACGAATAAAATGAAAAACTATACCTATTTTGTTGGTCTGAATAAAAAATGATAAACTTTTTTTTTTGATATAAAAAATATAATTTAAAGATATAAACTGTTAAGACAACAGAGTGCATAACGGAAGCTAAAATTGATTTGAGGTAAAAAGTAGGTAACTACGAAATAGTGATATAAAAACTCATGTAATAGAAATAATTTTCTTTTTATATTAAAAAAAATACTGGTATAATTATAGTTTTCACTTTGATTTACTTCCTCCTATATATCCTTTTGAAATTTTAACTAGTTTTTATTTTTATTTTTATTTTCAACTTAATTACATGTAATATTATTGTGTTAATTATTTCTCATACACTTCTTGTTCATACTCATTCACAAAATGTTATCTTTTTATAATAAAGGTATTTTTTTAAAAATACAATATACTTAAATTTTCCTATGCAATTATTTATTTTAACCAATTTAAAATAATTTTTAATTTATGTAATTTGATTTTTTTGTGTGGATCTTATATGAAAGACTATTTGAAAATAAATTAGAACTGAAAATTGGACCGATATTGAAAAGGATTTGATATTACTTGAAGAACATTAATTAAAATTTTAATACACGGAAACCCAACAATACACGCATACTCACACACCCCGGCCCCGCGCCTATTTATGCTCGCATTCTTTTTTTTCCGGTTGTGATAATTGCCGTTGATGTTATTACATGTATTTTAAAGCCAACTAACACCCTTTTTTGACTTTCTCCTTCCCTCCTCTATTTTGTCTGATTCTCTCCCAAAACCAGAGGGTCTCCGGCGAGTTTAATCTCGCCGGAAAAATCACTCTAAGGTCGCCGGGATCTCCAGATTTTCACTGTTGAGCTTCCAATTCTGATTCCTTTCTGGTTCGTTTATTTAGTGCATGTCCAGAGCAATATTTCGGTCGATTGTTGGAAACCACCACGGAAGAAATTTTGTACATCTTGGACATTTCTTTTGTGTTGTCTTTGGAGTAAGAGATAGCCTGCAGCACAATGCAGTGTGAGAGTCTATGGAGATTGATGGAGCTGAGTGCCAAAAAATGTTGAGATCCCTTGTTTATGATTTTGTTGTGCTCAAAACTGACGTCAAGATTTGTTTTGTTTCTCTTTCTTCTCAACGCTTTGGACGATAAGTTTGTTGAATTCTGCGAAGCAACCGAGGAAGAAAGAGTTTTGGGGGTTTTTGTGACGGTGTTTGAAAATTTGTAGGTACGGATTTGTTAAATTGACAAATTATGATTTGTGTAGTCTTATCTTTTTGAATTATTTCGTCTTGGTGTTCCTGATTTTGATTTTATCATAGAATTCAGAACCTCTTCTATGCATATCACTATTTCCTCCATATGAAAATATGGATTTCTGCATCTGATCCGTCAACGTTTGAGGCTTTTCTTGCAAAATTCTCTTTTTTATCTGCTGCCGTTGCTGCCAAAACCGGAGCGGATTATTCTAAACTTGAGAAAGATACGATCTTGTTTGTTATTAAAGAAAAAGAGAGTTGTCAGGGAAGGGGTTCTTTGCGTCAAGCTGATTAGGAATTTACTTCTTTTTGTTGATGCTTCCTTATTATTTTCCTACATTTTCTTCTCTAACAAATGGCTCAGCTGAGTTAGGTCGTTGTTAGGTAAGCAGCGAGTTTTCTCCTTTTCTTGGTATCTTCTTCTTCTTCTTCTTTTTTTCCCCCTTTTCTGGTGGTATTTAGTTGAAGTCTTAAGGATGCCACAATTTTTTTGGCGAGTTTTATCACAATCTCGCTTTGTTATACCGTTAGATTTACAATTCAGGAAGTTGTTTTTGCAGAATTTCAATTCTTCGTCATTTTTTGGTGGGTTTTAGGATGTTGGAAAGAATCAATCACGTGTTAGGTCTTAGATGGCCTTGGATTTTCTACCCGCTAATAGCAGTTTTTGTGATGCATTGCTATGTTTATTCTCATCTGTCCTTTTTTATTTTTTTTTTTATTTTTTTATACAGCCGACTTCAAATTTTCAACAGTTGAGAGGGCAAATGTAAAGCCAGCAAGTGAAGAGCTTTTCAGTGATTTTTTCTCTTTCCCCATTCTCTAGACTCTGAGCCACAGGATGCCTTTTGAAGTAATGGATCAGAGGGCTGTATCTGCCTCATCACACTTTTTTGATGACATTTCCTTTTGCTCCGAGGTATTTATCATCCTATCCTTTTAAGTTTAGCTGGGTCAAGTTATTTCATATATCCTCAATGCCTTAGCCTTCTGGACCTGTTGGTTTTAAACCCATCTTAAACCCTATTGGGCAGAAGAATTCGGGATTGCAGAGGCCAAAATCTATTCATGACCACTGCCATCAAGGTGACGACCAACTACCTTATATTTTGTTCAAAGTCTTGCATTGGTTTCCTCGTATCAAACTTCCAGTCTGGAATCTGGCGAGTCACTAGTGTTGTGATTCCATAATATCAAGCAACTTTTGACTCTTTTTGCTTGCCTTATCTGACAAGGGTCTGGTCTCAATATTCATGTAAAATAAAGCATGCTTGTTCTGGGTCTTTTTCCCAAAATGTTTAGTTGCATCCAAAATAGTGATTATTGGTGCACTAAGTATGCTTAATATAAGGACTTGTCCTAAACTCTCAAACCGATGAATTTGTTTCGGTTTATACTGAAGACTTTGTTGACTCATCCTTTCTGCTATACTGCTTTACAATGCACGTATAATTCTTATCCTTTCTGTTATACTCATTAATTTTGGGTATGGCTGGGATCATTCGAAGAGTCATGAGTTTTGATGGTGCATTCTGCTGGATTGAAGATCAGATATGGATTTTGGGGATAACTGTTAGTTTTAAATGTTGTTAGGTTCCCCACTTCCCTTCAATATTCATGTTTGTAAGCATAAGTTTGGTAGTAATTGGTGCACATGGAGAATCTTCAATGATTTACTGGATAAATTGTGTTCTGTAATATTATTTTTCTTTTACCTTTTTTAGGAAATAATAGAATGGCAGCATCACCTGGCAGCATTTTGAATGCTTTGTCACCTCGGGAAATTAGTGCAAAGACTAGCTGGTCAAAGTCACCAACAGGTCTGTCTGGTGAAGAAGGTAGTGTTGATATGTTTAAAGCCTCCAAGGAAGCATTAAATCATCATCCCAGATCTCAGTCTAATGCGCGTATGCTGCCAACATCTAACCCATATGGTTTAATTGGCAATAAGATCATCACTAATGCTGCCTCACGTGAAAGTAGTTTATTCTCAAGCTCACTGTCTGAGATATTTACCCGGAAGAGTAAGATCTTGTTCTAATGCATGCCACGTACAAGAACTGTATAGTAGGATTATAGGCTATAGCATAGTCAATTGATAATCTCTGGTGCTTTTTTTTAAGCAAGAGGTACTTGATATTAGTTTACTTGCGTATTAGTTGTAAATGAGAATATTTGGTGCTGATTATTTTTCCTAATGGAGCAGAATAAAGAAGGGCACTACCCTTGACCCATGAAACAATAAACATGAAATTGTTTTCTTTTTGTTTGCTCCTTTTTCAAATTTCTGATTTTTCCAACAGTTACAAAATCTTGTGTTGTTGATTCATTATCTTGGTGCAGTGAGGTTAACGGAAAATGATGTTCTACCTCAACAGCCTTTTACTGTTGGTTCGCTTCCTGAGGAGGAACCATTCAAATCTCTTGAAGAAATTGAGGCTGAAACTATTGGAAACCTCCTTCCTGATGAAGATGATCTATTTTCTGGTGTCGTTGATGACTTAGGATTCAATATTCTTACTAAAACTGGTGATGACCTGGAAGATTTTGATCTGTTTAGCAGTGGTGGAGGCCTGGAGCTGGAAGGCGATGAACATCTAACTTCAGGAAAAAGAACCAGCGGTCCAGATGGAGATCCTGGTTACTTTGGGGGCTTCAAAGGGAAGCTTCCTTTTGGCGAACATCCTTCTAGAACACTTTTTGTTAGAAACATCAACAGCAATGTTGAAGATTCTGAGCTGAAGGCTCTCTTTGAGGTGCATTTTTATTGTTTTTTGTTGGCAGATGTTATGTTAGAGTTCATAGGTAACATTTTAGACCTTGAAAAAGTTGATGCAATTTTTTGCTTGTCGTGACAGCAATATGGTGATGTCCGAACCACCTATACTGCTTGCAAGCATCGTGGATTTGTTATGATTTCTTATTATGATATAAGATCAGCACAAAAAGCAATGAAAGCTCTTCAAAACAAGTCATTGAGGTCTAGGAAACTTGACATACATTATTCGATACCAAAGGTAAGATTGTTAGCCACATTTGCTGCAGGAATAATGCCTATTCCATATTTAAATAGTTAGCATTATTCTTGTCGTAATCTCTTAGTAGTCCTATCACAATTCCATATTTGATGCTTTGCTAATGGATGCATCTACACTTGCTGATGTGTTAGGTCAATTCTCCAGAGAAGGATATTAGCCATGGTACCTTGCTTCTATCTGGTCTTGATTCTTCTGTTTCACAAGATGAAATTCTTCAAATTTTTGGATTTTATGGAGAAATCAAAGAAGTGAGTTAATCACTGCTTGTTTTGGCAATTTTTTGCTGTTTCTTTATCAAAATAGCATGAGCATACTAAATATTATTTTTACTTGCAGATTTACCAATCTCCAGAAACGAATTATGACAAATTTATAGAGTTTTATGATGTGCGAGCTGCTGAAGCTGCTCTTCGTGCTTTGAACAAGAGTGAAATTGCTGGGAAGCAGATCAAGCTTGAACCCAGCCATCCTAGGGGTTCAAGTGCAACAAGGTGGCTATTATTTTTTTTCCTGCTTTTCATTCAAGTATTTTTTTCCTTTTTTTCATTTTTAGCTCATGTTACAATTCTTTGCTTTGAAGCACACAGCTCTTTATCAGTGTTTTGTAGATTATAGGTTCTGCTTTTTTGAGGATTCTTTCATCCCACAGTTGATGAAACGACATCTCATAGTTAATGGACCACTGCATTCTTTTTTATGCCTTTATCCTCAATTAGTAAATAGTACTAATTAAATTTGATTTTAGAATTTCTTTCCCTTTGCGTGAAAGTAACATTGGAAATCTCTATTTATAGTTTGATGCAGCAGTCTCAGAAGGGGCAGAATGAGTCTGATCCTAGTCAGAGTATGGGTGACTACTTATCACTAAGCCAGAGTGGTATGATTTTCGGTCTTCTATCTGCTTCAAGCTGTTCATATTGTTATTTCCCAAGAAAGCGATTGGTTTTCTTTGTCTCACTATACATCATTTACAGCAATAACGTCTTCTGGAGTAATTGCATCTGGCTGCTTGGATAATGGATCTGATCATGGATTTCCAGCAGCAATACGACAAACTATGGATACCTTACCGAGGAGTGTATTGCCATATGTGAATTCTGGCATTCACAACACTGTGAGAGGGCCATCAATTCCTAGATTCCATCCTCATTCGCTCCCCGAGTATCACGATGGCTTAGCTTGTGGCAGTCCTTACAACTTTTCAAGAACCTTTAGCAACGTATCTGGTAATATGGGTCCAGGAGTGACAGATAGCTCTGACAGCAGGCACTCTCTGGGATTTGGTTCACCCGGGAAATTGACGGACTTTAATGGAGGAGGTATGTCCATTGGACGCTTCTTATATAGGAAGGGAAATATGTTGCTTTACATAATTTTTTTATTAACTCCAGAAAATTAAAACTACTATTTAAATTTACTGACCATCAGAAATAATGCCTGATTTGTTGAAATAAATATTTCTAGAAGTAATTGTGGATTGAAGAAGCTAATGTTTGTGCTGCATTTTGAATAGTTGTATGTTGCAATCGTGGTTTGAGAACCTTTTTCCCCCCATAAAATACAGGAAATGGGAGCCTTCCTAATCATGGGCTTTATCACATGTGGAGCGGATCGAATTTGCCCCAGCAAACTCCGCCAGGTCCAATGGTTTGGCAGAAAACACCATCATTTGTTAATGGTGCTTGTGCTCCTTGCCTTCAACAGATGCCTGGCTTTCCCAGATCACCATCTCATATGATGAGAGCATCACATATAGATCACCACGTCGGTTCAGCACCAGTTGTTACTGCCTCCCCATGGGACAGACGACATTCTTATTTGTCAGAGTCCCCTGATTCCTCTGGTTTTCACATGGGTTCTCTTGGTAGTACAGGTTTTCCTGGTACATGGCAATTACATCCTCCTGAATTTTCTTCTCACAAAATGTTTCCTCATGTTGGTGGGAATGGCTTGGATTTGTCAACCAATACCGGGCAGAGCTCCCCAAATCAGTTATCACATGTTTTCCCTGGGAGATATCCCATGACCTCAATGTCTAAATTTGATTCTACAAGTGACAGAATGAGAAACTTGTATCACCGTAGAAGCGATGCTAACACTAACAGTGCTGACAAAAAGCAATTTGAACTTGACCTTAGTCGCATATTGAATGGAGAAGACACACGAACAACACTTATGATTAAGAATATTCCCAACAAGTATGTAAATTGTTCTCCTAGCCGTTTTTGACCCTTTAATTTCTGACATTAGTACTTTGTCATCTTTTAATTTACAGCAGAAAAATTGCATTGTTTAAATTTGTCTATTACTCTTTTAGCATTCTTAAATCCTGAAATTGTTTTATTAAGATATGACAAATACTAACTTAAATGCATGCGCTTTGATTCAATGATTTTACTCAGGTTGGCTGATTATTATTAGTTGTTTACTTGCCTTTAATATTTTGAAGTGTCATTAGCCTCACAAATTCAAAAACTTTTTCTCCCCTGCATTATCATGTCATGCCCATACACATGTCCATGGCTGTACTTATTGCATATATTTGTGTTGGAGAATCAGTTTATTGTAGAGGATGATTTCTTAAGTATTTCTTTGTCATTTTTTGTGTTTTAGGTATACTTCAAAAATGCTTCTTGCTGCCATAGATGAGCAATGTCGGGGAACTTATGACTTTTTGTATTTGCCAATTGACTTCAAGGCAAGTATTTGTCTCACTAGTTGGTTGTTTTCTTTATAGAAGGAATTCTACTTGTGTTCACATTTGATTATACAAACAATTGCAGAACAAATGCAATGTTGGCTATGCTTTCATCAACATGACTGATCCTAGTCAGATTATTCCCTTCCACAAGGTGATTCAAGAACTTTTATGTAACTGGATTTTGATTTATTTATCTGTGTAATATATTTTTTGGCCAAAATTGATGAAGCTGATAAATTAGCAAAACGTTATGCAGTCTTTTAATGGGAAAAAGTGGGAGAAGTTCAACAGTGAAAAGGTGGCTTCGCTTGCCTATGCTCGAATCCAGGGAAAAACTGCTCTTATTGGACATTTCCAAAATTCGAGCCTAATGAATGAAGACAAGCGTTGCCGCCCTATCCTCTTTCACACTGAGGGCCCAAATGCCGGCGATCCGGTATGAAATATTTTTCACTGTTTAAAAATAGCTTACCTGATAGAAGTAAACTGCAAGCTGCACTACCTGATTCCTCATATACTTCCACTTTCCTTTCACCTTCAAACCAGCAACTGATACCTGTAGTTTACATTTTAGTAGCTTATTGCTTTTGGACAAATTGATATTAACCAATAGGAAAGGCTCTATATGCTATTGGCTGAAACTGATATATAAAATATATTGGTAATTGCATGCGCCTGAAAATGTTGATAAAATGCATAATAATTTAGGAAATCTCTTCTGGTGGTCACTTTCTTGGCACAACATTGACCTCATTTATTCTGTACAGGAGCCTTTCCCCATGGGCACAAATATAAGATTGAGGCCTGGAAAATCGCGTGCTAGGAGCCCATCGGCTTTGACTAATGGAGAGGAGTCTTCCAATGGAATAAGTTCTTCAATGGGGTCTTCAAAAAACTCAGACTGACTTTAACTTCAGGCACTAACCTTTCAATGTTCAGCATCTTAATTTAAGTGATATCACTCCAATATCTGTATATTGGCTTTTTGTTGTTGGAGGAGTTGGAGCTAAAGAGGGAAATGGGGCTCCCAATTTTTGCCTGTATAGAGAAAACACAAACCCAAGTTTCAGAGGCTGAGGTACATAACCAGAACGAAGTGACTTTCTAAAAATCTAGTACTTCTTTTCTGTATTTTCTTTTTGAATCTTTGCATGGAGTCTTGCTGCCACGGCTTAACTCAAGTTTCAATTTTGATTCCACTGTCTGTTTCAAATGTTCATAATGTAATGTAATTTTGTATTTTGACCACACTGGCGGTAGCTTCCTCATGGAATTTGTCTGTAGGAATTTGTCGCCACACTCATTTGTATGGTACTATATTTATTCTGATTTTCTTGTTCTTTTTTGTTCATGTTACTTTTCCTTCTCTCTCTTTTCCCCTCCAGTGTTTCTTTTTAGCCCGTTGTCTTTATCATCTAGTGTTAAATCTTAAATTTAGAATTTGAAGGTTATAAAAATTACTTGTATGATCAACGTTGGTGAATAAGAAAATTATTGTAATTTTTGGGGAGAATTATTGTATAGTCCCACATACGATTCAATTACTAAAAAATCCTGCAAGTGAGCTATTTGCAACCTATTGTAATTTTTTAAAGGGATTTTGTTTTGTTGTTGGATTTTTTCAGTGATTTTATTGATCATGTGGGATGCACAATTATTCTCCCTAATTTTTGACTGAGATAGAAGTTTTAGGGCCCATTTACATGTTTGGTAGACCATTTTGGTTGGAAACCACTTTTGGGTAAGGAGATTTTCTTGCGAAAATTGGTTCCCACCAAATTTTGTCAATCACACGAGGGAGAATCTAAAAGACAAATTGGATGAAATTTAAATTGAATCCTGCATCTGAATCTTCAATCGGAAATTGCCGCCACTTACCACATTATCGTTCCTCCGAAAGCCCTCTTGAACTTCGACGACTTTTTACTCCGAGTTGTTCTATTTTCTTTCACCGTTTTGATCGATGGTGCTTATCCACCTCGGATACCTATGCCTGTGCTCGTCCGCCGTCTCAATTGGCCACACTTCTTTCTCTGCCCAACGTTGACGCGTTTATGTTCCAATCCCTTCCAAAAAAGCCTAACACATATAGTGATTTATAAGCCCCATGGAAAAAAATGGATGTTTGGGATAGGGGTGGCTTCAGATTGGTTTATTTTTTAAAAAGTGATTTTTGATAGATTTTTTCTTTCTAGCTTTTGGAGTGATTTTTTTCAGCTTCGGAAGAAAAATGTTAGGAATAAGTGATCAAATAAGCCATGTACCGTTAAATATAGATTTTATGCATTCCAATTTATCCATTAGAATATATTTAATTAAATACTTTAGATTTTTAATTTTTTAATAATAATTTATTTTTTTTATCAAATTCAAATTTAAATTTTTTTATCATAAATTATCACAATATATACAACTAATATATATATATATATATATATATTATTCAATAAGATTTATGTTATTTTCAGTCATTTTTCATTTTAATTGACTTTTTAAATAGTCCATTTGGAAAAATAAAAGCCACTTTTTCCATCTCATTCCAAACACAAATAACATATACAATATGACTTTTTTCCTATTTTATTTTTGCAAAAATCATATTGTAAGTCCTTGAGCCACCACTATCTCAAACGAATCTTATAGATGCTTTCAATGGTAGAAATGAGGAGGTAGGTTTTCTGAGTTGCATCTTCATCTGTTAAACTTCGTTTATGGTTTGTATCAAAGGATTTGCTTTAACTGCACCAAGTTCGTTTGAAGAGAGTTCTTCACCCTCGAGAATCCACAAAGGAGTACAAAGAGGATGGAAGTTTATGTTGTGGCAGTGGGTGCTGCTTTGGATTGCTTTGTTTCAATAATCGCAAAACACGGGAATAAATTTTGTTTCTCAAATTCAAATTCGAATTCGAATTTCATTATAAATAAAAAATAGATTTAATTTAATATTTTCACAAAACACTATTTTCATATTATTTTATTATTATTTTATTTTTTAATCATTTAATATCTATAGTGGGTTTTTTCTTTTTTTTTAAATTTAAATTGAATATTTATATTTATTTATTTAAAATATAATTTATTTTATATTCATTTTACTCTTTATTTGAATTGTTACCATGTATTAATTATTGAATTTTTGAATTTAAATACGACTTTGATTATTAACTAATACTATCTGGTCCTTTAAACAATTGACTTTTTTTTTTTATAAAGTTTAAGAAAAATAAATAAGTTTTACTGAAGTATTTATATTCATATTTTTTATCAAATTAATTTATCTAACTTATAAACCAATATGTAATATAATGATACATTATATAAACTATAATTGATTAAGTAACTTATTTAACCTTCATAAGTCATAACCTTTTTTATAAAAAGCCGGACTTTTATATTAAATACTAGTAGAGGTAGTACTCATTATTTTATTTTTGGGTTAAGGTGTGATTTGGCCAACAAACTATTGGTTCATGAGCGTCCAACACAATTAACTATTACCTGGACCATAAATACCAACACACTATTTAAAATGTTAAAATCAACAGAATTCCGCTAAAAACAAATTAACTCCGATAAAGGGATACATCTAGAGGACAAATCCTTCCTGGTTAAGGGGAATCGGATCTCGGCGAGTGAGGGGGAGAAGAAGGCGAGGGAAAGCATTGAGAGAAAGAGGGAGAGAGAAGGCAAGGAGGAAGCCATGAGTGATTCAGATCTGAAGACCAAAGGTGGCGGAACTCAGATCTAATCTTCGCTCTATTTAATTAATGGAGGTAGGGTTCAAATTGAATTTGAAAATCTGGATAAAATGCCCAAACCGACTAAGAGAATTGATGATAAAGAATTGGATCCATGTGGGGGTGAGATAAAATGGATAAAGACAAAACTGAATGAGAATTGATGGATAAGTGAAGCAGTAGTGGAGAGTGAACTGGAATTGGGAATTGAAACTGTAAGAAGACAAAACCAAATGAGATAAGAGATGGGGCTTGAAGCTTGTGGGGAGTAACAATCAATCGAAGAAGAAAAAAGCTCCCAGATCTTCAAAACAATATCAACAAGAAAAAGGAGAAGAACCTACATCTATGAAATCAATAACGTATTGATTTATATGGAGATTGAATGTCAAAAGGGGGTATTTCGAGATTGATTCCAATGGGTCCCAAGTCACCAAAATTTATCTCCCCCAACGGCCCAACATCACCAGCACACCCTGTTTTCCACCACAGGCCACCTCCGCCACAAAGTGAGACAAATGCACTCGATGATGCCGATGTCGTGGGTATTGCAGAAGATAGCGTCGCTTGATTGACATCTGCTACTCCAGAGTTCATCAGAGGCGGTCGACGCTTCATCCAGATTCGGCGGCGCTCCAAAGATCATCCCGAGTTTGCAATTATTTTTACTTTCGATCTATTACTTGACTTGGTAAAAAGGGTGAGATGGATGTGCCTTCTCTGTGAGCATGGAGATGGAATAGGAAGAGAAAGGTTCTGCTGTAGTGGTCGGCTTCTTTGTAAACAAAAAAAAAAAAAAAAAAGACAAGGCAACGGAGTTAATTTATTTTCAATGGAATTGTGTTGATTTTAACATTTGGATTAAGGAGCAAATTGGCCAATAAACTATTTGCTCATGAGTGTCTAGCACAAACAACTATTAAGTGGACCTTAAATACCAAAACTTTTTAAAAGGTAAACTTAACACAAAAATGTTAAATTCATCTTAATGTCCGTTACTACCTAGCTCAGAGACAAAACATACCTGAAATACCACCATTCATCCGTACGCTTCTTTCTTCATTCGCTTCATCTTCCTCCTCTGTCTCACCAAATTCTTCAATCTTGGCCGCCGCCACTACCGCCGTCTCCAGCACCGTCCTTCTCCTCGCTCTGCCTCTCCAGAAATCCCTCCAATTCCCAGTCCACCACGACTCTTCCCCTCCAACTCTACGATCTTGCATATCATCATCCACCTCAGGTCAGAGACGGACCTTAGAAGGGACTGGGGGGCCAAAAGAAAAAAAAAAATTTAGACCTGATAGTTGGATGTCGAGAAAACAGGGGAACCTTCTGAAGCTTATCAATGAAAACTCGGAAAGAAGAATATTATTAGTTACCTGAATCGGTAATTTCACTGCCTATGACTGCAATTTCCATCACTATCACTTTAATATTGTTAGAATTATTTTCCACTGCTATTGTAACAAAACCCTCTCCTGAAATTTTACTTTGTTGAAGCGAATTATTACACCATTAACATCACCAGCCCCTCGGATCGGACCATTCCCCTTCTTCTCTCTCCACAAATATGAGAATTAGAAGAATTGTGTACTTTTGGCCCTATAACTCTCTTATCCTCATCTTTACTACTCTTAGATGATGAGCAATCATTTGTTTTCTGATCTTCTGCTCCTATCAATTCAGCATCTTCCTCAGGAACACAGGTGGTTTTAGACCAAACAAAAGGCTGAAATCCAAAGATGGATGATGCATGTGAAAAGGCTTGATTATTTACTATCCTTTGGCCTCCTACCGATGCCAAATTCAAGTCAGGAGCACGAGGATTTGTAGATGGGAGTGTCTTTTGAGGTTGAAAACAAAAGGGGTCATCCTTCTCACCATATTATTTGTATGATCGGTATCTAGTTCAATCTCCGGCGATGAATCACGCGGAAAAAACAAAATCATAGTCGGAGGCTCCAGTGGCTGCACTGACTACTGAGCTGAGCAAGGTGACCGCAGAGAGTGTCAATAACGGCGTTGGCGGCGGCAAATTCGCTGCGGAACCAAGAAATAATAGCGTCTTTAAAGGAGAGCGATCGGTGTTCGAAACCATAATGGGTGTTGATTGCATCGGCGCCATAGCAGGTGCCATGGCCAAGGAGCGCGATCGGTCGGCACTATTGGCCCCAAGGGCGGACCTTAGAGGAGAGCGATCGGTCGCGAATGAAGAAAGAAGCGTATGGACGAATGGTGGTATTTCAGGTCTGTTATGTCTCTGAGCTAACGGATGTTAAGATGAATTTAACATTTTTGTGTTAAGTTTACCTTTTAAAAAGTTTGTTGGTATTTAAAATCCACTTAATAGTTGTTTGTGTTGGACGCTTCTAGGCTAATAGTTTGTTGGCCAATTCGCTCCTTAACCCTTAACATTTTAAATAGTTTGTTGGTATTTATGGTCCAGGTAATAGTTAATTGTGCTTAACGCTCCTGAGCCAATAGTTTGTTGGTCAAATCGCACCTTAACCCTTTATTTTTTTGTTGAAGAGGAGTACTCATGAGTCATGGAGGGAAATATGGTTATTTGCATATTTTTCCTACTTCATCAATGGCTAAAAATTTTCCATTCAATTCCATCACAATTGATTCTTTAAAACAAACGGGCCGAGTTGTCGGACTCACTAGTAAAGAGATGGGCTCGGTCCGTTTAAGTCCTGGCCCTGTAGGTCTCAAGCTTGAAAAATAGGCCGAAATTTGAAATAAGCCATGTAGGGCCTCGGGCTTAATCAGGCCGGCCCTTTAGGCCCGTTTAGCTATAGCTTTTTTTGTTTTAAAAAATAATTAGTTAGACTTCCACTTAATGAATGTGTTTATTTGTAATTACTTAGATTTTTTTAGTTTAAATTATAACCCTTTTTTATGTTTATTATTATTACGTATTAAAACACATAATTAGTTATTATAAATTTTAAAGAAGGATGTTTTCATATTAAATAAACACATACTTTGGTATTACAATATTATATAAGTAATAAATTATAAATATATTTTGTGTAAAATAAGTATAATTATTTTTATCTCGTCAAGAAATCATGCATGAACCTAAAGAATCTGGCAGACACACACAAAATTACGAGAGGAAAAGACATTTTGTCGTGGCTATACATAAAGCAATTCCTTTGTTTAATATTTTTTGAAGAAAAAGGAAAAAACATATTCTTTGTGTTTATTTGTTTTTTATTACGAATTAATGAATATGTTTATTTGTTGAATAATTTATATTGTTTAGATATTAATGTTGATAACATTTATTTGATAGATTAGAACTTTAATGGTTACAATTTACTAATTATATTTCTTTGAAAAAAATTGAAGAAAAAATAGTTAAAATTTAGAATAGTAATTTTCGGGCCCGTATGGCCGTCCCGCCACAGTATTATCGGGCCGACTTTAAAAAACAGATGTTTTTCTTACCCCAAACCCTATAGGGTCGCCTTATCGAGCCGGCCGGCCCTAATTCCCCCTCTAACCCTTCCCACCCTTCCCCCACCCTTCCCCCAAGTAGAAGTTCGCCGGACAAGTGATAACTAGAGTACACTCATATTTAAATTATATTTTATTAAACAGTACACTAAATATAAAAAAAAATATTATTAAAGTTGTTGGTGAGAAATATTTTTCCTCCTCTATACTATTGAGACACAAAAACCCCTTCTCTCCTCTTCTTAATTCAAATAGGTAATATTAAAATCCTTTTCTTGATGGGTTCAACACTTCAACACAACCATAATGATTTTTTATTTAAATTTTTTCTTTTAATTTTCCCCCTTCAGAAATCAGCGGCCCAAATTAACATTTCTTGACACCAAATAATTGTCAAGATGGTAAGGGATCCAGGACTAGTCCCTTGGGTCCGTGGTTCGATCCTCCTCTGTCGTCAGCTTGGGACTTCTTTGGTAGGCGATCTCGTAAGTCCCTAGTAAGTGCTCATAGAGCCCGGGCCGTCCCTGCCTTAGTGGGACCCGATGTCGAACCCCTCCAAAACTTTTCTTTATAAAAAAAAAAAAAAAAAAGAGATTTTTCCTTTAAATATTCGTTTTTCGTTTTTTATTTTTTCACCTCAAAATAACAATTCTTAATTTGGAATCCAATCCTCATCAATAGGATTTTCTTATAAAAAAATTGAATTCTTTTTATTATTATTATTTATTGCAAAGAAAACATCACCAAACTCAAATGTTAAGAAAGAATAAAAAGGCATTTTAATTTTAATTTTTTGTGAATCCAAAGTATCGTCAAGTTCAAATCCAGGGAGCACATTTATTGTTATGAGGGTTTTCAACACAAAAGGAATTGCCTTAAGTGTCTAGGATCACTTTTGGGGTCCTAAAAGTGTTTGTGTACATAAATCTACTTATCTTATATACTATAAATCACGTTTGAAAAGTTACTTTTGAAGGCTCTAATCGCTATGACGTATTGATAGTCTTCAAAAATAATTTTTCAATCATAATTTATGATATACAAAATAAATATATGGGAGAAATTTTACCTTGACTTGTTTAAATAAGCACTTTTAGGCACGCGCCGCACCATCGCCCTTCAGTGTCACACGCACGTACTCCTCTCTCTTTTCTCTGATCTTCCTTCCCCCATTATTTTGCTTCTCACAGGCTTCTTGTCTTCTTCCTCTCTTTCTATATCTCAATATAATAATATCTTTGAGGGCATTGATTCTTGTCTTTCCTGTCTTTTCCTTGCATCTTTTTCTTTGGGGTCACTTCCTTTCAAGTGAGTTTTTCTCTGTACCTTTTTTGTATTCTAGTCTGTGTCTTTCTAAATGTAATTCCTTTCAAGCAATAAATTGAACTGTCATTCAAATTTCAGTCCGTCCTACAAAAAATAATCTTTGTCTAATTGGAGCACTTGGTATTGGGAAGACAGCTATCGTTTATGACAGTGGTGATGATAGGATTTTTTGTTTGTGTCTGCATAATTAATGGGGGAAATTTAGCTACCCCAATTTTTTTAAGGAAAATTTTAAAGGGATAAGGATCTTAAATGCCATGGAAGTTTTCACCCAGGAGCATTGGTAAGACGGAAGTTTTTTTTAGACAAAAAATGTCACGGAAGTTTTCGCTTTGAAGAACAATTTTGCCCCTAAGTTTTCACTAAGGAGCAATTTTGCCTTTCGTCCCCAAATATTAAATTTGACTATTAAATCACCAAAGACCACACATGTTATGCCTTGAAAAGGTCAAACTTGAGCCGTAGAGGAGATCCTTGAGATGTTGAGCTCAAGGTGGCTAGAATTTGTGAAGCCGAACCGGTCAAAGGGACCGAAAGGTCGATCATAAAACCCAAAGGAAGCATCACTTATGATCTAAGCAAATGATCGATCCATACAAACGTAAATATTATCACTATTGATTTGTTTTATCGAACCAATTTTTGGAACAATTCATTTCTCGTTTTGCGTTTCATTTGCGTTTTGTGACAGACCTTCACCTTTGACCAGCCCGACTTCACAAATTCTGGGCGCCTTGATTTCAACATCCGAAGGATCTCCTTCTCTCGACTCCAAGTTCGACCTTTTCAAAGCATGACATGTGTGGTTTTTGATCGATTTAATAGTCAAATTTAATATTTAGGGACAGAAGGGAAAAATTGCTGCGTTTTGTAAACTTCCGAGTCAAAATTGCTCCTTAGTGTAAACTTCCGGGGTAAAATTGCTCCTCAGCGAAAACTTCCGTGGCAAAAATGATACATCCGGCATTTTTTGTCCAAAAAATACTTCATTCTTACTAGTGCTCCCGAAATAAAACTTCCATGGCATTTAAGACCCTTATCCCAATTTTAAATGTATTAAAAAACAAAAGAATATAAGCAAGAAAAGAAAAGAAAACTTCAACTTAATATAGAAAAATAATAATCAAGAGAAAACTAAGCTACTACAACATAACCTTTATAAAAGCATTCTTCAATTCTTCATTCCTAGAAAATAGGAAAATCCCCCTCAAGGTCCAAATTAGAAAAAAAAAATTGTCAAAAAAAGCCCAAAAAAGTCACATGTCAAAAAAAAGCTTCGTGGCATTTTCTAAGTTTTTGAACTTGTCCGAGCAAGTCTATGTGCAATCCACTTAAAATCCGGCTGTTGCAAATCATTGCTCAGACCTCCCAACCATGTGCTTTGAGGTTATAAAGAGTGAATACATTAAAAAAATCACAAATGTAACGAATAGATTTCATTTTGAGTAAGAGTGGTAAGTTTTTGAACTTGCCCGGTAAGTCCATGTACAATCCACCCAAAATCCGACTGTAGCAAATCCTTGTTCGGACTCCTCAACCATGTGCATTGAGGTTATAAAGAGTGAATGCAACAAAAAAAATCACAAATGTAACGAGTAAATATTTTAGGTCCACTTAAATACTTTTTTGTGCTGGACGCTCCTGAAGTAAAACTTTATTGGCCAATCTGCACCTTAACTCTTAAAAGTTTGTGATTTTAATGGACTTATTTTTTATTTTTATTTTTTTAACGGTGTTGTGCTAACTTTATATTTTTAAAACGTTTTTGTGCTGGGCACTCCTGAAGTAAAACTTTGTTAGCCAATCTGCAATTACACCTTAACCCAATTTTAGTATTTGTGTGTATAGTCTATACATATATACTACCTCCGGTCCGGTTCTTTATATAAGATTTCTCAATAACAACACAGCTACTATAAAGCAATCAATAAAGGCTAGTCTTCAATTTCCCTTGAACAAATTGAAGATACATGTAGCATGAAGAAAGAGCCAATGCCAGCAACTGCAGCATAATTGGTTTCAATCACATGAAAATCTCTCTTCACTTAAAAACTCATGCCACTACATACCTTTCATATTCATTGTTTGTTTTAATTCCAAAGCGAGAAAAAAAAAAAAAAAAATACAAGTATCTGAAAATAAAGAGTTGTTATTGCAACTTGATGGCCAGGGAAAAAAAAAGTACAAAAAGAGAGAGAGAGAGAGAAGAAGGACCACTTTATTAATAATTATTTGAACTATTTCTCGATATGTGCAAAGTGTTTTGCTAATTTTCCCTGGATCATTCCAATTTTATCGGATGTCTTTGAAGGGACTTTACCCCTTCCTATTTAAAAGAAAAAAATTTAGAACAAATGAATAGAAGATAAAGTGGTCTTTTCACATTTAAAATTAATCTAACCTAGATTTTATAGTATTTTAATATAATTTGATGATTTTAAGAGATTTGCTTACAATTATTTCTCTTCTTTAAGATTTGTGGGTAATCCCAAAAAAAAAAAAAGGACTAATAAAAATATAGGAACCTAGGGTGAGTTAGACCAATAAAATAAACCCATATAATAAATTAACAAATGAGCAGAGCCCACTTGCATCCAAAAAAGCGCATGATGGCGCTAATGGGCCGCTCATTAGCGTGAGCCGGCTGCTAATTTCTGTTGTGGGGCTTAACTCTTCGGCCTGCTTTGTGTGTGGATTAACGATGAAAGATGTTTTTCCGACCTGACGAGGAAACTATCACTACAAAAAACCGGTCATTTGTAGCGGTTAAAAATACACATTAGTAGCGGTTTTAAACGTGACAAATGACATTTGTCGCGGTTACTAAAACCGCCACAAAAACGACCGAAACAAGAAAATTTGTAGCTGTTAAAAAAAACCGCTACTCAACGCACATAAACCGCCACTATATAAGGCTAAGCCGACAACTAATGAACACATTAGTCGCGGTCAAAAAACCGCTACAAATTTTTCCCGCCATTAAATTTGTCGCTATTAAGGTCGCGGTCAAAAAACCGCTACAAAACATTCGGCCATCAAATTTGTCGCGGTCATTAAACCGTGACAAAATTGTTTAAATAATTTTTTGTCGCGGTTATACAACCGTGACCATTTTCAAGCCATTATTCTTTAAAAAAATTTTGCCGCTTTTTTTATTTGTAGCGGTTTTTAAAACCGTGACAAAGGTGTGAAAACAATTTTTTGTCGCGGTGATATCACCGTGACCAAATTCCGCCCTAATTTTTAAATTTCGGATGTCCCTCGTTATTTTCGTTTTTGTAGCGGTGTCATAACCGCGACAAAAAGATGAAATTTTAAAAAAAAATTTACAAATTTTTTTTTGTGATTATAAAATGTTGAATTAATAAACATTTATATTTTTACTAATTATAAATGGATATTAACATTTGATAGAAAACTGTATAAGATGTCTTTAAATGTGTAAAAAGAATGAGAATCAACAATTTATGAGTTGATTAAATAAAATGAATTTTAAAAAACAAAAATGTGGGAAAGTTGATCAAAGAATAAGTAGGTGAAAGTAGAAAGAAAGTTGAGAATTGACAAAATATACCCGTAAAATAAGATAAAATAATATCATCGGGTAGAAGAAAAAACAAATATTTCGAGAATGGCTAGATTTGATGAAGTTTAGAGACACTTACCCCATCCAAACACTTTGCCTCGTTCGTAAAACGTGAAAATATAAGAGAGAAAACGTGAAAATATAAGAGAAGACGTATTTAAAACATATAATTATAGCGGTTGGTGGCGAGGTATTTATTTTGATCTCGCGCAACATTTTGTAGCGGTTGTTGTGTCGGTTTTTGTAGCGGTTAGCTTAGTAGCGGTTTTATCTAAGTAGTAGCGGTTATTAACCGCTACAAATAAAATTTTGGTAGCGGTTATTTTTATTCTTGTAGCGGTCATGAACCGCTACAAAATAATTTTTTTACATTTTTTTAAAAAATAAAATAAAAGGAAGAGAAGGGATAATTTTTCGTCTCAATCAAGTCGGATCCCTACAAAAAAAGTTTGTATAAAAAGTTATGTTTGAGTTGAATTTAGAATAAGACATATATAAAACTTTTGTGAAATCAAAATTTTTATATTTCATATTGCGTCTATTTAAAAACGTACCGAACTATAGGTAAAGTGTCATCGCCGATGGGAAGAAGTTTTCAAAACCGGCGGGCCGGAGCGGCTCACAATCGTAGGCGACGTTCTCACCATCGCCCATGTCATAAAGGTCCCGAGGCTTTAGGTGAACCACCATATTCCAATCCCCGTGCCTCTCATCGGCGACATAATAAACCCGATGGGCCTCGAGGCGAGAATATACGGCTCGTCATCTTCGACGACCGGTGTGAATAGGGCGAGAGAAATTCACGATGTGATGCCTAAGTCATCGGTCGTGAGTCCCCGGACGTTGTCGTATTCGCCCACAAACACTTGAACAAATGCGTCACGGAGAAAATGCCTTGGTAAGTTATCTTGACCACATCAAGCGCTTTCCATAATACGGGACGTCACCGAACCGCATGTTCCCGTCACCGTCGCTCGCATAACTCCTCGTCCCAAACGTGCCATATACACCCGAGTTTTGGGTGAGCAATCCCCGATCTCGTGAAACCGTGTAAAACTTGAAGCCATTCACATTGTATGCCGTAAATCTTTGGGCGTGGTCAAGCGGGCCGAGTGCGAGAGCTCAATTCCGCCGAGTGGGGGTTGTGGTCATTCATTATTCTCCTCCTAAACCAACCCCGGAATTCTCTCGGGACCTTTCTATCAATTTCGGAGGATGTCTCGTGAACGGATCCTCAACCGACGCTTCACATGACTCCCGAATTCCCTACAATTTAAACATGCGATGACGAGCAATAAATGTGCCTATAAAATGTCGGGAAACATATAGGATAACAAATATATCTGTGTGCAATCCTTAACGAAGGTACGGTTCAACTTGAGTGCAATTGATCAAGACATGTCTATGTGCTTGAAACTTCTCAAGTGCCGTGAGTTTGAAGTTCTCACATCCGCCAACCGGTTTACCAACACGAGGGAATAACAACTCAAAGCCGCCGGCTCACGGTCCGCTCGGACAATCGTCCACACGAGGCGGCCGGTTGAATGACGTCTCAATGTCATCAAGGTACCTGAACAAAAATATAAGACCTCATCCCCAATATAACCTTCGCTATTGAACCTTCAAAGCCACGCCTTATTCCTCACGTAAGATTTCAGTTTCCCAAGGAACCTATAAAGTAATGAGGAAAAATGTCGATACATCAATGGTTAAACATGTGACTAGGAAGTAATATAATGCTGAAGTAATTAATTTTAAAAGAGTACCTCTCAATAGGATACATCCATCGGTAGTGAACCGCGTAAAGCTTTGTTTCGTGAACAAGGTGTACTTGTCGGTGAACCATGACCGTGAAAAATGAAGGAGGAAAGATCATCTCCAAATGGCACGACGTAAGAATGATTTGTTGCAAGCAACCGGTCGAGCTCCTCCACGATCAACACCTTGGAACACAACTTCCGAAAGAAAGTACAAAGCTCGACCAAAACGACCGACACATCGAGAGGCGTGTATTTTTTATGGCCGGCGGAAGTAACTGCGCATAAGCACATGTGAGTCATGACTCTTCACCCAAGAACCTTCCGAGCCCGCACGTCCACACATCGTGAAATGTTGCTTGAATACCCGTCGAACTTTTATTTTCTTCAAAGTGGCGAGGAAGATTTCCTTATTCGGTTTTGTCGGGGTGAATTTTGCCGGTTGAAATCTGTCATGCTCATCCGGCCACGCGTCTCGCACGAACCCCCATCTCCCATAAATCTTTCCTCGCTTGAAGATGATCTTTTGACTTGCCTGGTTCATTCATAATCGTGTACAACACATTGTCGCACACATTCTTTTCAATAGAAGTGTAGTCAATGTATTTTACTCTAATTAAACCAAATCTATATTTTACTCTATATTTAAATTTTTAAACTACATTCAAACAAAATTAATTAGAACAAATTTTCAACTACATTCAAAACTAAACTATATTAATTAAAAAAACGTACATCGTCCCGCTCGGACTCCTCCTATATTGGACAAAAGCTCGCCCATTCATTTGGCTCCACGCCGTCTGGGACGTTTGCCATCAATTGTTGCACGTGCATAGTCCCATCTCCATTCTGCGGTCGTACGACGACCCTCCGCTTTTCCACGCTTCTCCCATCTTCATCTTGACATACCTCTTCGCGTTGGCTCAGCTTTAAACTTTTTCTACATTATAAAATAATTAGTAATTAGTAATTAATTAATAATTATTTAAGAAATATATAACGAAATGAGCCACAATTTATACACCTTAAAACTATTAACATGTAAAATTTAATTACACAACATAACTTACCTGCACAATGTCCTCGAACGCCCTATCCTTGTTTTCCTTCGGGACCTTTTTCCAAATCGTGGAAATAGATTGGGAACCATGCCCAATTCCCACCTAACCGTGACGGTATCGGTTTAACAGTGTGGCCACCGGTCCCCGACGGCCGGTCCGTGTCCGTGTTCCGGGGGACTATCACGCGATAGTTGTCCCCTCCCCCGACTCGACTCGGCGTATGAAGATCCAAATGTCCTCCGTGACGTTCCCATGTGGATCTGCATAATTATAACAAAATTGTTATATTGTATTTAAATTTAAATTTTATTTGTTTCCAATAAATTACTTATACTTACCTTCGACATCCACCGCAAATCGGTGAACGAGAAGACGACGGTCGGGTTCCCTTGCTCCCGCTCGTTCTCCTCATCGAGAAACCGCTCGCTTCATTTAAGGGAAACTCAATGTCGATGTCCGGATTTTCCTCATTGAGGATGTCCTCAATCGATAGAGTTACGCCTCGACCTCCACCTACGGTCTCATGTAGGTCGCCGGGCTTGGGATTGGCTGATTTACAAAGAGCTCATCAAACTCATTCCCAACCCGAGGGGGGTCAAGAGGGTTATCTCGGGCGAGGGGCGGGATATTTACTCTAGGAGGCTGAATGGTGATATTTAGAGTCCCACGACCTCTCCTACGGCCCCCCGCACTACTACTACCACCCCCGATAAACTTTTTCTAAGTGGTTCAACCGCTTTCCTTTTCCTTTATCGGGAGAAACCATGATGTTGAAAGGTAAAAGCGAAAAGAGAGAAGTGAAAAAAGAGAGGGAACAAAGACGCGTGAATTTCAAAGGTGAGAAGGTATAATAACCGCTACAATTAGTCGCGGTTATAGCCAAATAACCGTTACAAAATTAATAACCGCGTGATTTGTGTAGCGGTTTTATCTAAGACCGCCACTAAATCCGCGACAAATGTGCCTCGTTCTCGTGACAATTTGTAGCGGTTACAGAAACCGTTACCAAATTAATAACCGCGTGATATTTGTAGCGGTTATGCAAAGACCGCTACGTCCGCCGCGACAAATGTTCCTCGTTCTATGTGAATATTTGTAGCGGTTATACAAACCGCTACAAAAGTTAACTTCGAATTATTACCAAAACCGCTACGGATCTTAATATATTTTTTTAAAAAAATTTCCAAACTAATTAGTTTGATTTATCAAAAATCAAACTAATTAGTTTGGATTTTTTCTTTATTATAATCAAAGCATTCTCAATTATTTTCTTTAATTTCGTTATAAAATTAGAAATGACAAGTCTATTGAAAATTGTCCAACATGCCATGAATATTCGGATTCGGTATAGCCACCGATCTCCCGAAAAACTCACGACTCATTTTGATCGAGATATTTGCCGAGACAAAGGTGGCTAGTATTGAACCCAATATTCGATGGCGTGTTAGACATATTTAGAGGAGTAGAAGTCTTCGTGTAAATGAATATCTGAATCGATTGTCACGAAGGAACCTTCTCGCTTGAACGATGAGAAGACGGAGACAAATATCTCCAAAGACTCATCTCCCGAGATCGGTCTTTGATATATGCCCGTCTTATGTTTTTGAGAACAAAGCCAAGAATGCTCTTTCGGCGACAAAGCTAGATTTAGAATATTTTTAAACATTATAATTGTTGTACGGATGGAATTGGCTATTTATAGAATAAATTTTGTAGCGGTTATTGTGAGAACCGCTACCAAATTTGAATTTTTGACGCGGTCAACGTGTCGCTTTCTTCTAACCGTGACAAAGGTGTGTCGTTTCGTGATTTGGTAGCGGTTATTTTGACATAACCGCTACGAAACAACCGCGACGGACTTCGCGCCATAACGCGCCAAGGCTGGCGCCATATTTGTAGCAGTTGGGTTTTGTGAACCGTGACAAAAAGCGAAGCAAAATGGTCGCATTTTGGCGGCAATTCTTCCGTTACTAATTTGTGGCGGTTTGGGTTTAAACCGCTACTAATTTGTTCATTTGTAGCGGTTGTTCTTGACCGCTACAAGATCACCGCGACAAACGTTACGTTTTTTTGTAGTGTATGTAACATAAGTTGTCTCGATTTTGTATAAACGTGTTGATTTGTTTTGGTTTATATATATATATATATATATATGAGGTTTACACTTCTCACGCATTTAAAAGAAGAAGTTTTTTTACACACACATAAAATGATGAGACCCACATATATATATATATATATGTGGGTCCAACCATTTCATGTGTGCGTTACATGAGAATACACTTCTCCTACAACATGATAAGTGTTTTTCCCTACAGGGGAGAAGAAAACCAGAAAAGTTCTCCTGCCAGTTGAAACGACGTCGTACATATAAAAGAACTAACAAAGTAGAATATTAATCCAAAAGAAAAATGGCGCCACTAATAAAAATTCGTAATAGTGCGCGCCTCCTGGGATTCATTCTTCTGCGTCGAATTTGATAACCGCGACTAGTTTTCCAGAGAGAGAGAGAGAGAGGGAGAGAAGGAAATGACACCGACTATGGAAGATCAGGAGGAGGCATTGGTGGCTTTGATCAATCACCGCACCAGCGAGGTTCAACATCTCCGTCAACGCCTTTCTTATTACACATCTAAGGTCTCCGATTTACCATTTCTTCAGTTTTCCTTTCTCGCATTTTCGTCCTGTCGATGAATAAACTACCCTATAGGGTTTTCCTCTGTTTTTTCTTCTTATCAGTACTGACTTGTGTTTTGCTTAATTCGAACATACTGCACTGGTGAAATAGGTCTACAAACTTTATTTTATGTTGGAACTTTTATAGATATGTATAGCACCAATAAGTGATGTATATAATGCCATGTATATCGCAAGCATTTTTTATTTTTTATTGGTTTGATCTACTTGGCAACTTGGCTATGAAAATTAGCGGCTAATTAAACTTTTTGGGAGAGATGTGCAGCTAGAGGAAGCGGAAAAAAGGTTAAGAGACTCTGAATCTCAACTGGCTCGCCTTCGAGGGCAAGCTAATGTGGCAGCATCTAGAAGTTGTGTGGATGATAGAACAAAAATTGTGAAGCTGGAACCAAACAGCCCCATCCATATAAATGAAAGTCCTCCCATAGCGCATAATAATCGTAAACCAAAACTTCTTATTCCTGATGTAATCCCACCATCTTCCCAAAATATACAATTGCAAAGGACTTCGGAGAAAGCTTCAATAAGTACTGATTCTGAATCCAGTCCATCACTCTCCAGTCGCGCAACTATTGTTGCTAAAGTAAAAGAGGAAAAGTCTCAAGAAGTTTCTACAGATGAGGAAGTAAAGGACATCAAGTATAAAGGCACAAAAAGGAAGCTTGGTAAAAGATTCATTGCTGTTAGTTTTTATTGCTACTTTTGATATATATTGAGCCTATTTGTGCTTTTATCCTTTATGCAAGCTATTTTTTATCTCTTCATTTCAAGATTGTTGTTGCTTGATACTGAGTTTCACAAGAAATTTCTTTGATTTTCAGAGCATAAAGAACACGATGAATTGATTCCTCTAATAGGTAGCAGTACATCACCAAGCTTAGTACACTGTAAATCAAGCAGCCTTATCCCAAGTCAACACAAGAGGAGGTTGCGAAGTCTTGCTTTGTGTCCCGTGAATGATCATCTTTTTGCAACAAGGTGATGAAATTGTTTGATTTATAATTTTCCATGATAATTGTGTATTAGCAATTTATCAAAACTTTAAAGTTGACTCATGTCAAATGTTTCAAAGTGGATTATCTTTTCAATTTATTCCCTACTCCCACATTTGATTGCGGCAGGTTTGATCTGTAAGGTTTATTTTTGTCAACTGGTATGATGGTTTCTAACTAGGCTTTTTGTTTCCAAGTGATGCTTCTGGAGTCACTACTCACTACCATGACTTTTAACTTTATTTAGAAACAATAGCTAGGTAAACTTTTGTGACATAGAAATCATAGAATCCTTTGCTTGCAAACTTTGTATGAAAGTATGGGTTTTTCTTTTTGGATGTGATAGCTCTTTTTATCCTCAGGTCTAATGTAAATATAAACAAAGTTTAAGGCGTTCTATTTCCCCCCAAAATAGTGTCTGATTTTTGCTATTTTTGGGAATGCTTGCAGTGCTTTGGATGGAGTGGTTAAGTTGTGGCGCATTCAGTCTAAAGGGTATGGCTTATAATTTATTTATCTTTCATTTTGTTGCTCTCTTAGTGTGTCATGTATTTTAGCTGAATCATAGCTTTATAACGTCAATTAATACATGATCTTAAGTTGTATGATTAACATATGCATCAATAAGTCCAATGAATCGTAAGGTTAGACAAATGACAACGTTGTTAGTTATTAAAATGTTTTTATGGACACATTTTGTAGAAGTTGGATTTTGTTTCTTGGTTTATGAAAAGTTTCTTTAGCCATCTACATACGGGCATTGAGCTATCTATTTTCATAGTCTCTCTTGAGGCATTATAGGGACTTTTGATTTCTTGGTTAGTTCTGAGTGACAGTTTTTTCGTCACAATAAATGAAGTTTTGTATAAGTAATTGATGATTTAATACTTCTAAGTTCTAAATATTTTAAAAATCTTACATATGTTTCATGTTTTTTATCCATCTTAAACTGTAGATCAGGAGTGTCTTTGCTTAGCTCTACTGATTGTGTATCCCCAGAACAGAGGAGATGGCCAGAAGTTATAGCTTGGCATCCGGATGGAAGTAGCCTGTATTCAGTCTACAGTGCTGATGCGGGAGAATCTCAAATATCAGTTATAAATCTGAACAGAAGACAAGGGGTAAGGCTTATTATCAATATTTAATACTGACAGAAGCAACATGGCCTGAAAATCGTACTTTGGAACCAGGTTAACTGATTGAAATCTATATTATAATTGTGTTTCTTTTTTGGTCAGAGAGAATGTGTGAATTTCTTAGAGGACAAGCCTCATTCTAAAGGTGTCATAAATAGCATTGTTTTTATGCCCTGGGAAGATACCTGCTTTGTGACTGGGGGATCTGACCATGCTGTTATACTTTGGAGTGAGGATAGTGAGAAAATATGGAAGCCAAAAACATTGCACAAGAATCTCCATTCATCTGCTGTCATGGGAGTCGCCGGTATGCAGCAGAAACAAATTGTATTGTCTGCTGGTGCAGACAAAAGAATTTTTGGGTTTGACACTCATGTGGGAAGAGAATATTTCAAGCATCAGATTGATAATAAATGCATGAGTGTGCTGCCAAATCCATGTGACTTCAATTTATTCATGGTTCAAACGGGGTAAGAATAATTATTCTGCAACTTCCTTTGGAGTCTGCTTTGTTAATCAGTCGCTCCTAGTATTTCCCCCCACATGCTCTACCATCCTATGGCCAAATTCTTCAAGTTCATGTTCGTCTTGAATGCTTGTCTAGTGCATTATAGAATCTATAAGTATGCTAATTTGACGATCTCCAAGACAATATGTAGTTCAGAACCCAGAACTTTTTAACATCAGAGGAAATATTTGCACTGGCTAAGTATTTTAAAACTACATCCATTTCCATATCTGTCATTATTGTTCCTTTGATGAGATGAATTCTATAATTACATAGGCTGACATTGTATTGTGCTCTTAAGGGTTATAACAAGGTTGATTGGGTTCAATTACTCCCAACCAATAAAACTGTCTATGAGGAGCTTCAAACCCAAGTTCATTTCTTGGATTTGAATGTCCAGAAAGTTGTTTGGCCTGTTAGTTCTAAATTCTAATGGAAAGATATTACTAAACATGTTTTCTTTTTCTTTTTCTGTTTTTTTTGGCTTTCCCCTCAGGACTCCAGGCAAGCAGCTTCGTTTATTTGATATGAGATCAAGAACGACAGAGCTACATGCTTTTGGATGGAAGCAAGAAAGCAGTGAATCTCAATCAGCTCTGATAAATCAGGCATGGTCTCCTGATGGTCTGTACATAACATCTGGTTCAGCAGATCCAGTTATTCACATTTTTGATATTAGGTATAATGCTCACAAGCCATCACACTCAATATCAGCTCATCAGAAACGAGTCTTTAAAGCTGTGTGGCTCAAGTCTCTTCCTGTTCTTGTCTCCATATCATCTGACTTGAATATCGGTTTACACAAGATTAAGTGATCGATCATCACTAATCATACTCATGAAGCCTTTTGTGCTGATTTTGAATGAGATTAATATTGTGGGCTAGGACTCGAAAACGCAAGACCTGAGAGTAAAGGAAATATTTTGCGGAAAGTCTCTAAATTTAAATTGGGCGCCAATTTTCTTCCCTTATTAGCTTTTCTTTTCTTCTTTTTCCCCCTATCTTGTTTCAACTAGTTGATATAACATGACAATCAAAAAGAGTAGCTCCAATTTAGTGAAAAGTTCAAAAAAAAAAAAAAAAGAAAGAAGATCCAAGTAATCTTCTAACTGGGGTAAACGAGATTTTTCTTTTTGCAGCAATTAGCGTCCTAAAATATTTTAGGAAAAATCTTAAGAAAATACCATTTAAATTTTAAAATCTCAAATAAGTGATTTCTTAAAAATGAGTTATTAACTGTTTTACTGTTTTTGTTAATATCATTACTGTTATTATTAATAGGATTTTGAAGCTTAAGTAATATTTTTCTAATATTTCCAATATTTCAGCTGCTGGATGATATATATATATATATATATATATTTTTTTTTTTTTCCTGTCCTGTGCACGCATCATACCTTTTACAGAGACTTTTAACTCATCCTCACGTCATGCTTAATGAACTCTTAAAATTGAGGTTTGATGTCAGTTGAGATATAAGACCTAGATTAATATGCTAGTTTTTTAAAATGTTTTGTTAACATTTGCAATATTAACATCTAATATTTTTAAAACTAGCAGCAATAAGATTAGAGGTGGGAAAGGATGAAAATTAATTCCGCGTGTTATAAAATGAAAAATGCACTTGTCATATAGAACCCAATATGATTTAACATATCTGATCTGATATGTGGTTTGTGTGGAAGACTAACGCTGAGGCGTTGTTCTGGGAGTGATGTTTAGCTGGCTAATGGCTGCTGTGTGAATTAATTCTTGAAATGCCATAATGTTATATATTTCACGTTGAGACTTTTAAAATGACCACACTCCCCTCAAATAAGGTGTAGTACATTTTAACAAGGAAATTGAATTAGAAGGTTCATGTTATATTAAAGACAATAATTAGTATTTCATAATTTTTTAATGTATAGATTAAAAGATATATTTTTAAGGGTTGGATCATAAGAAAATTCTTTTGGATCTAGCTTGTCTCTTTTTTTAAAAAAAGCCATTCAGTCTCCTGGATTATTTGTTTGGAAGCATTCGGTATTATAAATTAATTATTAATACACTTAGCATCCTTTTTTTTTTTTTACATTAGCATTCAGTATCTCTTAAACTAAATTTTATTACAATTTTGCTCTTAAAGTATTTTTCTCAATGACTCAAAAAATACTTTATAATGTTTGATGCATTAAAAATCACTGTCACAATACTGTGTGTTATTGAAAAATATTTTAGGGTGATGAGTCCTAGATATTGGGTGCCACTAAAAATATTTTAAGGTAATAACTAAGGGCGGATCCAAAAAATTTATGAAGGGTGGGCACTAGTGGCGGGGGATTCGGGGGCAGCGCCCCTAAATTTTTTTTTAAGGAAAATTTTAAATGCATTAAAAAACAAAAGAATATAAACCGAAAAAAAAAAATCATGAAATCAAGTGAATCTTGATGATGTAATAAGAGAAGCGGTTATTTTACAAACCCGTCATTTAGAAAAGCGAAGGCTAAGTCTTTGTTAGAAATGCGATTACATAAATTACAATGAAGGGTGAGCACTCAATAAGTTCAAGTATATATATTTTAATTACAAAAATATATTATAATAAAAATAATTACAATGTCATCCTTCTAGGCCTTATTTTTTGGAATTCCATCGTAACTGTCTTATTATCAATGCTATCAAATACATCTTTTTCAAAATAAGGTACTAAACAATTATTCAACCATTCATCCCCATTCAATTATAAAGTGCAGTCTTAGTGTGTTAAGGGTGGGTACTTAATTTAAGGGTGTGCAATCATTCAAACATGTATTAATTTTTTTTTTTTAAAAAAAAAAAAAAAAAAAAAAAATCCAAAAATCCCCAATTCAAGGGTGGGCATTTGCCCCCTAGTCTACCACTTGGATCTGCCCTTGGTAATAACTATATTAAAAATTAATTTAGAATACTGAATATATCTTAAAAATATTTCAGAGGGTTGAATACTTTCTTTCTTTTTTTTAAAAAAAAGCTCATCCTCCGTTATTTTATCCAAAACAGTATAGTCTTGAGCTAAAGAACGAGAATTGAGAGCAAATGGAAAATAATAGGTGAGAAGCCGGTTACGTGTTTTAGAAGCAAACGGCCATTACATGAGCGCAGTCTTAATTTTCCTCCTCACAAGAGCCTTTCAAGAGCTAATTGGTCGTGACGTTAGTAGTGCTTTGCGCAGCAGTCCAAGAAGAATTCTTGAAAGGGTCGAAGCGAAATCACAATTATTGAGTCGGAGTGGATTTACACGCAGTGAACTGCTTCGTGATGTATTCTTCCCAAACAATGCAATATCGCCGGTACCTCTAAAACAACATTTCATTTTCATTATAGCCTGCGATTTTAACCATTGTTCTTTGTTTATGCCTGCCTGAAACCCTTGATCACTTGTCGTCACATTCTTTGCTTTTTGGTCACTGATTCTTTCAAGAACGCGAGATGACTTGTTCAGTTTGTGTATGTGTTAGGAAAATCACATTTCATGGGTTTTTCACTTTTGCTTTTCTCTCCCATTTTGAAATTTATGTTTGGGTTGATCCTTACTGCTTATCGGAAAACTGGGGCATCGTACGGTTCATGGATTACCACATTAATCGTTTTGATTGTGTTAGTACGCTTGTTATCTTTAGATTGACTTTCTTGGGAGTCAAGACAGAGAAATCAAAGGTGACATGCATGAGAACTGCACATGAACATGAAGGTCTTTGTTATAAGAAAAATGCTTTCACTAATTCTTTGTTAGGTATGAATGATGTGGCATAATATTTTTGGCCAATGGATATGGCATAATTTTTGTGTAATTCTAGACCTAATTACATACTTGATATCTAGTCTCTTGATATTCAGTTTCCTTCTATTGTCTATCCTTGCTTACGACAATGACATTTTGTGATTTTAATAAGACGTCACGGGAATATCTCCCATGATTTCCCCCCTTATTGACAGTGAATGCGTTTGCTTGTTTCTCCTCGCCCTGTTTGTGATCCTGTTGCTAACTCATGCAGAGATTCAATGCCTGAGAATGCGAAGGCCTTGAACAACCAGGAAGAGCCTGCTGGCTTTATGTTCATGTTTGATCATTCAAAAATGCCAGTAAAATTCGGAGTTCTTGATCTCCCTGGATTGAGAAAGGAAGTTCTACAGAAAATAGGGCCTGGCATGTACCTTTTCTTCTATGATATCCTTGCAATGTTTCTCTATGGTATATACAACAACCTCTAGTGTAAAGCTACGGAACGAAGAATCGGCTTCTGGTCAAAAATTCTCAGCCCAGGTGAAGCTTTTAGCCATCGCTTACACATACCACACACAGACACACGTATATACATGTCCGTTTATATATATGTGTGTGTGTGAGGTGCAACCTATTAAAAATGGTATTTTCTGGTGTACTAGATAATTGAAATAATTCTGGTAGTATCAGTCAGATAGGACAGATGTTTGCAGCATAAATTGCATTTTCTATGTGAGGCCAACATAATTGTCTAATCCCATGTTGCTCCTAATTGCATAGTTTGGATTGTGGCATCATAACATAACCTCTTGACTTTTGATAACAAATTTGTGCAGGTAGAATTTTGGCATCTTCAGGACTGTAAGAACTATGTACCCTTGACCGGAAGGATGATTAAGCATGTGATTCAAGATAATTTCCATAAAGACGGTCAAAAATTCAGTCCTGAACTCAATCTTGGACAGGTAAGCTTCATCAATTATCATAATCCCTTGTTAACCAATGTAACCACAATTATGTCCTTTTTTAATTTTTCTCATCCTTTTTAATATTGAACAAAAACTTATGTTTACTATAGTTGAAGGAAGTTGTTGTGGTGCAGGTAAAAAGTCTGTTATTTCTGTTTTTTACGGATCCGATCAACGAGCTAATTAGTATGCCAACTTCAGCCCCGGAACAGTCCATACAGTACCAAACTTCAAGGAGCCAGCTTCATCTCCCAGCATCGCCTCTTGGTGTGCAGAATACTTATTCAGCTGGTAATAGTGGTAGTGTTGGTGAATCAGTGCCAGAACCTCAACCTGAACATCGCTTCTTGACGAATATGGTTGACACCATTTGTGGTCCATCATCGCAAAGTTCTCTGCTTGCACATCGGATACACTTAAGCCCACAAACTAACCCTTCTTTCTCCTTGTTAAGTTTTGGTGGTGTCTATGATGAGCCACTGGCAGATCCTCAACATGCAGATATCCAGAATCCACAGTCTAATTTTCATTCATCAACGGTGAATATAGGCAGCAGTCAGGCTCGATCAATATCAGATCTTCAACATGTGAATCCGAATGTTCTAAATCTACAACCAAATTTTAATCCCTACGTGGATGTGAGCTCTGTCAATCCTATTATGCAGAATCCACAGTCTAGTTTTCATTCATCAATGGTGAATATGAGCAACAATCAGGATCAATCAATATCAGATCCTCAATATATAAATCCGAATGTTCTAAATCCACTACCAAATTTTAATCCCTATGTGGATATGGGCTATGCCAATCCTATTATGCAGTCACATGCCTCATCATCATCAAGGATTCCTTATTATTCTCATCAAACAGGGCACGGATACATTCCTGAAGCTCTCACCTCCGCTGCTAACCCATATGAAGGGTAAATCTCAACTTTCGTGTTAGAAACTTTGTTTAGATCCTTGATGCTGAGGTCAAAGTGTTGATTATTTACCCTGGAAGGAAACAGCTTGCATTTGGGAAGTTATTATTATTAATTTTTTTTTAAAACTAGAAACAATGTCATTTTTCTCAAGTGGGGCCGCCTTAAATTACCAGCTTAATTTTTCATATTTACATTATATATATATATATATATATATATATATTGGATCTTTTGGGAAACAGAGATGCTTTGCTTTATCTGAAGCTGTGTTGTTTAAAACTAATGATTTGTCCACCCCACATCCTTAAAAAAAAAAGGTTGAATTTGATTTAAAGATTTAAATCTAAATCTGGTTGCTGAGTTAGCATATGTTAAATATACAGGCCCATAGAAATGTTCTAATTTCATGTTGACCAGTCTCTACTGTAATAAAACTGTGGTGATTAAATTGTCAGTTCCAGTGTATTTGCTGGTACAAGTTCTGAAGCGGCTGAAGGGATAATGCATGGTGATCAACAGACTGGTATGGGGAATGAGTACTATGAGTCTTCCTTGCAGGCGTGGATAGATAATAACCATCAACAATAGTATGCTGTTTGACACAAACTGTGCTCAGATTTCTCAATCGCATACCAAATACTGACTGATTCTTTGTCTGGGAGTTCTGGATGCTTTATGTACGTACAAATGCAGGGGCATACCAAAGTTGCTCAATGTGGATCTTCAAAGTACAGGCCTTATAGTTACCGAATCTGTTGTTGGTGCTATGCTGAAGATTTCCGTATGAATCCTTGCTTACAGCTATGGTGTATTGTAACAATTGCTAGGAGATAGACTAATGTGTCTGCAATTGTGGAGAATTTCTTAGTTCACTTGCCTGTCACGATCATGAGACTCTTCTATAATTACATCACCATAGAAGTTTAGTTCATGAATTATGATACATACACTCAATAAAGGTGGAAGATTGAGTAGAATATTGGTGAATCAGTGCACAGTTTCAGATGGTTATGAGGATCAAATCCCGTTGATTCATCACATGACGCTAGACTTGAATGTATTGGAAATATTTTGCGAAAAGTCTCAAGTTTAAATTGGGCGAACAATTTTCTTCGCTCATTGTTTTTTTTTTTTTTTTTTTTTTTTTTTTTTTTTTTTTTTTTTTTTTTTTTTCCGGTTGTCAGATTTTATTGTTTCGACTAGTTTTGATATAACTTGACAATTTAAAAAGAGCAACTCCAATTCAATTCAGGTAAACTTGTCTTAATGAGTTTCTTCTGCAACGCTCAGTAATATTTCATGTGCGGGATAACACACACACACATATATTTTGTCATAGCTCACGCCCACCTTAATAAACTCAAAATTGGTGTTTGATGTGTGTTAAACTTAAGAGCCCGATTAATATGCTAATGAATAAGGCATCAATTGGTAATTCTTACAAACCAATAAAAATAATTAAAGTAATTAAATTTATCCTAAAATTTAAGTAATTTTCTATATTATCCCTATTAATTGCATCAAACTCTAATATCATACTACCTCCGGTCCTAATTACTATAAAACGTAGTTGACTTTTTTTGGAGAGATTAAGGAAGCTAAATAAGATACTTAATCATTTCATATGCTATATATTCTTAAATTATATATTATTTTATTAGTCAAACTAATTAATTTGGAGAAAAAAATAAAAATACTCTAAAGTAATTTCCTTAATCTATTCAAAAAAACTAACTAGCTTTTATAATTAGGCCAAAGGAGTATTAATTATTACTCCATCCACTACCTTTATTAATTATGGGTATATATGAAGAAAAATATTTAATATTTTTTAAAGACAAATACCTTATAAAAGAATCAAATACACATTATATTATAGAAGAATAAGGAGATTTTAAAATTGTTTGGACTAGTTTTGCCTGTTCTGGGCCAAACGGGATACGGGTAATAAGAGGGCAGAGTATTTAATTTCCTTCCAAGAAAAGCCTTTTCAAGAGCTAATTTGTCGTGACGTGAGTTAGTGCTTTGCCCAGCAGTTCAAGAAAAATTGCCGAGAAAATAAAGAGCCGCGCAGCTGAAACTTGAATTGGACGGGTCGAAGCAAAATCACAGTTACAGAGTCGGAGGGGATTTACACGCAGTGAACTTCTTCATGATGTATTATTCCCTAAGAATGCTATATCGGCAGTACTATTTCTTTCCCTTCTAAAATGCCATTTTCTTTTCATAGTATACGATTTTAACTATTCTTTTTTGTATATGTCTGCCTGAAACCCTTGATCACTTGTCGTCATATTCTTTGCTTTGTTCACTGATTATTTCAAGAATGCGAGATGACTACGTCAGTTTGTGTGTTTTAGGAAACTCACATTTCATGGGTTTTTCCTTTCTCCCACTTTGAAATTTATGTTTGGCTTGATCCATATTACTTGTTGGAATTCTAGGGCATCATACGATTCGAGGATTTCCACATTAATCGTTCTGATTTTGTTTCGTACGTTATCAGTATTTTGACTTTCTTGGGAGTTAAGATAGAGTAAATCAAAGGTAACATGCATGAGAATATCACATGAACATGAAGGTCTTTGTTAAAGAAACATGCTTTCATGGGTAGGGTACTCGTTAGTTTGTGTTAGATATGATTGTATACCATATTTAATTTCATCCCATTTGTCCTTGTTTATGTGGATTTCTTATTGCATCACGTCAGGAGATGTTAAAAACATCTGTTGATTGTATACTCATGTGAATTAGCTTATTTTCTGCAACTGAATTCTTATTTTTCAAAGAAGTTACTACAAAAAGTTGTCATTTATCCATTAGTTCTTGATGATGTGCCAGTAATTAAATCTGCCAAGGAAATTATCGCAAAAAACTGTGTGTCACTCTAGACCTGATTTCATTCTCGATATCTAGTCTCTTGATATTCAGTTTTCTTCTATTGTTTATCCTGGCTCGCGGCAAAGACATTTTGTGATTTAAATTAGATGTCAGTGGGATTTCTCCCATAATTTCCCCCCTTATTGACAGGATATTCTTTCTCTTATTTCTTCTCACCCTGTTTGTGATCCTGTTGCTCACATGCAGAGATTCAATGCCTGAGAAGGAGAAAGCCTTGAACAACCAGGAAGAACTTTCTGGCTTTATATTCATGTGCAATCATGTAACAAAGCCAGAATGCTACCGATTCCGAGTTTTTGGGCTCCCTGAATGGAGAAAGGAAGTTGTAGAGAAAATACAGCCTGGCACATGCCTTTTCTTGTTTGATTGTGATTCAAAGCTTCTCTATGGTATATATACAGCAACATCTAGTGGGAAGCTAGGGATAGAAGAATCGGCTTTTGGTGGAAAATTCCCAGCCCAGGTGAAGCTCTTAACCATTGCTTACAAAAAGCACACTCAGAGACAAATGTACATGCATGTTTGTTTATTTATATATGTATGTATGGCGCAACCTAATTGAATCTGTCCCAGTTTTTTTGGGGGGGAAAATGCCCAACCACCTATTAAAAATGGTATTTTCTGGCGTAGTAGATAATTGAAATACTTCTGGTAGCATCAATCAGATGGACAGATGTTTGCAGCATAAATTGTTTTCCATGAGAGGCCAACATAATTGTCTAATCCTGCTGCTCCTATTTGCAAAGTTTGGATTATGACATCATAACATAACATCTGATAACAATTTCCCCCTTCTCCATCTGCCTCCGCCTCCCTTTGAATTTTGTGCAGGTAAAATTTAAGATTCATCAGAACTGTTTACCCTTGCCAGAAAGCTGCTTCAAATACGCGATTCAAGATAATTACCAGAAAGGCGGTCACAAATTCAGTCCTGAACTCAATCTTGGACAAGTAAGCTTCATCATAATCTCTTGTTAATCAATTTAACCACAATTATGCCACTTTTATTTTCTCATCCTTTTTAATATTAAATAAAAACTCTTTTGTTTACTAGTATTTACATAGTTGAAGTTTGTTGTGGTTATGCAGGTAAAAAGTCTATTATCATTGTTTCGTCCGATATCCATCAACAAGCAAATTATGCCAACTTCAGCCCCGGCACTGTCCATGCAGTACCAAACTTCAGAGAGCCAGCTTCATCTCCCAGCATTGTCTCCTGCTGTGCAGAATACTTATTCAGCTGGTAACAGGGGTAGTGGTGGATCAGTGCCAGAACCTCAACATACATATCAGGATATGCCACACCAATACCATCAACCTGAATATTGCTCCTTGATGAATATGGGCACCATGTATGGTCCATCGTCACAAAGTTCTCTGCACGCATATCAGATGAACTTAAACCCACAAACTGACTTTTCTTCCTCCACGGTACGTATGGGTGGCAGCTATGCTCAATCACTGGCAGATCCTCAACATACATATATCTGGAATCCGCAGTCTAACTTTTATTCATCAACGGTGAATATGGGCAGCAGTCAGGCTCAATCAATACCAGATCCTCAATATGTTCATCGTAGTATTCTAAATCCACAACCTGTGGGCTATGTCAATCCTATTATGCAGTCACACGCTTCATCATCAGCAAATGTTCCGTATCATTCTGATCAAACTGGTGGTGAATACATTCCTGAAGCTGTCACCTCCACTGCTTATCCATATCAAGGGTAAATCTCAACTTTCGTTCTAGAAATTTTGTTTAGATCCTTGATGCTGAGGAAATAGTTCTGATTATTTACCATCGCATTTGGGAAGTACTTTTTAACCAGAAAAATGGCATTTTTTCTAGTGGGGCCACCTTAAATTAACAGCTTAATTTTTTATCTTTGCATTTTATATTTTTCCTTTTAACTCTTTGGTGGACAAAGCATTGAATTGTCCAGACTATATTCCTAAAAAAGGTTGTGAATTTTATGTAAAAATTCAAATCTAAATTTGTGTGCTGAGTTAGCATATGGCAAAAACAGGCCTATAGAAATGTTCTAGTTTCATGTTGACCAGTCCCTACTGTAATAAAGCTGTGGTGATTAAATTGTCAGTTCCAGTGTTGTTGCTCTTACAAGGTCTGAAGCGGCTGAAGGAATAATGCATGGTGATCAACAAACTGGTATAGGATATGATTGCTATGGGTCCTCCTTGCAGACGGGGACAGATATTAATCATCAACAATAGTATGCTGTTTGACACAACCTGTCCTCAGATTTCTCAATCACATACCAAATACTAACAGATTCTTTGTTCTCGGAGTTCTGGACGCTTTATGTACATATGCAGTGGCATATCGAAGTTGCTCAATGTAGATCTTCAAAATACAGGCCTTATAGTTGCCTAGCCTATTAAAGTTGCTTTAGTTGGGGAATGGACCATTGTAATTTTTAATTCAAAAATTAATATGCTGAAGATTTCACATGAATCCTTGCTTACAGCTATGGTGTGTTGTAACAAGAACTGTGGTGTCAAGGAGGTAGACTAGTGTGTTTGAAATTGTAGAGCATTTCTTAGTTTGCTTGCCTGTAACTATCATGCGTCTCTAGCACACATGCATGTTTATTTTTTCATTTTTTTCAATATCACTCTCTTGGATTAGATATAATTACATCATTATAGAAATTTAATTGTGAAATATGAAACTCTCAATGAAGGCGGAAGATTGAGTTGAATATTGGTGAATCAGTGCACAGTTTCAGATCAGTTATGAGGATCAAATCCCCATTGATTCGTCACATGGGTTCATCTTCCTAGTCTTTGTGGGACCTTGAATTTTTCCAAGTAATGTGAAGAATGAAGCAAGCAAGCAGTTGCCTCACAATTCATGTGGTCTTTACCTATATAATATAGTAACCCCTCTTGTCCTTAATATAGGACCTTTTGGGAGTTGATTTTAATCTAAATATAAGATATATTTTTTATATTTGTCAATCTTTTCTTGATTTACCCTTATTGATGCTCGTTTTAAGTAGAAGAGAGAATAAGAGAATTATGGAAGATGGCTAGATTTTTTTAGAAAATACATGTTATATTAACTAACTTTCTTAATCTAATCAAATTAAGTAAATATGTCATATATGAAAGACCAAATGAAGTAAAAGAAGGGTGGTGGATAAGGTAATATGAAAGATCTAGTTTTTGCAGCTATAGGGACCGAACAGGGGAGATACTCCTTTTCACTTTTGGTCTGTATTGATCCATCATAACCATGGAAAAGTAATAGGAGATTAGGTGATAATGTTTCCCTTTTAGGTGGTCGCGTCCAACGTGACTCCCTAATATCTTCTGCACTTTTGTTGTTGTTGTTCCTCTTTTGTGTAATGATAATCACAGATTAATCAGAACTTTTGACAAATTTTGCACAATCAGTTATTTTTTCTTGTTGTTCTAATTCTATTAATATAGTAATTTTAGCTTCAAGTCTCTAATGCGCTTTTAGTGAGTTTACAAGAAGAAAAGTTAGAGACAGAAAGAAAATTAGAGACGTTAAATCTTGTCGAACGTTGCCTCCATCCTAGAGCTGGCAATCAGGGCCAGCCCGTGAAGGGCTAGGGCTTAACAGGGTCGGCCCTCCAGGGCCCGGAATAAGAAAAACACGTGTTTTTCAAAGCCCGGCCCGAGAGCACCAGGGCCAAGGCCGGCCCGCAAGGCCCGAAAATTACTATTTCAAATTTTAACTATTTTCTCTTTACTTTATTTTAAAAAAAATATAATTAATAAATTACAACATGAATCATCCAATAAATAAGCACAAATACTAATTCATAATTAAAAGCAAACTATGTTCACAAATAACTCACATAAAACATAAAAAGCATATCACTAAAAATGACATTAGTTTATGACTATTATTATTGTCGTCATCTTCATCATTATCATCAATTTTAACGACATTTGATTGTTCTTCACTTTGAGTAGTAGCCTCTGGCTCATGAGTAAGAATATCATGAAATTCTTCTCCCGCATCATGAACACATTCATAATCTTTATTTGCAACAAATAATAAATCAAATCATAAAATTAGAGTATAGTTATTATGTATTTGTAATTAAATAGATAAATAACTCTATAACAAATACAAAATATATATAAATTAATAAATTTAAAAAGGAAAAAAAAAGAAAAAGCTACGATGAAAAAGGCTGCGCAGGTGGCCCGAGGCCTCCGGGTCGGCCGTTTAAGCCCGAGGCTCGTCGGGGCCGGCCCTTTAGGGCTAATTTCAAATATCTCATTCATTTTTCAAGCTTCGGCCCTTAAAGGGTCGGGCTTAAACGGGCCGGCCCGATGGGCCTGGCCCATTTTACCGGCTCTACTCCATCCCCTACTCCTTCCATCTATACTGGCCGATTTCATTTCAAATCAATTGTTACTTAGAGATTTTTTTTTTCCAAAGTATTTGTTGTTTGATTTTAACTAATTACAACTTACTCCCTCTGTTTCTTAATATAAGATATATTTGAAGAGTTGATCTTGATCTTAAATAGAGATATATTTTTTATATTTGTCAATATTTTCATAATTTAATTATATTAATACTTCCTTAACAATAATCAATGAGGAAAGATAATGAAAGAACTAAGAAATATGACTACAGTAGTTTAGAAACTATATTTTATATTAGCTAACTTAGTTAACTTCTTTATATTAGCTTAATATATTTTATATTAAGATCCCATTTAGCTTTAACAATTTAAAAGCGTCATAAAATTATGATTTTATTTTCTAAAATTTAGAATCTAATTATTTTATATGATTAAATTATAGTGATTGAGTTAAAATTCAACTTAGTCATAGTTATGTGGATTAAGTTGAACTGTGTTAAAATATAGGGATTGAGTTTTAACAAAGTTAAAATTATAAAGAGAAAAAAATTAATTTCTCTATATTAAAATATTACTCGTATTACAGTTTACTATAATAAAAACTACTACTACTTCCGGTTCTAATTACAAGACCTAATTGATTTTTTTAGAGAGATTAGGGAAGCTAAATAAATTGCTTAATTATCTCATATCTTATGTATCTTTATATTATATTTTAGTTTATTAGTCAAACTAATTAGTTTGAAGAAAAAATTAAAAGTAAAAATAATATAAAATAATTTAATCAACTTCTTTAATATCTCCAAAAAAGTGTTTTATAATTAGGATAGGAGGGAGTATTATTTAATAATTTTTGCATAGAAAATTGTAAAATGACAAATTGTTTTGGATGTCGTTGATACTTGAATCTTTTAAACAAAGGAATTTTTAAATCAAGTATCCATGTGAGAAAACGAAAGTAGTTAATTTCCCGGTGCTCGGTCGCACTCCTGCTGAAGTCAGTCAACATCCCACGCTGAAATCCAATGGGCAATTGCTTCTCCGACGTCGCCGGTGGACGTATGGCCATCGGCCGCACCGCCGGCGCTCTCCTCAATCCTGCCGATGCTCTAAACGATGCTGTTGATAACTTCCTAAAGTATCGCGGCTATCATGGCCTCTACTCTCAGATCGAGGTTCTTTTTTTTCTTTTTTTTTTTTTTTGGAACAAGTTTCTCTGTTTTTTTTTGTTTTGTTCTAGAATAAGTTTCTCAGGACATTTCGCTCTCTTCCTCAGTTAGAATTTCAATTCGTGGCCAGTTTTTTATGGAAGGACTTTTTCGAAGCATAACAGTGGCTTCTTTTGTGCTGCAGCTATCTTTTTCTGCTTCAGGCTTGCGTGACCGGGATGTGCTCTCCAAGGTTTATTTGTTAAGCATTTCGTGATTTTGAAGCTCTGTTAGTATAATCTGTTTCTATTTAGCCTTTATCTAATCATAATTGTTGATGCTCGAAACTTAGTTTAGTTTCATTCAGCTCAAATTGAGCTTGGCTCCGGTTCTATAGTTCAAATGTCTGCTCAATCAATTCTGCTTCTTTTTTTTTTTTTTTTAACGTTATTTTCAGTTTTATAGCAGCATAGTTAGCTAATGCTTGGTCTGATCTTTTGGTGTATATATAACCATGCACATCCAGGAAAATGTTAAACTACGAACTACTAAGCACTTAAAGGTCGTATTTTTGCTGCTTGTTTCATATTTAACTCTTGTTTTCCGTAGAGTGATCCAATGATGGTTCTTTATGCAAAAGGAAAAAGTGGAGCACTTGAGGAACTGGGCCGCACAGAAGTAGTCCTAAATTCTTTGAATCCCTCATGGATCACCAAGCACACTTTCTTTTATCATTTTGAGGTTGTTCAGGTTTTCGTGTAAGTTTAGATGTAAAGGATGATATTTCTATTACTAACAAAGTAGATGAGCAATTGTGGTTTTGCCAGGAGTTAATAAGTAAATTTTCTTCCATCACAGGTTTCGTATATATGACATTGACACCCAGTTTCACAATGTAGACGTAAAGGTATGGTTTTTGTGATGACATACTTTCATAATCTTATTATCATATTATGTTAACTGAGATATGGTTCTAATATATAGTTCTGTCACGTAAAAGTGAGAAGTAAAGATGTGTTCAAACAGTTGTGGTTAAACATATATCCTTGTAGGTGATTGTCTATATCCTTCTTTCCATGGTGAAATGATATTTTACTAGGTGGACATTCCTTGCTAGTTCACTAGGTGTGGTAACATGTTTGTTTGACTTATGCAGATGCTTAAGCTAGAAGAGCAGCAATATCTTGGTGAAGCAACCTGTACATTATCTGAGGTAACATTGAAACTATCTACAAATCTACTTTTTGTTCATTAATATCTAACAACTAAACGAAAACTCATTGTATAGAACAATTTGAAATATGAATGTGAGAGGAACGGAGAGAAATCTCAGCAATGAAGTCATTTTGATCTTGTACAATCATTATCTGACACTATAATTGTTCCTTCGGTCCTTCCCAATAAATAATGCGTTAGAATGCTTAAATTTTCCAGCCTTCAGAGTTAAAGTGTATTTAATGACTACGGTGAGAGTAGCATATAAGTTTTCTTGAAAATAAGGAGCTCTTGTGTGTGTGTGTATTTGACAAAAGACAAATTGATTTATATTAAAGAAGGAGATTTTGTAAATATAATGCCGCACTTCACATTACATAGAGTCTGCCCCATTAACAATTTCGCCTGTGCAGATAATTACAAAACCTGGTCGGTCATTGACCTTGGATCTAGGCTTTGAAGATTCTACTAGATCAAACTACCCTCAGAACTGTGGGAGACTCATGGTGAATGCTGAGGAATGTATCAGTTCGAAGACAACAATAGAGCTGATATTCAGGTGTTCAGATTTGGAATATAGAAATCTCTTCTCAAAAACTGTATGTGCTCATTTTCATTTTTTGGGTAGGCTTTATGAGGAATGGAAGTTACGGTATAACACATACGTTTTCTTATCTTGTAGGATCCCTTTTTATTGATATCAAAAGTTGTGGAAGCTGGCACCCAAATTCCTATTTGCAAAACAGAAGTGAAAAAGAATGACCACAATCCTATATGGAAGCCAGTATTCTTGAATATTCAACAAGTACGAAGCAAGGTATACTTTAATGAGGACATTTTTAGTTTTTGTTGCCTTTGAAGCAAAGAGTCATGTCATATTCTGTGTTTTCAAGTATTATTTCAAACGTAGTCATTTGTTCAGGCTTTGCTTTTTCAAATCATAGATCCTACAAATAATGTCAGAACTTTAACAAGTCATAATATTCATTAGTCATGAACATTGCAGCTCATTTCTCAAACTCCGTGCGACACAGAGGACCCATATTAGTTCATTAGGGAAAAACTAGTATATCTATATTTTTTCTTTTTTTCTTTTTTGGTGTGCCGTTGATCTAGAAATAGTCTTCTGTCATAATTTTGTATAGATTATCAATATATCAATGCCCGTGATCACTAGATATCTTTCTGACTGGTGTTGACTTTGAGGTGGTGCATTTTATTTTGTCTGATATTGCTTTTTACATATTGTAAAAAATTCAGTGAGGCCTGCATATGTTGTTACCATAACTATGGCATCCATAATGTAACACTTTCTTTTTTTGTTATTGAAAACATTGGCTTTACTGCATAGATATTTTGTAAGCTTTCTCATTTTCCACCTTATTTTATATAGGACAGCCCATTAATTATAGAATGCTACGACTTCAATAGCAATGGCAAACATGAATTGATGGGGTAATCAGGAGCGTCTTTCAGCGTCTCTCTCCTTTCTTGTCCCTTGTCTGAAATGCTTACTGGGGTTATTTTTTCTTGTTTTGAAGGAAAGTGCGTAAATCCTTAATAGAGTTGGAAAAGCTTCATTCTGGCGGTCAAGGAGAAAAGTTATTTTTGTCCACTGCTGATGGAAAAGATAGTGATAATGAGGTAATTTTGTTAATCAAGTGCACTTCCATTATGAATTTTTCCACCAATTTAAACCATATTAGCTACAACACAGGTCTTAAAGAGCCAAATATATGTTGACAAGTATACCGAAAGTGTCCAACATACTTTTCTTGATTACTTGGCTGGGGGATTTGAATTGAACTTCATGGTGGCCATTGATTTCACAGGTAAATTACATGCCAATATCCTCAATGCTTGTGCAAAATACTTTTGTAAAGATGTCAACTTCATGGAAGTTAATATAGTATAGGGGCATGTGTAGCAAGAACTGTGATGAATTATGAGGGAGGAGAATGAATCCTGACCATTCACACAACTGTCAATTGATCATATTAATATGTTAATAACTTAATATAGATGTGTGTGTATTTTCACACACGCATACAAGTGTGTGTACATGTTAAAGTAACCAACATTCTTAGATTGTTTTATTCGCTATTGTTTGCAAAAACTGGACTGAGATTTAATAATTTATTAAACTCATGAAATATTTTAATGACACATTGATTTTTGTTCTCATCACCCTTCATCTAGTCGATATTAATTTTCCAACAACATTACTGGTTACAGAATAGAACTGCACTTTCACAAAGTCAATCTTCTGGCAGTATGAGACTTTCAAATTCAATATATCATTAGTAATAATTTCTAGCTTATTTACCTTTTGGTCCCTTCAACCAATTTACCTCCAAGCCAATGGCTTGATAGTTCAGCACTCATCCTCCAAACTCAATGCTTAGGTCCAGTCTTCACTAGTACCCTTGATATCAGGGATCTTATAAGTTTGAGCTAACTCTTCTTTCTTGCTTACCAGCTTCAAATGGGAACCCACGCCTTCCTGATTCTTTACATTATATGGATCCTTCAGGGCGGCCAAATACGTACCAGAGAGTAAGAGTGATTTTTAATTTCAAAATGTTTTATTTTCACAACTTCATTTGTTGCTGAACCATGTCCATGAATGACTTGTCCAGGCTATTTTAGAGATTGGGGAGGTGTTACAGTTTTATGATTCGGACAAACGATTCCCTACATGGGGCTTTGGCGCTCGACCAATTGATGGTCCTGTCTCCCATTGTTTCAATTTGAATGGAAGCAATCATTACTGTGAGGTAGAACTGTGAAGCCTGTTCTTGCTTTTAATTGCTAGTTTGCTACCATGAAATAGTTCTTTAATAATAACCATGCGAGTCTATATATCACAGGTGAATGGGATCCAAGGAATTATGATGGCTTATACAAGTGCCCTGCTTAATGTTTCTCTTGCTGGGCCAACTCTTTTTGGGCCTATCATAAACAATGCAGCACTCATTGCCAGCGAATCTGTGAAAAATGGAGAGCGAAAGTACTTTGTTTTATTGATAATCACTGTAAGACTTAGAATACGCTTCAGTCTTCATTTCATTTAATTTTTGCATCTGAAGGTTACTGTTGTTATTGCCTTATTGCAGAATAGCTGTAATTTTAGTGATAGCCGACTGCTTCTTGGACTGTTTTATTCATGTTTCTCTGATATCATCTTAGGATGGAGTGGTAACAGATCTCCAAGAAACAAAAGATGCTCTTATTAGAGCATCTGATCTGCCATTATCCCTCCTTATTGTTGGAGTAGGAGGTGCTGACTTCAAAGACATGGAGGTATTCTGCCCAACATTACTACGGACCTGGTTTCCCGCTAAGCAAAGGGAGAGTTAAGTAAATTTGGGCCGTCTAAATCTGAGTGTTTTTAAAATGAGAATTTTTTTTTTTTTAAAAAGATATTTTTTTTTAATATATAATAGTTAAGAAATTATCTTTATTTTAAAATTTACACATATTAAAATATTTTTTTTTTTTAAAAAAATTATACTTTTAAAAAATCAGATCTGGACTGTCCAAATCAGATATGAAGGCCCAAATCTGCCTAGCTCTCCCTAGTAGAAACCAACTCCACATTACTACTTACATTTGCGTGTTGTTTTTATCTGAGTGCCAAAAAACCAAAATTCAGAGATATATAGTAATGCGATCTATTTATTCCTTAATAGCAGAGTGCATTATATAGTGGTCTATGACCTCCTTAGTTTAAGCCTCGCGTACATTGCTTAACTGATATTCTAACTAATTTGACCAAGTCAAAACTAATCTTCATCTACTCCCCCGGTCCTAATTATAAGAATTAGTTGACTTTTTTTGGAGAAATTAATGAAGCTAATTTAATTACTTTAGAGTATTTTTATTTTAGTTTTTTCTTCAAACTAATTAGTTTGACTAATAAATTAATATTTAATCTAAGGATATACAACATATGAAATTATTAAATAACTTATTTAGTTTCCTTAATCTCTTCAAAAATAGTCAACTAGATATTATAATTAGGACGGTAATATCTAATACTGAGGAATTCTTGTTTAGTTGATGCTATGCTGCCACTTGACTTTGTACTTGTAGTATATAACTTTTCTTGGTGCAGGTTTTGGATGCAGACAAAGGAGAGAGGCTTGAAAGTTTTTATTCGGGGCGGGTTGCTTCGCGGGATATAGTCCAGTTTGTTCCATTTCGGGATGTTCAAGGTAGGCATCAGCAGCATTCAAATTATGAACGAGTGACAAAATCAGCTTTGACTTATTATTCTTCTCTCTTCTGCAGATGGACAGGTTTCAGTAGTTCAAGCTCTTCTAGCAGAATTGCCTACTCAATTTTTATATTACATGAGGACCAGAAATATTCAACCAAATCCTAGCCATATTGATGTTCAACATAAGCATTGTGCAATTTCCAGTAACATAGATTATTAAATCAAGTTGAATGGTTCGCCGAAAGGGGTTTTCTTTGAAGGAGAAATGTCTTGTAAGAATTATACCACTAATGGGAAAATCTGAGGGTCCTAGATTTTCAAAACACAGATGTGTATGTTGGTTTATTTTAATCAAAGCCCATAATCAATGAAAAATAAAATTAGAAGCCATATTGAGATTTTCAGCATGTTGCGAGAGTAATATTAATGCATGAAACCAGCTGAATATTGGAAAATGAAGGGGGAATAAATGTTCTGCTTTGCATGATAAAGGTAACAAAATAGATTTCTAGCTGAACAACCCAACCACCGGTTTCTTTGTTTTTCTTCAATTGATTGTGAAAAAAATTATAAATGCCTGGAATGTATTATACTCCCTCATGGCCTTAATATAAGACTTATTTATCTAATTTAATTATATTAAGGAAGTTAGTTAAATTAGTTAATATGATATGTTTTTTCTAAAACACTTATCATTTTCCTTAATTCCCTCTATCACTTTCTTACTTGATTATTTTAAAGGGAACATTAATGGGGGTAAATTTTAAAAAAAAAAATAATAAGAAAAAGGTCTTACACTAAGAACCAAGATCAATTTCCCAATTAAGTTTTACATTAAAGGCGGGGAGGAAGTAGTGTTTCCCATTAAGTCTCCTTCCATGTTATTGGTATGAGACTATGAGGGTCAACGGGAGAAATTTGGCGGTTGATGGAGCATCATAGGCCAATTGCCGAATGTGTTGATCAAGATTCAAGACTTTGACCCACAGATATATGTGAGCAAAACGCTATCAGTTACCCTTTTTTCCTACATTTCTTGAACTTCAACATCCACCATTTTTCTCGTCTGATGAAGTCATCGTTTGCGTTGATCTTAATCAAACATTAATTCTCTCTCTCATCAAAAGTAGTAGTACTAAAATGTCCACGTCGGTGATTTTTTTTTCCCCTTAATATTTATCATGGTTTTTACGCAAAAAAAATGCAACAATTATTTTTTCTAAGGGAAAAGGTCTTAGAATTGTTTGGTTTGAGGGGAAAGGAGGGGGAGGGAGAGAAGAGGGAGAAATTTTTCACTCATCTTTACTAAATAATCCATAGAAAATTTTTAATATTTCAAAAAAATACCATCAACAAAAAAGAACATTTCCTTCATTAATAAAATTTGGTCAATATCCTCCCTAAGAATTCATCTCCTCTCCTCAAACCAAACGTGGATTATATATTAATTCTGGCTTTCCTCTTGGCATTGTGTTGTTTAGCTGTTGAACCTCTTTCTTTTTATTCTTTCTTCACATATATAACTTCTTCTGGCAGGGAACAAATTAGCTTACCAAGTAGGATGAAAAATCGAAAGATAGAAATCAATACATATGGTTGGTGGTTTTGTTTGTTTTTTGTTTTTTGGGCTTTAAGTTTAGGGCCCGTTTGGGATAGCTTTAGTATAAGTGACTTTTGTTTCTGATGGACTTATTTTCTTATAGACTTTTTTTTTGATGTGATTTGTGTTTGGGATAGCAGTAGTAGAAGTGGTTTTTGTTTGTGATGGGAACTTGTTTGACATAGCTTTTAAAAAGATAGATGAGATGAAAAATAATTGAAAAGAACATGAATCAATTCACACACACACACACATATGAGTTGTATAAAATGTGATAATTTAGGATAAAAAATTAAAAATAAATATAAATTTTCTAAATGAAATAGTAAAATTCCATTAAATAAATTACAACACAATAAAGTTCTTAAATAAATCTAGTCCCTACAAGTTCATTTCAAAATTTCATATTTGTAATACGAACAAGGAAAATCAAAATTTCATTTCAAAATTTTTATGTGAAACAGGCGATAGAATTGGAAAGAAGATAGCGATAGAATTGGAAAATTCATAATACTTGGAGAATAGAGGAGAAACATATCATCCAAAATTTAGCTTGAAAAACGAAGGCATCATATCATCAGAGGAGAGAGGCATGAATTGGGGAGGGTGAGAAGGTCATTTACAAATGGGGCCCACATGTAAAATTGATGGAGAAGAAGTTGATGGGATAATAAGCTCCATGATGTAGCTTCAAAAAAAAAAAAAAAAAACCCATCGCCAAAGGAAGTTGGCATAGATGGTAAGAGATTTGTTCAAGTCCCAAAGGGATGTGTGTTCAATCCCACTGCCGTCGAGACTCATTTGGTAGGCGATCTCGTAAGTCCCCATTAAGTGCTCAAAGAGTCCGGGGCCATGCCCTGGCCTTGGTGGGGGACTGATGTCGAACCCTTTCAAAACTTTTTTTTATCAGAAAAAAAAAAACCCCATCAAAGCATGAAGTCTATCAAATAAAAAGTGTTCCCAAGCACTCATAATTTTTTTGATAGAGTAGGTGAGTTCCCAAACATGCCCTTAGTTGCATGTCATCATCAGGATATCATTTAGTGTGTTCAAAGCTTCACTTTATATTCAATGACTTAGAAAATCATGTCTGACTCTGGGAATCATATCAGCACAAAAGGTTCACAGTTTATTCAATTGTTCTAGAATTACACGCTTTCAAATTTCAACCATTCGCTCAGAGGTTGAAGTTGAATGCCGGTGCCTGAAATTGAATGCCGGTGCCATGTGCATATAACGCGTATGCTATAATATATTCCCTTCCGTCCTAAATATAAAATATAAAATCTTAGTTGTAGGAAAAACAGGGGTCAATTAGGGGAGGGGATGAGAGGGAAAGGAAAATGACCCCTTTCCTCATTTGATTTAAAATTTTGGAGGGAAGGGAAGCCAGAATCTTAAACTACTCTCCCCCTCCTCTCTTAAACCAAATAAATGATCTTTTTCTCCTCCCTTCCACTTTAACAAACTAAACAAGGAAACATATACTTCTCTCACTCCCCTCCCATCCCCTTCCCCCAAACCAAACATACACTAAGGGTTTGTTTGATATAAGGAATTTGGAGGGAAGGGGAGAGGAGATTTTTTTTTTGGAGAAATGGGGTTACAAATTTCAATAAAGAAAATATATAAGATAAAAGAGTAAGAAAAATAAATTAAAAAAATTTAATTCCACTTCTCTCGTTTTTTAAAATCAAACTCAAAATTTTTTTCCCTCCCCCCCCCCCCCCCACCCTCACCCTCACCCTCACCCTATATCAAACAAGCCATAATTGAAGAATCCTCGTGACAAATGCTTCTAAGACAAAAATGTTTGCCGACTCTTTTATACTTGTGAAATACAATGTCCCTTCCTTCATTATGTAGGGATAAATGACAATCAATTAGCATCTTTGGCCTTCCAGATCTTCCCAACAGTGTGGAGTTGCAGAAAGCTATATCTCTAAGATGAGCATATTGCTTCATCTCCTGTATTATTGCAGTTGGAGTGTCTCTTTTCCCTTGATGCAAAGCCCAGTGGCGGATCTTGAAATAAATGTTTGGGGGACCAAATGTATACTCATTAACTAATTAAGAAAAATATATATTTGGGGGGCCAAATGTATAAAATTTTGGGACAAATGTATAAATTTTTGTGTATAAATAAAAAAAATCCTTTTTATATTAAATATTTAGGACAATTTTTTTTTTTTTTTTTTTTTTTGGGGCCATGGTCCCCTTTAGCCCTTGAGAAGATCCACCACTGGCAAAGCCTAATTGTGCTTTCTCAAAATAATATGCAGAAGACCAATCATCTCATATGCTAAATGTGAAACCATAATTATGTAGGGCAAGTAATGTGTCTTTAAGTCATTTCTTGAAATCACAGAAAATAAAAGAGGGGATTTTGTTGTTGAAGCAACCATACCAAAGGCTCCTGGCTAAAGGACATGTTAAGAAAAGATATTCAAGAGATTCCTCAACATCACAACCGAATAAGCTGTTGGAATATTTTAATACGAAGCGATGTGATTTTTGTAAAGTTATGTTCATTAAATTAAGGGATTTATTTGAAAGATTGTGTATGAAGTTATAACACTAAAAGTCACAAAGGTCTTGTCATTTTAGTTTCTAAAGACACCTATGAAAATGTGTGGTATCTACTATTTGGTAAAAGATTGCATTGGTTTTTTAAGAAGACACTACATACTATAAAGATGTAACCCTTCATAGAAGAGTTATTTGAAATAACCATTGGTTATTGAAGTTATGCTGGTTTCATGTGGGTCTATAAATTTTACATTTGGTTATAACTTTTTATTGAAGATGTGTTGCTTCAAGAGGTACCACTTCAAGGCATCTCTTCATGATCCATAGATATCCTGCACTGTCACTTCATTTTGGATATATAGAACGCACATCATAAATCACATAATAACAAGAGATCAAATTTATTGCCTTTGAGTTAACACAAAGATAAAGTCAAATTATCACTTTGTAAAAACTATTGTTGTCTTAGCTTGAGTGTTTGGAGTACAATCCATACTCAAGGGTCTTTATTGTATCTTGCAAGAAATTCGCTCGTCAATCCAACTTGCACCATATAAGATAGGTATAGGTGGGGCAAATTAAACCTAAAGGAAAGTGTTGCGCACAAAACTTAAAGACATTATGCACTACTTTTTTCTTCATCTCCTCTTCTTTCAATCCTCAAAGATCCAGCCCCCTCTAACAATCTTTAGGCATAAATTTGTGAATCCAAATGGCATCTTTAAGGGAGTAAACTACAAATTTGTTAAGTTAGAAATATTTGATAGTGTTAACTTTCTGAGACATACCGGTTTTTTTTTTTTTTTTTTTTTTTTTGCAAGAAGAAATAGATGGTTTGATCCGAGAACTTCATATATGAGTCATCTTGAATTTCCTTGGTCAATGGCAAATGAGAGGGATAAGTATCTATTTGCCTTTCTTTTTTGAATATAGTTTATAGATTCATGAGGTTTATTCATTATCTGGTTGATGCAATTATTTTACCTTAGATTATGTGGTTTATTGCTTGTGAAAACATGAAATTTTAATCATAATTAGAAACTGATAAGAAGTATGATTTATTTTACATTTACTAAATTGATAATTACCTTGAGAAATTCTATGATCAATTTGATGAGTTGATAATTATCATGTTATGTAATTTTGATTTTAATTGAAATGATTGATGGAAATGTGTTATAGAATAAATACATGAATTGAACATGGTTTGAATCGTTTCAAACAACCTATCATGACAGGATGAGTTTATTTTGTTTCATCAATCATAGATAACACTTCCTCCTTCATGGAAAGACTTAGCAAAGTCTTGAACATAAAAAGTAAATATAAGGGAATTATTTTCTCTTAGAGGATGATTATGATTAATGATCTATGATACAAAAAGCACCAATACTCATGAGAATGTATATGTGGTGGAGGAAGGATAGTCTCATAAGACCTTGAAGAAAAGAGGAAATGATAGAATTATAAATTCTATTTACATGTTTGGCTATGATAATTTTAATAATAGAAAATGAGTCATGAGTTGTTGTTGTTGATATGCTTATAATTTGATTGTTAATAAAGATTATTGTCCTGTCTCTACTCCATTTAATTCTAGTATAAAGTTAGTACGAACTAAAAGTTATCTTGTGATACAACACTAATATTCAAAACTGATTGGATGCATGATGTATGCTATGACATGTACAAGACTAGACATGGCATATGTTATGGGAAGATTAAGTAGATACACAAGCAATCCAAGTATGAAACACTGGCAAAAGACTGTTGAAGTACTTGAAAGGAACAATTAACTATAGCTTAATCTATAGTGGTAATCCTTCAATTTTGCAAGGATATACATACGCTATTTGGATAACTTACTCCGAGGATCATGCATGCACAAGTAGATGGGTCTACTCCCTTGGTGGGGTGCAATTTTATGAGGTTCAAAAAAATATACATGTATAGTAGATTCTGCTACGGACTATAAGTTTATAGCATTGGCCACAATTAGAAAGGAAGCAGAATGGTTAAGAAACTTGTTGCTTGAAATTCCTAGAGGGTTTGATCTATTCATTGTGATAGTCAATATGCTCTTACAAGTTCTTATACTTAAGTTTATAATAGAAAGTCGCAATATATTAGCTTAAGACATAGCTATGTGAAAGATTTAATTTTGAATGAAATAATTTTCATTAGTTATATATAAGATCTGAATTGAATCTTGCATATCCTTTGATGAAAGGTCTTACAAGGGATTTGATGTTAAAAACATCATAAGGGATGGGATTGAAGTCCTATAAGCCTTGACCACCAACAGTGGAAACCCAACTCACACTGGACTATCATACATATCAAGTCTTGATTTCATTGGTGACTTGGTAACCATGAGACTAAAAAGGGGTAGGTTGAGCCTAATTTTGGCTCTTAATGGACCTATAAGCATACATTTACTAGAGCATTTATCATGGTGATGCTCTTGGTAGAGTCTACTTATATGAGAGTGAAGTAAGGTTGCTTCTAAGAGTCCAAGGGCTTAATTCTAAAAAGTTTTCATGAAAATGATACAGGTACAATGTCACGAATAAACGTTTCTTTTAAAGTGGCATACAATGGCCCGAGATCTCATGCATAAATCATGCAGACCTGTTCATATGAGATAACTGGTTCAAACTTAGTCAGTCTGTCATATTATTTAGAATGGGTAAAACCATGTCTTAGTAAGGGAAATGTTTAAATCCTCGAGATACCTTCATTGACAATATGAAATTTTTGAAGTGGTAAGAGTTTATGATCATTTAAAAATGGTGGGGGATTGTTGAAATACTTTAAAATGAAGATTTGTGTTTTTTGTAAAGTTGTGTTCCTTAAATTAAGGAATTTATATGAAGGGTTGTGCATGAAGTTAGCGGAATTGCTAACTTCTCTACAAATATGATCATAAGTGACTTGTTGATCACTCATATCCTCTTATATATTCTATTAGGTTGAACACATGGTGTCTTTCCATTGTAGAGTCCTAAAATATGGTATAGAATTTTGCTGTACTTAGATGGAGGGAAAAGTGAAAGGAAAATATAGAGCAATACCATGACGAAAAACTTCCAAAAATAAATATTTGAAATTCTTTCCTCATATTAGTCTTTCCTACCTAGTTTTCTTCTCATCCAAACTAAAGGTTAGAGTTGATGAACATTATAATGTGACTATTAGTTTCTTTCATTTTAAAATGTTTATGTGTCATCTTTGCACGAGTGCAGGGATTTGATGCTACTTAAGGAATATTATTCTGTACCAAGTGTGAGTTGACTTAAAATAAAAACCAATATGATCATTATTAATAAGGTATTTATATTATTATTATTGAAAACATAACATCAACGTATCTTAAAATAAAAACCAATATGATCACAAAATTCTGTATTTTGTATTCTTTTAGTTTTCATCTTGCAACCATTTTTTAGTGGAACGTAACCGTCGGATCATTGACTAACACATTTTGAACTGATTTTGGGACTCAAATTACCTTGAGAGAAAACGGAATTGACTGGAATAGACAAAAGCGAGTTGCAGAGTGAGATTTCAACTGATCGTTAAATGAGTGTAACTGATTCAAATTACCTATGTCCTAATTATAAGATGCTTGGGAGGGAGTATTAGTTAAAAGTGTCATTGGTCAATCATGATTAATTATGATTTCTGTTTGGATATTTTTTTCTACAAGCTTAGTGACTTTAATAATTGTGATTATGTTTGGATTTCATTTATTAAAAGCACTTATAAATGTATAATTACTAAAAAAAGTATGGATTTATAAAGTTATATTCAACCAAGTAAATAAATAAAATTGAAAGAAAAATTATACATGTTGGAGTATATTTCAGAGAACGTTTTATGGGATCTATCATGATCATGTATAGAGAATGTTTGGAGAAGAGATCATAGGGTAAATTGAAGAAATTCTTGTTGTGGAAGTTTCAATCGGAATTTTCTAATTGCATAAGCAACCCCTTGTCACTTATGCTCAACGAGTGGTTAGAAGGTGAAATCACAATTCATCGGGGCTAACTGGGATTTTTTAAAATTTGGCCACACAAGACAATTGAAAATTCTAATTAATCACTTTTCTTTACTTCAATCGGGTTTATCTAATGTCCCACCGCTTAATCAAACAGACACACTATCATTGTGATACACAATATTAGTTTGTTGGGTAAAAAAATTCGTTTTAACAATTTTTTTATAGTTATATATATTTATATATAATAAAGGTTAAACTGAATGAAGAGGAAGCTAGGCTAGAACATGACAAATTAAAACAGATTAGACCAAAAACTCATGAAGTAAGAACTCTGCCAAATAATCTAATCTAACTAGAACGATAGTTCAGTACAATATCGCACATCGAACGGATAGCTAAGATTAATTCAAAACTCTCCTGCTATACGGATTTGAATTCTCTCAACACATCTCTCATCAATATGGATAATCACATCCGTCCATTTGATTTAATGATTATGCACATAGTATTATCACTTAAATGCTTTTTAAAAAAATAAGATCACAATGCTTCTTTATGATAGTAATTAAATGTTCTGGCATAAAATTAAATGAATAATATATATATGCATGAAACAATATATAGTGATTTTACACCGCCAAACCAAATAGACAATTAGAAAAACAAAAGAGACAACGTATGGAAAGAAAGTAGGGAGATAATCCATATCAACTATCGCACATAGCAACGACTCAAGAGGATCTAACCCTCCAGCCCTTATTATAAGGACATCTATAGCACATTTCATAATATAACATGTTTAATTTGTCTGAAGCATTAGTTTTTTAACCTAGTATCCCTAACTAACTAACTAACTAACCAGATTCCTATAGCTAATGACTTTTATTAAAGATAATTTTGATATTTTACAAGAAATAACTAATTTTAATTATACTTCCTTCATTGATATAATGAGACTTAGTAAGAGATTTATCCATTTGCTCTCTAATTTTTCTCTCCATATTTTGCCTTTCTCGTGCTATTTATTTATTTATTTATTTATTTTTTCATTTTACTGTGTTGATATGAAAGTACTTATATACTCCTAGAAGAACCAAAGTATGAAAACGAGTGAACCCTCGGAGCAAAAAAAAAAAAAAAAAAAACGATTGAACCCTTTTTTTTCTTCACGATTACCCGAAACCTCGGGGTCTTCTATTTTAATTAATTATTTATTTATTTATTAATACCACCACCATCCCTAAACCACTTCATTAATTCCAAAAGTCATCAAATGGGCCGGAGCTACGTCGTCCCACGCACACACACACGCGTGAAGTAGAAAAAGAAAACAACCAAACTGAATTTAGGTAATTAATTACAAGGATAATAAGAATCATCTGAACCATTCAAATTCAATTTTTTTATTTTTTATTTTTAAAAAATATTTTAATCGCAAAAAATTTAAAAGTAAACATAATTTCTTTCTTTTCAATTTTTTTAAAAATAATTATTTATTTTAAAATCATCTATTGAAAATTTTAAATTTGAACCTTTTTAAAATTGTGTTTAGACCGTACAGATCGAGCTCACACCGGATGAGGCTTGGATGAGCGCCGAACCAAAAGAAGAGTGTCATGTAGGGCTGTAATGTCTCTCTTCTTTCATGAGAGTGAGATCATGTTCACACTCACAGGAAGCAATATAAAGCCTCCAAAGAGGAACGAGGGTTTCCTCCCTTCCCCTTCTTTATTCTATTCCCTCCTCTTCTTCTTTAATTTCCTTTTCTTTCTTTCCTCTCTCTGCTTTTAGCTTTTTTGATGGATCCAAGAATATCACACACTTCTCGTAATTAATTTCACTCCTTTTCGCTTTTGCTCTCTAGATTCTCTCTCATCCTCCTCATCATCATCATCGAATCGAACCATATAACCCTTAATTTTACATATATAAAGGGTAAGTTCATGCATATATGTGATCTGTATTGTAAATCAAAAGAATCAATTAAGTAGGGAAGGTAGCTAAAGTGGATCCAAATCATGGAAAGAGATCAGGTGGTTCCGAAGAAGCGCAAGAGAAAGAGGAAGAACACTTGTTCCCAATCTACTCCGATCGATCTCAGCAAGATATGTCAGCCATGGTTTCTGCTCTTGCTCAGGTCATTGGAGCTTCACCTAACGTTTATGATCATCACAGCCCTTTGACTGATCATATGACTCACTCAACTTCTGAACCTAACGCTCAACCATCTCTTCAACCTCAAGGTATATCATTATATGTTTATGTTCACATTTAACGGTATTATGTACTAACTCTAGCTATTTCACATGGATATCACGTGTGATTGCTTTTTATTTATTTCTTGTCTTGTTATATAATAATTGTCTTCATATTCACTGATTCGGTATGAAAGCCTGAAGATTTTGGCGGCTAGGGTTGTTTATTTCTGACTTACAAGAGTTTCTGTTCGTATTTGCATCTATCTTCACTCAATATCTTTGGTCTTTCTTATCTCTGTTACGTTTCTGAAATTTTCTCCTCTCGATCGCTTCAATATTGTGTTCAAGTCAGATCTTCATCTAATTCCATGTAATTTCTTTAGTTCTCGTCGCAGCTCCTTGATCCTTCCAACCTCTCATATATATGAAACTTAATTGCATACAAATTTAGATTTTTTTTTTCGTGTAATGTTTATTCTTTTCCAAATCGTGTTCCTTCTTTTCTTCTTCTCTCCCAACATGTTTCTCTTCTTCGACAATACAGAGATCGATCAATTTATTCACCAGTTATTCTATTTCTACCAGTGTCCAAAAAAGGGTCAAAGTTAAGGTCAAGTTCTGTAAATATTATACCACTATATAGCTTACTCGTTCAACCACTCAAGCATTTTAAATATTTGTAGAAGATTTTTTTTTTTTTTTTTGGCAGTCACACGCTCATCTTTTTTTCCCCTCCTTTGTTGGGGGAGGCTGGAGTTATGTAAAATAATGAGAAGTCTATTCAATCAATCTTTTGTGATTTTAGATTAACTGATTTATTATATAAACATATATAACTGGCTATATATATTTACATTCATACGTATGTATATGTATTGGTGTGAACTAGCTGTAAAACATGAGGATCCAGTGTTGATAGAGCCATATAAAGGGTGCAACTTGTAGCTTTAGATTACATGGGAAAGTAGTTAGATATAATAAATATTACCCGTACCTTTGATTCTAAATATAAGATCTCGTTTGCACTACCAACATCAATCTTACATTGAGGACTGGATGAAAGTAGTATAAAGAGAAAAACTATAGAATAAAGAAGTAGATGAAGCGTGGAAATTATTATATTGTATTGAAGTTACTTACTTGTGTGTGTGTTGAAGGGAGCACAAGGAAGAGACACTACAGAGGAGTAAGGCAAAGGCCATGGGGGAAATGGGCGGCTGAGATTCGTGATCCGAAGAAAGCTGCTAGAGTTTGGCTCGGAACCTTTGACACGGCGGAGGCAGCCGCCGTTGCCTATGATGAAGCCGCTCTCAGATTCAAAGGAAACAAAGCTAAGCTGAACTTCCCTGAAAGAGTTCAACTTCAACCACCTCCTTCCATGACAACAACGACGTCGTTTCCTTCTTCTTCAGGTGAATTTTCTTTCATCACAAATCCTCCTCATCATCATCAACAACCACCACTTGTCCTTGCTCCTCCCACGACAACCTTGGCTTCACAACAACCTTATTATTATCATAATTACCAGTATTATCAACATCAACAACATGTTCCGGCAAGTGGTGGTTGGAGCCACGGTTTGTTTTATTCTCCTCATCAACAACAACCACCTTCCTCGTCTTCCTCGTCTGGAATGTCCCACGACCAAAATGAACAAGAACAACAACTTCCACAGTTTTCCATGCAATTTGGAGGGTCCTCCTCTTCTACTTCTCATCCACCTTCCAATTGGCCATATCATGATTTTGATGCTAAACCTTGACCAATTGGATCATGCTTATCAATTTAGATAAAAATTTTAAATATTTACAATCAGATTTTGTAGTATATCATCGGCAGAGTTTAGCTTAAAACAAGATTTCCTGATCTCTGTCATAATTAATTTTTATCCAACAATCTGATAGTAAATATTTAAAATATTTACCTAAATTCAATCCACAATATATACATACATACATATATATATATATATATATATATACACTTTGCACGTTGTTTATCTCAAGTTTTTTCTGCTATTTTGTGTGTGTTAAGTCATTTCGTTTGATGCTATATGGATATTTCTGTTTGATGATTTATGATCAATATATTTCAATTCCCCACCAACTATACGTTTCCAATGAATTGTCTGTTGATTAAATAAGGGAAAGGGAGAACAATACTCAAGGCTCTCACCACGTAAAGAGGTTGTTTAAATTTAAACGACTTCTATGTCACATGATATTAACCTTATTATTGCTCTGAGACTCATCATCTTATTACAAGCATTCTACATAGTTGCACTAATTGTACGTTATCAATACTTTTCTATTTTTCATATTTTTATGATAAAAAAAAAAAAAGATAAGTTGAGCTTTTAATATTTCACTGGGATTAGGGCAAGTTTCTTTGGTCAAGGAGCAAGCAGAAGGACCTAAATATCCATGTACTTAATTATAATAAAATCATCATCATAAGAGCTAAACCTTATTTAATTACGAATTTGATTTAATTGATTAATTGTATATGAGAGAAATACTAATGAATACATTCACTCAACAAATTAAAATACATAAATTATAAAGCGCATGCAAGAGCTTAATGAATCGTACGAAAGAGAGATTAAACGAGTGATGTTGAGTTTAATATAAGTATGGCACAGATATATAACTTCCATATCCATATGTGTGTCTGTGGTATCCTATGTTATATGTAAGATGTAAATCATAACTTACAAAACTGTTTGAACCGAATGGGATGCTTGAATATAATAGCTCGCGTGCATGCATGAAACTGTATATAAAGAAGTGTGAAATCATACCTCACATCCCGAAAATAAGCACACACAGAGAGAGGGAGAGAGCATAAAGAAGGTAATTAACAGAAAAGAAATGAATAGATATCTCAAAAGAATAAGAAACGCATCGAAGGTATTTTGAGTTATGTACACTTGCTGTGATTTATATATATTCATCAGAAACACAGAAAAAAATATCAGAAAAAGATATTATTAATAGTTAAAGGAGATTAGACAGAGATATGGACAAGTGGATGCAGAGTCGAGTTTGAACACGTAGTTGGAGTCTAAAGATACATATTATGAAAAGGATGGATGACGGATGTGCAGCGTTTAAAAGAACGAAAACGCGTCTTTTTCATATATATATGTCGGCCTTCTCCATTTCATTCATTTACTCATTACTCGATCCACTATATTCCTATCTAGAAAAATCCATTTACATATATACATACTCTTCATCATGAATATAAGATATAATTAACTTCAGAAATATTAAAGAATCTAATTAAATTATTTTAAAATATTTATCTTTATCATTTTTTCTTCCAAACTATTTGTCTAAATTATAAAATGATATATAATTTAAAAATATACAATAAATTATATGATTAACTAACTTATTTAGTTTTCTTAATCTCTTTGAAAAAATCAACTTTATTTATATTTAGGATAGAAGAGAGTATATGTGTGTGTGTCTGCTTCTTTATGTGTGTTTGTGAAAATAATTAAATATGATATATCTCCATATATTGTCTTCATATAGAAGGCATCTTTATTAGGGGAATAAATCGATCTGTTAATATGCATATTCGTGATGGTAGTCAAGTTTGTTTGGGAAACTCTGTTAGTGTTCCGTAGTGAAGACAATAATGACTGTACCGGTATGTATGAATGTAAAAACCGAAAAAGTTTGGCGAATCCTTTTGGGAATTAGCTGCAAATACGAAAAGAAAAAGAGATAGCTTTCGCGCCCAACACGTGTATTTCTTACTATAAAAGCAACCATTCATAATTTTATTAGTAAAAGTGAAAAAGCATCCTTCAATATCTTCCACATCACCTAAAAATTCCCGATCTTACTATGTATTGTACCAAAATCTTAACTGCAGCGCACTTTCTAGTTTACCTTCATAATTAATTAATTAAGCTGCATATCAACTAACGTTGGAATTTAAGTTGATTAATTCTAAAAGGATAATGAAACGAAAATGATTGGTTAGTCTCTGAAGTAAAATCTCATAGAGGGGGGGGAATATATCCAGAAATTTTCTTTTATTTAAAAATCGACAAGGCCAACCAAAAAGGGGGGAAAATGCATTGAATAAATAAAAATAAGAAATAAATTTAATTTACGTGCCCAACTAATAACTTGCAAAAAAAAAAAAAAAAAAAAAAAAAAAAAAAATCAAGATTACTTTAGTTACTATTGTATAGAGACCATAAATTATATGCTAAGAGAATGTGATCAATATCATCCTTTTAAAGATATTATGGATGATATTAGGATGCTTTCTTTATAGAGATTGATAAGTTGTGGTCACTCGTAAATATAGAGAGACTTAACTATTGCTGATCAATTAGCCAGATATTTCATAGCATAGATGAGAATTTTTGTCCCTTTAAACAACCTTCTCCTTTTATTCAAGAGACGGACGTTGATGAAAATTATAAGTCTTTATTGAAGTTGATATAATGTCTCTGTTGACATTCTGCTTCTAGTATTATTAAAAATAATATTACCTCCGGTCCTAATTATAAGAGCTAGTTGACTTTCTTTAGAGAGATTAAGGAAGCTAATTAAATAAGTTATTTAATCATTTCATATGTTATGTATTCTTAAATAATATATTAGTTTATTAGTCAAGCTAATTAGTTTGAAGAAAAAAATACAAATATAAATACTCTAAAGTAATTTAATTAGCCTCCTTAATCCCTCCAAAAAAGTCAACTAGCTCTTATAATTAGGACCGAGGAGTAATAATCAAGAACCGGAAGACGTGCATATATATATAGCCTAGGAGCGATTAATTCTCACATATAGGTTTGGACAATTTACCTAACTGATTGAAATTAATTATTAAATCAATGAATTATGGATCCAAATGACATTATTAGAAATTGACCACAGATGAATGAATTCAATCGAATTATAACAAAGGGAGGAAAAAAACAGCTAAGGTTATTGGCTTGGTTTTCACGTGCATTACCCTAGTTTAGGACCGATTCCATATTAATTGGCAAAACAATAATTGGTTGATTATAAATGAGTAATTATCATGACTAAAACCCAACGAATTTTCTCTACTTTTGACGTACGTATAGCTTTAAAATGGATCTGACTATTAATTAGATGATAATATAAAAATTCATGTAACTTCATGCCAATAAATGTTGGTCCAATTGGTAAGAAGTTGGTTCATAACTCAAAAGATCGTGGATATTAATCTTACTCCTAATGTCAGAATTTTATTAGTATGTGATCTGTAAGTATTTTTATAAATCTTTTTGAATGAGGAGGTATGTTTAGGCCCTGGTGAGCCCCCACCCAACTCACATGAACTCTTGCAATAAATAAAAATACATAGTATTCTGGCAATTAGCAATATAATTATTCAGAAACAATATAATATACTCGATAAATTATTGTTTGTAAATAAATATTATTTATATTACTAGCGAAAGGGATTTCTCACGCGAGTCAATGCAAAATCTGTAGAAATAAAATTATTAAAAGCAAGACGTCAATTTGGAAGGAAATGATGAGAGGAAAAATAGGACTATATAGAGTTGACAAGAGGATGCATGAAGACGAACATATTGAAGCATGAATATAGAGTTGACAAGATGCATGAAGACGAATATATTGAAGCATGAAAATACAAAGGAATATTTGTAGCGTAGCACATTGGTCACCGAAATCGGCATTATTTTGGGAATCATATGATATGCAGCTATGCAAAGTCTTCATATTGTTCTCCCCAATAAGTGAAGAATCCAGACACATTGATTTTGATATTTTTGGTTTGTTCTGGGTTTGGGTTTTTACTAAGTCCAAATATTTAAATTTTTTATATTAAATATTATTATGACTATTATTAATTTGATTTTTCCTCACAAATTTTTTATACATTATCTCTAAAAATTGCCCAAATGAAATAATAATAATAAAAAGGTTGGGGTGACATATATGAAGACATTGAGATGAATATATGCATCCAAAAAGAAAAGTTAAGGTTCATAATAATCATATATGAGAAAGAGTTGGTGTGACATCCATTGTATTAAAAAGAAAAGGATGGAAAAAGCTTTTGAAGTGGCTCGTTGGAAACACTAGTGGGAGATAGAATAGACAATCTGGATTTTAAAAAAGCAAAAGTAGAGGAAGAATATATAATGAAATTGTTTAACAGCATTTTTTTGTGAACAACTTATCCAAACGATTGGATTGGTTGTTGATAAAGCACAATAGCATCATAAATCATATAGTCAATCTGATTTAAACCAAATAAGGCCTCCTATTATTGTTGTTCTATCTAATCTATATATATACCCATCTGGCCCTAAATACAGGACATAACCGGAGGTAGTAGTTTTTATTTTGAAAAAAATAATGATTCACTAGTTTTTTATTTTAGACATGAATTAATATTAAAAAAAAAAATCGGGATATTTTGAGGTTGAGCTGGAAAGAAGGTGATGTGTTGCGAATTGTATTTTGGGGTCTGACCCTTGACTGGAGACCGAGTCCACTGGAAAAGGATTATATTTGAAGTGTGTAATGCGATCCTGACGTCTCTTATTTTCAACACGCCAAATTATATGCCCCACTTCCGCAATATACATAGTTCTCAAAACACGTACGCGCAAATAGATAAATTAAAGAATATTGGAACTTTACTATCACAGCACAGTCATCTCCTCTCCATTGTTTGACCCAAAAAAAAAAATCTCCTCTCCATTGAAAGTGAATCATTCATGCTCCAATATTATATTGTTCAGCTCAATTAATTTACACATTAACTTTAAGAAATTACTTAATAAATAAGTACACCAATAAGAAAAAAAATTAACATATTATGAGAAGGTTTAAGAGTTTATGTATTAAATGATTTTTTTAATAATATTCATATTAAAGAGTAGCAGTGTTGTGCAAAATTTATAATTTAACGGATTACTAATTATAGCTGTGTGTTAAAATAGAGAGGAGCCGTCTAGTGGGAGGAAAATCTCCATTGATCTTTCTTTTCATTTCCTATCCATTTAATGTATCTACTGTTATATAAAGTTTCAATGGTTGAGATGTAATACTATATAAAAATATTATTATAACATTAAATATAATAAAAATCTACCAAGAAAAATATATCGTAAATCCCAACAAATGGTAGAGTAAACATTCTTTTCCAATGTTATGTACTCTCTCCAGTCCTTAATATAAGATACATTTATCTAATTTTATTAGATTAAAGAAGTTAGTTAATAAATATCATGTTTTTTTTTAAATACCTTAGTTATCTTCCTTAATAAGTATAAATTAGAAGAAAAAAAAAACTGAAAAATATCATTTTAAAAAAAAGATGTCTTATGTTTAGGACAAAGTTCAACTCTATAAATGTCTTGTATTTAATTTTAGGAGAGCTTTACATAGGTTTTAAAAGTGTAATGAAGTCTCTATATATCATCAATGTAATACTCATATGGTCCTTAATATAGGACTCTATTGGGGAGTTAATCCTGGTCTTAAATGTAAGATTTATTTCTTATTATATTTGTTAATCTATTCATAATTTACCCATTTTTATGATCACTCAACAATAATCAAGTAAAATAAAAATTGAGAGAATTAAGAAAGATTATTAAGGTTTTCAAGAAAAAAAAAAGTATATTAACTAAAAAAAAGTATATTAATTAACTTATTTAATCTAATCAAAATAGGTAAATTGATTTTATATTAGGAATATACCAGGGAAGCAACTGGATGAAATTAGTTTCGACAATAGATGTGATCATTTGGCAATGGATATTGTCTAATTTGTGGGACTAAGGTCTCTACAACAAGTGTTGGTTAATTGTACAATAACCCTATTAACTGATCGTGTTAATAGCTTTACAAGAGTCAATATAGCTAGCAACCACCAGTCCTATGAAACGAAACCTTCTTACCTTCAAACACACTACTTTATTCTCATTCATGTGGCGAAAGTTCTTTTTTTTTTAATAAATTAAATCAAGATTTTATTCAAAGTTAAGATTGTTGTAAGAAAAAGCGAAAGATATATAATGAATAAGAAAGGCGCGTGAAGTAAATATATGATGAGGGGGAAGAAAAGGATGTGTACGTGATAAGATAATAATAATAGTGTGAGAAGGAAGCATTAATATTGAAATTGAAAATGAGTTAAAAATCAAAGAGTGGCTTTTCGGCCACCGAAACTTTAGAAATTGGAGGCCTTACCCTTTCAAAAGCCACTCAAACAAAAGAAGCCGCATGTATGGAACCAAGTTCTGTCATATCCACATTCTTCTTTATGAATGTGAATCTCATGCACTTACTTTTTAGGGACAAAAAGGAAGAAAACTCCCTGAAAATCATGCCATATTGTAAACTTCTTTAGCAAAATTTAGGTAAAAAAAAGTCGATGAGCTCCAAAAATACAATATAATTATTACTATTATTTTTATTTTCCAAAAATATTTATAAATTTAAATAAAATTAGCTAGGTCTCAATCATTGCATAACCAACTAAGTATGGTCTAATGGAAGGTATCAGTCTCTCATAACACACAGCAAACTAAGGTTTAAATCCCCTCTATAAAATGTATCCACATTTAATGTCCAACAGTTTCTTAAAAAATAGTTAAGTTGATATTACTACTACAGAAATCGCGATATATAATGGTTATTATCTTTCATATATAACGGTTTCGACCTGTCTATAAAAGCTCAACGCAAATACATTACAATTTCAAACCATTATTTATTCTGAACTCATTATAACGGTTATAATATAATACTCGTTATGTATGTAAGCTTAGTCTGGCCATAATATGCCAATTGCTGTTATAATAATTAACGGGCAAACGTGAACAACCGTTATAGTATAGGATAATACTTAACAAGCACATGTGAACAACCGTCATAATATATTATAATGCTTGCATCATAACAATGACGGACACAGGAGGGCTAGGGGTGGCCCCCGCCCCCCCTAATTTTTTTTTTTTTTTTTTTTTTTTTACAAAAATATAAACATAGTTTGCTTATTAGTTAGTGCTTTCATATATATTCACTGAGATGGGGCTTTGCTTTCATAGTTTAACAAACCGTTTGGTTTCATTCACAGGTTTGCTTTCATATACTCCACTTAAGAAAAAGTAAAGAGGTGGGGCCCACATCTTTAATATATATTCCCAACCTTACTTGTTTCTTCCTCTCGTTGGTGGCTCGTCCAGCGTTTTCTCCAATAGCTTACGACAAATTTTGAGAATCAATAAGGTACTTAAAATCACTTATTTTCATTAAATTTCCTTCATAAAATTTTTTATGCATGATTTTATCTTTCTAATGAGATTATTTTTATACTGATTAAAGAATATTTTAGGGTTAATATTTTGGACAAGTTTTGAGTTTTGTTAACAGATAGTTATGGGAATATTAATGATAGAGTGATTGACTTGTACCCACTCTTCCAATTTCTACAAAGAACTATGAAAGATCTTTCTCTGCTATGAAGATAATCAAGAACAGACCTCAAAATAGAATGGAAGACCAATTTCTTGATGATTCTTTGATTACATACATTGAAAAAGAAATTGTTTTGAGTTTTAGCATGGATTCAATTATAGATAAGTTTAACAATATGAAAACACGTAGAGTAAGAGTCAAGTGAAAAAAGCTTAATTTCTATAATATATTTCTTTCAATTTTTGGTATATTAGGTCTTTATCATATTTTAAGTACTTTTATTTATGAGGTAGCATTTCTTTTTTCGCCCCCTAAGTAAAATTCCTAGGTCGGTCCCTGATCATACATAATGGTTGTGCTTTAACAACCGTTATATATAATTGACATAAACTATAATTTATCGAAGCTAAATTTTTTATAAAATAAAAATAAAAATTTGGGGGGGGGCTGCTTTCAATATCCACATGCATATACATTTGTTCAGAACAAATCATAATATATATTTATATTCATTCATATTAGAACAATGCAACAAATTAGAATATATTTATAGTCATTCTTGTACATGTATACATTATTAAAACCAAAATTTTAAAACAAACAAATCCACAGTATCTAAAAATTTACAGTCATTCTATATTTATTTACTCTCCCACTAATGTTTCACAAATGTCGCAAACTCTTCAACCACTTCTTTCATTTGTGAGTTGCTAAGAATCGTATAGAAGACATCAAAATACTGTACACAAAAGGAAACAAGATGGAAGTTAGATATTGTAATATATAGCTGATCAAATGTATATATGAACAAATTGAGCATATATTATACCTTAATTGTAACAATATTTTCAGGACCGTGTGTGATTATATCCTTCATGTACTGCATCACACAATACCCACAATAGTTGCTGTTGTCTGGTGGCTTTGGGAACTATAAAGAAATTGGAAGAAAAATTTGTCAGTCACACTCACACACATATAAACTATATTGTGTGCTTCATCAATTTATAAATATTATTGTCATTGGTGGATAATAAATATATCTTCGGACACAACCATTAGAAGAAGCATATGTAGTTGTCATTAGTGATCTTGTTTTTGTTGCACTTGAGACCATTTTGAGTGCAATAAGTGTAGATCGCTCTGAAAATATACAATATAAAATTATATATACAAAAATATGCAAGATGAACTAAATTATAAGTGATGATGAAAGAATAACTTACTAGTTAAATGTCTCCTGCATGTATGGTCTTGTGTTTGGAAACCCACTCATAGAGCTATAGTACCAAATCCATTTGCACATTGGATTTATGACTATTAGCATTTAATGGTTCCTAAGTACAATAATATACCACACCATCGAACAATTACAAAAAAACAAAACAAAAAAAACAATTCAAGCAAAGTTAATGATGTTCTCACCGTTGAATGTAAGGCAAAAAGAAGTAAGCGTCACTTCTGTCTAGCGCCCTCCTAATGAAGTCATCCCCTAGAAACCTTGTGTACCGTTGCTTGACATTTTCCTTCATGTCGTCACCTTGGTTAATGATTTGGTCAAGGCGGATGAACTTGATCTTGTCCTCGATGTTGTAGGGAACGAGGTAATTATAGTACAAGTGTCTGAAATGTCGAAACTAACATATCAAAATTTAATCAAAGTTTTAAGTAGCCAACTCTTCGATCACAAGTGAAGAAATACCTCATAAAGAAGTTGACAAAGCTTGAATTTTCCATGTCCTTGTTCAAGACCTTAGAAACAAGCTCTTCTCTTATAGCTTCTACTTGGTTTGGTTGGTTGAAGACCTATATCTCAAATGTGATAATGGGAAACGAATCTAAAGCAAAGCAATTGTCAGCGAACTCTTGTAGGGACTTCCGGGAAGATTGACCAATATTCTTATTCTATGAGGAAGATTTATTTCCAGATTGATCATTAGACGTGGGATGCTTCCTCTTCTTGGTCTAAGTGGGGGTCTTTGAAGTGGCGGCTTAAATTGATTGGAGGTCTTAGAAGTGAGGCCTAAACTGATTGGGGATCTTGGAAGTAAAGGGCTTGGACTTATCCGTAAGGGGCTTGAACTTGGTGGGAAGGCCGACTTCTTTTGAATAGGGGGCTTCCATATTTTAGGTAGACAACAAAGCCACGCAACAAAGTTGCTCGTAGCCCCTCTCATTGTATCTGTGTCTTTGGTGGGCACAGGGAGCGGATAGTTGAGGTCGATATTGGTATTGATTTGTACCTTCACATGCTCAAGAGGTATAGGCTCATTATGAAGCGTGTTATCCTTCAGGTGTTTGAACATGTGACCTATTGCTACTATATGGTGTTTAGAGCTATCGGCAAAACACTCAACATCCGCCTAACCTCATGCAGATGATATGGGAAATGTGTAGCTGCTATGGATGTCCAAGAACCGGACCATACCAGGTTGGAGGTCAACCCGAGGTCTGGCCCGATATGACCTTTGGTTGCAAAAATCAGCCCAAGGTCTGGTCCGGTCTAGTACCAGCCTGAGCTCAAGGGATGGACCGACCGACCACTGACCGCCTACCCGGACCAGTTTTTTTTGCCTTCTTGGGATAAAATATTTTAACTCTGGTTTCACCTAAATTCCCAAAATAATAAAAAGTAACATAATGAAAAGCAAGGTTCTGAAACCCGGACCGGTCACTGAACCGGTGAGGGTATTGGGTTAAGGGTCGATGGGTCGACCGAGTCAAACCGGTATTAATTAAAAAAATATAATTTAATTAAAATAGGTAAAAATAATCATAATTAAAATAGTTTTGTATATCTCACTTCCTTACCTGTCCAAGCCCAATAAAAAATGACCCAAGCCTAACAAAAAAGTGTCCATAACCTAACCCTAAAAAAAAAAAAAGGAAGAATGAGATAAGTATATTGATTTTGACAGAAAAAACAAAAAAGATAAGTACTTGACATTAATATTCGGATTTGTTTGAATTGTAAAGGTCCATGGCAACTATTGCTTTGACCAAAAAAAAAAAAGGCAACTATTGCAACTCGTGCACGCCACGCCATCCAAATGTATGATTTGCTTTTATATGTCCAAAATTACTTCTTTTTTTTTTAACAATCAAAATTACTTCATTAACTCTTGCAGCAAATCGTACTATCGCAAGTCGTGCCCGCCGTCCTCATTCCTTGGGAACCTCCATCGGCATCAAACCCTATCTCCCTCTATCCCGCGCCTAATCACACCTCTGGTCCTCAACAACACCTTTCTTCTATCACCATTCACCACCACCGACCCTCTCTTCCTTCGTCTCGTCTTCCTCTTCTCCGTTGTCTTCAGTCCTTCTCGTTGGATCTGCACTTTTCATCATCGGCTTCAAATACCCACCAGTTTTAAACTTTAGATCTCTCTCTTCTCTTTCTTGTTCTGTGTCTCAGCCACAGAGAAGGTGGAGGTTGAAATCTGTGCTCCTCCTTTGGCTTCCACAGCACCATAGTCGGTGTCAAGCTCTTCAGATCTCTGTCTCTTCTTCTTCTCTTTCTACAGTTCTGTGACTCGGTCAGCTCGGCCGGATTAGGCCGAGTTGACCGAGTTGACCCCAGGTAAACTCGGAACCTGAGGTTACCTCTTAACTCGGACCGGTTTCTCGGTCGGTTTGGCGGTTTCCGGTCCGAATCGGCCGATCCGGTCCGAGTTTCAAAACATTGATGAAAAGTGATTCCTATAAATTAGAAAGCACATTAGGATGTCCAGACTCCAGTAAGCGGCTCAATGTAGTGGTGATTTATCAACAAAAAAAGGACCTCGGGTCAGACCGGACTAGTCCAGGGGGTCTAAGCCCCTGGACCCAAGTCCAATCCAACCAGAGCAGTTTGGTCTAGTCAAATTGTCTTGGACTAATTTTTTTTACCCTAGACCGGGTCGAGCCGGACCAACCAGACCTTAGGTTTTTTGGACAACCCTAGTAGGTGCCTTTAGTACTTGGGCTGCCACTTCCCCTTTGTTTCTTCGTAAAACGCTCCTTTATCAACTCTTGTGTGAGAAACCATAGTTGTTTATGTGTTTCATTAACTATTTCTAGAGCTTTTCATACTTTTTGTCCCTGTTATTTCTTCGAGGTTGCCACTGACCATAATAATTTGTCTTGGTCAATTCAAATCTGGCACCCCTAAGATGACAGGGATGTTCATGCCCCCAATGTGTTGGCCAATACATCCTCATCTGGAGAAAGCACTACTAGAAAAAACGTGAATAGCGACGATAATTTGCGACGGAAAATTTTCCGTCGCAAATTTTAAGATATTTGTGACGGATTTACAATTACATGCAAAAATTTAAAATTTTTGCGACGGATTTTAAAAATCCGTCGCAAAAAAGGCCGGTTTGCGACGGAAAATAAATCCGTCGCAAATTGGCTTCTAAGGATTAGCGACGGAATCCAAATCCCATAAGGGGATTAGCGACGGATTTGGATTCCGTCGCTAATCCCTTAAGGAATGTGCGACGGATTTATATTCCGTCGCTAATCCTATAAGGGGATTAGCGACGGATTTGGATTCCGTCACTAATCCCTTATGGGATTTGCGACCGATTTATATTCCGTCGCTAATCCCAAGGGATTAGCGACGGATTTGGATTCCGTCACTAATCCCCTAAGGGGATTTGCGACGGAAACTAATTCCGTCACTAATCCCTTTAGGGGTTTTGCGACGGAATTAAAATTCCGTCGCTAAATTTAAAATTTTTTTTTGAAAAAATGATTTTGCGACGGAATTACATTTCCATCGCAAAACCCGATTGGGGTTTGCGACGGAAATCCAATTCCGTCACAAAATCATTTATAATTTCCCCACCCTCTCTTCCTTCATCACTTTCACGATTTCTCGTCTTAGGCTCTTCGTTTTCCCTCCGGCTCTTCGTTTTTCCTCTTCACTATCCGTCCTCCACCTCCCCGTCTTTACTGCGCCCCCCTCAATCTCTGTCGCCACCCCTTCCGGTCTTCGTCACCGGTTTGCTTGGTAAGTTTGATTACTTTTTTTTTTTCAGTTTTTTTCATATATTTTTTATTATTTACTAAATTCATTTTTATTTTTCTTCTTGTTCCTATTTTATTATCTGATTATTTGATCAGATTTATTCAAAGATGTCTAATTCTTCTTGTTCCTATGCATTGTTCCCCAATTCTCTTATTCTTCTAAATTCTGTCTTGGTATCTAGCGACTATGTGTGTGTGTGTGTATGTATATATATGTATGGATGTGCGTGGATGAAAGAATTGAAGGAAATATCAACCTCTCTCTTTATGTGTGTGTCGTCCTTGTGTATGTTGTTTGTTTTTTTGTTTTTAATTTATAGTTTAATTTCTTACCCTATGTTGTCAATACTTATCTCTCCTTGTGTAATTATGTTTTGTTTATCATTCTTTCGGGGAAGGAGATCCTTATAATAAGAAGTGGAGAGAGTAATCCATCTTCACTGGATTCTATTTGTAGCTATACCTTATCGGTCTTGCCAAAGATTTGTTTTGTTTATCTCGCTTTTGAACAACATATTATTTTGACCGAGATGATTGATTAAATCAATATTTGTGATAGGAATAAACAATTTAAAAAAATTTCAAATTTTTTTTTAAAAATCAAAATTTATATAAATTTAAAAAAATTAGAAAAATAATAATTTTTTAATTTAAAAAAAAATATTCGAATTTAGCGACGGAAAAATATCCGTCGCTAACCCCATGGGATTAGCGACGGATTTTAATTCCGTCGCTAATCCCATGGGGTTAGCGATGGATGTTTTTACGTCGCTAATTAGCGACGGATTTTCAATCCGTCGCTAGTTAGCGACGGAAATTAAATCCGTCACAAAATTCGAAATTTGCGACGGATTTAGAGTTTTCCGTTGCAATTGCGACGAGGTTTTTTTGCGACGGAGGAAACTCCGTCGCAAATTTCGTCGCTAACTCATTTAGCGACGGAAAAGTCCTTTTTAGCGACGGATTTTTTCCGTCGCTAAAACTGCTTTTTTTTGTAGTGAAGGCAACCCCATGTATTGTAACTTCTTAAGACATTGGTTGTTGTGCATTTAGAAATAATGTTAATATGGATAGTTAATTGAAGACATTAATTCTATGATTCGAGGACTTATATTAATACTTACCATTTTATCGAAGACCTCGTTCACCTTAGGATCATCATAAGAGATATCTTTATTTTGTCTTGCCACCGAACAAAGTTCATGACCAAGAGGTTTACTATTGTCCCCACTCTTTATAGCTAACTTTTCAGCAATCCAAGCATGCCCGCCCTCCCTTATAGGGATACTTATTGTTCTTCACCCTCTTTCTATTCACTTAGCTTGATTCCTATGAAAACACACAATACTCGAGTTAATATTAAACAGACACATGCAGGTTTACATGTTGGGTCATGACGTGAGATGACAAAATTTCTCCAACCATCTAGTTTGATGGTTGACTAAAGATCCACATGAACATTTAATTCATCAGCCTCTTCTGGATTCTGCAAATATGCCTTTATCAATACATTATGCATAGTGATTGGCCAGCCATCTTGATGACAAATTCTCTAATGTAATTTTCATCTATATGATATGCAATAGTAAAGCACACAATTCAAGTTAACATTTTTTACAAGTACATAGCAAGTAATTAGCAAGCACATATACCTTACCCTAACATTGTCCCAAAGAACTTTTGGGTAATCTCCTTGAACCTGACGCCAGTTACCCACCGTAATAAGAACGTTGGTCCTTGCTGTTAAGCTGATGTAGCTGGTGAAGTATGACAATTGAAGAGGTTGACCGTCATTATTCCATGTCTCATCAAATATTCACCCCAAAGGCTTTGTTTAATTTAAAAAAGTCAAGGCGAAGCAGCCTTCCTTTCAATATCCCGTACTCGTTCTAACACCTATTCGAGGGTCTCATTTCTAGATTTCCTAGGGATAGAGGTGGGAGGGCCGGCTCTCAACGTGCTCATAAAAAGTCCCTACATTAAAATAGAAAGACTAAATTGCCTTTTGCTAGACTTCATATATTCTCTCTAATTAAATCATAATCTGAAGTGATTGATAGATAATAATTTAAGTTATTGACGAACGTAAAAATATGTTTGTAGAAGTTTAGAAGAGAGGCAGAAAAGGAAGTCACCGCCACTCTTCAATTGAAGCTATGACAAGGGCACGTAATGATGGGCATCTGCTTATACCAATCTTCAACAACTTAAGCCATTACGTGAAAATGTGAATTAAAAGACAACGAGTGAGGAAATTTTTTTGATTGCAGGAATCGAGTGAGAGAAACAAGACGACGAGACTTTATATATATACTGAACCAGGAAGAGGAGAGTGGCTGAGGCTGCAAGAGGAATTTTGGACATGGAATAACACAAAGGCAACCAATCAAAAAATAACAATTTTATTTAAATTGGTCTCTATTTATCATTATCCATCAATCAATCCAAATTTTGATTTAGTTAGAGAGAATATAGAAAATCTTGCTAAGGAAAATTTAGTCTTTCTATTTTAATGTTTTAATTTCTTTGTCCTTGAAAATAATTACTATTTTTATAGTCTTTCTTAATACATATTATTTTTCTTAAGTCCTTTCTTATAATTTTCCCAAAAAAAATTAGCAAGCCCATTTAAGCCCGCAACCCTAAAAGGTTGACCCTTTTAAACCCGATTCCTTTTGGAGGCTGTAAATTATGGACTTGGCTTCTATCCGATGCAGTTAACATCCACTGCGGTCCTTTGCGGAAAAATGGTGTCGTTTTGGCGCTTTGTTGATACCTTTTTCTGTTTTTATTTTTTGAAAAATATTTCAGGGTACTAAGGGATACTAAAAAGATACTTAAGTATAAAGATTTCTACCAAAAAAAAAAACATCATGATCTTAAAAAATTATTTTAAGATCTTGAAAAAATATTTTAGGATACTTGATTAGTATTAAAAAGTAACTTTAGAATACCGACTAGTATTGAAAAAATATCTCATGATCTCTTGAAAAACTATTTCATGATCTTGAAAAATTATTTTATAATCTTGAAAAAAATATTTTAGGATCTTAAAAAAAATATCCTACAGTATATTTTTAGTACCTGTCAATACCCTAAAAAATGTTTTTAAAATATTTTTTTGTACCATCAAGATTCTAAAGTATCTTTTTAGTACCCGTTAGTACCAAGAAATATTTTTTCAAGATCCTAAAATAATTTTTCAAGATCATAATGTATTTTTTTAGTACCATTCAGTATCCTGAAGTATTTTTTTAATACCAGTCAATATCCTAAAAATATTTATATTAAAAAAAGGAGCATCAAAAAGCGCCAAAACGGTACCATTTTTCCGCAAAGGACCGCAGAGAGGTTAACTGCATCGCATAGAAGCCAAATCCGTAATTATAAGCCTATCCCTTAGTGAGCTTGGGCCTAAACAGGCCGGCCTGATTTCTCGATTTTACTTAGGACAAAATAGATTCCAGTGGGAATACCAGCACTAGGAACATTATCGAAACTAAAGGCACTATTAGAACCAAGGTCATTATAAGTGCCGCAAGAAGCAGAACTGGCTATTTTAACTCGAAAACAAAACTTATTCAGTCAGCCATAGGGAATAGAGAAATGGATTTCAAGAAAAACATGATGCATGACTAAGGTCAAAACCTACCTAGGCAAGACGAAGTGAAAAATAAGGAGAATATAATGTTGAATGCATAATGGAGAATATGAATGCAGAAGAGAAATCATAGTTTAAAATAAGAAGAAAAAAGTGTGTGAAGGAATGTGACCTAGCTAGGGCTCCAAACAAAAAGCGAGTTAAGGCAATCAAAGTGATTCATGCAGCTGTTAGACAGAAGTTTGAAGAATGTAGAGGAGGATGTTGTTTGCCTGAAAGCGACTGTCAATGGCAGGAAAGTCAATCGGAATTGTGGGGTTCCAAAATGGTGGATAACGTTTGACCAAACAAGCAAACACAAACATATTAAGTATAATAACATGGGAAAGTGGAGAGACACACATAGCTAGTACATGTTTTAAAATACTTTACAAAATTTGCTCAAGTTATAAGTTTAGAATCATTATGAAAGGTGGTTTTTCCTCACGGTCCTAAATTTACAACCATAATGAACCTTTAAACAAAAGTTCACGATTTTAACATTACAATCGTTAGGTTTTATGAACGGTGATGGTGATTTCTTAATAACCGTAAGGTATTTGACATGGTATTCTGAAAAGTGACAAGTTTTACACAATAATCTAACTTATTTGAATTTTTTTTTAATATTTTTTAAAGTTGATTATTCAACCCCATAGTATAATCAAAAAATTTAAGTAAAAAAAGGAAAATGAGAGTGCGAACAAGAGAAATTTCCCCTTGCTGCTCTTGTCCATGCATCTTTGCTCTCCCATGTAATTGATGAAGAACAAAAGTCAGAAATTGAAATATGAGTGGATGGTTAAATGGGTTTCACTGGTTACCCAGTAGATCGTGTCCTTTGGAATGAAAAGGGTTACATTGTAGAGCCAAACGTGTAACGGTTGTTTACTAATAACCATGAACATCCTTTAAGTTAGTAAAAATTGTTTACTAATAACCGTGAAGAGTCATTTATTTTTTTAACAATATTTTTGGGTCACATTGCTTTAACAATTAATTATTTTAATATTCAAAAACTCAAAAAAGTAGTAGTGGACAACAATAGTGGTTTATAGTATCACCACTACTGTGTCCTCCTCCTCCTGCCCCTCCTTCTCGCTCGGTACATCATCGACATCTAAGGAAGGAGATGAAGGGTCTAACTGGAAGTGATCATATACCACTTGATTGTGATGGAGGATGAGGTCCAACTTCCTGTCCAGATTGTGAGCGTGTCTAGCAAGACGTCTTGTGAAGCGATCAGGGCTTGCCAACGTCTGCAGCAGAGCATCCATTTGAGGAGGAGGAGGAGGTGGTGGTGGTGGTGGTGGTGTTGGTGGAAGAGGAGGGGCTTATGGAGGAGGAGGATAAGAAAGGCGAGGAGGAGGAGGAAGATGAGGGCGAGCATGTGGAGAAGGAGGAGGGCAAATGGAAAGAGTTTTCTGGCATCTAACCATGATAAGGGAGAGAAGGGCATGGTTATGAAAAGATGTTTTTTAGAAAAGTATTAAGAACAAATGGAATGGGTACTTTGCTCTAAAATATTTAACTTAGGAGAACTAATACTTGGTGTCGAACCGAACGAGGTTTTCAAAAGGTGCTTTTTAGATTTGTTCTTTACATGACGGTTATTTATTATAAAATGTTATTTTTGTCATTCATGCCTTACAGTAAATAGATATAACCGTTATGTTTGTTTTTTGTTGATTTAAGGTTGGCAAACAAATTGTAAGTGTTATATGACGGTTGTTTCGAAAGAATTGTCAATTTTGTCATTAAATAAATTACGATTATTAACTACAACCGTTATTTTTATGTTTTCGCTAATTCAGTCTCACAATACATGATGGTACGCATAATTAATCTTACTTTTTAAACATTATATATCCTTACGCGACCTCCGTCTCAACATACATGACATTTATTAATTGTAACCATTATGTATTAAGTGTTATAAATACGCACATTTGTAGTAGTGTATAGTATATTTATAAAAGGATGTACGTATGTTGATATTCCTAAAATTCTCTCTTTATTTAATATAACCGTCATTTGCATTGAAGCTACTCATTGATAGAAATTCCTTTATGATATGCACTTGATATAGGGATATTTTGAGGGAAAAAATTATAAATTTTTAGACAAAATGAATTGAGTTCTTATATTAATTGCCAAACTAAATCCTTAACTATCCCTTATACTTAAAACTAGAGGAGTACTATATATTAAACTCTATATATGCAAAATATATTCCCATAGTCTAGTCCCTCAATAATGATAAAATCATCTTTCAAGCCACGAGGCGGAGCCTACGTACACAATACCTTTTAAACCTGTCATAGATCGCTTTTTGCATGAAAATAATACTACAAATTATGGTATATATTTAGGATCAGAAGAGTAATACTTTATTTAATTGTTAGGACATAATTAAAAAGTTGATTTTAATCATAAATATAAGATATATTTTATATTTTTATTCATTTCCCCAAATTAACTTTATTGATTCCCTCGATAATAATCAAATAGGATAGAAAAGGAGAGAATTAAGGAAGATAATTAGGATATTTAAAAAAAAAATATCATATTAACTAATATCTTTAATCTATCCAAATTAGTTAATTATGTCTTACATTAAAAACAATAAAAGTAATTGTGTGGCATAATGGAAAAAATGAATGTTGTGTCTTATATTCATATACAAACGTTACATATATATATATATATACAAAGATAAGAGAGAACCTAAGGAAGTTAGTATTTGAAATTTATAGTAATTTTAGGAAATTATGCTTCAACCTCATAACATTTCACTAAGTCCCTCTATAAGACTTTTTAATTAAAAATGAAGATTATTCTTAACCCCTACAAATCGGGATTCCTATAAATATAATAATGACTATTAACGAAGATTATTCATAATCCCTATAAATCAAAGATTCTTATAAATTAGAATACAATTTATTATGTAATCCTTATTAGTAATAAGTAATAATAGTGATAGTAGTAATGGGACATGCATAAAATAATAATTGGCGGCGCAAAAGAGACGGGAGAATTTGAGCATCAACCGACCAAAGACTAATAGGAGAGTAGAGTACTTGAAATATTCTAAGCTCTATCTCTCTCTGGACTTTATATTTGGTCAGTTTCCATGAAAAGATGCATAAACGTGTATTATATTAAGATAACAGTACGGAAATTTGGACTCCAACAAGTGAGTTTGTATACGTGTGTTTATAAAGCATTAATATAGGAATTTAATATGCATGTTAGGCAGGAGTATATAGCAGGAAAATGGGTTGGCTAGCTTTTTGGATGCTCTAATTTAATTCTGTGTTCTTCATATTAACCGTTGGGTCAATACCACGGAAGACAAACATTAATCTATGCCTACCAGACTTCTATATATCTGTTTGCTGGAGTCAGATTCAGTGTTCTTCTTTCCGTCAATAAAATGTATAGTAGTACCACCTAACCTAAATATAAAAGAATCAGCTGAACTTTTTTATCAAATCAAGGAAGCTAAATAAGTTACTTAATCATATATCATATGTTGTGTATAATAAAATTATATAATATCAGTTTATAAGTCAGATAAATTAGTTTTGAGAAAATACGATAAATATAAATAGTTTAAAGTAATTTAATTAACTTCTTTAATCTCCAAAAAAAAATCATTTGGATCTTATATTTAGAATCAGAGGTAATAATGAATAATGATAATTGAGTTAGGCGGAAGAAACCTTTTCATAAATAAGGTCAAGGTTCAAACATTATGAATAAAACAGTCATATTTATTGGTAGAACTATTTTCAATTAGACTTATAATATCTTAATCTAAGATATTAGATTAGATGGTAATATAAAAAACTCCAGGTTTATAAGTTTGAAGAAAATTGATTAGAAAATTCAATTCTTTAGTGAAGGTAAAAGAAAATAATAATGCCCCCTTAATAAGACTATTTTATATGGTCAGAGAGCCAGCAAAGCGCAGATATAAGAACGAGATTCGAACTCCCTCCTCTCAAAGGGCCGTTTGGTTTGATACAAATCAGGGGAGGGAAAAGGAAAATCGGATTTTCTATCTAGCGACGGCCGTTTGGTTCACTATTTTGCTAGGAAAATATTTTCTAGCGGCTGGCAATTTTCCTTCATCCATCTGAACATTTTTTTTTTCCTTCCATTATTGATGGAAACTCATTTTCCAACAGTGGTAAATTTTCAAATAACCCCTCTTTTTCTTTTTCAATGATTGTCACCGCCTCCTAATGTGCAAATCTGTCAATGACGACTAGAAAAAGAAGTCGATGGTGGCCTCTTTGCTAATGTCGTACCGTAACCGCCTACTACTTTTGTTGCTACAGATCTGTTAGTGATAGAGGAAGAGGAAGAAGTCACGGTGGCAATAAATATGATGGTGAAGAAGGAAAAAGACTCAATCTGTTGGTGAGGATGAGAGGAGAAAACACGCAGACACCTTTTGTTCCATCAATGACCCCTTTCGTGCCAGAAATGCAATCAGAAGTCGAAGCTAGTCGGAGAAAAAAAACCACACCGGAGAATTATAAATCCCTGCATTTTTTTTCTGATGGTTGAGATGAGGGAGATTTTTCCGATGGTTGGGAGAATAAGAGAGAGGACACATTTTTTTTAGGCTTTGATTTTGGGATGTTTTTGGATTGTGGTTTGATTTACATTTATATCGTATTTTTAATACAGGGGCAAAATTATTTCTTTTACTCATTCTCCTATCTCATTTTCTTTTAACCAAACAAAAATATTCCTATCAATCAAATTTTTTTTCTCAATGCGAACCAAATGTGTTGGTGGTAAAATATTTTCCCGTTCTTTCCATTCCTACCTCTTCTTTAATTCGAACGGCAGCCGTAAAATGGCTTTTAGATAATCATTTTCATGTTGCAATGTTGAATGGATTTTTATGCACAAAAATTTCATATATAATAATAATAATAACAATCAGAGGTTAAATTTAATGTTTCTCGCAAAGGGGGAAAAAATGAGAGCTGTACAATATTAAAGCATTTAAGAAATTAAAATTTTGAAATACTAAAATATTGTGGCAATCAAGCAAAGTAATACTACCCATGGCCCATAGCCAATGGCGGACCCACACTTGTGCCAATGTGGGCAAGTGCAGACACAAAAAGTTTAGAATATATATATTTAGAAGGAAGTTTGTTACAATTTGTTTGGATAGTGCATTTGGTTATACCAACACACCTAAAGGTCCCCGAGGTCCCCAGTTCGAACCAACCATTGGATCCCTTTTTTTCATTTTCATTCTTCTCCAAATTGCTCCACCCACGACCTCTTTTTGTTCATTTTCGTTCATTCTTCTCCAAATCGTTGCACCCACGACTTTTTTTCTTCATTTTCGTTGTTCTCCAAACCCTCGCTACACCCATGACTTTTCCCTCCGTTCACCGTCGCCCTCTTCCCTGTTTGCCGTTGACGCCGTCGCTCTCCGTTCTAGATCCACTGTCGCAACCGTCGCACAACAAGCTTTCTTAGCTTCCCCTGCTCTGTTGTTCAGCTCTGTCTTCCACCGTCTTCGTCTTGCTTCTCGATTTGTCTTCCAGCTCTTCCTTCTCTCGATTCTCAGCAAAGTTGAGTCCTTTCTTAGGTAATTTCATTTATCTCAAGTTTTAGGGGTCATATTAGCTCTGCTGGATGATTCAGATGAATCTGTGCAATTAACTGTTGTATCATGCTTGCTAATGGTTAAGTTTCCTGTATCCTGTGTGTGGTTTTCTTGTTTACTGTAAATTTCAGCTATTTATTTACTGATTTTGGCCTTATAGTTCCTAGAGTCTTCACCTAATGATGTAGTTGAGCCCATTTTGCTTAATCTTGATGTACGGCTTTGAAATCTTTAGGTTTGTCATAAAATTTGAGCTTTTATTAGTTGCTTGGATCAATACGGTCATGTATCTGATCTTCAGCTCCTATGAACGTGTAATTGAAATTTTTGCACCACACCAGATTATTTTAGTTTTAGTCGTAGCATGAAGATCACTAGAACTAGATTTCTTTAGTTCTAAATTCACCCCTTTAAAACTTTCCCTAAAAAAAAAAATTTTCAGGGGCACCGCCCCCGAACCCCCAAATTCCCCCATTGATTATGCACCCATAAACTTGAAATCCTGGGTCCGCTAGTCACGTCCATAGCCAATGAAGTCAAAGAAATCAAGAGCGCATATATATTTATGGAATAAATATTACATTTGTGAGGAAGCACTGATAGTTCAAATTTCAAATGGGAAGACAAAAAGTCGATGAGGTCGGTCAATATGGTTGACTTGGTCCCTTGGAGATAGTATCATAAGTCACACTTTTCGGCCCTTTATTCCCATTTCTTCTCTCCCCTCACTTAACTTTCAACTCTCCACATCATTGCATACGTTTTCAGTTTTCTACTATGTCCAAGTTGATTTTAATAGGAAAAATTATGCCCAATTAACTATGATCATCTTAAATAGGGAAAATTCCCCTCAGAGCCTTTTTTACAATATTTTGATACCATAGGCCCTGAGGGGAATTTTCCCATTTTAATATAAGTTAGTATTTTTATTTTTGCCTCCATTAAATATTAGCCACTCATTACCCCTCTCTCTAATAAATTTGTACTCACATATATAGTCTAAGGGTATAATTAGAAAAAGAAAAAAAAGTACATATTTAACACATTTATTAAATTTAACTAATATTTTGAACCACGTGATTCCTTGTTATCAATTTAGTTTGTCTAAAAAAATTTACCCTAATTCCAAGTCCACTTTAAGAGTCATTAATGACAGTTTTTAAATTTTACCTAAATTGAATATATGAAGAAAATGTATTAATACCATCTTTCTTGTAATGCTTATTATTAAATAAGAGTAAATTTAGAAAAACAAATCAATTTAAGACATATTAAATATCGTAACTCTTATTTATTGGTATATGAGATTTGATCAAATCGGACTTATAATAAAGATAATAGTAGTACTCCCAAGTTGCTTATAAGAGAAAGTCGATAATCAAATTTAGACTTAAATATAAGACTATAATTCATTTTATCTTTCATATTTATCTTTTTTTATCTTTTTTTTCACAAACTAATTTATCCTGACACTATAAATTAATATGTAATCTAATGTTATATCGGGACATTTTAAAAAACTTACATCATGTTATATTGGTTATAATTAAATGATTTATTTAGTTTCTTAAATATACCCAAATTAGTTAAATCGCTGTTATATTAAAAATTAGAAGAATAATTCAATCTAGTCCTTTACTTCAGGTGTCACTTTTATGTAGTTGCATGCACTTGAGTCAGCCGTAAATATCTTGATTTGATGGTATTAAAAATTATTATTAAAATAAATTAAGAGTGACTTAACAATTAAATTAAAATTTATTACGATAAAATGAAAAATAAATGAAATTAATAATCTATAATAACTTTTTCCCCTAAATTTAATTTGGGCCAAAGCCGATTGGTTCACGTATTTTTACAAATTTCCTTCCTTTTTAGATAATTTGACAATTTTTTCAGACAGTGAACTGTATTTGCTTCTTTTTTTGTCATTATAACTCGGAAAGTATTCCTTTCGAACTTGTCGAATTCAACATTGTAAAATGATTGAAAAAGAATGTTAAATACAGTATTTGTTATTGACTCGATCAAGGTATGCTAAATCTTTGGTATTCATAATGTCACACTATCAATGTTTTTCATGGTTAACTAAATCTTTGGTGCCTCAAATTTATTTTTATTTTGATTTTGATTCTTCAATGTTTTATTATGTTTAAAACATTGGTCCATTTAAATAAAAATCTTTTTACTTAAGAGACCAAAACGATTTGAAATTTGAAGGACAAAAACCAAAATGAAAGTAAATTTAAAAAATAAAAAGGGTAGACACTAGCAGTATGGAATTATAAACGGGATCAAACTCTTGACATCTCATTTATAAAGAGTTTTCATTTATACTACTATCTTGTCCCAAATATAAGACAAAATTTGTAATATAAATTATCTTTAAATTTTATCTTATATTTAGGATCAGGCGAGTATTATGCAACAAGCTCATTGGCATAGCATTGATGCTTTAATTGAAATTTTTTAAGTAATATTCAATAGTTGTCATAGTAAAGCAATTATTATTATCATTATTTTGCCCAAAGTAAAGCAATTAATTGAATGCGTCTATTTTAAACCTAAGAAGCAAGTCTCTATGATACGTCCCAAAAAGGAAAAAGTCTCTGACACATTGGATAGGAAAGGAAGAACAGGTTATTGTCCACAATTCAAATGAGAAAACCCAACGGGCTCTGGTCAAGCCCATTTCAAATGCCTTTCCTTACAGTAGGGAATCCCTTGTATTAATTGTTCAAATTTAAGCCCACCTCCTAATCGAAGTGATAAGCATCCCAACCTCATCACATTCCAGCGGGGCACATTTAATTTTTTATCTTTGTTTTTTAAAAAAAATATTTTAATGGGTATAAAATTTAAAATAAATATTATATTTTAATCATATATTTTTTAAAAATATTTATTTTATTTAAAAATCATCAATAAATCTGGAAAGCCCCGGATAAGATTTGAATGGCCCAAATCTAATGAGATTTAATTGCTCATCGAATGCTCAGCAATTTGATAAACATGAAAGTGGTCATCACCAATCTACATTATTAAATTGATTTTGGACCATCTAAATTTAATATTTAAAATAAATATAATCTTTAATGATCTTTTCTCATGAAATATAAATTTATCATTAAAAAAACTAAAAAAAAATTCAAAAATTTGAACTGTTTTATTAATTTTTTTATACAAAATTATTCAGATTAAATTTAAAGAGTTAAGATTTTATCCAGTGATGAGAAATTCAGTGCTGTCAGTAGCAAGAATGCGAACCCCCAACAAAACACTTGTTACATATACAAGCTTTCAGATCAGACCATCCCATAACCACTTTGGTTCCAACTAGAATTAGAATACATCAATGCATGGTGCTTCGTAAAGATCTAATCTTTTGATTGTTCGTTAATTGGAAGCTATATATATGAACATTAGTCGCGAAACATATTTAACACCAGTGCAAGGTCCGAAGCAAGGGGATGGGGATATAGAGCAAATTTAAACACACACATATAGGTTACATTTTCACAACAAAGTAAATATTAATAGAAAATAAAAGAAAAGAGGTGATCCAAGGGTAGAGATTGAGGTCCTAAACTAGAGAGCAAAAGAAGTAGGCGTCTACGTTGGTGAACGATGATCAGAAAGTGAGGTGACCGCCTCCAACAGAGACAGAACTGGAAGCTCCAGCGGTGGCGCTGTTCCTCTCGGCGTGACAAAGTTGACGGAGCTTGGTGGGGACATACCAAATGGAGAGACGAGGATGAGCGTTGAAGATGGCATCAATGTCCCAACCCTGACGCGCCGCTATGGCCACCAGCGGCTTATAACTGGCCTGTCTCCATGCGCCTACGTTCTCACCTCTCTCCTTATACCTCATCCTCAGTTCATTCGACGCCTCCTCGTCTAAACAGTGCAACGCATAGCAGTGCACGTAATGTCGCATCTTAGGCTTGTTTATGTAGCTGGCTCCTGCCTTCTTTGCGTACCTAAACACCTGGTTTGTCACCTGCACTTTCCACGTGTCAGCTCCCAACCCACTCCCCATCAAATTAGTTATTTATAATTGAACAAATTAGTTAATTAGTTATATGATTATATTATTTGAATTTCAACATTGTAAGTATTAATATAATCAATGAAACATGTGCAATTAATTCTTATTTCAATATTTCATGTGTGTTGATTTTTCCTAAATACCTAATTTGACCCTATGCAATGGATCTATATATCTAGCTTCTACTCCTATATTTAGGATACACATAAAGTAGGGGTACTGGGAGGATCCTTGTGCAGTTGTGGTGCATCGTTTTAACCCGCGGTTCAATGGGTTAAAATTCGACGTTGCGGGACCCGGCCAGATGGCCCTGTCTTTGTCACGTGTTTCTTGGAACATCTCGAAGTTGTGGCAATGTTAATATTTGAAGTACCCATGACTCTGAGTTTGTGAGAAGCTAAAATGGACAAAACAAAATAAAGAGATTTTTTGAGTTGAGTTTGAGACTTTGGGTACGGTTTTTTTGGTTTTGGTTACCTTGGTGGGACATTTCTCGCCGCGTTCCTTGGCCATGTTCTGGACTTGGATTAAGAACTCACGGCATTGTTCGTAGAGGTGGAAGAGATAATCCAGCCCGTTCTTCTTGCCACGTGCCACTTCCCCAGGCTCCGTCACGATGAACGGATGCTCTCTCTGTCTCTCGCATCCTCCATTGTTCATTCCCTCTTCGATTATGTCTTCTGCTTCGTCGTCATCTTCCGCGTCTTCGTTCTCATCGTCGTTGTGGTGCTGATTTGTCTTCATCATCCTCGCCGTCTTCGTTCTCCTCCGCTGCTGCTTCCTCCTCTCCGTCGCCGCAATCACCTCCCACGTGCTGCCTCCCGCCTCTTTCTCTTGCTGCACCACCGGTTCCTCCGACAACCCTACAAATATATCGATACACATGCGTTGTCACCATCACGGTCAACGGCACCACCAGCAACTTAATACAACAATAATTATGTAGTACATTATCTACAGTATTGTTCATAAAATATCAAATTAAACAGTGATGTTCGTAAGCCCACTTCATCAACAACAGTAGTTTAATATAACAGTAATATATGAAGTCAGTTCAATTTTTTCTAATTTCTCTTCGCGCTCTAGTTTTCTGCTTCTACTTTCAATAACTGAAAATGATAATTCCTCAAAGTCTTCTTACCTTAAACATTCAGCACATAAAGTTGAATTTGGGCACAATATTTGAACAATTTTTCCTTGAAAAGAAGAGAATATAAATAATGAAGGGAAATGAGTGGTTTAGTGGGTTCATCACCTTCTTGGGAGAGAGCGTCAAGTGCGATGGTGGTGGTGGTGTCCGAGGAGAGAAGGTTACGACGCCGTAAATCCTCTTCGTCGATACGTCTTCGTTCGGCTCTCACGGCGGCTTTGATACCGTAACGTTCCCCAACGAGGAGATCCCAACGGAAAATCTGAGAGAGGCTGCTCATCATCTCATCAAGCTCATCGTCTTTCATGTTGACGAGAGTGCTCACGGTGAAACCAAGCTCGGCTATCTTAGCCGCCGTGTAGTAGCGAATCCCGTAAGCTTGGAACAACTCATCCAGTCCCGTGACCTCCCTGCTGGAACCCTTAACTACGGTGGCGGAGGGCAGCGCCGGCGGAGCCATGGTGTACTCGAGAAGCGGAGGGCGGTTAAACGCGGAAGTTGAGAGTATGGTGCGTGGGTCCCACTTGAAGATGCTGGTGGTGAATGTTTCGGGATCCATATGGCAAGGCGAATGATAATCGGAAAAGATGGAAAGCGAAGAACCTTAGCAAGTCTAGTACTGTTTGGGGTGAAAGTTCCTGAGTGAAAAACCCTTAAAAGGGCAGAGATGGGAGAAGAAGAGGTGCGAGGGGAATAGTGGAATGCCGAAAATGCCCTTGTGCATGGGTTTGATTTCCCGAGCCTAGTTGTTGGACAAAGTGGGGTCGTTACTGGGAATTTCAGGGATGGTTAACCAGATAAAACCGGGCAGTCACAAATGAACCGAACTAGCTGTTGGTGCTAGTTTTTTTTGTCCCTAAATGGTCTGAACTTTAGAGGGAAGTCGAGACGCTGCTGATATGCCACCTGTGGTTCTTGGATTTGCCACGTAAGAGGGGGTTCTTGGTTATTGGCTTAGGTTTGACCAATGATTTGACTGTTAATTATTTATTATTCCCATAATTTTTAGTGCTTTCTACCTTCAAGTGTGTGCGAGTTATTCCATAATTAGCATCCCTTACTCCGTCATTCCACTCTACAGTAATCTGCCAATTTTAAACAGGTCAACCGTTTCCTAAATTAATCCAACACAATCTATAATTAAAAAAAATATTAAATGTCTAAATTCGAAAGGAATATTGTAGTCACATTAGTTTTCTTACACATGAATCTTTGACTGTTATATCTCTTTTGTCTTTATACTAAATTTTTTAATTTATGAGTTATTATGACTTCTAAACGAGGCAAATTACTTGTCCGGAGGACATTTCAGTTATTAGGCCTTTTTTATTTAAAGAGAATGACTTTGGTCTTATAGAAGATCTAATTTTATGATATTTAATATATTTATTTATAAATGATTTTCATCTTATCTTTAAGCATAATTTTTTCATTTTAGTGAATCCCACATCCTTATTGATCAAAAAAAAAAAAAAATCCCACATCCTTATATATAATTTTAAAATTATAAACATTTTCATCAATAATTTTAAATTGTAACGGACTTGTTCAACATGCGATAAGAAATAATTAGGGTTTGATTTAGAGTCATCAAGGGAGTCCACATTATATGCACATAGTTTATGTGCTTCTTATGTGGTTATACCTATATTAGAGGTATGAACATATTATATATATATATATATACTGTATTTATTTAAATTATGCGTCTTTTCGACATATTTTTTTGCACCTAATATCTCAAATTAATTAATTTCCAGTTCTGCATTTAGAAATATTTGTCTTTAAGACCAATATCATTGAAACTAATTAATTTGAGATAGAGTGCAAAAAATATGTCAGAAAGCCATATAATTTAAATCTAAATAAATACAATATATATATATATAAAAATGTGCTCATACCTCCAATAGAGGTATGAGCACATAAGAATCACATAAACTATATGTATATAAGTTGGACTCATCATTAGCGGCTCGTTTATCAAATTTTATACAATTTGTAGTATTTGATATAAGAGTTAGTTAGAAATTAAATTTAGTTTTAAATATAAGATTGAGTATCATATCCATTTTATTTTCTAAATTTATAACTTTTTTGTCAAAGTATTCATATTTAATGCACACATCAGGAAATTTCTATTTGAGGGTAATTATGATTAAAGATGATATTTTTATAAAATCAACCTATATTCATTACAAATTATTTTAAAAAATAAATTCATTAATTTACTCAAATTAGTTTGATTAAAGCTTGGAGGTAAATTAATTTACTCAAATTAGTTTGATTAAAGATTGGAGGTAATATAATATATAAGAGTCACATGAATTATGCATTATTTGAAAACCGTTATATCACTTATAAATCATACTCCTTTTGGTTCTTATTATAAAACATTAACTAACAATTCTTATAATCTCATAAAAATAGTTAAAATCAATAAAATTGTCCTACAATTTAAGTAACTTCCAATATTATTCCAACTAATTACACTAAACTCTAATATTATATTAATTATTATTTTAACCCACTACCCTTATTAATTATGGCCATACATTTTTTAAAAAAAAAAAAAATCTCTCCAAAAACAAGCAAGTGTCTTATAAAAAAGACTAAATATAATTATTAGTTGATGCATGATAATAAAAACTAGATGGAGTAGCTAATATGGATTTACATAAACACGAAGTTACACTGCCTCGGATACTTAATATAAAAATCTTATTTGTTTATAAATTGTATTACAGAGGGATCTTATATTAAATATTCTATACTAACAACAAAAACAAAATATTATATATTAAATGCATATTGATTTGTTTTATTATAATGATATATTTGAATAAGAATAAACAAATAATAGTAATATAATGAGGATGATAAAAGAGAGGAAGGATAGAGCAGACAGTGAGGGAAAAAGTAAAAGAGAGGGAGGGGTGGCAGAGGGCAATGATATAGGAAGAGCCGAGGGTAGGGTGGTAGATCAGTAGATAACTGTGAAAAGGATCAGACCAAATCTCACTGAGGCGTGAGCTATGCGACAAGCCTGTGCTCCTGCACCTGCAGCCTCCCACAATTATTCATTACTTCTCATTTTTAAATATAAATGGAGTGAATAGTCATGAGGTTTTAAATAAGGGGCATATTCCTGAGAAATACTCTCTCTTTAATTTTTATAAGATACTAAATAAAAAATATATACATATTTATTACTAAGGAACATTAATTTTTTTTTTTTATGTATGGTCATGATTAATAAGGTTAGTGGCTGAGAGTAATAATTAATATGATATTAGAGTTTAATACAATTAGTAGGGTAATATTGAAAATTATTTAAATTTGAGGGCAATTTTATTGACTTTAACTGTTTTTATTGGTTTCTGAGAATTGTTAGTTGGTGCCTTATAATAAAAATTAAAATGAGCATAAACTATAAACATATTGTGGTTGTTCACTTGTTTGAAATAGTGATAAGATCCTTCAAAAATAATTTTTTAATGTGATTTATTTATACTTATTACTAACAAGTATAGACAGTAAACATGTTGTCATTGCATGTTTCTCAATTATTATACGATTTTTGCATGGATAGATAATTAAGGCGTAATTAGGAGGGAAAACTCTAAAAAGAATAATATTTTTATTATTATTTTTGAAAGTTTTCTTTTCTAATATCTCATCATTTCTATTTTTTCTCAACTTTCTCTTTATCCCAACATATCATATCTCTTCTTTAAGATTTCGTAATAATTCCATTGTATAAATAATAAGGCTAAGTAGCAAATTTACTTTAAAAGTTTTCATTGAAGAGCAATCTTACCTTGAAAGATTTTCTTATTTTTATGTTGGCCTAAAAGTTTCAAAACGTAGTAATTTCTATAGAAAATTTAACAATTAACGCCAATTTTTAAATTATCAAAGTTAGTTTTTTAATGGAATAATGGAACATTGCTATGTTTTAAAATTTTTGAAGCAATATTGATATAATAAGAACTTTCAAGATAATATTTTTTCTAGACTTATACTTCCAAAATAGATTTACTACTTAACCTTAAATATAATGACGTTGTCTAGTTAATTTAAGAACTAAGCTGCAAATATGCCCAAAAAAGATTTTAACAGCAAAGTGACATGTAGGTAGGTAGGTAGGTTTGAACCTTAATCATGAATTTAAGGAGTACTAATAAAGGTAAGAGTAAAGAGAGGGGAGTGATGAAGGGCAGCTGCAAGTACAGCGTTTCAGTGGTCTCTGCTCTAAAGCCTGTCCTCCTCTTGTACTTCCCCTTTCATTTCCCTCCTTTTCCTGTCCTCTCTTTCCTTCTTTCCCCCTCTCATTCTTTCATTCATTCCTTTATTTCTTTCATTAATTATTAATCACTCCCCCGTACTTAACTCATAACTAATTAAAAATATGATAATGAAAAAACAATACCGAATATTAAAATCCTATAGATAACATTAGTAATTGAATTAACAAAAATAGTAAAGTAATTAATAACTTATTTTATTGAGAAATTACCTATTTTTTATTTTAAAATTCAAGTTGTATAATTTTTTTTTTTGAGATTTTCCCTAAAAAATAATGATTCAATTGATTATTTCCCATATATATGTATTTGATTAGAGAATAAGATGTAATTTTAATAACGAAGTTTTTATCATGAATATCTAACATAATTAAGTTTTGACATGAGGCTCACTTGTTCTTCCACCAGCTTCATTATGGATATTTGAGCCAATTTTGTGGAGTTGATAATTTTTTTTTTTTTTTTTTTGCTCGGATAGTTGATAAAATATTAACATTTTAAAAGATTGTATCTACTCTTGCATATTTCAAAATCTAATTGTGCAAGATGCTTATGACACAAAAAAAAAAAAAAATTGTCACTAGAATTGTACCTTATCCCTTAATAGATTTTTTTTTTTTTTTTTGGTGGGGGGATAATTTATAGTTTACTTGCACTCATCACTAGGGGTGGAAACAGCTAGACCAGGCCTCACCCTTAATAGGTCGTCCATTATGTAAGGAAGTGGCCCGAGCGACCCGTGGCATTTACTAGGCTAAAATTTTGGCTTGAGCCTGGCCTATTAAAGGTCTGGGCCTAGCCTATAGCCTGTTAAGAGGCCTGTATTTTTTACATGCCGAAAACAGGCCGAATGTAAACAAAAGTAAAAGCCAACAACAAAGCCTAACGTAAACAGCCTACAAGATACGGCCGAAAACAGCCTAACGTAAAATGTGCCAAAAACAGGCTTGAGTGAGGGAAATTGATTTAGGGACTTAGGGTTCTTGGTTTGAAAGGGCAAATAAGAGGCTTTGAGTGAGGAGGGTAGGGATATTAATTAATATATTTTTTTTAAAAAAAATAATTATTCTTAACAAACCTACTGTCCGCCTAACAGCCTATTTGGAGGCCTAGGCCCGGCCTTTTAAGACAAGTAGGCCTTAAAATAGGCCTTGGCCCGGCCTTTAGCTGACAGACCGTGCCCGACCGGGTTTTTAACAAAGCCGCCCACAGCCCCCGGCCTATTTTCACCCCTACTCATCACCTGGGATATTTCTCCTAATGAGTAATGATACTCATCATCCTCATCCTAGAATGATTAGTTGTGGATTCAACATTCTAAAGCCTTTTTTTTTTTTTGTTAAGTAACATAAACTAAGGGAATTTGTTGCAACTAAAAAAATGCTTTAAGGGTAAAATCATACGCACACACAAATTACTTTAAAATATTGAGTGTTACTAAAAAAATCTTTTAACGTAATGTTGGATTTTACCAAAAATTATTTTATAATAATGAGTGCTAATGGAAAATAATTCATGGTGTTGAATTAATGCAACTTAACCCAACAAATTATATATTTAGGAGATAAAATATAGTGATGTTTGGTGATCAAAGTAAACCTCAAATATAACTAAGTGTTAAGGTGCAATTTTATAGATAAATTTTATTGTTAAATTTGACCAAACGTATGTTAAATTATAAGAGAAAAAACATTAACTACGTTCGGTGAAATATAACGGTTTCAGCGGATTTGCACCTTATTAAATTGTTTATTGGTATTTTTGTCTCTTTTAAAACTTATTTATATCAGGCCCCCTTAAGATAACTTTGTTGACAAAATTACACCTTAACCTGTAACTAATATATTTTGGACGGTAAGAGTATTATTATTCTTGTTTTTATTTTATATTTTTGGTTAGTCTTCTCTTTGATAATCTTAGGATAATTGTATGATGATCCTTCAAATACTATTTGGACATCTAATTGTGAGGGGTGGATAAATCCTTTTTTACCGACCGTTTGTCAGTTAATATATCTTTTTATCAAATATCTTATTCGGTCATAATTATAAAATAAAATTTATAGTTTACAAACTTTATCATATTTATAAAATTTATTTTATAATTATGACCAGATGTATTATTAGTTAATCTATCAACCAGACAAAAATTCCTGATTTTATTGATTTTGATAAGGCGAGAAAGAATTGAGGGGGGAAATAAAATAAATAACAGACGAGGATTAGACTTATCGATGTCCGCATGCACGTTACTAAGTTGGCTAACCAAATGACGTTATCTTATCTCAGTCTGTCGCGTGACATTCGGTGACAGAGAAATTGAACCATACAATTATTCCATAGTCTTACATTTATCAATGCCATGATTCCTATATATAAATATTTTAATTATATTGAATATTCATACAGAATTAGTTGGGCAATTCATCAACTAGACTTCATATATATACATATTTTATTTTGTTCTTGTTAAATATAGATAGAAGATATTCATAGAGAATTAGTTGGGCCTGTTTGGAGGGTTCTAACACCTAGATTTTGGAAATAAAGCCGAGATTCTTTTAAAAGTCTAACAAACACCGTACCCCTCTTTTTTCTAAAAACTATTATGCACCCTAAACTTAAGTTTTCCAAAATTTGATTTCTTTTTTTTTTTTTTTTAACTTTTAGTCTCTCTAAAATGAAAGTGGGGCCCACATCATTGCAAAACACCAAAGTGCCCTCCAAGAATGAAACGCCTATGTGTGGGGAATCAAATCTGGAGGGAAGTGGCTCAGACCAACGAAGCAGCCGCAAATTCCCCTACACAGCAATCTGGAACAAGTTCTGGCACACGTCGGTGAGGACCTCCACATCGCTACCGGCACCGGCGTCAATATTCAGGCAATTGACGCAGAGTCAAGTTGCAGAAGCAACGAGGAGGAGGAGGAGGAACGACGGTGCACGAATGCGGCGAAGACGACGGTGACGGCAGTGGGAAGGATGTGTAAAAAGTGTGGGGCAGGAGAATCGGCGGTGCTGTTGCTACCATGTAGGCATTTGTATCTGTGTACAATGTTTGGGTCCACAGTTCGGAACTGTCCTGTATTCAATTCCCTCATGAACCACTATTCATATTAATTTCTTTTCGGGCTTAAATAAAATTTTTACCCCTAAGTTTTTGGAGTAGAAATGTTGCTCCCGAAATCTCAAAACGTAGCATAATGTTGCCCTCTCTCCTAAAAAATATGGTTAACAACCTTAATGGTCAACTAACGTTGATCATTAGAGTTGTTAACGTAAGAGCAACATCGCTAATGCTTTTTGAGACTTCGGTAACATTGTTACCCCAAAAACTTCAAAAAATCGCTTCGCAAGACGTCTTCAAAAAATACAAAATTGATATTTAACCCATTTTTCTTAACCTACAACATTTTTTTTCCGATTTGGAAAAATAAAAAAAATTAGAATTTCAAAGTTCTTTTATTGATTCACCTGCTCCTCCAACTCATGTTAAAAATATTTTTGTCCATACAATCTATTAATACATATATATTTGATTTAATTTTTATCATGTTACGTAATTTACTAATGGTAGAAATTTATTTTTTCTAACAATTTTATGTAATATGAAATATAATATTTAAAATACAACTTTATCCTTTAAATGCAATTATACAAAAAACTAATGTTTTTTTTTGGTAAATGTGACTCTTCAAAATTTATTCTAATAAAAATATTCAAACACTATCATTTTTATCCAAACTATTATCCAAAAGTCATTCTTTAAAAGCCATTTTTACCTCATAAATCTAAAAAGCTATTCTCTAAAATCTACATCCAAACAGACTATTGTCCCATAAGAGAGGAGCAAAAGGATGTCGTCAGCCTTCCATTCCCAACTTTGATAGTACGAGTAGTTTATTTTAATTAATTACATTTTGAATAATTGAATCAATCATATTTTGTGAACTCATCTTTCTTTTTTGCGAGTCACACTACTCTATAGATTATTACAAATCGAAAGAAGAAACTTTGAATCTAACAGTTTTTTTATAGATTAATTTTTTTAATACAAGTTAATTAACGCATCTAAAGCCTTAAAATACTCTCTATGAAATTTATAATAGAAGGTGATGAATTCGTCAACAAGTTTCTTAGATAGTCAAAGAATATTAAAATTAAAATATATAGCATTTAGAAGAAAAATCTTAGCCCACAAGAAAAAACAAACTTCTGGTTAAGGACAATATAAAACGATACTCGTCTCATTATTTAATATATATAGGAGTGAAAAATTAAAATTTAAGTTGGTTATTTATAAAAAGAAATAAAAAAAATTAGAAAAAGAACTTTTGAATTTGCAAAATTTTAAATCAAGTATTCCCTGAAAATAAATTGTAAATTACTTATCAAGTTTCGTCATTCCTTTATCAATCCTTAGAACGAATATGATTTGGAATTTTTCAATTTCAAAGTTCTTTTTTGGTCTTTTTCCCAAAAAAAATATGTGTGATTGCTTTTCCAAAATACTCCCTTCAGACCTTAATATAAGTCATATTTAACTAATTTGATTAGATTAAAAAATCTAATTAAATTTGTTAGTATGACATATATTTTATAAAACACTTAATTCTTTTTTTTTTTTTTTTTTATTATTGTTGAGAGAGTATTAATAAAGGTAAATTATTTTTTTGATAAATATGAAAAAAATATGTCGTATATTTAATACTGAAATCAACTGCTTAAATATGTGATATATCGGGGGGTTACATTATTTGATCATTGGAATTAAATATATGCAATAAATATGGATACTTTAAGGGGGGAAAAAGTAAATTTAGGAGACAAAATTTATTCTTAAAATAAATATCTTAAATAACTCATATGTTTAAGATGAGAAAGAGTATTGTAACAAAGAATATTAGTCATGCCTTATCAAATATGTGTATGAAGAAACATGTTTGGGTTATTTACTAAATTAGCTAAGTGAAAAGTTATTTACCTATTTTAACATGATCCTAGAATGTTATATTTTTATTTAAAATGAATCATGTTATTGATCATTTATGAATGAATAGCATGACTTGGAATAAAATGTATATTCCTCCGTTTATACATAATAATGAGTCACTTTAAAAAAAATGGGTCAGTTCAGAGTATAAGTCACTTGAAAAATAATTGATGTTTTTTTTATCAATTTTATCTCTATAATTAATAATTAATGTTTAAATATAATTCATTGTATTTCTCTCTACCATTCCAAACCTCATTTAATATAGGTAAAATAGTAAATTTCTTTTAATTTAGGATAAATTTAATGATTAAAATATCATTTTTTATAGTTTAAAGTGATTTGTATAATGAATGAGTGGGAATACTCTGTAGATAAACATTGATATGTGTTTATTAAAATAGTACTCCCTCCGGTCTTAATTATAGGAGTAAATTTTGGAGTTGGTTTTGGTCCTAATTATAAGAGCAAGTTTTAACTTTTGTCAATTTTTTCCTATAATACCCCTATTTATAATTTCTCAATGATAATTAAAAACAATAATAATTTAATAATACACCTATATATTTTATAAAGTAAATAATGTTTGCAACTCATTAATGTCATATACACCTAAATTATACTTTTTTATATAAAATAATTTTGAGCAATCTTTTTCATATTTTTTTCCATATCACCCCTACTAATACTTCTTATACAATAATTAATTTAATAACACGCTTATATTCTACTTCTTTCTGTCATACTAATTTCATCCATCGTCACAAGTGATTGAAACGACCACAATATCAATATGAAGGATAAACCTATCCTATTTCCTCCACAAAACAAAATATCTATTCGTGACTTTATTCAACATCCTATTATTCACCTACATTGTAAATTATAATTATGAATATATTGATTTGGCAGCACAAGAATATCAATAAACAAAAGGAACTTCAAATAGTGATCATAAATATACATAATTATGGATTTATTGGGTAAGAGTATTTTAAAAAAATATATATAATTATCTAATTTAAATTTCTTCTTTAATCCCTCTAAATTCTGATAATTTACTCCTATAATTAGAATCGGAGGGAGTATGGTTTATCTTACAGCTCTTAAAAATTGATTGGAGGAAGATATTAAGTTTGAAGTTATTTTAGGTTAAAAAGGGAGGGAATAAATTAATAAAATGGAGCTTTATCTTCTTTTAAGAATAGACCTTGAAAGGAACCGAAAAACGACACGTAATGTACGGCGGGATGTCTGACTCACCGTCTTGGGTTTTCAGAACCATTGACATTGATTTTGCCAGAACATTGATGGAGTTTCATACCAACTCCCTTCACTCTATTCTCTCCCCTTCTTTTGGATTTTTATGTCCTTTTGTGTTTCAGTTATCTCTGTTCATCACATTTCTTACACCTTCTTTCTTTTATTTTTATTTTAGTATTAAGTTGTAAAAATGTAAATGTGTTTTGATTATAGGAAAGCGTAACAATAAGTGTTTTTTTAGGTGTAAAAATAACTATATAGTTATAAATTAGATACAAAAATATTGTTTGACCATTAGATTTGACTTTAATCGTTAAGTGTGACTTTTTTTTTTTTTGCTGATTGGACAACGAAATGGCTTTCAAAAGTATAAAAATCTACATGTGGTTTTGGAAATTAAAAGAAAGAACACCAAATGTTTTTTTTTTTTAGGTACAAACATACCGCTTTGACCATTAATTTGACTTTTTTGCTAATTGGACAATGACATGGCTTTCAAAGCAACTGTGTGGGAAAAAATAACATGCCAATTGGTCACAAGTCTGAATCGGGAAGAATTAATATCAGTATCCCTATCCCTCTGTTCACCCCCATAACAACGCTTTACCTGAAAATCACAACCTGTCCAATTCGGATATATCATCCTTTGCCCTGCTAAAAATGCCATCGATGATTGCCGACATATCCTCCAACTAGAAATCGGAGACCTTACCTAGACTAGCGTTCTCAATGCCATTGTTGCCTCCAATAGATTAAAATTGAACAATCGTAGTGTCGGCTGGAGCGAGTACACATAAGAAAGACAACGAGTACCCGTCGTTACCTCAGAAATAGCCCCGTGAAACTCATACATCCGCATTGGAGAAAGTGGGGTGTGGAGAAAAATATATCCGCATTAGACAGGTTTTGATTTTTAGGTACAATGTTGTTACAAGAGCGAACAGAGGGATAGGGATGGTGATATTAATTTTTCCCAATTTAGACTTACGACCGATCGGCATTTTTTTTTTTTTTTTTTGCACGGTTGCTTTGAAAGCTACGTCATCATCTAATCAGCAAAAAAAAAGTCAAATGGTATTTTTACACCTTAAAAAGCATTTGGTGTTGGGCTTTCTTTTGACCAAACCACATGTGTATTTTTTTCACTTATGAAAACCATGCCATCGTCCAGTCAGCAAAAAAGTCAAACTTAACCGTCAAACGGTGTTTTTACACCTAATTTATAAATACATATAGTCACTTTTGCACCTCAAAAAAGCACTTGCTGGCTTTAAGCGCCTCCCGACCAAAACACATGTGTATTTTTATACTTTAACCCTTTAGTTTATTTTTATTCATTTATTTTTACAAAAATTACACCAAATCCTACAAAAAGTCTCATAACTTGTCAATTACAAATGAAAGAGCTATCATTGATAAGTTATGAGACTTTTTTGTAATTATTATTTTCAGTTGGGACCTTGTTGTGATTTTCTCTTTTTTTTAAATATTTAAATAGTCATATTATGTCTTCTAATTAATAAATATTGTTTTAATTAAATTTTATTTTTTAAAAAAATTTAGGAAATTAATAAATATCAACAAATTATTTTCAAATTAAAATTGGATTAAAGAACTTAATTAAGATTTATGTTTACTTCAAAAAAGTTGAATGAAAAGAATCCAATTATAAATTGAATAAATTCTTGGAAAACAAAAGTATATTTTTGCATGAATACAGAAAAGGAGTTGAAAAGAAACAAGGAGGGAGTGATGAGATTTCAATCCATTTCGTTGTATTCAGTTTAGCAGGAATGGATCTGATGGTGCATTTTTTTTTCCTACTGTATTTTCATGAGTATGCATTTTTTAAATTGATAAAGAGGAGATGTACAAGATGATTAAAGTTGCCACGTGTTAATTATAATAAAATAAGAGATGCACTCTAGATCCCCGACAAGAATAAATACTATGACAATCAAGTATCGGGTTTGACCTCTTACCCGGGACCATTAGGTCCCAATTCCAAAAAAGAAGAAAAAAGAAAAAAGAAAGAATAAATACTATGACAATTAAGTATATATATTAACCTAGAGATAACAATTGGGGGTTTGAATTAGTTTATTTCAAATAATCTTAAATTGTATACCACTCTTGTTATATTTATAAGTCACTTTTGACCAAAAAATTTAGTCCTATTTATAAGTCCCTTTTGATTAAATAAATGAGATTGTGACAATTTTGCTCATATTATTATACCAATGAAAATAGAAAGAGAATAAAGAGTTAAAAGGTACCCATTCATAAATAAGGGTAAAGTTGAAAATTTACCCCATAATCATTGAGCTACCTACCTCTCCTTGATATGTGTGATTTGGTCAAAAGAGACTTATAAATAAGATCAGAGTGGTATGAAAGTTTATTAGAGGAATTTTAATGGGAAAATCCTTCTAGGGTCCAAGTAACCAAGATATTGTAAAAAAAGAGTTAAAGAAAAGTCACATGTTAGAAAAGGCCTGGGTCCTGTTTGGGTATTATTTCAGAAAACGTTAACAACTATTCCCTTTAGTCTTTATTATAAGGCACAAATTAACTATTCTCATAAATCAATTAAAACAATTAAAATCAATATATTTATTCTATAATTTAAGTAATTTTCAATATTACCTCTATTGATTGCACTAAACTTTAATATCGTATTAATTATTATTCTCACCCACAACTTTTATTAATTATGGGCATACAAGAAAAAAATAATTAATGCTCCTTAGAACAAACACGTGTCTTATAAAAAAGGACCAAATAAACTTACTAGTTGGTGCTTTATAATAAGGACCAAAGGGAGTATATCAGTATAACATTAATAACTAAATCAGTACATGTTAACAACTATATTTTAACAACTACTCCCTCTGGTCTTTATTATAAGGCACCAACTAACTTTTCTTACAAACCAATAAAAGTAGTTAAAGTCAATAAAGTTTCTCTAGAATTTAAATAATTTTCAATATTAACCCTACTAATTGCCCTAAACTCTAATATCATATTAATTGTTACTCCCACTCACTACCCTTATTAATTATGGGCATACTTGGAAAAAATAATTAATAGTTATTAGGAATAAGCAAGTGCCTTCTAAAAAGGACCAAATAAACTTATCAGTTGATGCCTTATGATAAAGATCTGAGGAAGTATATCAGTACAACAACGTAATTTCATTTTCTGAAATAATACCCAAAAGGTCTTAGTGCATTTTCTCGACATCGACTTTTATTTTAGCCTTTTTTTTACAATATCTTAATCATTTGAACACTATGAGGGAGATTTTTCCAATTTTATTTTTATTTCGCTCGCCAAAAAACACTTTTCAAAAGTTAATGTAAGCTGACCCTTAAAAATAATACTCCTCGTATTATATCTAATTACTAATATGAACTCTTGGGTATGTCCATGACAATCATGTTATAGATGCCAATCTACAATATTCCCCTCAATGTATACACCAGCTTAATGTAGCCAATTGGAGCCCAAATATTCTTTTTCATAACCGCTTTAATCTCCCATTTTGCACTGAGCATTTAGTCCTTAGGCCTTTAATATCGTGAAGAGAATTTTAAGGTTCTTTAGAGTCATCTTAGATCATATGGTTTTAGTTTACATACACAACATATTGATACATGTAGGTGCCACATATGACGAAGTTGTCATGAATGATGTCACTTTAGCCCTTCCCATCCTCTTCTTATCCTCAACCGTTAGATTGAAAGATTAACTGCTCAGATGTTTTATAAAAATATTATTAAAAAAATTAAATTATTAAAAAATAGTAATAAAATATTTAAAATAATACTTTTATAAAATATTAAATCAACCATTTCGATCCAACAGAAAAGAGGACTGATGGAAGCCAATTGTCAATTGTCACCTAGGAGCCTCTTTAGCAAATTTTAAAACCTAGGTTTTGGAATCAAAGTCTCAATTTTAGTAAAAGTTTGTCACACACTTTAAAAAATGTCTAAAACCTATTTTGCACTCAAACCATGGTTTTGAAAAAAATATATATATATATATTTTTTTTCAAAAAGATTTTTCTCTCTCTTTTGCCATCATCAATATTTTTTCAAGATCAGTTAATATCGATCTTAAATATATTTTTAGTACCCGTCAGTACCCTGAAATATTTTTTTAAGATCAGTCATTACCTTGATTTTTTTTTAATATCCTAAAATAAATTTTTAAGATTATGAAATATTTTTTTAATACCAGTCAGTACCCTTAAGTATATTAATTTTGAACACAAATGTATGTAATTTTTTGTATTTATTATGAAATTTAAAGTTAAAAATATTTAAAATATAATCTTATCTTTTATATGCAATTATACCAAAAGCTAATGTCCTATTTGGTAAAATTGACTCTGAAAAAGCTATTTTGATAACAATATTTAAACACTATCATTTTATCAAAATTACTTTTTTTTAATAATCTATTCTATAAAAAGCTATTTTGATAAAGTTATTTTACCTCATAAATCCCAAAAACTATTCTCCAAAAATTAAATCTAAATGGGCTCCCTAGGTGCCAACTTAAAGCCTGTTTAGATTAATGTTTACAAAAATAATTTTTATCTCAATTCCCATTCAAGTTATGGTAGAAGACAATTGATGTAATGAAAATTTATACTTGAACATATTTTTAGAAGGAAACTCAGTTTGATGTAAATTTGTTTAAATAATATATTGAAAATTCAATTATGAAGAAAAATCAGAAGCTAAAATAAGTTGCTTCGACTTTGAGATAACGTACGGGCAATATGTTAATTGCTATCAAAACCATACCAAACATCATTTTTCCTTCTAACTAGTTGTTTTTTTTTTTTTTAACTGATTCCTCAGAATGACTAACGCTATTCCAAACAAGTACTTTAGATGCTACATAAAAAGTTATTTGTGCTCACATAAGTTACAAATTTACAGATTATGAGAGTCTTCCCTTCCCAAAAAAAAAAAAGAAAAAAGGAAAAAAACAAGAGAAATGGGAAGAAAGTTAAAGATCTCCCCTCTTTCTATGCCAATCCCCTCAAAGCAAGGCTTACTACTACTGTTAGCTCATAATTTTCTCTGTCATCCAAAAATATTCAGTGAAAAGCAATGGCTATGAGCCGATTAGAGCTTAAGAATTAAAAACAGAGCCGATTAGCTTGGAAAATAAAATTGGTCCTTAGAGAATGACCCAAATTAAAATACTCTTAAGCCCATGAAAATTTCTAGCCCCAGAAGAAAAAAACTAGAGGTATTATGTATAAATTGATATAACAATCTAATGTTACACACAAGTATTTAAAAGAAATTATGTAATATATGCTATAATTATATAATTTATTTCACTTCATTAGTATCTCAAATTAGTAGTTAACTAGATCTTATACTAAGATCAAGAGGGATTATGTTGCATTTGGGGTTGGTTTAGTTGGTTAAGAATACCATAAGCATAATCTTTATTTGTGTAAAATTAATCAGGTGAAAAATTGAGGCTGTACTTGTTTAAGCCCAAGGCCGAGTTAGATTTAAATTCATTTTTTTTTTCAATGAAAAATGGAATCTAATTCAAAAGATCATTTGTAACATGGAAAACTATAACCTACTATCCTTCATCAACTACTTTATTTTGTGGTGGATAATTAAGAAAACAAAATTTTCCAACGATATTATAAACTAACTTAGTCAAATGACTTGCTAAACTATCATGTTTCATAGGCATATGATTAATTACAACTTGTCGGTTTTTTTAAAACCACCACCTAACATCAACTATAATATCCCTAAAAGGGTGAGAATGATCACAACTCTAAGTCAAAATATTAACAACTTTAACACAATCAGATAGTACAACAACATTTTTTTATCGTTTATATATCTGAAGACCTTGGATGATCGTAATGATTTCTACTATTGCTGGGGAATTGTTGTGAGTTTACACATGAATCTGTATATCCATCGTCTATCGTCTGCACTAATAGTGCCTCTAAAACCGCTTCTCTCTGACTCTAGAATTGAAGCATCCACCATGAGAGTAATAAATCCTTGTTGACGTTCTCGGCTGACTTGTCCTGTAATATTTTGGTTAGAGTAAAATTATTAAATCCTAATCGCAGCTTGCCCTGAAAAGGCTAGCATGTGCATTTGTGCTGCCTTCGGTAAGGTCCTCGCCAAATATTTCAATTGATTATTAGCAATTTAAATTGATAATTGATTTTTGGGTAAAGGAGCGCTCAGCATCACGAAGTTTGCTCCCAGGAGCGCCCAACACCACGAAGTTTTTTTTGGAGCGCTCAGCACCACGAAGTTATGATTTGAGAGCACCCAGTACCACGAACGTTAGTTGACCGTCAATTTGGATGGAACGTTGACGTGGAATAAAAATTTCAAAAAATTAGGAAAAAATTCAAAAAATTAGGAAAGAATTTTAAAAAAATTAGGAAATTTTTTTAGAAAATTAGGAAAAAAATTCAAAAAATGAGGAAAAAATTAAAATAATAAGGAAATAATGAAAATAATGAGGAAAAAAATTACGGAAAAATTTCAAAAAATGAGGAAAAAATTAAAATAATTAGGAAAAAATAAAAATAATTAGAACAAAATTAAAATAATTAGGAAAAAAATTCAAATAATTAAAATAATTAGAAAGAAATTAAAATACCCCCGCCAAGTGGGCCCCACCACCGGCCACCCTTACTGGCCATCGGCGGCGATTGGTTGCGGTGGTCGCCACCCGGCGGTGGTCAAATTAGTTGATTTTATTGATTTTTTTAAAATGCCCTTATATAAATTTTGTACCTCAACTATTTTATTAATTTCACATAATCCCTCATTTATATCAATTGGCATCTTTTAGGAATAAACTGACAAAAATTAGAATGTTGTATTATAATTAGGACCAAAACAAATTCTCAAACGTTGTTTTATAATTAGAACCTAGGAAGTATATAATAAATTGTAAAGGTATGCAAAAGTGTCTTGAAATTTTATTAGTTTCTTATTTTGGTCATTGTCATTTCCCCAAATGAGAGAGGGTAGTCCATGCTTTGCAGGAACATAATTTTTTGAATTTTTTTCCTAATTTTTTGAATTTTTTGAATTATTTTATTTTATTTTAATTATTTCAATATTTTCCTATTTTCTGATTTTTATTTTTATTTTTTGTAATTATTTTTATTTTTTCCTCATTTTTTTCTAATTTTTCAAATTTTTTTCAAATTATTTATTTTATTGAATTTTTTAAAAAAATTCTCCTAATTTTTTGACATTTTTATTCCACGTCGGCTTCCACTTCGCCCACGTAAAGATTTCATTCAAATTGACAAATCAACTAATCTTTGTGAAGATCGCGCTCCCAAAAAGTAACTTCGTGGTGCTAAGCGCTCAAAAAAAACTTCATGGTCTTTGGCGCTCACACGAGAGAAACTTCGTGGTCTTTGAACGCTCCTTTACCCTTGATTTTTTTATAATACTCTAGATTCTAAATATAAGATAAAATTGATTCTTTTAGAGAGATCAAAGAAGCTAATCAAACTATTTTAGTGTATTTATATTTATATTTTTTTAACCAACAAACAGATATAAAATCTGAGAAAACATTAAAAAAAAAAAGTCAAATTTATTGAGGAGGGAGGACTACTATATCAGTTTTTGGACAGGAAAAAACAAAAGCATTGCAGAAGAACAGGGAGGATCACCGATGAAAACGACGGCGACACCGTGGAGGGCAGGATATGCAGCCAACAGATTTGCTTCTTCTTCTTCTTCTTCCGAGTCACATAAGCTATACACCAATGTGCCATTGCAAAAGCTCTTGTCCTCTTCTGGCTTACACGATTCCGTCACTGGTATTTTCCCTCCCTCATTTTACTTCCTGAAATGTTTCTGTTGCATCGATTCCTATCAATTTCTGAAAGAAATCGTCCTTCAAAAAATCTTCTTCTTGTTTTTTGAACATATCTCAGATGATCGCAAGGGTCTCTCCCGTGTTCTTGAAGCTTGTAGAATTTCTAAGGATTTTAGAACTGTCGCTAAAGCCCACGCAAGAGTTATCGTACTTGGATATGGAACCTACCCTTCTCTTGTGGCTTCTCTAATTTCAACGTACGGGCATCTTCGTCACAATTATATTACTCAGAAAGTTATAGATTGGGTTTTATGTTCGGATCCTGATCTGTTCACCATGAATTTAATAATCAAAAGCATTATGAAAACTGGGGAATGCGATATTGCCAAGAAGGTGTTCAACAAAATGCCTGCTCGAAATGTGGTCTCGTGGAACCTCATGATTGGAGGCTATGTGAAAAAATCACGCTTCGATTATGCCATCGGGCTTTTCAAGGAGATGCTAAGCTCAGAGATTGAACCTGATGGCTTCACATTTGCTTCCATGATCACTGGATGTGCACGCTTAGGTGCTCTTAGTTATGCTGAAAAGGTTCATAATTTGATGATTGAGAAAAGAATAGAACTAAACTATATATTGATTTCAGCATTAATTGACATGTATGCAAATTGTAGCAGAATTAAAGTGGCTAGAGAGCTTTTCGAAGGCGCCAGGCGTGACGACGTTTCTGTTTGGAACGCTATGATTAATGGATTGGCAACTCATGGACTTGCTTTGGATGCATTTGAAGTATTTTCAAGGATGAAGATGGAGAACATTTTCCCTGATTCAATTACCTTCATTGGGATTCTTACAGCTTGTAGCCATTGTGGTTTGGTTGAAGAGGGTCGAAGATACTTCAACTTGATGCAGACTTGTTTCTCAATTCAGCCACAATTAGAGCACTATGGAGCCATGGTTGATCTTTTGGGGCGATCAGGGCTGTTAGAAGAGGCTTATGCTATGATTAAGGAGATGCCAATGAAGCCAGATGTTGTAATCTGGAGGGCACTTCTTAGTGCTTGTAGGACACACAGAAAGAAGGAACTGGGTGAAATTGCCATTTCAAATATAACCCATACAGAGAGTGGAGATTATGTGTTGCTGTCTAATATGTATTGCTCTTTAAACAAGTGGGATAGTTCTGAGAAAGTGAGACACATGATGAGAATGGGAGGTGTTAGGAAAATCCGAGGTAAGAGTTGGATTGAATTAGGAGGTACCATTCATCAATTCAAGGCTGGTCATAAGTCACATGCTGAGATAAAGGCAATTTACAGAGTGCTGGAAGGTTTGGTAAAGAGGGCTAAGTTGGAAGGTTTTAAGCCATTGACTGAACTGATTTTGATGGATGTTTCTGAAGAGGAAAAGGAGGAAAATTTGAGTTATCACAGCGAGAAGTTGGCATTGGCCTATGGGATACTGAAAAGTAGCCCAGGAACAGAGATTAGGATTTGGAAAAACCTTAGGATCTGTCAAGACTGTCATAGTTTGATGAGAATTGTGTCAAGGGTCTTGAACAGAGTAATAATTGTGAGAGATCGTATCCGTTTTCACCACTTTGAAGGTGGTTTGTGCTCTTGTGGAGACCACTGGTAGCTAAAGAGGGTTGATTTCACGGAAATTATTACCTTCTGAGAAGGAAGACTAGATCCTTGGGCATCTAATGAATGGGAAATTGTCAGAACAAGCGGCAAAGTCTTATGTATATGACAATGATGAGGCAGGTGAGGCCTGGTTAGCGAGATTTTCCATGCCATGGGGCTCCATTATCAATAATATCTGTCCGCTAGCTCATGGTTATGCCTTCCGCAAGTAAGTACATAAAAATCCTTTCAAAGCTCACGTTGGACAAGGAGACAATGAAACCTATTAAATTGAGTGTTACAGGAAAGTACTCGCAATTCATTGACACTGATTCAACTGAGCTGTGATAATGTGCAGAGGAGGAGTGATGATAAACCCAAGGTTATCACTGGATTCGCTTCGGGCTCACGTTTGTCAGATTATCAATATCTCCTGGAAGTTGAGGCACAGTTCATCAGTTTCCCTATGCGGCTGCCGAGCACTCCCTCTTGTCCGTTTTATAAGATGTCTTCTATAAGGTATTTTTGGTTCCTTTTTACAAGACATTTTTATAGTTTCCACAACAACCGAGACTTAATTCCTTTTCAGGAGGGGTCGACTAAATGAATGAAACAACATCATTAAGGTCTATCAAAAAACAAATTTTAGGATAAATTGTTAACTAAGAGATCTTGCTCAATGATATTATTAAGCGTTCTTTTGGGTCTTCCTCTACCCTCTACCTTTTTTAAATAGACTCCAAACAACTTGAACTACTCCCCACATATCCAATGGCCTTTTCTATTCAAACCACCTTAAACAATTTTCTACCTTTTTTTTTTTTTTCCAATAGGAGCCACTCCCAAGAGTCTCACCCTTCCTTGTATAAGTTCATTATGAATCTTATCTTTTTGTATATGATCACACATCCATCTCAACATCCTCATCTTAGTTACCTCATTATGATAGTTTCAATGAGCATTATATATATATACACACAGTGACGGAGCCACACTTGTGTCTATGGGTGCAAGTGCACCCACAAAATTTTAAAGTATATATATTATTTAGGTGTAATGTGTTAGCATTAGATCCATAGCTCAGTGGTAGAGTATTTGATTATTGGTGAAGAGGTCATGGGTTCGAATGTAGTAGGGCGCTTTTCCATTTCTTATTCTTTTCCCAAGGCCTCAACCCTTTCACATTAATGCGTCATAATAAAACGTGGGTATATAAGCCCCATCTTATCCCTATACAGCCAATCAATCAATTCCTGAGGAGGATCCACAAATCTTTTCCCAAGTTTTTACTCCTTATGAAAAACACCCCTTTTTCATTTCTTATTTTTTTCCCCAAGTTTTTACTCCTTATGAAAAACATATGTAGCAGTAGTTTTATATGTGATTTCAAAACAGCAGAAAGACATATTTTTTATAACCAGCCACTATTTACATTTTTTATATATTTTTAAAAATTATAAATTAAATACATTTATCATATATAATTTCATTCTTAATTATAAATAAATCCTAAAAGTAAAAATTAGGATATTACAAAAATCGTTGAGCTCATAAGAGTATCAACCCTATTGCAATCCATTCCATATTTCTTAAGAAGCTCTTTCGCGGTATTTGGTTTGGGAAATAAATAAATATTACATTCTTCTTTTACTTGATTCAAAGTTCTAACAAGAAATTTAATTTTCCTATTGTAGATATTTCAAACTCACCTTGCATGATCTTAGAGAACTTTTGACAAACTTATGTTGAAGGTGATATGTTTGATAAGATTGATGATGAAAATATAATGCAATATTTTCAAGGAATGAAGAATCGAAGAATGCTTCAATCGTTCGTTGTAATAGTTTAGTTGACTCTTGTTTATTATTTTTCTATTTTAAGTTGATATATATATATATATATTTTCCCAAATATGCTCATATATAATAAAGGTAGTGACATAGAATAGAAATTAATATGATGTTAGATTTTAATATAATCAATAAGGTTAAATATTGAAAATCACTTAAATTTTATAACAAATTTAATAATTTTAATTGTTTTTATTGGTACTGTAATTAGTTAGAAACATCTTATAAAATAGACATTAGGAGACTAGGTCATCTACTAGTACGTTTAAACTTCTACGTAGAAAAGGTATTTGATACTGATCAATACGGTTTTATTATTAGAGCACTGGATACAACATTGGGAGTTATTTAATTTAATGCAAAAGAAAATAATACAAATGAGAAATAATTAAGTAGGAGGAAAGAACGACAAGCAAGTGGTAGTAAATAAATTAGCTATCCTGGATGGGAACTAATGGAAGTTGGCCTCCATATATCTCTGGGATTTGGCTTTCGTCTATTTCTTCCATTAATGTTGACTTGATCTTACTCTTCTCCACAAACATTATCTGCACGCATATCCATCATTGTCATCATCACATGGTCGTTATTAATTTTTGTCATACACGTAAATTATTCTACCAGTTTAAAGACTTCAAATGCTACCTTCTTTTTGGTTTTGTTATCTATGAAGGGATATATCATCTTCCAAACTGTCATAAATATGGAGGGCGCATGCACTATATACAACTTCCCCAATCTTTCTGGGAAGTAATCCTGAAAACCCCCCAAAAAAAAAAACCAGAAACAAAACAGAAAGAAATTCAGACAATGATTGGGAGATTCTGCTGATAAAGAAAAGCTCTGTTCATTCCATGAATATTGAACCCTCAGCTTATCTGGATGTTGAGATATCATTAATAATTAATTTTTACAATTATCAAAATAAATAAAAACTAATTATAGCCCTTTTTGGGATGGTTGTGGGCAATATCTATCATGTTTTTATAGTTATTATTTAATAATATTTAGCCTTTGATATATTTTTTATACATGTAGGAACACAAAAGCTACTTTGTATTCCTAAAATTATTTTTATTCATTTGATCAAGAGTTTTCCTTTTTAAGGCTTTTAGTGCAAAGGTTTTTTACCCTTTTCAACGATCCAGAATTTGAATTTGTGTTCACCTCCTTATGGGTGAATCCGCTTAAAACCATTTCTTAAAATAATTTTAATCATTCAACTTTTTTAGTTTGTGTATACCTGCAAAATAGAAAGAGCAGCTAAATATCCACGAACGTCACTGTTTGCATATCTCCAACCTTTAAGATCTGCAACGGCTACAAACTTTTCTTGTCCCGGTGGTATCCTAATACACCAAATTATTAACCAATTAACAGAGTTAGTTACATAGTTATCATAGTTAGTTAGACCAACTTAATTAGTTCAGCACAGTTATACATATTAGATAGAGTTAGACGTGATGAGCTGTCTTGTCGTAGCTATCTGGCACGTATATAAGTGCGTATGTATAAGACTTGGCTTACATCCTTTGCGGAAAAGGTCCGCTGCTTGAAATGGTGCCACTTTTGGTGCAAAACACACACTTGATCCCTTTTTTTTTAAAAAATAAAAATTTCAGGGCATTGCTAGGAAGTAGTAAGATAAATCAGGATATTGAATGGCACTTAAAAAATTCTTCATGATCTTAAAAAATTATTTTAGAATTTTGAAAAAAATATTTCAGATACTGATTTGTGTTAAAAATATAGTTTAGGATATTATTTCAAGATCCTAAAATTTTTTTAAGATCATGAATTATTTTTTAATATCTAGTCAGAATCTTAAAGTATTCTTTTTGATACCGTTAATACATTGAAATATTTTTTTCAAAATTCTAAAATAATTTTTCAGGATTATGATTTTTTTTTTCAAACCATTCAATATGAATTATTTTTTTATTACTCGACAGTGCTATGAAATATATATATATAAATATATATATATTATAAAAAGGGTCCGGGTGTGTGTTTTGCGCTAAAAACAGCACTGTTTGAAGCAGCCGATGGTAGGGGACCTGGTTCCGCAAAGCATTTGTTTTGTTTCTAATGAAATCAGAATTATTTTCCTCAATTTGTGTTACCAATATTCAACCAAGCTCATGCGAAATTTCAAAATTATAATGCAAATTCACCATATACAAGATAAAAGGGTTACCTTGAAGTCACTTTATCAAGAACATAGGCTACCAGCCCTGCATCCACAAGAGGTTGCTATCGTCAATGAGAAATTTGCAGCTGAAGTTGAAACAATGAAATCATATAATGTGAAAAATAAACAAAACAAAGAAACATACGTTTGAATTCATCGAGGCCATCTGGATTTTGATAATGTTTGGCACCAAATGCAACTCCTATTGGTCGTCCTTTCTTATCGACTCCTTGCATGTAAACCTTCTCTTGGGCTAACTCATTGGGAATCTCTGATTCAGATATGAACCCATTTGGAACAAATGATCGTCTCCATTTTAAGTACTTGAGAAACATTGCTGAAGATTTCTCTATGTCTAAATCACGAGCACGCAAGAATCTCCTTATCATCAGATCATCTGCTTCCTGAAATATTATTTTACCCGTAATACATGAAGCATCTAGATTCTCAACTTCTCGCAAAATATATAAGCACCAGACAAATTAATCAATCACATTTCTAGAAATAACTCCCCATCTCATTCAAGGGACAACTATTAATTAATACTGAACAAGACTACTCGTGGAAGGCTCTGAAACTGAATTCATACAATGACGATGGTAATCGAATAAGAATTTAATTGGTGGCCTAAAACAGAAAGGGGGAGAGGAAATGGTTACCTTAGCGGAGGGATCCTTGGCTTCAACGACAGCTCTCATGAGAGGGATCTTGGTGAGCTCAGCTAGAGTGCTGTTTCCAGCGTCGTCTCCGACTAACACTTGTGGATTTGCTTCTGCATCCTCATAATTGGCCGAATCTTCTTCGGACTCTGATGTGGATGACGACTTGTTAGGATTCTTGTCCACCTTCTCTGCCTCCATTGCTGAAGAATCCCTGCTTCCACAGGTTCTTTGGTGTTTGGTCTCTCTGTCTGAATCGCACAGAGAGAGAGAGAGAGTCTTCAAGAGGCTGGGAAGGTGCTAATAAGTGTGAGAGACTCTGGTAGTGGCTGGGATCAAAGCTGGCCTTTAAATAAAACGAATTTGAGGCTGGTGAGGTCTCTTTCAACTATCAAATTCAATGCTTGAATTATTATTTTCCCTCGTTCAATTAGATGAGATTGTTACATGCTAAAGTTCTCACCTTCTTTAAATAGACTCATAAAAACGATCTAAAATTTAAAATCATACCGAAGCGTTGAATTATAAATTTATGGGAGCTTATTTTTATTATTAAATATGTATTAATATTGAAGAATTAAATTATAAAATATAATAATTTATTTAAATATTTTTTAAATTTAAATAATTGAAATTATCTTTATCAACATTCATAAGTTATCATACTCAACAAATTAATTTATATAAAATTCATATATAAAGTTGATGAGCATTAAGAGAAAATAAATAAAAAAGTTAGCATGTGTTTAAAAATGAACTAGCATGATTTCATAAAATATAAAGGTAAAAACAGTAAACTCGCAACTCATGAATTTAATAATGTCTTCTATCTCTTTTATAAGAACTAGTTTGGAAGATGGATTTAATCATAAGCATAGAATCTTAGTCTATTTTTCTTTTTAATTTGTCGTTTTTCTCTAATTAAATTACCCCACTTATAAAATACATACTACTTCACATTCTTTATATAAGATCTAGTGCTATCAACTAGATCTTTCTATTAAAGACCAACATACACTAACAATATATAATTCTAAATTTGGTACAAGATGAGTATATTACTATTTCAACTTTGAAATTCACTGTTAAATTTTTATATTTACAACTTTAAAATTCTTATTTTTAATATTAACAATTTAGTATTTTTAATATCCTTGTAATTTCTCCCAATTTAAAACCGAATTCATTCATGATAGTAGTAGCATTTATGGAAAATAAAAATCCATAACGACTCTGATGTGATAAATTTGGCGGCAGAAACGACGCGCCTTAAATATAATGGTGGACTCTGTCTTCAATTCTCTACCAAAATCCTGACCACAAAGGGGAAAAAAGTCTTTATATATTTAATGCCATAAAAGGAAATATATCCGCAAAAATGTTTCGACCTTAATTAATTTCTAGTTCCTACACACCAAAATTTGTAAATATTTTTTTTTTCCTCAAACTGAATCAATAAACTAATTGAGCCGATATATATATATATATATGCCAGGAGTTATTCCCTTATTTTCTTTTATTTCAATGGGCTGCCTTTGCACCACGTATGATTTGAGTATGACAATTGACCAACTTGCATGAAAACAGGCAGCTGTCACATAAAGGGTAGATTGGGCAAAAAGGCCAAAATCGAGCATTATTATATTTTATTTTATTTTTGATAAAAAAAAGTTTTGAAGGGGTTCGACATCGGTCCCCACTGCGGTCAGACGGCCTCGGGCTCTATGAAGCACTTATTGCGGGACTTACGAGATCGCTTACCAAAAGAGTCCTAACGAACGCGGGAGGATCAAACCCACGACCATTTAGGCCTAATCCGGATCCTTACCATTTATGCTAACTCTCCTTGACTAAATCGCTTATATTGATCAGGATCATCATCATTTGAGGTGGATGAATATGATCTCGGTTGGCCCAAAAAAATGATCCCCTATTTTATTTTTTACTGTTTTAAAATTATTTAATTTTTTTTAATAAAAAAAAATCATATTTATATATTTCATTTCATACAATAAAAAATTTTAGCCTATAGCAATTATTTTCAATTATTAATTTTTATTTTAAAATTTAAAATAATTTTTATTAAATTAACCTTTCTTGGGAAAATTGTAATCATGCACCAATTAACAGAATTAATTACTATCAAGTTTCTTAAAATCATCAAATTGTAGTATTAAAGTGCTAAAGAACCTAGATGCTATTAATTCCAAATATAAAAGTACAATATTGCCCTCAATGACTAATTTAGAGCATCCAATGACAAGTTATATTGAAACAAATGATAAGTTTAGCTCAACCAGTGACAAGTTACATCTCATCAAGTGACAACATAAAATATTTCAAAAAACAAATACAACTTATACATAGTGTTCTTCTCTTGTATCATCGCTTATTGATTGTGTATTGTCATCTACATTCTCTCACTCATACATATAATCACTTTCTTCATTGAATTTAATAAAACGTTCTACCCCTTCATCATCTACAAGGTCTATAAAGGTTGTTGTATCATCAAAGGTCTTTGTGAATTTCATGGTACTTCCACTACTTTCTTTTCTAAAAATTAATGCTACAATTGTTCTCAACTCCTCATACGTGGTGTCTTTCTTTATAATTTTTATTCTAACGCTACCCACACATATTGCAAACCTCTTCTCCATTTAGAAATTATTTCCCTATATGCAAGAGATATAATTTATGCTTTTTAGATATACTTGCCATCTCTTCTGCCACACTACAGGACAAAATTGTTATTGACACCTACATAAGCATCATTAATAATTTTAGAGCATTGTGTGGATGGCATTTTTTAAAATCGCATAACAAGAGTTTTACACATAAAGCTTCATCCTCTCATCCATCCCTATTTAAGCACATGAAAACATAACATAATTTCCACATGATCATTTTAGAAATTCAAATAGTCTCTCACACTCAATGAAACGACAACATACAATTAACAATCTTTGCATGTCCATCGTACTACTTTATTTATGAAACTTATGTTGTTACCATTTAACTTGTCACTGGTTGCTATAAACTTGTCATTGATTACCTTGTAACTTATTATTGATTGCTTTAAACTTATTATTAGTTGCTCTAAACTTATCATTGGATGCTCTAAATTTATCAATGAGAAAATTGTACTTTCACATTTAGAATTAATAACACCTATTAATTGTACTAATGAAAATAGAGACTCACAAATGAGGGTAAAATTGAAAATTCAATAATCTTCATTGCAATTTGGCCAAAAGGAGACTAATAAATTCAAGACTTCAATACTTCATTGCAATTTAATAATTTCAATAGATTTATTGTAATTAATTATATTAACTGGGACCAGGTCCCAATTTTCTTTGCTTTAATTTCTTGGGGTCGGTCCCAACTCTACCGTATTAATTGCAACCAAATCATTTAGATAGAGAGAGCTAGAGAGGGGTTTTTGATAGGAACCATTGCCACCAAGCATCCACCTTGTTTGCTGGCAAATAATTAATGAAAGAAGCAAATTCAATGTAGTAGTCTGCATGTACAAACTGAATACTGTACCCTCCCACCAAAATATAATAAGCCTCTTTCTGAACAAAAATCTTGGTCTATCATATACTACATCTAACCTTTAATATATTAGCGAGTTTACTTTTTATTTTTTTAATTAAGAAAGTTAAATAAACTATTTAATTTTTTTTTACTTTTTTAAATTAATTTGTTTGACTTATAAACTGATATATAATATAATAAAACACAATATATGCTATAATTAAATAATTTATTTAATTTCACTAACCTCTCGAAAAAAGTTGATCGAGTTTTATATTAAGGATAAGAAGGAGTAAATCATATGAATAGCTACCATAACTCTAGTCCTTATTTAAGTCGCATGAAGTTATAGAGAGGAACCTCTTCATCAATGATTTAACTAAAGATTAGGTTGTAGATATAACACAATAGAGCCGTGCGATCCATATAGTGCCATGCATTTACGAATCATTCTCTCATCTCTTTGTTTATTTTCTCTCTTCATGACAGAAATTAAATAGGGGTGGGATTGAAAAATGGTCGTTAATAACCCTACAATGACTTATATTCAGTACCAAACTTTTTCATACAAGTAACTTATATGATAAGAACCAGAGTGTAATTAGTTACCATGTCCTAATTTTATTTATATTTTTGGGTGATATACATCAAAAATCAAGAAAGAATATAGAGGTGAGACGCATTTGAAAATTCACATGGTATAGGAGAGATGCAACAGAAAATAACATTTTAACGTATTCTTGTAAGTCTTATGAGTGCGCTTATGCATTTTGATAACTAACCATAACAAAATAACAAATGTCTACATGAAAATTTGTAAGTCCAAATTTACATCTTAAAAGGCTGATATACGAAAAATTTATGATACAGTTACCTCTTAATAGAAGAGGTAGTTGGGCAGTTATATTTATTTCAAATTTTACATAAATCAGAATAAAAAAACCGATAAAACTACATTTAAACCGTTTAAGTTTAATTTGGATAGTTTAAATTTATGATACCCATTTATATAAATATTTTTAGTTCATTGATGACTGATTCCAATTTCATTTGAATTTGGATATTTTGTTCAAGACTTCAAGTAATTTTCCATGCCATGAGGCTCCATCATCATTCATCAAGAATATCTGTCCACTTGCTCATGGTTATGCCTTCCGCAAGTAAGTACATAAAAAATTAAAAATCCTTTCACTGGATTCGCTTGGGGCTCACGTTCGTCAGATTGTCTATCTCCTAGAAGTTGGGGAACAGTTTGCTGAGCGCTTCCTCTTGTCCATTTTATAAGATGTATTGACTTGACTTCTCCTTCTTCTTCATTTTAACATTTGATTGAAATTTGAACGGTTTAGTTTAATCTTTTATAAAATTATTAATAAGATATTTTAAAAATAATAATTTTATAAAAAATTAAATCTGATCCGTTCAAATTTCAATTTAACCGCTGAGATGATAAAGAGGATGGGAGTCAAGTTTGTCTTCTATAAAGTATTTTCTGTTCCTTTTTATAAGACATTTTTATAGTTTCCACAACAACCGAGCTATAATTCATTAGGCGTGATTGACTATATGGATCAAACAACATCATTAAACTCTGGCAAAAAACAAATTTCAGGATAACTTGTTTATTAACTTGTTTATTAAGAGATCTTGCTCGATAATATCATCAAGCGTTCTTGTCGATCTTTCTCTATCCATTTTAAATAGGCTCCAAACTATTTTATCTATTCTCATCACTAGCATATGTAATAGCCATTTTTATTCAAATCATCTTAAACGATTTTTTACCATTTTTTTTTCAACATGAGCCACTTCCAAGAGTCCCACCCTTTATATTTTTTACCATCTCAAAGGCCACTTGCCCTGGTAGAAACAACACCCACTTATGTTTGGACGGATTCTAGTTTGAGCCCAACACTGACATATATATTTGTGTGCACGTATAAAAATATTAAAATCTTCCCCACATATTACAAGATAACACTTGATATAAACAAATAATTACATCTTAATCTGATTTTAAAAGTAATTAACTCATTGATGGCCCCGTTTCATATACATTTAAAAATGAAAGCTTACGTGGAGTTTCATCTCTTCCAATCCAATATTGGACATTATCCGTTGGATGAGTTATTTAAATTTTTATTTAAAAATATTTTTCTGTAAGGTAAAAACGTCAAAATAAAATAGTCAAAGGTCAAAACCCTCTCCCTCATACAGAGATAGTGAGGCTTTCTTGTCAAATATGATTACTGACAGTAATAAAAATGACAACCATATTATTACATTCAACTAGTAGTGGAAACAGTCGGTAAGGCGACCCTTAACAGTCCAGTCCCGTTATGCGAAAAAAGTGGTCTCGAGCGACTGTGGCACTGTACGGGCTTATATTTTGGTTTGAGCCTGACCTGTATTAAGCCTGAGCTGTGGCCTGTTACAGGCTTAAAAATCTTGTACTTAGGCTAACAGGCCACATGCCCCAACGAAAACATGCCTCCTGTTTACAGGCCGAAAACAGGCCTTAACACAGGCCTACCTTAAATAGGCCTACTTTACAACAACATAACAGATTCTACAACAACATAAAAAATGAAATCAAATACAACATCCAACATCCAACATACAGATTCAACATCCAACATCCCATGAATAAAGTTTACAACATTCCACCAACATACAGATTCTTTTTTCTTACCAATGTAGAGCATCTTCCTTCAATTGCGCCAATATAAAGCCACTGGACATTGACATCAAATCTTCAATATAATTTCTTCTTCAGCTTCAAAGACCTTAAAAAAAAAAATCAAATATATAGAATTAGAGCATAACACAATTGAACAAGTAATATGTATAACAAATGAGAGACCTCAATAGCAGTAGGAGGAACTGAATTAGATGACATTGTTTCACTCTGAAATGGAGATGACATGAACTAGAATTGAAACATAAAAAATAATTTAGTTTTAGTTTAACAATTCTTATATCTAAAGACTAAACTAACAAGATACTTTTTATAGCAAGGCATATATATTGTTTATACAATACAAGTCTAACAAAACACAAATTTTCATCAGTAAAATAACAGAATAGCAGCTATGGATGTTAGAGTACATTGAACAGCAGCTATGATGAGAGTTCCAAGTGAGTATAATTTTTGAGTTAAGCGAAGGATGTAAGCGCTCTGGACAATGTCTTAGTAAGAGGGGATGCACTTTATATGAGCAAAGAACGCACACAGGATATCTAAACTTCTCGAAGCAAATAGCACTCCAAATTTGTCACAGTCACCATATGATTCAAATGACAAACTGGTAATTGAAAAAATGGTATGTCAAGAAACATGAGGACTCAAGCCATTAATTTGCAGAAAATATTTGCTTCATATTCAATAAAAGGATAAAGCCAAACTATTCCCATATTAGGCGCATTAATTCCAAGAAAATCAAAACCTAACACAAATAGAACTAATTTGTTAGCCTCGACGGTTGCACAAAAGCAATCATCTATCAGGTAATGACATAATGACTGAACCAAAAACCTTGAGCATGTATTGGAATTGGAAAATGTTTTCTGCAACAGACTGAGATATGAGAGTGAGAGGTCGAGATGAGATCCTAAGAGCGATGATGAGCTGCGATCTGAGAGTGAGAGCGGCGATGATAAGCAAAAGCAACGACGATCTGCGATCTGAGAGGCTGAGAGCGACTGAGACTGAGATCTGCGAGTGAGAGGCCGAGACTGAGATTCAAACACTGAACCAGCAGAAGCGGCTGAGAGGTTGAGCCTGAGAGCGATGATGAGTTGCGATTTAAGAGTGAGAGGTTGAGACTGAGATCCTAACACTGAACCCGCGATTGAGCCCGAGAGCGATGAGTTGCGATTTGAGAGTGAGAGGTTGAGACTGAGATCCTAACACTGAACCAGCAGAAGCGGCCGAAAGGTTGAGCCTAAGAGCGATGATGAGCTACGATCTGAGAGTGAGAGCGGCGATGATGAGGAGAAGCAACGACGATCTGCGATCTGAGAGGCTGAGAGCGACAGAGACTGAGATCTGAGACTAAGAGGCCGAGACTGAGATTCAAACACTGAACCAATAGAAGCGGTCGAGAGGTTGAGCCTGAGAGCGATGATGAGTTGCGATCTAAGAGTGAGAGCGCTGACGAGCTAAGATTTGAGAGAGATAGCGAGACGAGCGAGATCTGAGAGTGAGTAGCGGACTTTCACGATAGAACTAGAAGGAAGAAGGAAGGTTAGGGTATTTTTAAGCAAGTGTCACAATCAGGGAGGAATTTACAATTATGCCCTTAAAACAGGCTAGCCTGACAAGCCTAATAGGCTCATAAGAAGGCCTGGGCCTGGCCTGTTTAGATAAACAGGCCTTAAAAAAGGCCTAAGCTTGGGCTGTTAGCCTGACAGGCCTGGCCTATCCAGGCAGGAAACAAGCCAGGCCACAAGCCCCTGACCTATTTCCACCCCTACATTCAACTTACAGTATAAAGTGATAAATAAATGGAAGGTCAAAGTAAAAAGTGACAATTGAACCTCGAGTTACTTTCGAGGAAAAAAAAAAAAAAAACCTCGAGTTACTTCCTGGTTCCTATCTCACCCCTATATGCATTGGAAGGAAATACTCTCCTTATCCTTCTTCTCATTGTCTCTCATTAGCCACATCTTGGCCATTGATTTGGGAAAATGAGAGAAAAGTGAAAGTAGTACTATGTTGATTTAATAGATGTGATTTAGAGATTATGAGGGATAATGAGAAAAAGATGATGAGAGAAACCCAACCTATATGCATTTGAAATGTCGGGTTGGATCTAGGCAAGAGGTAGTCACAGAATTCGGAAAAGCCGGTGACCTGAAATTGTGGAGCCCACTTTGCATCCTTGTGGGTGTGGGTCCCCCTCTCCATTTTGTCCTTATCTTCCTCATATTCATAATCTTCCCTGCCTCCAAATTACCACTCTGGTTCTATTTATAAGTCCCTTTTGACCAAAAAAATTTGGTCCTATTTATAAGTCCCTTTTGATCAAATAAATGAGATTGTGACAATTTTGCCCATATTATTGTACCAATAAAAATAGAGAGAGAAGAAAAAAATTAAAAGGTACCCAATCATAAATGAGGGTAAAGTTGAAATTTTACCCTATAATCATTGAGCTACCTACCTCTCCTTGGTATGTGTGATTTGGTTAAAATGAGACTTATAAATATGACCAGAGTGGTATTATTCCGTCTCGATCCTTGGCGTGCCCGCGCTCCCAATCATACTTACTTCCCTTCCTTCCCGTTTTGCCCTTCCAAATATATATTAGTAAATCAGGCTAAATGGATCGGACGGCATATTTAAGTCATCAATGAAGGGATTCTTTGCTCTAGACTTGGGGAGAGTCTCTATTATTATCTACCAATTCTTCTCCACCTACCCTTCTCTCCTTTTTCTAATGGCATAGATTGATATTTTAATAGTTCAAATTTTAAATTTTTACAATCATTTATAGAATTTTTTTTTTTTTTTAGTTTTTAATGTATTTTTAAACGGTTAAGATTCAATTCTAGTAGCTTATACTTCTATTATTTAATAATAATATTTTTCACGAAATTATATTTTGATCTTTATTATTATTTTTGTTAGGTATATGTATCTTCTATTGCAGACAATCATATTCAACGCACTATTGGGCACTAAATGCTGGTACATCTAATGGGGATTCAAGCATTCATTCACCACGTGATAATAGATTAGCCCTTCACCACGTTACCTAAACTATGTTGGTAACTTTGATCTTTTAAAGTGCCATTTTGAAACTCAGAAAAAGAAGAGGGGAAGGATGATGGGAAGGAAAGAGGAGACACTCATTTCCATTCGGTCTGTCTTATTCAAAGCAATCAGAATTAAACATTAAAACAGTTCTCTAAATAAGATTTAATAATATTCAAGTTACATAAATTTAAACTCTAAACTCTATAATTAAATCTTATAGCGCCTTTAGTCATAATATTTAATAAATTCTTCTTCTTCTTTTTTTTTTTTTTTTAATTTTACTATTTTAGCACCTTTAGCCCTTATAACTTTATTCCTTGGTATTGTTAGCCCCACACATAAGCTAATAGTTCTAATAGAGTAAAATTAAAAGATTTAATAATGAGATAAAAATATATAGACACCAAATTGAAAATTGAAGGAAACTATAGGTACCTCAAAAATAGTTTTCACTATAAATTATCAATAGTATGATTTATTCATTAAAATTTGGAAAAAAAATTATGAAACCCAATTTAGTTATTTTTTTTTCTATAATATATTTCATCACAGATTTAAATGATAAAAGTGTAACATGAAAACATCCCTAACATGGTCCATATATCCGTACACATCGTTGGAATTTCCATGGAGCAATGCTTTGGATGTTGAAGTATCTTAACACGAGGGGTCTTAAGAAACTGGAAGCGGCTGAGGTCTTCTTCCCTTCCCCACCACTGCCGTCCTCTTTTATGATGCTGCGTCATTTTGACGTAGAAAATGGGAGCTGTTCCTTTTTTAAAAAAAAAAAAAAAAAAAAAGGTACTAAAAAGATACTTTGGAATACGACGGGTATAGAAAAAATACTTCATCATCTTGAAAAATTATTTTAGGATGTTGAAAAAATATTTTAAAGTCTTGACGGTAGTAAAAAGATATTTGAGGATCTTATTTGGGGATACTAGGGCGGTACTAAAAAAATACTTCATAGTCTTGAAAATTATTTTAGGATAAATATATATGATAAAATAATTTTTCAAGATCATGAAGTATTTTTTTAGTACCCATATCTCTAGTCGATCTCCGAGGTATCTTTTTAGTACCAATCACTATCCTAGAATATTTTTTCAAGATCATGATGATCTTGAAAAATTAGTTTAGGGCGTTGAAAAAATATTTTAGGATATTGAGTGGTACTAAAAAGATACTTGAGGATACTTACTGGAGATACTTAAATTTGGTACTAAAAAAAATATTCATGATCTTGAAAAATTATTTTAGGATAAATATATATGATAAAATAATTTTTCAAGATCATGAAGTTTTTTTTTCAGACCGTCGTCGGTATCCTAAAGTATCTTTTTAGTATCTAGTTTTTTTTTTTTTTTTTTTTTAAAAAAGGAACAGCTCCCATTTTTTGCATCAAAACGACGCAGCATCATAGAAGAGAATGACAGTGGTGGGAAAAGGAAGAGGACCTCAGCCGCTTTCTAAGAAACTAAGAGGCGTGGGCAAAAGCTCGGGTTAGGCTGGACCAATTCAGGAATAGGTGATCGAACCACTTGATTTTGTCCAATCTTGTCTAGGTGATTTTTTTTTTAAATATTTTACATATGTTTATTTTTATTTAATTGTGTTGGAATCTTTTTAAGGATTTACAATTAGGTTTTATTGTTTTGAGATAACTTCTATATGATTGTAGGTATTTGTGTTATCTTAACTATTTTTATCAAGTTTAATTCTTGGCTTCCCAAAGAGAAAAATGCAAAAAGTTAGAGAATTTGAGGTTTGAACGAGACCATGTTTAGTCAAAACCAACCTCAAGTTCCCATTAGACTAGACTAGACCATAGACCGCTAAACCCACTTTATCCATGAAAACCGACTAGACTTTGGTTTGGCTCTGATTTGTGTCCAATGTATCTGTTGTGCAACCCTAAATCCTAATATACAATATAAAACATGTAGGACTGGAGACAACATGATGTAGGACAGAGCAAGAGGAAGGGGAAGAAAAAGAGAAATACGCGGAGGAGAGGAAGAGGGAGAGAAGAGAGATTAGAGGAGGGAGGGGGGAAATCAGATGATAGGAGAAGGAGAAACTCATAATAGTTTATTCAAATAATTTAAGCTAAATACAATCGAGAACCCTAGCTTTGAGAAATAATAGTTTGAATATTGGAAAGCGCATTAGTTGAGAGAAGTAAAAACCTTTTGCACTCTAAACTTCAAAAGGAATTATACCCTTAACTAATTAAAAAAAAATCAAATTCAAATCCTAAATCCTATATTTAAAATTCAAATCTAAACTTTAAATCAAAAAATAAGATACTAGATATCTTTTTTTTTTTTTTGGGATATTGTAAATATTTAAAGATAAATAAATAAATAATAATTCTAATGGATAAACATCCTAATGAATATCTCTAAATATCTCAATTAAACCTTAATTATGCATCATCCAATATTCCATAACAAAATGTTGTTGAAGTAGCAAGAGGGCTTGTCGAAGTTCTTTTTGGACAATAAAATGCATCAAACTAAATCTCTCTTCATGTTGTTGTCCTCGTAAAATTTGGCTTTTGTTGTTGAAGCAAGGCCTCATAATAAGCTGTGGCTCTACTCAAGGCCAAAGAAATTCCCTGTGCCACCTTAAATATCTTTCCGGTAAAACAAATCCAAATTCCGGGCAAACCACAAGATATCTAGCACATAAAAAGGTAAACATAAAAAACCATACTAACCACAACTTTAGTCATAAATTAGTTATTATTAAACAAAGTCTACCTTGTATATCTTGGGATTGAATATAAGACATATTTGAAGAGCCGATATAGGTCTTAAATTAAATATAAGATAATTTTTTATATTTATCAACATTTTCCTTATTTACATCTATTGATGTTCTTTTAACAATAATAAAAAAAGACAAGGAAATGAGGAATTAAGGAAGATAACCAAGGGTGTTTTATAAAATATATGTTATATTAACTAATTTAACTAAATTTCTCAATTTATTCAAATTAGATAAATACGACTCTGGTCTTATTTATAAGTCTCTTTTGACCAAAAAATTTAGTCATATTTATAAGTTCTCTTTCAGCTAATAAATGAGATTGTGACAATTTTGTCCATATTAATTGTACCAATGAAAATAGAGAAAGAAAAAAGAGTTGAAAAATATTCATTCGTAAATGAGGGCAAAGTTGAAGATTTACCCCCATAATCATTGAGCTAACTACATCTTCTTGACATATGTGATTTAATTAAAAAAGACTTATAAATAGGACCAGAATGATACTCCCTCTGGTCCTTATTATGAGGCACCAACTAACAATTCTCACAAACCAATAAAAATAGTTAAAGTCAATAAAGTTAGCCTACAATTTAAATAACTTCCAATATTACCCCTATTAATTGCATTAAACTCTATTATCATATTAATTATTACTCTCACCTACTACCCTTATTTATTAGGGGTATACATGGAAAAGAATAATTAATACTCTTTGGGAATAAACAAGTGCCTTATAAAAGGACCAAATAAACTTGTTAGTTGGTGTCTTATAATAAAAAGGGTTAAGGTGCAATTTTACCAATGAACTATTGGTCCAGGAGCACCCAACACAATAAACTTTTAAGTGGACCAAAAATACCAACAAACTTTTAAATTGGAGCTCCCAAAGATAATACCCCGTTAAATCCTCTAACTGTCGTTAATTAGGTGGGTCCCACGTAATTTAAAAATACAAAAATGCCAAATTTTCTGTACTTCCCTGAACCGAACCAAATTCTGGCGATTTCTATGTTTTGGATAGCGATTCTGGCGAAGTTATCAGCGGAGATATGTTGGAGAGCAGCAGAGGAAGAACCAGAGGAGCCGTTACCATTCCGGCGATGGCGATCACGAAGAAAACGGCGACCTAAATGAAGACGTTCTTTTAAGCGAGCACGACGCGAGCCTTTATTGCCTTTCCGAAGAAGAAGACTCCACAGGTCTCCATTACCCATAGTAACGGATAATCTCTAACTCTGGTTCAGGCGCGAGAGCAGAGAAGTGATATGCTAGATTGCTAAGGTTGAGTCGGAAATGCGTAGTGCTGAAATCTCAACGATTCTCTCAGTGCGGTTACTCATAATGGAAAGTTGACCCCAGTGGATATTCACAGCAGCGCAGAATTGGTTATCGTGGCGTGGGCGGTTTCAAATTGCTCAGTAAGAAAGTTGGAATCGGAAAAGTTGAACTACTTTTTTGATTTTTTCGTCGGGCTTCTGCAGGTGGAATGGGGAATTTTTATCTAAGGTGCTTCTCCTAAAATCAAAACGACCCGAACGATTTCTAGGGTTACGCTCAAATCCTTTCGCTCCAGAGAGCCCTCCTCCTCCTATCTCCGTCTCCAATTTCGAGAGCCATGGAATCACCCATTAACGACCTGGGCGTTGTTGACGGAGAAACCAACGATGCAAGGTCTTTAGGCCACGAGAAGAGGAGGAGGATAAGTCTCGACCTCTTCTGCGGCGACGGGGCAAGTCCCGGGTAGGTCCTTATCTCAATCGCCTCTTTATTCCTCCTCTTCCATACATGTAGGTTTCTCCTTCTCTTTGGTTTCTAAGAAAGCTTGAAACTAGAATCCGAGGGCGCTCGCTTGTTACGGACTAGTTTCTTAAATATAGAGAACTATAGCATTGCGGGGAAAGAATAACTTGATCTTTACGGTTGAAGATGGTATCTTTTTTCCTATACCCGGGTCTATCCTTGCCGTTGTAACTTTTCGATAGTGTTCGAAGATGGGTTCGGTTCGGGAAAAAGACTACAGAAAATTTGGTATTTTTTGTTTTTTTAAATTACGTGGGACCCACCTAATTAACGTCAGTTAGAGGATTTAACGGAGTATTGTGCTGGGAGCTCCATTTTAAAAGTTTGTTGGTATTTTTGGTCCACTTCAAAGTTTATTGTGTTGGGTGCTCCTGGGCCAATAGTTCATTGGTAAAATTGCACCTTTACCCTAATAAAAACTAGAAGGAGTATGTCTTAATTGAAACAGGAATTAAAAAAAAAAGTGAAAAAACACAAGATGATGACAAGAAGCGCACACAAGTCAGCAATGACTAGGTTTGAACTCTCCTACAAGCGACATAAATAGAGGGGGGAAAATAAAAACAAATTGAAAAATAAAAGGGTATTATAAATTTATGGAGTAATTTAAATGAGAAAGGGTGTTTTCGTCATTCAGAGTAAACACTGGATCATCTGCCTGCTTCTCTGGTGTTACTTCTCCCAGAAAGCCACATTCTCCGCTTCTCCCAACTACGGTTCAGAGTTCAAATACTGAACCCAAATATTGTTTCTTATTCTCTGATTGTCTTTATCCCTAACTTGTTTTCTTCTTCCTCGCATTTCTTTTTACCATCTACAGATTTTCTTGATCTTCCGTGGGCTGTCTTCTTCTGGGTAATTCAGAGAAGATTCCATGGCCGCCGGTACAATGGCGACCACCACCGGTGCGGCCGTGGTGCTGTATTATGTCTTGAGTAGGAGGCTCGCGAGGAAAGGGATTGACGACGAGGATCCGGATGGGGATTTGTCGAAATCCAGCCGATCGGTTAGACGGAAGAGGCTTGCTCGTAGGCCAGCTCAAGCTCCGGCGAATCTGTTGGAATCTATTGTTACGTTAACCGAAACTTTGAGGTTTACTTATTCGGAGACTTTGGGCAAGTGGCCTATCGGCGACTTGGCTTTCGGCATTAATTATTTCAGATTCTTGGAAGAAAGCGTGTAATCCCATGAATCATCATGAGCAATAAAATTTGTAGTGAGAGTATTTCTCCAATTTTTTCAAATAATTAAGTCATTTTCCTCCAACTCAACTTGATTCAAATGAGTTTTGTTCGGTAATTTTACATCATTTAACAATTTTTTTTTAGAGGTGACGACCTCTCCATTTCCCTTACACTTTTTTTTTTTATTAACTCTGAATAGTTGAGATTCAATATCATATAAAAATATTATTATAATATTAAATAATAAAAATGTATATAAATAAATTTAGATCATTAAAATTTGATATAAGTAGTTCATACCTTTATACTTTTACATGTGTGCGTACGCGTGCGCCCCCTTTTTGATCAAAAAAATTTGGTCATATGTATAAGTCTAATTTCGGGGTAGTAAATGAGATTGTGAAAATTTTACTCATATTAATTATACATATGACAATAAATTTTAAAGATAAAGAGAAGAAAGAGTTGAAAAATACCTATTCATAAATGAGGGCAAAGTTAAAAATGTATCCTATAATAATTGAGTTAACTGCATCTCCTTAGTATGTGAGATTAGTTAAAATGAATTTATAAATAGGACTAGATTAATATATATATATACTTTTTATAGGATTCTCAAATGTTTATAGTTAATGTAACCGTGAAAATAAAGAAATAGAGAAATGGCCAGAGGCCCCTCTCCCCCATTTTTCTTTATTTATATCCACACAAAGTCATCAAACTACTCCACATGGATGAGAGTAGTTGAGATTATAAAATTAATAATTAATTAGCAAAGCCCAGCTCCTTCAAGCTCATTTAAGTAAGCAACAAATCAAACTTTGAACCCGCCAATTTTTTTAAAATATTATTCGTCTCAACAAAATATACTTACACTATTCCTGAATTTTAAAACGTGCAATTTATTAATGCCTAACTCTTTTAAAATTGTCTGGTTGGTGGGGATGAGAGGGAAGGAAGACTAACAACAACAAAAAAAAGAAAAAGAAAAAGAAGTGGGGTTGGAAATTCTAAATTAATTTTCCCTACTCTTTCTTTTTATATTTGATCTCTAATATTTTTGATTTTTTTTATAATTAACATTACTCATTCATTTTTTTCCAACTAATTAAACAGTGGTTAAATTTAAACTACAGATTCACTACTACAAAAATTGGACATTACTACCCTCAAATACGTCCTAAATGAGAAATAGGTAGTAAAAAATGAAGCCAATGGCATTTTTATAATTATATATAAGGAAAATGAGCCTTCAACGTCCCGAATTATTATTTAGGACTTGTAAAATTGATTTTTGGTGTTCTAAAATTTTTTAAGGATGCTTTAATTGCTTCCCCGCCATGAGAAATATGAGATTTTTTTCGCTTGTTGGTCGCCAATTTTTGAAAATTGGTGATTTGATTATTGTTCAGGTCGCCAATTATCGAAAATTGGCGTCTTGAATACATAATCAGGACGACTAAATTCCAAAACTGCGATTAAACCTACTTTGTTGCCTCGACATTTCACACTCACACTAAACCTAATTTTTTTTTTTGAATAAGAAGGCAAGCCTAAGCTTGAAGAGTTTAAGGCAAGGACCTAGCCCAGAAGGCCAAGTCCCCATACATCAAAATAGAAATGAACTACTAAGTACAAGCCAATTGGTCTTTCATTGCCATATGGAGGCATCCTGGTGGGATCGTGGGGACAAGAACCACATTAAAATCCTAAGAGGCATCATGGCCTTGCTTGGCCATAAAGTCAGCACAAGCAATATTGTCTCTTGAAGAATGACGTATCTGCACATCCCATTCTTGGAAAAGAAGGTCCCGAATCTCTCGAATGATTGGTCGAAGAGGGTGGTCAGTGTGGCCGTCTCTCATAATGATGTTGATGGCGTCTAGGGAGTCAGAGTAAAGGATGATTTTTTGAAGGCCCATCTGACGACCCATCATTAATCCGGTCATCATAGCATATAGCTTAGCCTCAACAACAGTACAGGTTCCGAGGAATTTATGAAACCCCATTAGCCAATGGCCTTGAGAGTTCCTGATTACGCCTCCGCATGCAGCTTGATGATGGTCACGAACCGATCCATCCACGTCTATACGTACCACATTCATTGGGGGAGGGGTCCAAGAAGTTTCTTCAAACCTGCCAAAGTTGAAAATTTGATGAGTTAAATTTTGATTAACTGTGTTTTCCATTAAAAGATAATTGCACAAATGTATCATCTCCCTTATTTCGATGGTTTCGCCTTGAAAAAGGAATTTGCATCTGGAAGTCCAAAGGATCCAACATCCCAGACTAAAGATTCTCGGCCAGGAGAGGTTCTGAAATCTTCCATTTCCCGGGTTGTGATTAGTGTTCCAGCTTAACCAAGCCTGCAAATCACCTGCAAAAAACTGAGAAAAATAATTAGGGTGTAAAATTTGTTTCCATAAGTCCTTTGCTCTCTCACAATCCCTGATTATATGGATGACAGTTTCCTCCCTGTTGGAATTGAAAGGGCAATGGTTGTTGTTTGTAAGGCCTCTTTTGGCTCTGAGGGAGTTGGTAACCAGGCGTTCATGACCAACCTGCCACATGAAAAATTTAACCTTCTCAGGGAGATGCCATTTCCACATCAGGGCCCAGAAGTTGTTTCCACTTGCACCACCACGATCAGTTAAGAATTGGTAAGCAGACTTAACGGAGAAGCCGCCATCTTTCACCAATCTCCAAGTGAAATTATCAGAGAGATTGTTGAAAGGAGGTCACGTCATAGAGATAGTGTTAATGATAGATGGGGGTAGGATGCCATGCCACCTATCAACATCCCACCTCCCATTCGGAAGAAGATAGTCCTTTACCATCTCATTCTCATCAACAAAGGACGGGTTAGAAACAAATGAAATAAGGGGGCGATCAAGGGGGAGCCAAAGATCATGCCAGAACTTGGTTTCCACACCATTATTAATTTTCTTTCCAACACCGGTAAGAAACTTATCCCAAACTTCTACAATTGCTTTTCCAGGCAGAGGATGCGTTTCTCTTCCTAGTGACAGAAGGTACGGGAAGGTTGCCACAATTGTATTTAGACCAAAAACACTGCACCCAAAGCGCTTGCCTATTCATTAAAAGATTCCAACAGAGTTTCATGATAAAGGCCTTATTTTGGTGACGAAGATTTTTGAAACCAAGGCCTCCTTGCTTTTTTGCTTGAGTGATTTTATCCCAAGCTATAAGGTGCATTTTTTTCGCATCTTCATGTTGAGACCAGAGAAACCTTCTTGATATCTTATCAAGCTCATTGATTGTACATATGGGGAGAATAGTTGATTGCATGCAGTAGCTGGGGAGAGAAGATAAGGCATTTAATCGACCGCAAGACCGAGCGACCAACCATAGTCAAGAACTTACTTTTCCACATGGAAAGTTTTTTCTGCGCTTTTTGGACAATTGGGTGGTAGGTTGTTTTCCACATGGAAAGATTTTTGAAACCAAGGCCTCCTTGCTTTTTTGCTTGAGTGATTTTATCCCAAGCTATAAGGTGCATTTTTTTCGCATCTTCATGTTGTGACCGAGAGAAACCTTCTTGATATCTTATCAAGCTCATTGATTGTACATATGGGGAGAAGAGTTGATTGCATGCGATAGTCGGGGAGAGAAGATAAGACAGATTTAATCGGCACCGAGCGACCAACCATAGTCAAGAACTTGCTTTTCCACATGGAAAGTTTTTTCTGCGCTTTTTGGACAATTGGGTGGTAGGTTGTTTTCCACATGGAAAGATTTTTGAAACCAAGGCCTCCTTGCTTTTTTGCTTGAGTGATTTTATCCCAAGCTATAAGGTGCATTTTTTTCTCATCTTCATGTTGTGACCGGAGAAACCTTCTTGATATCTTATCAAGCTCATTGATTGTACATATGGGGAGAAGAGTTGATTGCATGCGAAGAGGCTGGGAGAGAAGATAAGACAGATTTAATCAGCACCGAGCGACCAGCCATAGTCAAGAACTTACTTTTCCACATGGAAAGTTTTTTCTGCGCTTTTTGGACTTGGGTGGTAGGTTGTTTTCCACATGGAAAGATTTTTGAAACCAAGGCCTCCTTGCTTTTTTGCTTGAGTGATTTTATCCCAAGCTATAAGGTGCATTTTTTTTCGCATCTTCATGTTGTGACCAAAGAAACCTTCTTGATATCTTATCAAGCTCATTGATTGTACATATGGGGAGAAGAGTTGATTGCATGCAGTAGCTGGGGAGAGAAGATAAGACAGATTTAATCAGCACCGAGCGACTAGCCATAGTCAAGAACTTACTTTTCCACATGGAAAGTTTTTTCTGCGCTTTTTGGACAATTGGGTGGTGGGTTGTTTTCGTAATACGCTTATGAATAATTGGAACTCCCAAGTATTTTCCAAGATCAGAAGTGATTCCTATACCAAGTAACTGACTGAGCTCAAGAGCTCTATTGAAGTTTATGCTTCTGGAACAAAACATACGAGACTTTTGTAAGTTGATTCTATGCCCAGAGACCTCGCAGAAGCTTTGCATCACTTTATGAACCTCCACCATTTGATTGTGAGAGGCTTCCGTAAAAAGAATGAGTTCATCAGCAAAGAAGAGATGGGAGATGCTGGGTCCTCCTCTTTTGAAGATGAATGGCTTCCAGCGCCGAGCGTCACATTCAGCTTTGATAAGATGGCCTAGGCGTTCCATACAGAGGACAAATATGTATGGACTCAACGGGTCTCCCTGCCTGACGCCTCTAGACGGGGAAAACCTTGGGCCCTCATCTCCATTCCATAGAATAGACATGGAAGTTGTAGAGAGACAAGCCATAATAAGCTCAATGAGGTTGTCCTTTAACTTTAGACGAATGAGAGTGTTTTTTATGAATCCCCAATCAAGCCTATCAAACGCTTTCTCCATATCAACTTTAATGGCGACAAAACCTTTTTTCCGACCTTTTATTCTCATAGAATGGATGATCTCTTGAGCGATAAGCACGTTGTCGCAACTAGATCTGTTAGCAATAAAGCTACATTGTTCAGGACTGATAAGATGATTCATAACACCTCTAAATTTATTAGCCAAGACCTTGGTGATTATTTTGAAGCTAACATTGCACAAGGAAATAGGCCGAAAGTCTTTCAACGTGGAAGGATTGTCCACCTTAGGAATGAGCACGACCTTAGACTTGTTAATACTAGCCATACTGGAGGGTTATTAAAGCATTCTTCAATAAAGCTGCAAATCTTATCTCCCACAACGTTCCATTGGGTCTGGAAAAAATGAGCTTGGAGACCATCGGGACGTGGAGCTTTAAAAGCGCCCATAGCGAAAGTAGCATTCTTTATCTCAAGATGAGTGACTTTTCTCGACAGCATGTTCAACTCCCGAGGATCAATGTTAGGGAAGTTAGAGCACCACTCTCCAGGGTCTTTCACAAAGGCATCCCGATAATAGAGGTTTAAAAAGAAATCATGAGCCATCATTTTCGCCGTATCATGATCTTCAATCCATTCCCCGGCATCATTTTGAATAGCACCAATTGTCTGCTTCTTTCTTTTAATCAAGGTGGAGGCGTGGAAAAACCTTGTATTTTTGTCCCCCCCTTGGAGCCATTTACATCTTGATTTCTGAAACCAGGTGATTTCTTCTTGAGTAGTGACTTTTTTATAATCCTCCCATAATTTTTTCTCAAGCCTGAAAAGACCCGTTTGTAAGTTCATTCTCCTGCTTCTATCAATTCCCTCCACACGACGAATCAATTCTTTTTTCTTTTTAGAGAAATTGCCCACCCGGTTCTCATTCCAATCCTGAACGGAGGCCTTGAAATTCATGTAAACCTTGATTCCATGATTTATCACGCCAAGCTTCTCTCGTGACATCTTTGAAGTCCTCTTCCAACGACCAAGCAAGCTGATAAGAAAAGGGCTTTCGAAAATTTCTCCTTTGGGATGAAGGGTTTGAGTTAACCACTACAACTCTATGATCAGACTTGAACTTGAGCTCATGACGGACCAAAAAGTTAGGGAAGGAGTTAATCCAGCTGAAGTTGGTGAAAACCCAATCTAATCTCTCTTTCAAACCCTTGCGCTCCCAAGTGAATTTGTCGCCTTGAATCATGGCTTCAATGAGATTCGCATCATCAATACAATTTTTAAAGTGTTGCATTAAGGACAAAGGGGGATCAACTTCTCCGAGCTTGTCATTTGGCAATAAGAAAGCATTAAAATCGCCCAACACAAGCCAAGGAAAATTAGAGTTATTGGTAAGAGATCGAAGAGAATTCCATAATGGGATTCTACCCACCACACTCGTTTCACCATAGACAATAGTTAGAAGGGTAGTAATGTTGCTATGATGCTCTTTGACCTGATAGTGAAGAAGCTGGGTAGTGGAGTTAAGATAGGTTATATCAAAAAATCGTTATCCCACAAAAGCCAGATACCTCCAGAGAAACCAGTAGCTTCCACACGGATCCAACGGCTAAACCCAAGTTTACGACAAACTCTATCGGCTCTAACACCACTAATACGTGGCTCCAAAAGACATAGAATATTGATACAATATTTATTGATAATATCTTTAATAGTTAAAGGGAATGACCGGCCACCGGCACCCCTACAATTCCATGCGGCAATAATCATTAAAAAAGATGTAAACAAGATAGGGGTAGGAATACTTACCTGGGGCCTTCTGCCTCTTGGTCAAGTTGAGTTTCTACGACAAAAGATCCATTGGCTTCCATGAAATCTGGGGTGACATCTTCATTAGGATCCCAATGATCAGGAGGCCTCGTACCATTGAATTGGGACATAAGATGCTTTTGCTCATTGGGAAGGTCAAGGGAATGCTCATTAGGAATTATGTGTTGGAAAGAAGAAATCCCACTCCATTGGTGGCCCAAATTATCGAGACTTCCATGAACTAAGTTGTGTGTGCGTTGGCCCTTAATTTTTTTCCCCGTGGATTTTTTTTGCTCCTTGTGCACGATCATTTGGTGATTGGTAGTATTATTCCCTGAATTTATTTGAGCAATAGCTTGATTTGTTTCAGCAGAGCCCAAGCAATTCGCTAGACATTGAGGCCCAAGCTTTTCATCCATTTTAGACGGCCCACTTGAGTTGGCAACCTCTCCAAGCACTAATGGTTGAGTCTCCTGCGCTACATTGGAATCAGGCCCATTATTGGATTCAGGCCCACAAATGAGGGCAATCGGTCCAGCTGGGGGAGTCATGGTTTTTGGATCCTTTAGCCTGTATAGCGTTTTAATCCTTTGCATAGAGGTTTGACTTTGATACTTGCTAGCTGGATCCCTCTTTCTCTCCTGCATAGTCGACCTAACCGTGTCCTTCCTTTTTCGTTTTGCCTAACCGAGACTGAGGCTTGCGCAAGATTTTCAGGACGCCTAGCATTGTATGTCGGATCTTCGGCTGTCAGGCGATCTTCCATCTCAAGATCTCTAATCGCTGCAAATCGCATTTTCTGATTGAAGGAGGGAGCTTTCATCATCTTTGTACCAACCCTCGAGGCCTGACGTGGCTTGTACCTGGGTTCCGACCTTTGAAGGCAACCTCTGTTTGCTCTCCGACTCACCAACATCCAAGGGCCGAAAGCTTCATCAGAGCATGTCGCGCCGTCATATTCACCGACGGGCCAACTGAATTTTGCTGCGGTGGTTGTTGCTGCGGTGGCTGGGGCGTTTGATTTGCTTCAACTTGGTGATCCAATGAAGAACATGTGAAAGGGCAATTTTCCGACGGTGTTCGACGCGACCACAAGTGAAGCAAATAAGGGTAAGACCCTCGTACTCCACATTAAAGATTGAGCCAGCTACGATCACTTTTGGGACCAGCTTCTTTTGAAGGTTTAATTCAACACAGATTTTTACAAACTTCCCCCTCTGGATTTTTGGTGTAGGGGCCTGGTAATCATGAAGGGTGTTCATGTCAACTTTGAGTGTGCGCCCAATCCGATCTCCTAGCCGAGAAATGCAATGTTTGTTATAACAGTGCATCGGAACATCTGGTATACGGACCCAAGTAGCAACTCGACCGAGAGGATTATGGTAAGGATTGAAGTATGGCGTCCACCTCTGAATCAATACAAAGTGTTGCCTGATCACCCATGGACCTTCATATAATACCTTTCTATATTGAGCCCTCTATTAGTTCTCTATGTGTTTTGATGATAACTGACAATTGTAAACAAAAGATGTAGTTTTGTCTTTGGTAAGTTGAAAACTTACTGTCAAGACAAAACTTGAGTTTTGGTTTCAAAACTCGAGTTTTAGACTTGGCGCGAGAGTTGCTCATTTTCGGTGATCAAAGCAAAACTTGAGTTTTCGATGAAAACTCGAGTTTTGGGACTTATAGAGAGCACTCAATTTTCACTTAAAGACAAAACTCGAGTTTTAATTTCAAAACTCGAGTTTTGGTCAGACAGAGAGTCTTGAACATTTTGAACTAAGTTTCGCGCTACAAGCGTAGGATCTTGCTTTGCTATGAGCTTTAGTGAGTTTTCTCCAAGTTAAGAGAAAACTCGAGTTTTGGCTTGACAGAGAGTTTTCACGTTTTCACTTAGTCTTTGAAAACTCGAGTCTTCGAGAAAACTCAAGTTTTGACTTTTCACAATTTCTCAACGTTTTCATAAATATATGAAAACTCGAGTTTTGATTTCAAAACTCGAGTTTTGAGCCAAGCAGAGAGCAATGCATTTTTCTAAGATTTGAAAACTCAAGTTTCCAACAGGAAACTTGAGTTTTGGCCTAGCTCAGATTTCTCAATGTTTTCATACTTAAATAGGAAACTCGAGTTTTGATTTGGAAACTCGAGTTTTGGCCAAGCCGAGAGCTTTGAGCTTTTTCAATGTTTTGAAAACTCAAGTTTTGATTTAAAAACTCATGTTTTGATGTTTTGGACTTCAGCACAACGTTTTCATTAAAAGTCCAAAACTCGAGTTTTGGTATGGAAACTCGAGTTTTGAGTTTTAGCCAAAACTATGTCCAAAAGCTCAAATCGCGACTTTCCTCTCGGATGGAGGAAACTCGAGTTTTGATATTAAAACTCGAGTTTTTCCTTAAATGCATAGTTGAAAACTCGAGTTTTGATAAACAAACTCGAGTTTCCATCGCGATGACGAAATTCAAATCGTCGAATTTGTAAAACCTTCATGTTTGATTTCAATACTTCCTATAATTATTCTTATACATTCTTAGCTATGTTTAACCACTTTGTTTGTGAGTTTCAGACAGATTAGAGAATGTTTATTGAAGGTTTAAAGCAAAAGCAAAAAGTGATGTCAGCACATTCAATGTAAAACCCAGAAAGTTACATACTTTTGGGTAATCCATCTGCACACGTTTACAGAGCATTAAAGAATGTTTTCCACATCCAGGAGCTGCTATTCCAATGGACAATGCAGAGAGTCAACTCTGAACTTCTGCCCAGCTGGATTAAGTGAAGTTTAGAGAGAGAAGACCTAAACTGAACAAGAACCTTGTTTAATGAAGGCAACGGTTATAATCAAGATTACAACGGTAATTTAATGCACTCTTAGTATAAATAGAGTTGCATTCAATTCTTCTCAACAACTACAACTACTGAAAACAAAATAAATTCAAGTCTTACATTCATTTCTTCAGTTTTCAACTGTATTGTATCTTTTGATACACTTGTGCTTCAGTGATTATTTCTATCCACTCTTAGAGAGAGTTTCTGTTTGTAAAACATTTATTGTAAAGAATCACAAGTCAGGGGACTTGGTGATTGGGTGCATTGATTGGGGAGTGAGTTCTAGTGAGAGAACTACTCTTGAGTGTAGAGTGTGTAATCAATTGTGATAGTGAAAAACCCGAGAGAGTCTGGGACCGGACGTAGGTCAAGGAGTTAGACCGAACAGTATAAACTCTTGTATTTTTCCTCTTCTTCTGTACTCTCTGTTTACCTCTGTTTTCGTTGCCCAAAACAGAGCTAATTTGTAAAGTTTTAAAATCCCCAATTCACCCCCTCTTGGTGATTAAGCTCCACTTTCACCCTCCATAGTTCCTGATCCTGAAATCTGACTACAAAGTAATTGTTAGGAATGTCGATAAGCTCAAAATTTGAGAAACCCCAGAGGTTAATGAGTAGATCTTTTAACACAAATAGGTTGAATTTTTTTCCAAGCACCGTTAGGATTAGAGCATAATTCCATGGCTCACACCATTCATTATACTCCTCTTCTGTGCAGGGAGCCACAGGATACGTTTCCATAAGCTTCTTCATCTCGTCTGATGGCTCAGGGATTTTCCAGTTTATTTCCTTATCATCTGTAAATAAATCTTCCTCCTCCATGTCGTGATTGCTATGGGCAACACCGTTAAATCCCAACAAGGATGCACGGTATGAAGGGAACTTGGGAGGAGAGTTTTCATTATTGTCTTTCGTTTCTTTAATTTCAGAATTCTTGATAGGATCAGAGGATTTTCCTGCTTCCTTTTATGTCATAATATCATCTATAATAGCTTGAGAAGCTTCATCCGTTTTCTTTTTCTTTTTTCGGTCATCCTGCCCCTCAGCAGGTGGCCGGTCCGGCGGTAGTTTGCGCTGTCCGGAGTCCGCTAAGAGAAGAGCTTTGATAGAGTTAGACATTTCTCCTTTTACTATTACACTAAACCTACTTTGTTGCCGCGACATTGCACACTCAGACTCACACTCGCCTGGTTCTCTCACAATCGCCCTTTCAAGTTGATTTCCCTTACTTTGTTGCCGCCGCATCAGGTCCGTCTCCTCCGTCTTCCCTCTTTCCATCTTCCTTCAGCTTGCGTGCTTTGTTTCTGGCACCTCCCCCTCCTTCTCCGATCTCTTGCGAAGCACATACATCGAGCCCTAGTTGTCGCGCATCCCCCTTCGTAGCTCGTTGTCACGCATCCCCCTTCTTCTAGCCCCCTTCGCTGATTATCGAGTACTGGTTAGTATTTTGCGTTTGGTATGATTTTGGTACTCTGCCATGTATACAAACTAAAGTTCACTCATTTTATGAGAGATAATTAACGGCATGGACATGTCACATATATGCTGATGAATTCCTTGCTAATTTAAGACTTAGGATTGAAACAAGAATGAATAAAGCATAATGACTATGCCCTTGCTTGTGTTGCCTAATGAATAAAGCACATATATGTATAATGACTGCATTGCCTGTGTTCTTCAGCTTTAGAGCTAATTGTGTTATTCAGGTAGCTGTGAGCCTATGACTAATGAAGTAGTTATTCTTCATTGTTGTTCAATTTATAATTTTTTTCTTCATGTCTAACTCAGAGGGTTTGGTGTTATTGTTGCTCATGGTAATTTCTTTTGATGCACTTTAGACTTCAGTGATTATTGTATGATAATTTGCAATTGTGATCAATTAGCACATGATGTTCTTTATCAATGGCGCTACAGTCAACTCTTGGTGCTTTGTGATGAACGTAATATTGCAAGGATTTTTTTCACCCATGTCTTGCACTTACAGTTCACTATTTCTGGATTATTGATGTAATTAGAAGAACTCATTAGAATTTATTCTGCTCTTACAAGTTTACCTACTGAATTTGTAGTCTCATGATGGATGGCCTGCTTATTAAGCTTTATACACACATTTCTTTTCCCCTATTTTATTATGCCTTACTGACCATGAATTTTGGAATTTGCTTTAACAATACTAGGAGGATATCGATGGGATACTTCTTGGTCTCTGTATCAGGGATATGGCTAGTAAACCATAACATCTCGGTTGACTCACCAGCAACTTTTATGAGGAAATACTCCTTCCAGTGGTTAGTTCACTTTTTGTTATTTAATACTTCGATTTGATTGAACATGCCATTTGAGAAAATGTCAGTTAAAGAGAGGTATTTTAAATTTTGTACCGATAGTTGCTTGAAAAATGCCCATTATGTTTGTCTTTTTCTATGTTATGGTTTAAAATTCTACGTTGTTGTGGACAGGTTTTTTTTTTGAATCAATCCCGATGATTTCATATAGAACTCTGATGTAGATTCTGTCTTAACTTGTTAGCCCTGAATTGCAAATTGAAACATATTTTGTATCCTTAGTTAAATGAACACGTGAATGGTGAAACATATATTTGGATGAAGAATACTCATTGACTCTTGTTCCTTGCTTAGAGAACTTACATGGTTAACAAGATTTCCTATTACCGCTTGCAAATAAGTTTCGTGCTTGGTTCTTAATAGAATAACCATATGTTGATAATGCAGATATAGAAGAGAAGAGATTAAAGGATAGTCATCTTCGTCTTTTTTGAATACCTGCTGAGAAATCTTGGTCAAAAGTTTGAAGCAAATGGTTGCGCTCCCAAATTAGGTCGATTGCTTTCATTTTATGCACACACACATATATTGTCCTTATATGATACCTTCTTCCTGAGAGAGAACAACACTTTTGTCTTATGGCTTCATGGTTTACCATTATTGGTTTAAGTGTTTTTAATCCAGTCCGTGATTTTTTTTTGTCTTTCCTTTATTATTAGCCATATGAACTATGTGAACTTGATAAAAAAGTGATGGCTTCATGGTTTACCATTTCCATTACCATTGAAGTATATGTTAGTAGGAATAATTCCAATGTTCTGTTAGTTGATGAAATTGTTGGATTTAATAGTTGATATTGTTCTAAATTGCTTTAGTTGGTAAGTTTTGTTGAATTTAGCTGAAATTGGTTGTTATTGAAATTTTGGGATGTCTTACTTTTAAGGGGAAACGCTGCCGAAATTTTCTTAAAATAAAGCAGGTCATTCTTGAAATTGTTATGAACTTGACTGTTGTTGGAAATGTCGTAGGTGGTAATAAAATGGGTCATAGTTGGATGAATGCGTTGAGAACTAGTGAAGAATATGAGAATGAGGTGGAAGAGTTTATTGAATTTGCTAGAAGGAATGTGGCTACAAAAATGGGATGTATTATTATCCATGTGTTAATTGTTTAAATGGGGTTTGACGGGATATTGCTGATATAAGGGATCACCTAATTTGTGATGGAATAAACCTTTGATACACAACATGGATATGGCATGGTGAGGAGGTAACTACCAGTGCATCCCACGAAAATGACGTTGAGGTAGATAACGATGGAATGGAGAGAATGATTCATGATGTTGAGGTCGAATCTTTTGCACAACCGCATGAATATGATAGTGTGCGGAGTGATGTAGAGACGCCTTTGTTCCCTGGGTGTACGAAGTATACACGGTTGACTGGGACCTTACATTTGGTCAACTTAAAGGCAACTTGTGGGTGGACTGATAGTAGTTTCACGTCGCTGCTTGAATTGTTGTGTGATATGTTGCCAGACGATAATGTACTTCCAAATCATATGTATGAGGCCAAGAAAATCTTGTCTACGATGGGTATGGAGTATAAAAAGATACATAGTTGCCCTAATGACTACATATTGTACAGAAATAAGTATGAAGGCCTCAGTAATTGTCCGAAGTGTAAAACTTCACGATACAAAGTGAAGAAAGGTGGTGGTTCTGGAGATCACACAACAAAAGGGAAACCTTTGAAGGCATTGTGGTATCTTCCAATAATACCGCGGTTTAAGCGTCTCTTTACTAGTGAAGCAACTGCGAAGAAGTTGAGATGGCATTCTGATGAGAGAATATCCGATGGAAAATATCTACGGCACCCAGCTGACTCTCTGCAATGGAAGAAAATAAACGAAATGTTCCTCAATTTGGTAGTGAGCTAAGAAACCTTCGGCTGGGGCTTTGTACAAATGGCTTCAATCCGTATCGAACTCTTAGCAGCACCCATAGTGCATGGCTGGTTCTCCTTGTAATATACAACTTACCTCCCTAGCTATGTATGAAATGCAAGTATGTAATGCTTTCTATGATGATTTCTGGACCAAAACAATCCGGGAACAATATCGATGTGTACTTGGTGCCTTTGGTTGAGGATTTGAAGAAGTTGTGGGAGGAAGGCGTGGATGTGTTTGATGCATATAAGAAGGAGTCCTTCAAGTTGCTGAAATGATTTTTACCACGACAAAACGACTTTCCTGCATACGGAAATTTGTCAGGGTACAGTGTCAAGGGGCATAAAGCAGGCCCAATATGTGAAGCAGACACAAACTTCCATCAATTAAAGCAAGGAAAAAAATGGTCTACCTCGGTCACAGGAGGTTTCTTCATCGGTTCCACCCATATCGTAAGTTAAGAAAGCGTTTTAACGGCTTACCGGAGCATAGAACGGCTCTAAAGGCATTAACCGGAGATGATGTTTATAGTCGGGTGAAACATATCAATGTCATATTGGGTAAGAAGAAAAGGATTGCGGGTGAAGAATATATGGAAGAAGAGATCAATTTTCTTTGATCTTCCATATTGGCGTAGTCTTGATGTGAGACACGATCTTGATGTGATGCATGTGGAGAAAAATGTTTGCGATAGCCTTGTCGATACTCTTTTGCACATACAAGGGAAGACTAAGGATGGAATTAGTGCGAGACTAGACCTGGTTGATATGGGAATAAGAGAACGGTTACATCTACCGTAATGGAAGATGGTAAGAGGGCATACATGGAGCCAGCAGCTCATACACTATCAAAAGCGGAGAAAAAATTTTGTGTGGGGTGTCTATATGACATTAAGGTTCCATAAGGATATTCTTCAAATTTGAGAAGGTGTGTTTCAATGGACGATTTGAAGTTAGTGGGAATGAAGTCCCATGATTATAATGTGTTGATGCAATAACTATTACCAGTAGCTATTAGAGGCATTATGAAAAATGAAGTGCGAACCACTATAACAAAATTGAGTATTTTCTTTAATGCTATCTGTAACAAAGTCATTGACATTGAAAAGTTGGATGAATTGGAAAATGAGGGTTATATTATTTTGTGCCAACTAGAGATGCATTTTCCTCTTGCATTTTTCGATATAATGGTGCACCTGATAGTGCACTTGGTAAGGCTTTGCGGTCCTGTTTACCTAAGGTGGATGTACCCTTTCGAGCAATACATGAAGATCTTAAAAGGGTATTCTAAAAATCCTTATCGACCGGAAGCCTCAATAGTTGAGAGATATGTAGTTGAAGAGACTATGGAGTTATTTAAAGATTATCTATCAGGGGCAATGATACAATCTCAACATGACAAGGGGATAAGTGAGGGAACTCAAGGAATCAAACTGAAGAATATGCTTCGTGAAGAGGTGTTGCAAGCATACGTGTACATCTTGAATAATATGGAAGAAGTTCAACCATACAGTGATGAACACAGAAAGAGTTTGAAGAATATGAATCCAAGGAAGAATGACATGCAGATAGCTAATGAGCAAAAGAAGACATTCATAAAGTGGTTCGAGGAGAAGGTATTGCACGAGACCGGTGTGTCGGCTACAATCGAGTGGTTAGCCTGGGGGCCTTCTTTTCAGGTCATCATTTGGAGCGGTTATGATATAAACAGATATTCTTTCTACACAAAAGACCAAGATGAATAGAAGTTCTGTGCAAACTAGTGGGGTGATGGTTGAAACTGAATCCATGCACTTTTTGAGTTCGAAAGACAAAAACCCGGTGTTAGCATCAATGGCCTATTATGGAGTTATTGAAGAAATATGGGAGATAAGCTAAAACAAGTTCAAAGTTGCTTTATCAAAATGTAAGTGGGTTAGCAATAATGCTATTGTAATAGACCCTAAATTTGGATTTATCTCAGTTGATCTTCAAAGACTTGGTCATAGAGATGAGCCATTCATTCTAGCAAGCCGAGCGAAACAAGTGTTTTATGTTAGAGACCCTGCAAATAACAAAATGTCCATTGTACTTCAAAGTAAAAAACAGATGTCTGGTGAAGAATCCTTAAACTTAGACGATACACTCCCTTTCACAACAAATCCACCTATAACACGTGAAGTAGAATTGGTAGATGATGAAGAATATGCTCCAAGAAAGGATCATTATGAAGGAATATGAGAAACCATATAAAGTAAGATCTGCAGTTATGAAATAGTTAACAGCTTAAGTTATGAAAAAGTCCTATGTTAGTTCATTTTATTCAGTTGTTTATTATTTAAAAATAACCTATATAACATTATTGATTTGTCTTTGATGACCAGGAATATGTCTAGCTCTGACGAGTCATCGGGTGATAGAGGTGATGTACCAGTTGTGAGAAAGGGTAGAGATAGCACACATATGGGTGCGTTAATTGCACGTCGTGACATCGAAAAAAGAGGCCGCATGTGGAGTTCGATGTCAATTGCATCCAATTGGTCCGAGGAAGACAATTTCATTAACTACTTAGGCTATCCTGGCTCGAAGCAAAGTTCGCATTGTATTCTCTAGTTGGAAGTTGGTTCTGCCAAGGTTGTTAAACTCGTGAGTTTAAGCAAACTCGTGAGAGGGATGTAAACTCGGAAATGTAAACTCGTATCGTAAACTCGTAAGAGTTTACCTATATTAATAAATAACAATTAAAATTATATGATAAAATAATTAAAATACTAAGAATAACAACAATTTGGTTTAAATAAATGAAATCTAAATAACGAGATTAAAACATAAAAATTTATCCGAAATTCATGTCCTAATATAAAATCACTAAACATAATTAAATAAAACTAATTATAAGTTTAACAAAGGTCATCAAATGTTGGATTATCATTATCTCCATTGTCTTCAAATTCTTCACCTTCACCATTATAGTCTCCATCTGTATCTCCTGTGCCATTAGTATCATTATAATTTGCCCTAACATCTTTAATGTTAAAATCAACATTAAGGTCAACACCCAATAATGGATTAGCCATATTCTCATCAATTTCATGAGCTTGAAGAATCTCATCATCCTCTTCTTCCACATCCTCTCCATCTATCCTTCCTTCAGTAATCCATTCATCATCAGAATATATATCATCAAAATCATAATTGAAAGCTCTACTCTTTTGCTTCCTTGTGAGTTTCAAATTGCACATGACAAATGCCAAATCATTCATCTTTTTTTGATGCAAACGGTTTCTTTTTTTTTTTTTTTTTTTTTTTGTATGAATCTACAAAAAAAAAAATCATTATTATTCTAACATTCAAGCAAAGTTAGTTTGAAAATTAAAAAAGAAAAGAAAAGAAGTAAAAATCTTACCATCTCAAAAGCACTCCAATTATGTTCACAAATGAAGAGCTACGCAACATAAGCTAAGAATACGAATTGCAATTCTTTTAAGTTCGGACATCCATCTCCATAAGAATCCCACCATTCTCGCTGGAGGTAGTTTTTTTCTTAATGCTTGTGCAGTTACACGTCCAAACATATCTCTTTTATTATGAAAGTCAGTCAATTGAAACTCAATTTTGTTAAGCTCATCTTGATCCCCAACAATCCTTGACAAACAATCATAAAACCCTTGTTTGATCATATAATGAGGCTTAAAATTAGTGTCATAATGGAAATGAGGATTGAGGTAGTATGCTGCTGCATGTAAAGGCTTATGTAGTTGAGCTTCCCACCTTTCGTCAATTATATTCTATATAAGCTCATAACTATCACAAATCACAGTAAAAAAAAAAAGGTCATTCCTAAAAAAAAAATTCAAATTATTAAAAACATAAAACTTGCATGATAAAATTAAGTACAAAAATTTAATTTAATACTTGCCTTTTTTTAACACTATTAAAATTTTGTTTGATCTTTTCCTTTGCACTTTCCATGGCTTCATATATGAATCCCATAGCCGGCTTCTCTTCCGAATCTACTAAGCGAAGAACTTTAACAAGAGGGGCAGCACCTTTAAGGCATGTCACAATATTCTTCCACAAATTATTGTCCATAACACTTTTTGCTACTTCTTTTCCATCTTTGGTAGATGAAAATTTGCTATCTTTCCAATGTTGAGAATTAAACAAATTTACAAGGGGTGCTCTATGCTCATTTAGACAAGACAAAGTCGATATGCAAGTGGCAAATCGAGTTGCGGCAGCCTAATTAAATCTTTTCCATTCGTGTATTTTCTCAAAAGGCTAATGAGCATTGACCTTGCATAAATATATGTTGTGATTTTTCTACCCCTGCTAATAGTTTCCTTGTGCAATATAATTTTTTTGTCAAAGTCCTCCAGCATTAAGTCAATACAATGGGCTGCACATGGAGTCCAATACAAATGTTTCCTTTTCTCCATTAATTTTTGCCCAGCTGCTTTATAATTTGCAGCATTGTCAGTTATTATCTGCACCACATTCTCTTCACCTACTTTCTCCACAACCTCGTCAAGCATTTCAAATACTTTATCAGCCGTCTTAGAAATCTCAGAAGTATCTAATGAATACAAAAATACTGTCCCTTTGGGACTATTCACTAGAAAATTGCAAATTGAACATCTTTTTCTATCAGTCCACCCATCAGACATTATGGAACAACCTGTTTTTGTCCATTCATTCTTAAAGTTCTCAAGCAAGGCCTGTGTGTTTTTTTAATTCCAAGTTTAAATATTTTTCTCTGATCTCATGATAAGAAGGAGGCTTAAATCCTTGACCAAATCTTCCTATAACTTCACACATCTTTGTAAATTCAGGATTTTTTATACAATTAAAAGGTATAGCACTTGTATAAAAAAATCGACTTATTTGTTGACAAGCCGCTTCCCTCAAGTCTCTCTTTAACATATGATTAATGGTTGATTGTGTGTTGCCTACCCCTTTGTTGTTATTTTTTGTATTTTTCAAGAAATTCGTCAACCCTTTCTCTAAATTTTGAGACTCAATATGTGCATGTGCACCTTGATCATCTGCATCATCGATATCAACCCATAACTTTTTCCTTTTAGATGAAGCACATTTTGCATCATAAACAAGCTGCGATATTGTGGTCTTTAATTCTTCGGAACATTGACACAAGCTTCAACATCTATTTTAGTGCATGCTAGATGATGCTTGAATCTATAAATACCCCCATTAACAATTTTTCCACAATAATTACACTTCACTTTTTTGCCATTCCCATCAACATCCATCCCATGTTTCCATCCTATATCGATCTATTACCGGATAGTTTTTTCTTGCAAAGAATAACTTTTTTTCCAAAGTATTTTCTTTTGTGCTTGAAGACATCTTCAATTTAATATACTACCTAATTAATAAACAGTCAAAAAATATTCTCAAATTAGAAAAAAAAAGAGGTCACTAAGTAAAACATAAAAACTTTCATAATATTGAAAATGTTAGGCAGAAAAACGTTGGAAAGGACAAAATAACTTACTGTATTAATGTGGTGTCTGGTGTAGTCCTTTGCTTCACACTTAGGCTACAAAAGTTGGTGACCTTAATATTGAAAAGAGTATTCTTTATCCAAGTCAAAAAGCACCATGCGAAAGCTACCTGGACATTGTTGAGTAATAGTTGACAAAAAAAAAAGGACATTGTTGAGTACTCTAAGTGAGCAAAAAAAAAAAAAAAAAAAAAAAAAAAAAGCACCATCTGAAAGCTAAACGAAAGGACAAAACAAAAAACAATATTTAATAAAACAAAAAGGTAGAAACTCAAAGTCTACAACAAATCTATAAATCTAATCACGTGGGGCTCTTCAGTTCACATATCACGAGGAAATAAAGCAACCTGGACAATAATCTAATTGAACTAAGAGAATAAAGCAAACCAATAAAGCAAACCGAATGGGGTACCTGGACATTGTTGAGCAATCTAATTGAACTAAGGAAATAAAGCAAACCGAACGGTGTGGTGTAAAGCAAAATGTACAGTGTTAACTTTATTAAAAGCAAACTGCAGGGCACCCTTCTCAATCCGAACATATGACGAGAAAAGGCAGACCCACTCACACCACTAACCACACTTCTCATATTACAAGAAACAAATCGAAATTGCACATTCATCTCTCCTATTTCAAAATTGAAACCCTCTCTCTCTCCTACCTTCGTTCTCTCTTCTTATTCTTCGTCTTCCTCCCACCTTCTTCTCAAAAACCAGCAAGATCAAGCAAAGGCACAACACAAAGTGATGAAGAACAGAAAACAAAAGCGGCAAACTTGGGAAAGAAGGATGGTGGGGCGGCGGCACAAGGTTTACAAACTTAAAATCGGGCAAGTTATAGAGTTATATATTTTTCTTTTTTAACTCGTAATCTGTATTAACTTTTGTTTTTATATATTTTTTTTTGAAGATGTTTAGTCTTTAACGATCCAGATCTCTTATTTCTACTACATATTTTTCACTCGCCCAACTCGATTTAAAACCGGTGAGTCCACCGAGTTTGACCGAGTCAAAACCGAGTTTGACCGAGTTCATATACTGAGCGATTCTATAAGCGAGTTAACTCGATTTCATTAGCTACAAACGTTAACTCGTCTAACTCGGCGAGTTGACTCGCGTTTTTGACAACCATGGTTCCTGCTAAAACGAAACAGTTGATCTGGGCACAAATTTTGGTATCTCACTTTTGATATCTTCTGCATTTGTATCTTTAGTTTTATTACTTGATTTCTTTCATATCTTCTCTTTTACCTTGTAGCAAACGTATGATGTGCCTAATAATACGACCATGCACAACCATTAGATGGACAAGGTTCGTCTACGTTGGAAAGATTTTAAGAATAAGCTCACTAAAAAGTATATTTGAGGGGAAAAGAGGGACAAGGACCAATGTCAGGACTATGATTGCATTTCTCCAGAGGACTAGAGGGAGTTTGTGGCGTCACGCCAAAATCTTGAATTTCTTGTAAAATTTCTTTCATATCTTATCTTTTAGTTGAATCTATTTGACATCGTAGGGTCGGTTTTATTTGTTTTCGTGTTATAGGAAAAAAGTCAAGCCAATAGAGAGAGGCAAGCGAGAAATAAGTATCCGTATTGCACGTCTAGAGGTGGCTATAAAAAGCTTGAACGGAAGATGATGGAAGAAGAGTTGGAGAGAATGAAGGAAGCTGCCCAATCCAATCCTTCCACCGTTATCCGAGGCCCTTGAGCATCCTCCTCATCACAAAAAATGGAAAGCTACGAGGGTGAAGGGTGACAAATACGTAAATGAAGATGTGGTTGAGGTTGCCGCAAAGATTGTAAGTAGTTAAATTAGAAGATCTTAAATAGCCTCCGTTGTTTCATATTCTAAGAGTTTTGTTACTATTTATGAAGAATCCTATGATACAGGATGCACTTGAGCAGCAGGGCAGCCAAGGTTCATTCACGCCGGTACACGAATGGACATTTTGTCCACGGCGATTGGGAAGCCGTTACCTTGATGCTGTTCGAGGGGAGACAAGGGGAGTTAGCATCGTGAAATATTTTGGACGGCGTTCACGTTGTTCGCATGACGATGACAACCCTAGTCTTCAACTTGTAGCCAAAATTCGAGCGTCCCTCGTAGATGAGATTATGGAACAAGTACGGGGTGAAATGAGATCTATGATACAAGAGAAGGAAAGGACGGAGCGTACAACCGACAAATCCCCGGCCTTCCCCAGCAGCAAAGAAAGTTTTCACCCTTCAGATGTATCTATTGGCGAACCTTCTCACCCTCCAGATGTGCCTATTGGCGAACCTTCTCACTCTCCAGATGTACTTATTGGCGAGCCTTCTCACACTCCACAGGGGGGACAACGTTGCACTCTATATTTGGATGACCCACACCGGCGTATTGTTGCCGATGGTCTTGCTTACCTAGAACAAACCACACACCACAATATGCAAATTCCACAAGACCAACGTAGGGTGACTCTGAAAAGTGTGCGAGAGGGAGAAGAAGATACAACCATCCCGATTCATGATGAGGAGGTTCCCACGCTAGGCGCTGCCACCACATCGTTCATCCTTTGGCCGCATCATCTTATTCAGATGGGGACGACACCTCTAATGGTAGGAAATATATTACTAATTAATGATGAGTAGGTTCCCGATTGATTTTCATTGCTAACCCACTCATAATCTGTTTATTATGTTTTCATAGCATGAACAAGCTGCGGGCAGATTTCTATACTTAGCACAGTTGTGAGAGTTGTACGGGGACATCGTCTCTATAGGTGTGCAGATGCCTCCGGGCATTATCGGTCTAGAAAAGACATATCCGATATCAATTGACAAGAAAGATTTGACAGAGTTTATGCATATGGACTGTTTAGATATACGATTACTTCAATTTGCAATCCCGTAAATTTTTTTACCCTTTAATTATGTCATTATTTTTTGTTTGTTTAATATTTCAACAATATTTATCATTTTATTTCGATCATAGCGTCTGCCATGACACATGCAAAAAGGCAGACCGAGCGTGTTCGTATGGATTCTTATGTCCTACAACCACAACTTCGACTCGCAATATCTTAGCCAGAAGGGCCATTTATATTGGTTTAACAATGGGCGACGGACAATCGTCTTGTTATCTAGCGCCAATACATGAAAGGTGCATATTTTTTTTGTCTATATAAGATTTTTAAGAATAAAGTGCTTTCTTGTCTTAGTTTAATGTTAATATGTATATGTTGTAATGGTCATTGGACCCTGTGTGTTGTTTGTCCCGCCAAGAGCGCATGTTATTAGTTCGATTCCGTAGGTGGCAGGCCAAACGAGGATATCAAAACCATGTTTGCCGAGTAAGTAAATTTTTGTCTAAATCATCTATTCTTCTTTTAAATGAATTTTTTCATGTTTGTTAATTTCCATTTTAATAATAGGGGTCTCAAGACGTATAGACAGCTTTCTAGAGCTCGAGAGAAGGGTGGACCGAAGTGGTTTTATCCAAAGGTAAGTAGTTTCAATTCAAGTTATTTCATTGACACAGTAGTTTTCGATATGCCTTTATTCGTTTTAACAATTTTCTTTTGATTTATGGTGCCATCAACAACCAGGGAACACCGAGTGCAGATACTACGTTATCAGTTGGATGCAATCCATCGTTTCCACCGGACGTACTACAGGCTTTCAAAATGTACGTAATTCTCCGTGATCCTCGAATGATGATATTTTTGTTGTTGTACTTGAGTTGTTAATTATTTCATTCACTTCATTGGTTTATCTCATGCCTTGTTTTTCAATTTATAGTTTTTTGGTACTGTGGATCCGTACTCACAGGATGACATCGATACAGTTCGAGACATGTTGGCTAGACATCTTCTTGAACACATATAGGTATATAAAGTTTACTTCGCATTTTTTGGCTGGATCAGGTGATCAATCTGTTTTAGGTAAATCTTTTGATAGACGAATGCTTCTTGAGATTCTTCTGGAACTGTGATGTGACATTTACATTGCATGAGATTCTTCGGAATTGTGATGGTGGCATTTATGTTGTAGTGAACATTTCTTTGCTTTTTTGGATTGATGACGTTCCTTAGTTGGTTCGCATTGGGCTCATGTTGGGCTTTTAATTGGCCTAATTAGTTTATGAATGTTTTCATTTTGAGCACTTTCGTCTGCGGGCTTGTTGCGCTCTAAAGATGTATAATCAATTTTGTCAACTTCATCTTCCTTTAGGAGCAGTGGCATGTGGCATTCTTCTGGGTTTTGTACTATCTCATAACATTTACCCTTATTTGTTTGCTGTTCAACTTCTATGTCATTGAGTTTAGTCCCTATTTTTGTTTTAGAAGTGGGTACAACATGGCATTGTTATTTCCTTATGGATTATGGTGCATCTGAGATATACCAGGCATAGAGTGTTATTTTATTTTGATTATAAGTTGGACTTGGATGAAAAATTCAATCTAAGGGGCCTTGTGCTTGGGAATGAATTACTTGTTAGAAAGCTTATATTAGGGTGATTGTCAATGTGAATAGGCAAGTCATTGGGTTGATTAAAGTAGGTCAAACTCAATGTTGAAATTTAGAGAAAAAGGGTAAATGTTAATTGAATATATGTGTGTAGAGTTGTTGTGCTAACTAAGCTTCGATTGTCATACGGAATCTCAGAAGCTTGTAATGTTTTATTCTCCAAAGTGGGTTGGATGAGTTCTTTATACTTGTCAAGTTTATTAATAAGTAATCAAACCTTATGTTTATATGTCGAATTGTGAGGGAGATTTGAAGCTTGTTGGGTTTGCTAGCTATGGATATTATTAAGTTGACTTGAACTATATTTTGAGCAATGTCTCGGGCTTGTATGGCTGAAATCTATGACTTCGAATGTATATTTCAGTTTTGCGCAAAATTGACCAAATATACCGCAAGCATATATATATATTTTTTTAAAAAACTAATATAAGGCGTCCTGAAACTAAGATCAGGACGCCCTAAATGTGATATGAGGCGTCCTGAAAGCTCAATTCAGGACGCCTCATAATAGGCGACCTGAATACAATTCAGGTCGCCTCATATGAGGCGTCCTAAATTTTAGTCCGGACGCCTCTTAAGAGGTGTCCTGAATTTTGATCAACCCCGAATTGTATTCAGTCACCAAATATGACCAAAACCACGACACCCTCCCGACGTCCCTCTGAAAAGGGACGTCAATTGGGTCTTATTTAGGTTTTTTTTAGGTATTTTGCAGTAGTGATTCATGTGAAGTCGATGTTGTAGCTAGCATCAAACATTGGATTCTAGCTAGCTAGCCTTTTAAAACATTCATCCGAAGTAACTTTATCCTCTTTTAAAACATATAATAACCAATGACTTACAAGATATATATTCAATAAATAGAACATGTTGAAAATCCTTACAAGTCTTTCAATGTAGTATATCCAAAAATTTTAAAACTCCTACATTTGCTAAAAAGTGGTAATAGCAAGTCAAACACATGAGAAATAGTAACATTAAATTATCATCGTCCATCTGCAATCTCAAATGCCATTTGCTTTTGTATGCTATCATAAGCAGCAAAAGTGTTAGCACTAACATTCCCATATGCACCATCATAACCAACTGAAGTGCTAGCAGCAGCATGACCAAGCAAGCATTCACAATCTTTAGACATCATATCGCCTCCTTTTACCCAAGGATGTTTTTTCATAGCAATGAGACCCTCTAATTCAGTTGCTACTTCTTTCATAGTTGGCCTTTCCTCTCCATTAATTCTAATGCACCTTCCTGCTAAGAAAGCAACCTCCTTTAGCTGTTCTACATTCTTTTGATTCAACACTCGCTTGTCAAGAACCTCCAACAAGCTACCTTCTTCCATCGATAATGCAACGTATGTTGCCAAATTTTTTTGTTCTATCCTATGGAATTCAACTGGTTTCTTCCCAGTTATTAGCTCTAGAAGCACAACCCCAAAGCTATATACGTCACTTTTCTCATTCAATTGACCTGTACGGATGTACTCTGGATCCAAATATCCAAATGTCCCTTGAACCACAGTAGAAACTTGAGTTTCATCGAGAGGAAGAAGTCTTGAAGCTCCAAAGTCAGAAACTTTTGCTATATGATTGTGATCTAATAGTATGTTGGCAGATTTAATATCACGATGAATAATTGGGATGGAAGCGAAGAGAGTGTAAATATGAAATGGCCCCAAAGTTTCTGCAGCTATCCTTAATCGTGTCTCCCACAAAAGAGAGCGCTCATTCTTTAATGGGTCTATATGGTCAAGAAGGGTGCCATTTTCCACAAACTCATAAACCAACAAGGGAACTTCAGTTTCAAGACAACACCCAAAAAGTTTAACCACATTCCTATGGTTGATTTGGGAAAGTACAGTCACTTCATTGATAAAATCCTTAACTTGTCTTGAGTCACCTCCTATTCTGGACTTTTTAACGGCAACAAGTGAGTTATCTGGTAATATGCCCTTGTAAACCGTGCCTTGACCTCCACGACCTAGAATTCTACTCTCATGAAAGTTGTTCGTGGCAATTTTGAGCTCGTCTTCAGTAAAAATTTTGGTTCTATCATTGCATCCTTCTTGTTGATGAAGTTGCTGCAGCATATAATTTCCTCCATTTTGCTCAAAATACTGTCTTTTAAGTTGTTTTAGTGCTCTTTGCTTGTTCTCCCAGCATAATGTGGAGACCAATGTAAAGATAACAAGCAAGGCTATAGAAATGCCTGCAAACAATGTTCAAAATATTATCCAAAGTTGCTAGCAAGTGGTGTTGTTTGTCCATAAACCATGGATTTGAACACTTCATGATAGTGATGCTTTGTTTATTCCCCATTACCCCGGTTCAATGGTATTGATTCTCTCTTGTTACAAGTGTGTCTTGTGGGTAGAGATAAAGAAGCTTGTGTGTGGTTTTGAACTTAAATTGGTAATGCTTTGAATGAAAACAAAACTTCCTCTAAATATAGAAAGGAGGCATGCAAATGAACTATTGTGCCACAAATGAAATAAATTGTTTTGCGATTGACACGGCTTAAAATAACATATTGGCATGTCATTATAAGGTTGTTGATGTATTAAGTGTCTTGATCTGTGACATATAGCTACATGTGTGTTTTTTTTATTAAAAAAATATAATGCCCACATTGTTGACTGCCTTTTATTTTTTATTCAAGGAATGGGATGACAAAACTACATTTAAATCCGTATCAAAATCGGGTCAATTTAACACAGTTAGCTAAGATGAGTCTAATGATAAAGGGTTAATTACTATGATATTCTTACCCAGTGAAATTTCTTTGAATGGGGACTTGCAGCCTGACCCGTTTGTATAGCCGTCGCCTCTATAACCCCATGGACATGAACACTTATAATGTCCTTCGAAATTTTTGCATATCCTACTGCAATTATTTTTTTCCTTGCACTCATTAATATCTGCAAAATTAATCTTTAAATTGATTATATATATCTCCAAGCGTAGCTATTATAAATATCAAAATATTGTTCTAGATGTCATATTTCAAACAAACTTGTTGGAATTAAAATTAAGGGTTAGTATAATTTTGTTCCCTCAAATTTATCCTTATTGAAATTTTGACCCTTTAAGTTAAGTTTCAATATGTTTCAATAATACACTCATGGCGAAAAACTTTGTATTCAAAATTGCATCTTATCTCTAAAATATTAATCCTTATAATTAAATAAAAACCTGAACCATTTTGCTCTTTGAATGACCAAAGCCATGGTATGAAACTACTGTGACTACAATCAAGGTAGGAGAAAATTTAAGGATCAAATATTTGCTATCTCCGGTTCTAAATATAAGACCCAATTGACTTTTTTAGAGTGATTAAAGAAGCTAACTAAATTACTTTAAAATATTTTTATTTTTTCTTCAAACAACTTTGTCTAACTTATAAATTAATATATAATATATAATATATTATGATTAAGTAATTTATTAAGCTTCATAATTTCTTAAAAAAGGAAAGTCAACAAGGTATTAGTATCAATCTTTGAAATTAAACCTTAGTAGTAAGTCGAAAAGTATCTTGTTTCGGAAATTGGTAAAGCTGACTGAGGCTTACCTTTGCAGCCGGTATCGAGATAGGGATTACCTCTGAAACCATCTACACATACGCAGTAGTACCCAATACCACTTACTGACTCTTTACATCTACTGTTTTGCTTGCAGGCATAGCTCCTTGCATCTTTCTTGGCTTGACGACATGTCTGATTGGAAACAGCCCAGTCCAACACCACGGGATATTGTGTGTTGCTGAGATCAAGCAGCTCTCGTTTTGAGAAGTTGAAGGATCCTTGCTTGGCAACAAACGCATAGCCGCAACGGTTGAAGTCATGCACCTTCGTGTAATTGTTAAAGCTCGATAACGTCATATTATAGTTCCTTATGGCTTCTGGGAAACAAGTCTCGCAACACCCCACACCAGAGCATGCCCCTTCCTTAAGCCTCGTCTCGTTACTGCAACTCGACACGCAGCCAGTTGTAAACGTGCCTTTCTGGTCCGTGATTAAAGCGAAGGTGTCACAGCCCACCACAGTTATTCTGTTCTTGTTGTTTGATATAGAAAAGTTATCGAACTCCATTGTATTCAAATATGAATTATCGGTTGAGTTATAGCAATGCTTGGTGACGCCTCCGGAAACGATCAATTCAGGAGGATCCAGGGAGATGTTGACAACTGGTATATTGTCGCCCAAAATCAATTGTGTTGTTGTGGCTTCTCCAGATGATGATGGGGAAGTGGTCGTTGTGCAGTTGAGGAAGAACTTTTCATCTCTGTAGCAGTTCTTGCTAGTGCCAAAGGGATATGGGATGCTCACGTTCCCACACGTATGGATGCGACCCGGTTTCGTCTGGGCTTCGGACGCCGTCGCTGCGACGGCCATGGTGACCAGCAATGACAGTTTCAAAAGCAGTGAGTTCAACAAAGCCATCTCTCTTGTCGATATATAGATTGGATTTACAGTGTGGGATATACAGGGATTAAGAGCTTGGTGGATAGCTATTATATATGGAACACTCCAAATCCTGATCATGAGTTATCTAGATATACCTAATACCCCTATATGAATATATAAAACTTTGGAGGAAGGAGGACGGTGGCGGAGGGCACCGAGGAAGCTAATTTGGACTTTGGCGTGTGAGCAGAATAAAAAGCAGCTCGGCACGCGGTGGGACAAGTCCTCGCTCTCACTGCGTTCTCTCACACAACCTTCTGTAAGCCCGTGGTGGGTGGGGCATTTAATTAATCTCACTTATGTTCGAACTTCCAAGGTTTAATGAACAAAATATTAATATATTATCTGCAAGCGCACGCATGAAAAATGCTAAACTTTCTTTTTCAAGCGCATAATGGTCGGATTACGACTCATATAATGCTACCACGTTAGTTGATTAGTCAAATTTTGCACCTTCTATTTCTAGGAGCGTATGTATTTGATTTTCTTAAATATATATATATATATATATATATATATCGATAAAATATGGAATTCTTTTATACTCAGAAATTATTAAGCGAATAGGAATCCACTCAATAATAAATACTCATAAACAACAATGGGTAGAGGTTCAGTATTCACAGCTCATTAATAGTCAAAAACTTGGGGCGTCAGTCACGTTGGGATCCAAATGTGTGGGAACTTCTGGGCATACTTAATAGTCAATTAAAGTGACCATGATGTATTCACCAATTATTTCCATTATTATTTCTTTCTTTCTTTTATTTTATTATTATTATTATTATTATTATTATTATTATTATTATTATTATTATTATTATTTAATCTTTTTTGGGCCAAACCACAAATTATCCTTTCGCTTGTCACTACTTTTAATTCACCCTTTTTGGTATTGACTTCTTTCCCGGTTTTCATATATATATATATATATATATATATATATAACTCATCTCTAAGCATGTGGTGGGGCGTTTAATTTAATTAAGGGAAAATGTCTTAATTATGTGATATAATTTTAGTTAATCCCAAAACTTTCTAAAACTTCAGTGAACCCAAAAGGTCAAAATGAAATTAATTTTTATAGGTAAAAAGATAATAATACCCTTCTTTTATTTTTTTTAGAAGAGTACTCACAAGACAAATAAGGACATTTACAGGAAAAGTAAAAACATTCACAAAACAAATATGAGCATTTACATGACAAATAAAGGGATTCTAAATAACCTATGGAATTAAAAATATTTTAGCCATTTACAAAATAAATATGAAAATTCACAAGACAAATGTGTACATTTACAAGACAAATAAAGTAAGGATATTATTGTCTTTTCACCCCCAAAACTTAATTTCATTTTGACCTAAGGGATGTAGTGAAATTTCATAAAGTTTTAGGAGTTAACTTAAATTATGTTATATCCTTGACCCCAACTGAAATTCTCCCTTTAATTAATGTCACTTATATGTTATTGCAAGGATATTGCGTGAATAATCTCTGAGATAATTCATTAAAAAAAAAAAAAAAGAAAGAACTGAGGAGGGTATATGTAGAGTATTTTACGATGTCGTGTGGAACGTTGCAGTAATTTAATTGCCAGGCATGTTACATATTGTAGCCTTGTGCCATATTATAAACAAAAGTCAACAAAAAACACGTTAACTTACAGTAGTGGTCAAGTTAGGCGGGGAATTTTAAAATTAAATTTGGAAGAGATCCCCTAAGGTAAACCCAATAATGTTTAACTATCAAACAATTATATGAAAAATATTAGAGGATTTTGTTAATAGCAAGAGTGATATTATATATGATTCAATCAAATTTCAGAGAGATTAGCTATGGAAATTTATTCTGAACTGGAAAAGTACTTTTTTCCGAAACCTAATATGGCAAATAATAACAAAAAAAACATGTTGACTTACAAAATAAATTAAACCCAACGTTGTGATCGGCCTCACTAGGACCTAGAAGCTAATGTTACTTATTTTCTTTTTTCTTTTCTTTTTTTTTTCCCCAACAAGGTAAAGACGTTCTATTAGAGAGAATTATGCTTGAGATACTATCAGCTACGAAATGTTACTTGCCTTTTGTTTTTTTGATTTGGTGAAGAGAATAACCCTTTCAAAGGTTAGAACACAGAGTGTTTTTGCCTCTCTTAACAAATGCGCATTCTGAATTCAAATTTGTATTCTCCTTCTTATTTTTTAGACTAAGATATTCACCACGAATAGCAATGACTAAATCCCTTAAACCGTAGACTTCCTGAATTCATTCATGATAGTAGTAGCATTTATGGAAAATAAAAATCCATAACGACTCTGATGTGATAAATTTGGCGGCAGAAACGACACGCCTTAAATATAATGTTGGACTCTGTCTTCAATTCTCTCCCAAAATCCTGATCACAAAGGGGAAAAATATCTTTATATATTTAATGCCATAAAAGGAAATATATCCGCAAAAATGTTTCGACCTTAATTAATTTCTAGTTCCTACACACCAAAATTTGTAAATATTTTTTTTTCTCAAACTGAATCAATAAACTAATTGAGCCGATATATATATATATATATATATATATGCCAGGAGTTATTCCCTTATTTTCTTTTATTTCAATGGGCTGCCTTTGCACTACGTATGATTTGAGTATGACAATTGACCAACTTGCATGAAAACAGGCAGTTGTCACATAAAGGGTAGATTGGGCAAAAAAAGCCAAAATCGAGCATTATATTGATCAGTGGATGCTGATATGGATCATCATTGAGGTGGATAAATATGATCTCGGTTGGCCCAAAAAAATGATCCCCTATTTTATTTTTTACTGTTTTAAAATTATTTACTTTTTTTTAATAAAAAAATCATATTTATATATTTAATTTCATACAATAAAAATTTTTAGCCTATAACAATTATTTTCAATTATTAATTTTTATTTTAAAATTTAAAATAATTTTTTTAAATTAACCTTTCTTGGGAAAATTGTAATCATGTACCAATTAACAGAATTAATTAATTTTTTTATTTCAAAAGTTTAGCTTATGCATTTTGGTAACTAACTATAACAAAATAACAAATGTCTACATGAAAATTTATAAGTCCAAATTTACATCTTAAAAGGCTGATATACGAAAAATTTATGATACAGTTACCTCTTAATAGACGAGGTAGTTGGGCAGTTATATTTATTTCAAATTTTACATAAATCAGAATAAAAAAACCGATAAAACTACATTTAAACCGTTTAAGTTTAATTTGGATAGTTTAAATTTATGATACCCATTTATATAAATATTTTTGGTTCATTGATGACTGATTCCAATTTCATTTGAATTTGGATATTTTGTTGAAGACTTCAAGTAATTTTCCATGCCATGAGGCTCCATCATCAAGACAAGAATATCTGTCCGCTAGCTCATGGTTATGCCTTCCGCAAGTAAGTACATAAAAAATTAAAAATCCTTTCACTGGATTCGTTTGGGGCTCACTTTCGTCAAATTGTCAATGGGCGTGTTTGGGTTAGCGGTAGGGGCGGTGGTTTAAAAGCTATCGACTTTAAAAAAGCTAGGTAAGAAAAAGTCGATTGTAAATGGTGATTTGTATTTGGATTGCCAGTTTGACTTTTTGCAGAAGTGGCTTTTTTCTTAACTGATGAGTGTTTGGATTATTATTTGAAAAGTCAGTTAAGATGGAAATGACTGAAAAGGGCATGAATTATATTGAATACTACATATACATATTAGTTGTATATATTGAGATAATAAAAATTTTAATTTGAAAAAAGAGTTAAATAATTATTAAAAAAAATTAATAAACAAATAAAATGCAAGCCGACCCAGCTCAGTCAAGATAGGAGAATTTTATCAGAATGCCAAAGGAACCCAACAAATCACAAACAGGAACTTGAGATTGGCATGTCAATTTGCTCACACCCGCAGAAGGGGAAAAAACAAAACAAAAAGATCTGGAATTTATTTTGTTCGCTGATTAGCCCAGATTAGAAGCGCTACACGGATTGAAACAAAATTTTTGAAGCTTTGAATGCAAAATCAACTCTTTGACCGGAAGCTAAACAAAAAGAAGGAAACAAAATCAACCAGACCCAATTATTATCAGCAGCTGCACACCATCATGTTATGAATTTCGAAAATCAAAGCAAAACAAAAGAAGGTGTGTGAGTAAGCTAATTAGAAGAGAAAAAAATCAACCATTTCATGCAGCAACCGAGACTAACATCAACATAAAAAAGACTAGATTAAGTTCCGGTTAGGGATTCACCAGCTAAAAGAAGGATTGTGACAGTGAAGAACGGTTTGCGGAGGGAGGCACGTGATGGAGATGAGCAGAAAGCTCGGTACGTCAAGGGATAAGCTCCAACTTGGAGCGTTCAAAAAACCTAGCAGCGTTGAGGATTTTCCAATAAGCCCAGTGGACGCAACGTATGATCCAAACACACCAATGCAGGCTTTTTTTTCACTGGGATTTTATTCTAATGCCCAGCCATTTTTTGTTGTTGCCTGGAACGCTTTGTTACCGTGGCAACCAAACAGCCCCAATATCTCCTAGAATTTGGGGAACAGTTCATCAGTCTTTGCTGAGCGATCCCTCTTGTCCGTTTTATAAGATGTATTGACTTGGCTTCTATCATCTTCTTCATTTTAACCGTTTAATTGAAATCAAGCGGTTCGGTTGAATCTTTTATAAAATTACTAATAAGATATTTAAAAATAATAATTTTATAAAATATTTAATCTGATCCATTCAAATTTCAATCTAACCGAGATGACAAAGAGGATGGGAGTCAAGTCCGTCTTCTATAAAGTATTTTCTGTTCCTTTTTATAAGACATTTTTATAGTTTCCACAACAACCGAGCTATAATGCATTAGGTGTGATTGACTATATGGATCAAACAACGCCATTAAACTCTGGCAAAAAACAAATTTCAGGATAACTTGTTAATTAAGAGATCTTACTCAATAATATCATCAAGCATTCTTGTCGATCTTTCTCTATCCATTTTAAATAGGCTCCAAACTATTTTATCTATTCTCGTCACTAGTACATCCAATAGCCTTCTTTGTTCAAACCACCTTAAACGATTTTCTACCATTTTTTTTTTTTCAACATGAGCCACTTCCAGGAGTCCCACTCTTTCTTGTATAAGTTCATTACGAATCTCATCTTTTTGTATATAACCACACATCTATCTCAACATCCTCATCTCATCTAACCTATTTTGATGGTTTCAATCCACATTAAATATATATTTTTCAAATATGCTCATATTTAATAAGGGTCGTGAGATAAAATAAAAATTAATATGATGTTAGATTTTAATGTGATTAATAAGGGCAATACTAAAAATCACTTAAATTTTATAACAAATTTAGTAATTTTAATTTTTTTATTCGAACTTTAATATTAGTTTGAAACATCTTATAAAATAGACATTAGGAGACTATCTCATCTTCTAGTACGTTGAAACTTCTACGTAGAAAAGGTATTTGATACTGATCAATACGGTTTTATCATTAGACCACTTGATACAACATTGGGAGTTACTTAATTTAATGCAAAAGAAAATAATACAAATGATAAATAATTAAGTAGGAGGAAAGAACGACAAGCATATGGTAGTAAGTAAATTAGCTATCCTGGATGCGAACTAATGGAAGTTGGCCTCCATATATCTCTGGGATTTGCCTTTCGACTATTTCTTCCATTAGTGTTGCCTTGATCTTACTCTTCTCCACCAAGATCAACTGCACGCATATCCATCATCATCATCACATGCTCCTTATTCATATTTCTCATACACGTAAATTATTCAACCAGTTCAAAGATTTCAAATGCTACCTTCTTTTTGGTTTTATGAAGGGATATACCATCTTCCAAAACGTCATAAAAAAGGAGGACGCATGCACTATAAACAACTTCCCCAATCTTTCTGGGAAGTAATCCTGAAAACCCAAAAAGAAAAGAAAGAAATTCAGACAATATAATATAATTGTACCGCATAATCTTTTAAAGGGAGTTCTTAGTGAGTTATTTAAGCCCCATGTTTTCTTCTTTTGGATTCCAAATTAAATGAAGTACTACCTCCGGTCCTAATTATAAGAGCTAGTTGACTTTCTTTGGAGAGATTAAGGAAACTAAATAAGTTATTTAATCATTTCATATGTTCAATATTATTAGATTATATATTAGTTTATTACTCAAACTATTAAGTATGAAAAAAAATAAAAAATAAACATATTTTAAAGTAATTTAATTAGCTTCCTTAATTTCTCCAAAAAAGTCAACTAACTCTTATAATTAGGACCGAGAGAGTAGGATTTTAAATTATTCCAATATTTTTATCATTTATTATTATTATTATATATATAATCTATTATATATTATTATATATAATATAATTTTTTTTTTTTTTGTGTTGGGTCAGCCACTTTATATATATATATTGTGTGAACTGACGCCACACAATATATATATATATATATATATATATATTTTTAAAAGTCCAGTCAGTTAAAGTGGTGTCAGTTTGACTGACGCTACTGTGCACTGCTGACGCCACTTGTCACGTCAGTCAAACGTGATATTTAACTGCTCTAGTTTGGAAAATATTTTTGGATGTGTGGTAATCGGCATATTTTTTATAAAATATTATTATTTTAGTAAAAAAGCCAGAGATCCTGCTGATAAAGAGAAGCTCTGTTCATTCCATGAATATTGAGGACTCTGTTTATTCCATGAATATTGAGTCCTCAGCTTGTATGGATGTTTTGAGATATTGTTAATTATTAATTTTTATAAATATTAAAATAAATAAAAACTAATTATAGCCCTATTTGGGATGGTGGTGGACAACATCTATAATGTTTTCTTATTATTATTTAATAATATTTAACCTTTAATATCTTTGTTTTTATATGTAGGAACACAAAAGCTACTTTGTATTCCTAAAATTATTATTTTTCATTTGATTAAGAGTTTTTCCTTTTAAGGCTTATAGCGCAAAGGTTTTTCATCCCTTCCAATGATCCAGAAGTTGAACTTGTTCCTTATGGGTGAAGCCGCTTACTATTTCAGCCAACAATTTGTTACTTTCTTAAAATTATTTTAATCATTCAACTTTTTTAGTTTGTGTATACCTGCAAAATAGAAAGAGCAGCTAGATATCCACGAACGTTACTGTTTGCATATCTCCAACCTTTGAGATCTGCAACCGCTACAAACTTTTCTTGTCCCGGTGGTATCCTAATACATCAAATTATTTCCCCAATTAACAGAGATAGTTACATGGTTAGTTAAACTAACTTAATTAGTCCAGCACAGTCATACAAATTAGCTAGATTTACAAGTGATGAGCTGCCCTGTCGTAGCTATCTGGCACATGTATACAAGGGCTCTTTTACCAAAATAATATTTAAAAAAAAAAAATTCACCAATCTGGAGCACTTTTGAAACTATTTACCAAAGTACTCCCTCTGGTCCTTATTATAAGGCACCAACTAACTTTTCTCATAAACCAATAAAAACAGTTAAAGTCAATAAAGTTACCCTACAATTTAAGTAACTTCCAATATTACCCCTACTGATTGCCCTAAACTCTAATATTATATCAATTATTACTCTCACACACTACCCTCATTAATTATGGGCGCATGGAAACAAATAATTAATGCTCATTGGGAATAAGCAAGTGCCTTATAAAAAGGACCAAATAAACTTGTTAGTTGGTGCCTTATAATAAGGATCGAGAGGGAGTAGAGTTGTTTTGGGATAGTCACGCTTGAGAAGACGACGCCATTATCAATCGCGTCGAGACGCTTTGATGCAATCGGGTGTCGCGTCGACGATCGACACCAGCCACACTTTGACGCTGCTAAGTGTGACATTTCATTTAATGGATGCCACTTTTAAAGTGGCGTCCATTTATTTATTTTTTAAAAAAAAAAATTTAATGGATGCCACTTTTTAAAGTGGCATCCATTTATAAAAAAAAATTATAATTATAATTAAAATTATAAATAATAATTCTAATTAATTATAAATAAATAAAAAAATAAAAAAATAATTAAAATTTATTTTAAACTCCGTGAGACTCGCCTCACCCCGTGAGATCTGGTGATGGACATCTCCTAAAAATCTCTGTGAGGCTCGCCTCACCCTCAAAGACTTATAATCTCCTGTGTTCCACACAATTTGTGATCGGTGTGACTGCTGCACCTTTTCTATTGGTGCTTTTCCCTCGAAGTTTGGCTGCACCTTATCATAGGTTCTTTTCCCTCGAAGTTTAAACCTTAAAATGTGAAGCCAAACTTTGAGGGAAAAGCACAAATAGAGAATGTGTAATAGTCACACCGATCACAAATTGTGTGGAATACTGAGAGATTATAAGTATTTAAGGGTGAGGCGAGCTTCACGAGATTTTTGGAGATGTCCATCACCCAAATCTCACGGGGTGAGGCGAGTCTCACAGTTTAAAATAAATTTTAAATATTTTAATTCTTTTAATTATAATTATAATTAAAATTTATTATTTTTATTATTTATAATTAATTAGAATTATTATTTATAATTTTAAATATAATTATACTTTTTTTTAATAAATGGACGCCACTTTAAAAAGTGGCATCCATTAATTTTTTTTTTATAAATAAATGGACGCCACTTTAAAAAGTGGCATCCATTAAATGATTAGATGCCACACTTAGTGGCGTCAGACTGTCTGACGCGATTGGTAATGGCGTCGTCCTCTCTAACGTGACTGTCCCAAAACAACCATACTTTAGTAAATAGTTTCAAAAGTGCTCCAAATTGGTAAAAAAAATTTAAAAAATATTATTTTGGTAAAAGAGCCTGTATACAAGTGTGTATGTGCAGAGCATTTGTTTCTAATGAAATCATAATTATTTTCCCCAGTTTGTTTTACCAATATTCAAGCAAGCTCATGCTAAATTCAAAATTTATAATGCAAATTCACAAGATACAAGATAAAAGATGAAAAGGGTTACCTTGAAGTCACTTTATCAAGAATATAGGCCCACAGCCCTGCATCCACAAGAAATTGCTCGTCACTGAAAAATTTGCAGCTCAAGTTGAAACAATGAAATCATATATTAATGTTAAAAATAAACAAAAACAAAGAAACCTACGTTTCAATTCATCGAGGTCATCTGGGATTTGATAATGTTTGGCACCAAATACAATTAATATAGGTCGTCCTTTCTTATCGACTCCTTGCATGTAAATCTTCTCTTGGGCTAACTCATTGGGAATCTCTGATTCAGTTATGCCATTTGGAACAAATGATCGTCTCCATTTCAAGTACTTGAGAAACATTGCTGAAGATTTTCTCTATGTCTAAATCACGAGCACGCAAGAATCTCCTTATCATCAGATCATCTGCTTCCTGAAATATTATTTTACCCGTAATACATGAAGCATGTAGATCCTCAATTTCTCGCAAAATATATAAGCACCAGACTAATTAATTAATCACATTCTAGAAATAACTGCCCGTCTTATTCAAGGGACAACCATTAATTCATACTGAAAAGACTACTCGTGGAAGGCCCTGAAATTGAATTAGACAAATCAGCGTCGTCCTCGTCGTCGATGCGTCTGCTGCTCAAAGAAATTAGTTGGTTAGATTTCACTGAAAACTCGAGAAAAAAATTAATTGCGGTCCTTCGTAGCATTCCGATAAGATTGGAACGATGCAGAGAAAAGAAGAAAGGGGTAAAATTATTGAAAGCTGAGTCAAATGGAACTGGCTGTATACATAGGCGGATCTATTTACAAGGTTGGCCCCCGCGGGGGAACTGAGGGATTGGATTTTTATTTTATTTTTTTAGCTAAAAAAATTAATATATGTTTGAATGATTACTCACCCTTAAATTAAATGTCAACCCTTAATATATCAAGACTGTACTTATAATCGGATGGGGATGAATGGTTGAATGATTATTTAGTGCATTATATTAAAAAAGATATATTTGGTAGCATTGATAATAAAATAATTATGATAGAATTACAAAAAAAAAAAAAAAAAAAAGGCCTAGAAAGATAACATTGTAATTATTTTTATTATAATATATTGTTGTTATTAAAATATATGTATTTAAAGTTATTAATGGCTCATCCTTCATTGTAATTTATGTAACTGCATTTCTAACCTTATTTAGTCTTACTTTTCTAAATGACAAGTTTGTACTTATTACATCATCAGGATTCACTTGATTTCATAAATATTTTTTTTGATATTTTTTTATTTATATTCTTTTGTTAGCATTTAAAACTTTCCTTAAAAAAAAAAAAAAAAAAAAAAACACTGCTCCTGAACACCAATCCCCTTGTCACTAGTGCCCCGACCAATTTTCTGGATCGCTGGATAAGCTACCAAACGGTAAAAGCACAAGATGAGCAATCCTAAGAAATGTATGATAATAATTTTGTGTTAAGTTTGAATTAACTGGGAAGCACAAGTTGCCATTCGTGCCAATTTCAGATTAGCTGAAACCCTATATGAGATTTCATACAATGACGATGGCAATCGAATCAGAATTTGGTGGTGATCTTGAAAATTGGTGGCCTAAAACAGAAAGGGGGAGAGGAAATGGTTACCTTAGCGGAGGGATCCTTAGCTTCAACGACAGCCCTCATGAGAGGGATCTTGGTGAGCTCAGCTGGAGTGCTGTTTCCGGCGTCGTCATCCTCATAATTGGCCGAATGTTCTTCGGACTCCGATGTGGATGACGACTTGTGAGGATTCTTGTCCACCTTCTCTGCCTCCATTGTTGAAGAATCCCTGCTTCCACAGGTTCTTTGGTGTTTGGTCTCCCTGTCTGAATCGCAGAGAGAGAGTCTTCAAGAGGCTGGGAAGGTGCTAAGTGTGTGAGACTCTCTGGGAGTGGCAGAGATCAAAACTGGCCTTTAAATAAAACGAATTTGAGGCTGGTGAGGTTACAAACTTGCAAATTTTGACTTTCTGGATCACGTTTAACTGTGGATTGTCACGTTTAACTTTCTGGATCACGTTTAATCTTCAAGGGACTGATTTTGAATCGTAGAAGTATTCCTAAGAATTTAGAGTTTTTAGTTTGGTGAGAGTCTCAAGTTTTCAACTATCAAATTCAATGCTTGAATTATTATTTTCCCTCGTTCAATTAGATGAGATTGTTACGTGCTAAGGTTCTGATCTTCTTTAAATAGACTCATAACAATGAGCATTAAGAGGAGATAAATAAAAATTAGCACGATTTTATAAGACACAGAAATTTTAAAACACTAAACTTACAACTCACGAGTTTGATAATGTCTTCTATGTCTTTTATTAGAACTAGTTGAGAAAATGGATTTAATCGTAAACATAAAATCTTAATCTATTTTTCTTTTTCATTTCTTATTTTTCTCTAATTAAATTACCCTACTTATAAATTACTAGTTCAGATTCTTCATATAAGATCTAATACTACGAATTAGATCTTTGTAATCTTTATATTAAGGACCAACACTAACAATATATAATTCTAAATTTGGTACAAGATCGATCAGTATATTACTATTTCAACTTTGAAATTCACTGTTCAAATTTTTATATTTACAACTTTTAAATTCTTATTTTTAATATTTACAACTTTAATATTTTTAATATCCTTGTAATTTCTCCCAATTTTAAACCTAATTCATTCTTGATAGTAGTAACATTTGTGAAAAAAAAAAAAAAAAAAAAAAATCCATGACGACTCCGATGTGATAAATTTGGCGGCTGAAAGGACACGCCATAAATACAATGTTGGACTTTGTCTTCAATTCTCCCCCAAAATGTTTCGACCTTGATTAATTTCTAGTTCACCAAAATTTGTAATTATATAAATATATATGCAAGGAATTATTCCCTTATTTTCTTTTATTTCAATGGGCTGCCTTTGCATCACGTATGATTTGAGTATGGCAGTTCACAAACTTGCATGAAAACATGCAATTGTCACATAAAGGGTAGATTGGGCACAAAGGCCAAAATCGAGCACTATATTAATCAGTGGATGCTGATATGGATCATCATTGAGGTGGATAAATATGATCTCGGTTAGCAAAAAAAATGTGATCTCTATTTTTTTTTTTTTTAAAAAAATACTTTTTTAACGATATTTGTCACTATAAAATTTTAAATTATTGAAAAATAATTTTTCTAAAAAATCATACTTATATATTTAATTTCATACAATAAAAAAGTTTAGCCCATAATATTTATTGTCAATTATTAATTTTTTTATTTTAACATTTAAAAATATTTTTATCAAATTAAATTTTCTTGAGAAAATTGCAATCAAGTCTCAATTAACAGAATTAATAACAATCAAGTCCCTTAGAAATCATTAAGTTATAGTACTAAAGTCCCAAGGGACTTAGATGCTATCAATTCTAAATATAAAAGTACAATTTTGCCCCAATGATAAGTTTAGAGCAACTAATGACAAGTTACATAAAAACCAATGGCAAGTTTAGCTCAACTAATGACAAGTTACATGGTAACAAGTAACAACATAAAATATTAGTTCAAAAGCAAATAAAACTTACACATGTTGTTCTTCTCTTGCATTATCCCTTGTTAATTGTGTATTGTCATTTACATTCTGTCTCACATATACATGATCACTTTCTCCATTGAATTTAATAAAATATTCTACTCCTTCATCATCTGCAACATCCACAAAGGTTGTGGCATCATCAAAGGTCAATGTGAATTTCATGGTACTTCCACTATTTTCTTTTTTTACAATTGATGCTACAATTTTTCTCAACTCCTCATACATAATCTCTTCCTTTATAATTTTTGTTCTAACCGACCCCCCCATGTATCACAAATCACTTCTTCTCCATCTAGAAATTGTCCCCTTATATGCAAGAAATATAATATATGCTTTCTAGATGTACTTGTCATCTTTTCTGTCATCCTATAGAACACAATTGTCATTAACAACTGCATGATCATCATTAACAATTTTAGAGCATGGTATTGACAACATTTTTTAAAATCACATAATAAGGATTATAAACACATAAAGCTTCATCCTTTCCATCCATCCCTATTTAAGCACACGAAAACATAGCACAATCTTCACAGGAACAGAGCATAAATTCAAACCGTGTGTAAAACTCAATGAAACGACAACATAAATCATAAGGACAATATACAATTAACAATTTTTGCATGTCTATAGTATTTATTTATGAAATTTATGTTGTTGTCATGTAACCTATCATTAGTTGCTCTAAAGTTGTCATTGATTACCTTGTAACTTTTGGTCTAAATTTGTTATTAGATGCTCTAAACTTATCATTGGGAAAAATTGTACTTTCATGCTTGAAATTAATAACACCCAGGGTTTTTAAGACTTTACTCTAATTTGATGATTTTAAGAGGCGTACTTGTAATTAATTATGTTCATATGAACTTGGTTGCAATTACCCAATTTTCTTTTTTAACTTGGGGTGGGCCCTAACTCTATTGTATTAATTGCAACCAAACCATTTAGATAAAAAGAGCTAGAGAGGCTAATGAGGATTGGTGTAGTTGGCTAAGGTGTCGGTCTTCACCCTAAAAGGGAGGAGGTTCGATACCCGCTTGTCAATGTGAGGGCTTTATTGGTGGGCAATCCATAAGTATCTCTGTAAGTACTCTTTGAACCCTGGAGGCATATCCTGATCCTGATGGGGTACCGTATCTACCCCCACCTAAACATTTTCATACCAAAAAAAAAAAAAAAAAAAAGAAAGAAAGAGCTAGAGAGGGGTTGTTTTTTATAACAGCTAGAGAGGGGTTGTTGATAGAGACCATTGCCACCAATTATCCGCCACGTTTGCTGGCAAATAGTTAATGAAAGAAACAAACTCAATGTAGTAGTATGCTTGTACAAACTGAATGATGTTCCCTCTCACCAAAATATAATAAATATAATAAAGGATAATCCCTTTAAGGTCTAAGTGGACTAAAAAAATATCAAAAAAGTCTTACAAAAAATTTTGATATCACAAAAATCTAAAAAATTGTTAAAACCTACAGATGAAGTTGTTAATACCCTACTAATGAAGTTCTTAATGAGACTTTTGTAACATCATAATTTTCTCAGTAGGACTTTTTTAGTTCCTTAGACCTTAAAGGAATTTTCTCAATATAATAAGCCTCTTTCAGAACAAAAATCTTGGTCTATGATATACTACATCCAACCCTTAATGTACTAGCGCGTTTACTTTTTATTTTTTAATTAAGAAAGTTAAATAAATTATTTTTATTATTTTTTAAATTATTTTTTTAGCTTATGAACTGATATATAATCTAATAATACACAATATATATTATGATTAAATAATTAATTTAATTTTACTAATCTTTCTAAAAAACTTGATTGAGTTATATATCAAGGATTAGAGGGAGTAAATCATATGAATAGCTACCACTCCTAGTGACCGACCTTTGTTGATAAATGGCCCCCCCAATTTTTTTTTTAAAATCCTAAATACTTCATATAAATTGGATTTTGTTTATGCATTTAGCCCAAAAATTTATACATTTGGTCCCCCAAATATTTTTTCTTAAAAATTAGTCAATGAGTATATATTTGGCCCCGCAAAATATTTTTTTAAAGGTTCGTCCCTGACCACTCCCGTCCTTATTTAAATCACATGAAGTTATTGAGAAGAACCTCTTGGTTAATGATTTAACTAAACATTAGGTTGTAGATATAACGCAATAGAGCCGTGCCATCCATATGGTGCTATGCATTTATGAATCATTCTCTCATCTCTTTGTTTATTTTCTCTCTTCATGATAGAAACTAAATATGGGTAAAATTGAAAAATGGTCAATAATAACCCTACAATGCCTTATATTTAGTACTAAATTTTTCTCTTGTAACTGACTTATATGATAAGAACCGGAGTGTAATTAGTTACCATTTCCTAATTTTATTTATATTTTTGGGCGATACACATCAAAAATCAAGAAAGAATATAGAGGCAGTGGCGGAGCCATAAATTTTAATGACAGGGGTAAAAATAAAAATATTATATCATAAATAAAAGTACTTGAAATACAATATAGACTTAATATACAAAAATTGAAAGAAATCTACTATAAAAATTAATATAACTCAACTTGACTTTTACTCTACGTGTTTTCATATTATTAAACTTTTCTATAATTGAATATGTACTAAAAGTCAAAAAATTTCTTTTTCAATTATGTAATCAAAAGAATCTATATGTGTCACCTGAAAGTTTGAGTGATGGTTGAATGATTTGGTGCAGGAAAGTGGAACATTTGCAGCAACAGAACATTATACGTGCTATGGGCATAGAGATAAAACCACTTGAATTGTGGTGGGATTTAGCCACTCTTTCGATGGTCTTGCTTTTGTCATTGTGATCACAAACAAACACATTAGCATAAGAGAAAGGGGAGGAACCAATTTTCGGTGTAAACGATGTGAATTCTTTATTAACAATTTGGGTGCTTAGGATAGGAGAAGGGTTTAAGATTATTCATATTTTAGCATGTGGTTGTGCCTGTTTAGTGGACTTGCTAAATTATGGGACTTGCATTAACAATAGAAAAATTACAGATTCGTGGGATTAATTATTTGAATGTGTTTTCAAGTTGCAAATGCAAGAGTGCTAGATTTTAGTTGAATGAACTTGCTCAGATATTTTCTTATTTATATGTTTGTCTAGATTTAATTTTTCTTTTTAAATGAATAAATTAGTCCTAAGCCCAAACCCACAGCCTACAATTGCTGAAATATTTTTAGTTGAATGTTTACGTACCTTACTATGAGCCACGCACACACAATTACAAAACCCAAACCCACAATTGCCTAAGTCCTATAAGCTGTATACTTTTTTTTTTTTTTTTTTTTTAAAAAAAAAAGGGGGTGGGGAGGGAGGGTGCCAGGGGCCCACCCTAGCCCCATTGTCTCCACCATTGTCAGTGGTAGAGCTCGGATTTGAAATTAGAGTGTGGAGTCAACATTTGAAATCAAGGGGTAAAATTACAAAATTGGACCAAAAATTTTAGGAAATTATATTTTAGCCTCACAAATATTTCAATATTTTCATTTTAGTCCCTTTATAAAACTGTTAATAGGGACTAAAGTAAAAATATTGAAACTTTTATAATAAGACTAAAATATAATTTCCTAACTTTTTGGATCCAATTATGTAATTTTAGGGGCGCGGGGGCCATCCCTAACCCCCCGATTCCGCCTCTGACAACAATCGAGCTATAATTCATTAAGTGGGGTTAGCTACATAAATCAAATAACGCTATTAAACTTTGGCAAAAACTAAATTTCAGGATAAATTATAAATTAAGAGATCTTACTCAATAATATCATCAAGCATTCTTGTCGATTTTTCTCTACCCATTTTAAATAGGCTCCAAACTATTTTATCTATTCTCCTCACCGGACATCCAATGGCCTTCTTTATTCAAACCACTTTAAATGATTTTCTACCATTTTTTTTTTCCAACAGGAGCCACTCCCCCAAAAGTGTCACCCTTTTTTGTATAAGTTCATTACGAATCATATCTTTTTATATATGACCAAACATCCATTTTAACATCCTCCTCTCAAGTAACCTATTTCTATAATTTCAATCACCATTAAATATAAATTTTTCAAATATGCTCATATTTAATAAGGGTCATGAGATAAAATAAAAATAATATGATGTTGGATTTTAATGTGATTAATAAGGATAAAATTAAAAACTACTTAAATTTTATAACAAATTTAGTAATTTAATTTTTTTTTTTATTGGAACTTTAATTAGTTTGTAAAAACTTATAAAATGGACATTTGGAGACTATCTCATCTCCTTGTACGTTGAAACTTCTACCTAGAAAAGGTACTTGATACTGATCAATACGGTTTTATTATTAGAGCACTTGATACAGCATTGGAAGCTATTTAATTTAATGCCAAAGAAGATAATACAAATGATAAAAAATTAAGTAGGAGGAAAGAACAACAAGCATATGGTGGTAGCACTACAAAAAAACCTTGGATCACCTACGGAATTACCGACGGTAAAAAATTCCATCAGAAATTACCTACAAAATTCCGTCGGTAATGTTAGTTATTTATTGATGGAGTTCCGCGGGTAATTTCCATCCCAAAAATAGACGTGGCTTTTTTACCACGACTTTTTTTGCGACAAAATTTCCTGTCGGTAATTTTAAGTACTTACGCTTCTGACAAAATTTTTTCTGTCGGTGATTCTATAGGTAATCCAAGCTTTTTTTATAATGTAAGTAAATTAGCTATCCTGGATGGGAACTAATGGAAGTTGGTGTCCACATATCTCTGGCATTTGGCTTTCGACTATTTCTTCCATTACTGTTGCCTTGATCTTACTCTTCTCCACAAACATTATCTGCACGCATATCCATCATCATCATCATCACCACTTGCTCGTTATTGATATTTCTCATACACGTAAATTATTCGACCAGTTTAAAGATTTCAAATGCTACCTTCTTTTTGATTTTGTTATCTATGAAGGGATATACCATCTTCCAAAATGTCATAAATATGGAGGACGCATGCACTATATACAACTTCCCCAATCTTTCTGGGAAGTAATCCTGAAAACCCAGAAAAAGAAGAAGAAAGAAATTCAGACAATGATTGAGAGATCCTGCTGATAAAGAAAAGCTCTGTTCATTCCATCAATATTGAGTCCTCAGCTTGTATGGATGTTTTGAGATATCGTTAATAATTAATTTTTGTAATGAGTAAAATAAATAAAAACTAATTATAGCCCGCTTTGGGATGGTGTTAGGCAACATCTATCATGTTTTTATAAATATTATTTAATAATATTTAGCCTTTAATATCTTTGTTTTTATATGTAGGAACACAAAAGCTACTTTGTATTCCTAAAATTATTATTTTTCATTTGATTAAGAGTTTTTCCTTTTAAGGCTTATAGCATAAAGGTTTTTCATCCCTCTCAACGATTCAAAATTTGAACTTGTGTTCTGTTTCTTATGGGTTAAGCCACTTATTATTTCAGCTAACAACTTGTTAGTTTCTTAAAATTATTTTAATAATTCAACTTTTTAGTTTGTGTATACCTGCAAAATAGAAAGAGCAATTACATATCCACGAACGTCACTGTTTGCATATCTCCAACCTTTAAGATCTACGACAGCTACAAACTTTTCTTGTCCCGGTGGTATCCTAATACATCAAATTATTCCCCAATTAACAGAGGTAGTTACATGGTTAGTTAAACTAACTTAATTAGTCCAGCACAGTTATACAAATTAGCTAGCTAGAGTTATAAGTGATGAGCTGCCCTGTCGTAGCTATCTGGCACATGTGTATATAGTGGTGGATCTTTGAGAAAATGTTTGGAGGTGCTAAATGTATACTTATTAACTAATTAAAAATTTTATGATTATATAACATTTTTAAAATATTATATTAATTTTTTTTTTTAAAAAAATTCTGAGGTTTGTCATGATTTCTTGGACTTTTGATATTATGAGTAAAATGATGATAATTTGTTAATTATTCATACAAATTATTTCTTGGACTTTTGATACTACTTTTTCTTAATTTTGCATTGAAGGTGTTTAATAAGAAAATTTTAGATTTTGGAGGGTCAGAATAAATGTTTTGAGGACTGGAAAAAATTATAGAAAAGTCTCCAAAATTTCTAAAAATTGTAATCAATGAAGAAAAGAGACTAAGGAAAATTACAAAAAAATAGCCATAATTTTCAGAAATTATAACACTCTCTATAAAGTTTTCAAAAATGTATACTTTAGTTCCTTTTTTAAAAAAAACAAACATTTTTTTTTTTTTGGGGGCCATGGCCCCTCTGGCCCTAATAAAGATCCACTATTGTGTGTATAAGTGTGTAAGTACAGTCGTACAGAGCATTTGTTTATAATGAAATCAAAATTTATAATGCAAATTCACAAGATACAAGATAAAAGATTAAAAGGGTTACCTTGAAGTCACTTTATCAAGAATATAGGCCACCAGCCCTTGCAATCTGCATCCACAAGAAATTGCTCGTCACTGAGAAATTTGCAGCTGAAGAAATCATATACGTTTGAATTCATCGAGGCCATCTGGGTTTTGATAATGTTTGGCACCAAATGCAATTACTAAAGGTCGTCCTTTCTTATCGACTACTTGCATGCACACCTTCTCTTGGGCCAACTCATTGGAAATCTCTGATTCAGATATGAACCCATTAGGAACAAATGATCGTCTCCATTTCCAGTTCTTGAGAAACATTGCTGAAGATTTTTCTATGTCTAAATCACAAGCATGCAAGAATCTCGGTTGGCAAAACAAATATGATCTCTATTTTTTATTTTATTGTTTTAAGATATTTGTCACTATAAAATTTTAAATTATTGTAAAATACTTTTTTTCAAATTTATAAAAATACAATATAAAAGTTTAAATTTATTGTCATTATTTATTTTATTTCATACAATATAAAAGTTTATCCTATAATGATTATTGTCAATTATTAATTTTTTTATTTTAACATTTAAAATTATTTTTATTAAATTAACTTTTCTTGAGAAAATTGCAATCAAGTCCCAATTAACAGAACTAATTACAATCAAGTCCTTTTAAATCATTACATTGCTGTAGTAAAGTCCCAAAGGACTTGGATACTATCACTTCCAGATATAAAAGTACAATTTTACCTCAATAACAAGTTTAAAGTAACCAATGACAAGTTACATAGTAACAAGTAACAATAGAAAATATTAGTTCAAAAAGCAAATACAACTTACACATGTTGTTCTTCTTTTGTATGATCCCTTGTTGATTGTGTATTGTTATTTACATTCTATCTTACATACACATGATCAATTTCTCCATTGAATTTGATAAAATGTTTTTCTCCTTCATCATCTATAACGTCTACAAAGGTTGTTGTATCATCAAAGCTCAATGTGAATTTCATGGTACTTCCACTATTTTCTTTTCTTACAATTGATGCTAATATTGTTCTCAACTCATCATCATACAAAATCTCTTCCTTTATAAGTTTTGTTCTAACGCTACAGCCCACACGTATTACAAATCACTTCTTCTCCACCTAGAAATTGTCCCCCTATATACAAAAAAATATAATATATGCTTTCTAGATGTGCTTGTCGTCTTTTCTCGCCACCATGTAGAACACTCTAAACTTGTTATGTTATCATTAACAACTGCATGATCATCACTAACAATTTTAAAGCATCATATTGACGACATTTTCTAAAATCATATAACAAGGGTTATAAACACATAAACATTCATCCTTTCTATCCATCATTATTTAAGCAGACGAAAACATAGCACAATCTCCACAGGATCAAAGCATAAATTCAAACCGTCTCTCACACTCAATGAAACGACAACATAAATCATAAGGACAATATACAATTATTTAATTAAGAAAGCTACCTAATTTATTTTAAATTTTATTGTTTTTATTTAAATTAATTTTTCTGACTTATAAATTGATATATAATTCAATAATACACCTATATGCTATGATTAAGTAATTTGTTTAGTTTAACTAATCTCTCTAAAAAAGTTGATTGAGTTTTATATTAAGAATCAAAGAGATTAAATTATATGAATAGCTACCACTCCAGTCCTTATTTAAAAGTCATATGAAGTTATTGAAAGAAACCTCTTGGTTAATAATTTAACTAAAGATTATGTTGTAGATATAACGCAATAGAGCCGTGCGATCCACATAGCGCCATGCATTTAGGAATCATTCTCTCATCTCTCTATTTATTTTCTCTCTTCATGGCATAAATTAAATAGGGGTAAAATTGAAAAAATGGTCATTAATAAACCTGACTTATATATAATACTAAACTTTTTTCATACAAGTGACTTATATGATAAGAACTGGAGTGTAATTAGTTACCATTTCCTAATTTTATTTATATTTTTGGGTGATACACATCAAAAATCAAGAAAGAATATGGAGGTGAAGCACATTTGAAAATGCACACGTGGAGGATAGATGTAACAAAAAATAACATTTTAACATATTCTTATAAGTGCGCATATGCATTTTGATAACTAAGTATAGCAAAATAACAAATGTCTACATGAAAATTTATCAGTCCAAATTTACATCTTAAAAGGCTGATATATATGCGAAAAATTTATAATACAGTTATCTCTTAATAGAAGAGGTTGTTGGGAGATTATATTTATTTCAAATTAAACCATCTAAGTTTAATTTGTATACTTTAAATTTATGATACCCATTTATTTAAATATTTCTATTTCATTGATGTCCATGCTTAGAGTTATATGCTTATTATGTGCTTATACCTCTAATTAGAAGTATAAGCATTTTTTTTTTAAATTTTTTTTATATATTATATTTATTTAGATTTAAATTATATGATGCTTTTCGAGATGTTTTTTTGCACTCAATATCTCAAATTAATTAATTTTCATAATACCGGTGTTACGGACAAATGTAGAACTGTAAATTAATTAATTTGAGATAATCGGTGCAAAAAACATCTCGAAAAACAACATATAATTTAAATCTAAATAAATGCAATATCTAAAAAAATTAAAAAAATTTTTAAAAAAATGCCTATACCTCTAATTAGAGGCATAAGCACATAATAAGTATATAACTCTAAGCATGGAATGTGGACTCCTAGCTCATGATTATGCCTTCCGCGAATAAGTACATAAAAATCCTTTCACAGACCACGTGGGACAAGGAGACAATAAAACCCACTCCCTCCGGTCTTAATTATAAAACATATTTAATCGATTTTAGAGGAATTAAGTCATATAGAAGTTAAATTAGTTAATTTTACTCATTTTTCTAAACTACCCTTATATAAATTTTGCCCTTATATTAGTAACTGTTAACTTTAGGCAAACCATATCCCAATTCCCAACCCAAAGACCTTCATAATACTAACATAGCAAATGACGGCAATCATACTAAAACTTCTGATTAAATGAAATGAAAAGCCTTTTGATATAAATGTTTATCCGTTCAATCCTTTCATGGAGAAGTTTAGAAAAAAAAAAAAAAAAAAAAAAAAAAAAAAACGACAACAAAAAAAGCAGTAAATAAAAATTGCTCAATTATTTTATTTAAAAAAACAGTATAATTAATATGTATGTAGCATCAATGACTTATAAACATTATTTACTTTATAGAATATATATGTGCATTATTAAATGATTATTGAATGAAAGTATCAATAGGAATATTTTAGGAAGAAATTAACAAAAATTAGAATGTTGTCATATAATTAGGACCAAAACTAACTCCAAAATATTATCATATAATTTAGACCCACGGAGTATTAAATTGAGTGCTACAGGTAAAGTACTCGTAATTCATTGACACTGATTCAACTGAGCTGTGATAATGAGCAGAGGAGTGATGATAAACCCATGGTTATCACTGGATTCGCTTGCGGCTCACGTTTGTCAGATTGTCAATATCTCCTGCAAGTTGGGGCACAGTTCATCAACAACCGAGACTTCAGTTCCTTTTTATAAGATGTCATCTATAAGGTATTTTTCGTTTCGTTTTACAAGACATTTTTATAGTTTCCATAACAGCCGAAACTTGGTTCCTTTCAAGGTTTTTTTTTTTTTTTTTTTTTTTTTTTTTTTTTTTTTTTTTTTTTTTTTTTTTTTTTTTTTTTTTTTTTTTTTTAGGAGGGGTCAGTTATATGGATAAGACGACTTTATTAAAATCTATAAAAAATAAATAAATTTTGGGATAAATTGTTAACAAAGAAATCTTGCTCAATAATATTATTAACTATTCTGTCAATATTCCTCTATCCTCCTCAATGACACAACCAATAGCCTTCACTGTCCAAACCAACTTAAACGGGTTTCTACCATTTTTTTCAACAAGAGCCACTCCCAAGAGTCTCATCTTTCCTTATATAAGTTCATTACAAATTTAGTCTTTTTGTATACCACACATCTATCTCAACTTCCACATCTCAGCTAACCTATTTTGATAGTTTCAATCAGCATTGAACATCTTATAAAATAGACATTAGGAAACTATCTCATCTCCTAGTACGTTTAAACTTCTACGTAGAAAAGGTATTTGATACTGATCTATATGGTTTTATTACTAGAGCACTTGATATACAACATTGGGAGCTATTTAATTTAATGCAAAAGAAAATAATACAAATGATAAATAATCAAGTAGGAGGAAAGAACGACAAGCATATGGTAGTAAGTAAATTAGCTATCCTGGATGGGAACTAATGGAAGTTGGCCTCCATATATCTCTGGGATTTGGCTTTCGTCAATTTCTTCCATTAGTGTTGACTTGATCTTACTCTTCTCCACAAACATTATCTGCACGCATATCCATCATCGTCATCACATGCTCGTTATTAATATTTCTCACACACGTAAATTATTCTACCAGTTTAAAGATTTCAAATGCTACCTTCTTTTTGGTTTTGTTATCTATGAAGGGATATACCATCTTCCAAACTGTCATAAATATGGAGGACGCATGCACTATAAACAACTTCCCCAATCTTTCTGGGAAGCAATCCTGAAAACCCAGAAAAAGAAGAAGAAAGAAATTCAGACAATGATTGAGAGATCCTGCTGATAAAGAAAAGCTCTGTTCATTCCATCAATATTGAGTCCTCAGCTTGTATGGATGTTTTGAGATATCGTTAAAATAAATAAAAGCTAATTATAGCCCTTTTTGGGATAGTGATGGGCAACATCTATCATGTTTTTATAATTATTATTTAATAATATTTAGCCTTTAATATTTTTGCTTTTATATGTAGGAACACAAAAGCTACTTTTTATTCCTAAAATTATTATCTTTCATTTGATTAAGGGTTTTCTCTTTTGAGTCTTATAGCATACAGGTTTTTCACTCCTCCCAATGAGCCGAAATTTGGACTTGTGTTCTTTTCCTTACAGATAAAGCCGCTTAGTACCTCAACCAACAGCTTGTTAGTTTCTTAAAATTATTTTAATCATTCAACTTTTTAGTTTGTGTATACCTGTAAAATAGAAAGAGCAGCTCGATACCCACGAACGTCACTGTTTGCATATCTCCAACCTTTAAGATCTGCAACCGCTACAAACTTTTCTTGGCCCGGTGGTATCCTAATACATCAAATTATTCCCCAATTAACAGAGATAGTTACATGGTTAGTTAAACTAACTTAATTAGTCCAGCACAGTTATACAAATTAGCTAGAGTTATAAGTGATGAGCTGCCCTGTCGTAGCTATCTGGCACATGTATATAAGAGTGTATGTACAGAGCATTGGTTTCTAATGAAATCAGAATTATTTTGCCCAATTTGTGTTACCAATATTCAAGCAAGCTCATGCTAAATTCAAAATTATAATGCAAATTCACAAGATACAAGATAAAAGATGAAAAGGGTTACCTTGAAGTCACATTATCAAGAATATAGGCCACCAGCCCTGCATCCACAAGAAATTGCTCGTCACTGAGAAATTTGCAGCTCAGGTTGAAACAATGAAGTCATATAATGTGAAAAATAAACAAAAAACAAAGAAACACACGTTTGAATTCATCGAGGCCATCTGGGTTTTGATAATGTTTGGCACCAAATGCAATTACTACAGGTCGTCCTTTCTTATCGACTCCTTGCATGTACACCTTCTCTTGGGCTAACTCATTGGGAATCTCTGATTCAGATATGAACCCATTTGGAACAATTGATCGTCTCCATTTCAAGTACTTGAGAAACATTGCTGAAGATTTCTCTATATCTAAATCACGAGCACGCAAGAATCTCCTTATCATCAGATCATCTGCTTCCTGAAATATTATTTTACCCGTAATACATGAAGCATGTAGATTCTCAATTTCTCGCAAAATATATAAGCACCAGCTAATTAATTAATCACATTCTAGAAATAACTCCCCATCTTATTCAAGGGACAACTATTAATTAATACTGAAAAAGACTACTCGTGGAAGACTCTGAAGCTGAATTAGACCCATCATTGTCGTCGTCGTCGTCGATGCGTCTGCTCCTCAAAGAAATTAGTTGGTTAGATTTCACTGGAAAATTGAATTAGTTGATTCCCTCCGATCTCGTCGGAAAACTCGAGGAAAACAATTTAATTGCGGTCCTTCGTGGATTCCAATAAGATTGGAACGATATAGAAAAGAAGAAAGGGGTAAAATTATTGAAAACTGAGTCAAATGGAACTGGTTGTATAAGCTACGAAACGGTGAAAGCACAAGATGACCGATCCTAAGAAATGTATGATACTAAATATATAGTTTTAAGTTTGAATTAACTGGGAAGCACAAGTTGCGGATGAAGTAATCGTGCCAATTTCAGATTAGCTGAAACCCTATATGAGAATTCATACAATGACGATGGTAATCGAATCAGAATTTGGTGGTGATCTTGAAAATTGGTGGCCTAAAACAGAAAGGGGGAGAGGAAATGGTTACCTTAGCGGAGGGATCCTTGGCTTCAACGACAGCTCTCATGAGAGGGATCTTGGTGAGCTCAGCTGGAGTGCTGTTTCCGGCGTCGTCTCCGACTAACACTTGTGGATTTGCTTCTGCATCCTCATAATTGGCCGAATCTTCTTCGGACTCCGATGTGGATGACGACTTGTTAGGATTCTTGTCCTCCTTCTCTGCCTCCATTGCTGAAGAGTCGCTGCTTCCACAGGTTCTTTGGTGTTTGGTCTCTCTGTCTGAATCGCAGAGAGAGAGAGTCTTCAAGAGGCTGGGAAGGTGCTAAGTGTGTGAGACTCTCTGCTAAAGCAAATCAGCTGGCCTTTAAATAAAACGAATTTGAGACTGGTGAGGTTACAAACTTGCAGATTTTGACTTTCTGGATCCCGTTTGACTGTGGATTCTCACTCTCATAATTTTGTTCAAGGGTCTGATTTTGAATCGTAAAAGTATTCCCAAGAATTTAGAGTTTTTAGTTTGGTGAGAGTCTCAACTTTCAACTATCAAATTCAATGCTTGAATTAATTTTATTAACATTCATAATTTATTATATTCAATAAATAAATTTCTATACAACTCATATAAAATTAATGAGCATTCAGAGGAAATAAAAAAAAAAATTAGCATGTACTTAAGAATAAGTTAACACAATTTTGTAAGATATAGAGAAGTAAAAATAGTAAACTCGAAACTCATAAGTTTAATAATGTCTTCCATCTCTTTTATAAGAACTAGTTTGGAGGATGGATTTAATCATAACCATAAAATCTTAATGTATTTGTCTTTTTTATTGATCATTTTTCTGTAATTAAATTACCCCACTTATAAAATACTATTTCAGATTCTTTATATAAGATCTAGTACTATGACCTAGATCTTTATATTAAGGACCAACACTAGCAATTTATAATTCTAAATTTGGTACTAGTTGAGTATCTTACTATTTTAACTTTTAAATTCACTGTTCAAATTTTTATATTTACAACTTTAATATTTTTAATATCCTTGTCATTTCTCCCAATTTAAAACTTAATTCATTCATGATAGTAGCAGCATTTAATGAAAAATAAAAATCCATAACAACTCTGATGAAATAAATTTGGCGGTCAGAAACCATACGCCATAAATACAATGTTGGACTCTGTCTTCAATTCTCTCCCAAAATCCTGGCCACAAAGGGAAAAAAAATATCTCTATATATTTAATGCCATAAAAGGCAATATATGCGCAAAAATGTTTCGACCTTAATTAACTTCTAGTTCCTACACACCAAAATTTGTAAATATTTTTTTTTATCAAACTGAACCAATAAACTAATTGAGCCGAAAGGAATATATGTGTGTGTGGTGTCACTTGATAAGTAATCATAAAATTATGTCATTTTGGAAGTTAGGGTGATATAATAAGTCACTTTTAAAACTACATCGTTTTGAGAATTAGAAGAATTAATGAAAGGTGTTTTGGTAAAATTCATATAATAAATATAAAACTAAAAATACTAAAACACCCTTCATTAATTTCCATAACTCTCGAACGGCTTAGTTTTGGGGTTAGGTAAATTAATAAATGATCTTTTAGTAAAATTCATATGATAAATACAGAAATAAATACTAAAACACCCTTCATTAATTCCTCTAACTCTTAAAACGACATAGTTTTAAGATGACTTGACAAAACCTTATGTCAAATAACATGACAAGCGATAAACCCTATACTTATATATGTAAGGAATTATTCCCTTATTTTCTTTTATTTTAATGGGCTGCCTTTGTACCTTGTAATTAATAGGTGGGGCAAAAGTAGCCCATTGATTTGAGTATGATAACAAGACTTCGGACCCGTACGTTGCACAGAGGGGTGGAGTTGTTGTTGGTTGTAAATATGAACAATTCAGGCATAAATGAAATAACAATGTAGTTTTAGTAAACAATGCATTAATTGTGGACCATTTAAAAAAAAACAATTGAAACTTAAAAAATGATGAAATGATATTACAAAGAAATTAAAAGTACTACAATGTTCAAGTGTTACACATTTTTTGTATACAACTTTTAATGTGGAAAAATGTTCTGGAAAACTTCTCTGTATACTACATTAATTGTGTTGTCAATACACTTATTAAACTCATCCAAAATCAGTATTTTTAAACCTTGGAAACTCTTTACCCTAGATAAAGCAACATAAAGTTGTCCATGCGAGAAGACTGGACTTGGTAGGTAAAGACCTACATTTGACATCGATTGTCCTTGACTTTTGTTAATTGTCATAGCGAATGAAATGATGATTGGAAATTGTCTTCTAGTCATCTTGAATGGAAGTTTAGATTCACATGGATTCATGTTCATCCTATGTATCAAAATGTCTTGGCCTGCGCTCGTTCCATTCAACGCCTTTGCCTTAATAACGTTCTTGCCTAGTTGTGTAATTTGAAGCTTCGTACCATTGCATAATCTTGATGTTTGGTCAATGTTCCTTATTAACATAACAGGAACTCTCACCTTCAAAATCAATTTATGATGAGGAATCCCAGAACATTTAATTGAATTTAGAAACTCTGTACCGTACAGATCATCGATACTATCATTTACATGATCTATACCATTTATAGAGTCAGCACTAAAGTATTCTACTTCATCTCCTCGCAACAAAGAACAAATGTAGTCATTCAAGGAATCAACATGTTCCGTAGTTGGTGTTAGTATTGACTTGTTGTTTAGGTAATCTTCCTGGAACAAACGCTCAACTAAATTTGGGTAAGTAGATTCAACAATACACCTTATTGGATTTTCATCATCATGAAGTAACAGATCAGATGTAATGCTATGTTTGCAATACCATCGTGTGGTAATCTAATAACACCCTCTCCTACAAGCAGCAGCCATTCAGAAAATACTTTGATTTTCTCTTGCTCAGCTGGGTCTGTGGAAGACTTGAGCCTCATATTTTTAGTTAATTGCAATAGCTTGCATTCATTCAAAAGAGGAGAAGCATTAATAGATGCATCTACAATCTCAGCTCGTCCACTTTTAGGAATGACTGGAAGAATCTGTCTGAAATCACCTCCCATGACAACACATTTCCCTCCAAATATACTATTGGTCTTCATTAGGTCCCGTAAGGTTCGGTCAAAAGCCTCAACACAATGTCTCTTCACCATTGGAGCTTCATCCCAAACAATTAGATTAGCAGCCTTGATCAAGTTTGCAGTTGGTGAATTTTGAATAATTGAACAAATAGAATCTTCATTTACGTCTATAGGAATTAAAAATCTTGAATGCGCAGTTCTGCCTGAAGGTAGTAAAGTAACTGCAATTCCACTGGATGCTATGTTCAGTATGATACCTCCCTTAGATCGTATGGAAGCTGTCAATGCGTTTCATATGAAGGTTTTCCCAGTACCACCAAATCCATGCAAAAAAAAAAAAAAAAAAAAAAAAAAAAAAAAAAAAAAAAGTATCCACCTTTATGTGAAGAAACAGAGGAAACTATTTTATAGAATACTTCCTTTTGCTCATCATTCATCAGATTTTGCAACCTAACACCTTCATCGCTCTCTCTTTCTTTGTTGTAGTTTAACTCATGAAGTATTAGTTGGTTCGACATGTCGATCATGTTTCCTTCGTTTGGCTTGGGCAACGATAGATAGTCATTGAGGCTTTTGTTGTTGCGTAACAAAAGTTGTTCAATTTCCAATAGTCCAACATATTATTTATTGGCACTTGGAAAATGCAAATCTGCAACATGAAAGGTAACGTTTAATTATTTACACAGCGGCTTGTTTGGTTTTTGTTAAAACAATGAAATATTCAAATTAGAATAAAAAATTAATATGGCAACATACTTGTTCGTATGGAGGAACAATTAAAGGAAACACACCAATAAGCCTATGGTTGTTCGGTTGACCCCACCAGTTCGTATCATGTACGGAATGAAGTAAGAAGAAACGTTTTGGCAGATCGTCACTGAATGTAGGAGCTATTTTGGACATGTTAGTTATGACAATGTGGATAGATTCATGAATGGCTTTCCCCCCATCTCGGACGATAAAACGTGAAATTTCATAACATCCACCTTCAACCAATTTCCAACAATGTTTGTTCATAAGTTCCAGCGAGAGAATTCAAACGACCATTCGTGTGTTGATCTTTTAGAAAATAGAGATAATGTCACAACGGGTTAAAAGGAAAAAATTACATAACAAAATGGACAAACCCAAAAAGAGATATGCATTAAGAATTCAATTACCATATTGTCGTATACAATCAGATCAACAGACTCCAGTTCAAGTGTCGGACGTTTATGACGGCTGCAACCACTTTCCTGATACTTGTGGATTATAAGATCAACGATGACCTTCAAGATGTCTTCAGAAGGGCCTTCTTTTAGAGTTCCCATACTTGAAACGTGTTTGTTAGCCATCTGATGCAGGAAGTCGTTTAGTGGAATCACTCTTAATTCGATTGACAGGATGTATTTGTTGGAGAAGGTAGGGGAGAAAGGTTTAAATAATGGCGCAATGGACATCTGAAACGACAAGTTTGATGCAATGGAGAAATGGGCATCTGAAATATATGGCAGTTGAAATGACGTTTCGCAATAGAAGTAACCGGTTGTAGTTTCTCCAAATGCCCCACGTTTTTGTTTATGAAAAAAACCACTACAAACTCATGGTCGTGGAACATGAAGAGACTTCCTATTTTAAAGACTGAGTAATGAATTTTCAGTTGCAAATAACTTCCTCAGGAAAGGATTACTCGTGGTTTTTGGATAATTGATATAACTTGTACGTTATGTTTATATTTTTGTTGGATACTTAGGGCCCATTTGGATGAGCTTTTAAAAAAAGTGTTTTTTTTTTTTTTTGGCTCTAAATTGGAGCTTTTAGAAAAATGAGCATTCTAGCTTTTTTTGTGACATTTACTTTTTTAAAAAAATATCATCTAAATACATAAATTAATAAAAAAAAACATTTTTTTGGTATTAAAAAAGTGTTTTTTTAATCAAAAAGCCCATCCAAATGAGCACTTATTTGAATGAGTTTTTTCTTGACAGTTTCAGTTCTTTAATGTGATAACAATTGTATTTTACCAAGTGCATGACTAATTAAAGTATTTAATACCATAACTGTAATTTTTTGGTTTAAATATAAGATATCAATTCCAACTTAATACTATAAATGTAAGCGAAAATTAAAATAAAAGACCTAGAGAAAATAATATTAATTATAAAGGACCATAAAAATTGTAATTACTTAGAAGGACCGAATATGATAATATAAATTTTAAATTACTAAATTGCCCTTAATCAAACCTCACTTATTATCTCTTGTATTTATAATTAAAAAAAAGGGTAAAGGTGCAAAAATGCACATGGGCTTTTATTCAAAGTGCATCCAGCATCATATGCTTTTTGGAGGTGCAAAAATGCACATGAACTTTTAAAATGGATGCAAAGATACCATCACCGTTAGATTCCTTTAACTGAGGTTATTTGTAATGTGAAAATACCAAAATGCCCCCAAACTAAAAAAAAAAAAAAAAAAAAACTGAGTTTGTTCTCGTACCATCTTCATCTTCAGTTTAGAACAATAGATTTCATCCCAGATTCCGGTGGCATGGCATGAGATGCAGGTAGAAAAACAGATTTAACTAAGGGCATGACCATTCAGGTAGTAAATTTGAACCAGGATTTTCAATAGTCTGGAACATCAGTGTCCACTCGAATTACCCAAAAAGAAAAATGAAGGAAAAGATGGAAAGACACTTGAAACTTTGCAGTAAAAATAAATATTATCCATTTATACTCAAGTTTCGAAACTTCAACTGTATCACCTACTTGAGAAAGTGAAGGAAGCCAACTTTATTGGATAATTACTAGAAATTATTGTTCAAAAATAATTAAATAAGAAAAATTGTCCAACGTAGAAGGGGGAAATGGACATTGAAATAAAAACAATAAATTCTTGACAGAAAAAAGCGCAAAGTTAGATGAATCAATAAAGGCGGATTCGATAATAGAACAAAACCCAAATCAAAATCAAACCTGCCCTTCCTCAACTCAACGTTAAATAGGTATTCACGGACCAAACACGTTCAATTACTCCCTTTTCGCCTCAATATTACGAGAAATACTTGCCACGCAACACAAAAATTTGGAAGCGTGTGAGGGCCTACTCGGTCATTTCGAAACATTTCTTGTTTGAGTCACCGTGTTGCCACCGAATGCTGTTCGAGTTGTCATCGCCTCCAAAGCACGATTTCTTGCATCTGAAGAGCCAACTTTCGATCAAATCAACGGGGGAGACGACAGCGTTTGCTTCCGGTCTAAAGCACATGAAGGTACCAGCGATTTTGAGGTGGAGGTGGATCGAGATTTCAGATCTGAAAATGGAAAGTGCATGTGAAAAGTATGAGAAAGATGAACAGAAAGAGGGAAAAGGGCAATCTTTGGGATTAAAAAAAAGTTTGACATTTTTTCTTTTTTTCAAAATCATGTGGGGCTCATCGAAAACTAACGTCGGTTAAGATATTTAACGGTATGGGTATTTTTGCACCTATTTTAAGAGTTCATGTGCATTTTTGCACATCCAAAAGCATATGGTCTTGGATGCACCTTGGGTAAAAATCCATGTGCATTTTTGCACCTTTACCCTTAAAAAAATAACTAAAATTAAAACTAAAACATCATGATATATATATCATAATTTTTTTAATATATTATTTAATTAACAACTTGTTAAACTCATATTTTTCTTAATTTTTATTTTTCACCAATTTATATCATCAAGTTGCTCGATTTATATTATCAATGATGATATCAATTAAGCTCATTTTATAAAAATAAAAAGTAAATTTATTTCATATTTTTTTAGGATATAATAGGTTAATTAGATTTTTTTAAAATTTTTTTATTAACATTACATGAATTTTTAACCCACATAAATTGCTTCTAAAACAAAAATAAATTATACAAACTTTCTTGGTTTAACAATATGATAAATTATAAAAGACTTTGACTTTTATTAAAATTTTATAATTCTATTTTAATTAAAAAAATTGATTTTAAAAAAAATTAAAATTTTTACAAATTGAAGAATCATAATTTCTTTTCATAGATATATATTCAAGTTGTGAAAATGAAAATTGAGAAAATTATTTTTTAATTTAATGAAACTTAAAATTTTATATTAGTTTTAAAAATAGAATGAGCTGAGAAAGAAAATATAGGAGGATTGCAGAAAATTTTGTTAAGGGCATTTTAGCACTCTTAATTTTATATTTTTATACTTGGTCCTTTTAAATAATTACAATTTTTATGATCCTTCTCCATAAATATCTTTTCTTCTAGGTCCTTCATTCTAATTTTTCCTAAATGTAATTCTAATATCAATTGTTTCAGCAATCGATTAATATAAAATATTCACACGAACTGATCAACGTGTTCCAAAATAAAGGTAATTTTTGGGTTATATATAAGATATCAAAGTTGTAGACAAACATCGCGTCTATTAAGAGTCACTAAGAATATTGGTTAAATTGCAATAACTTCATTTTGGAACATACCGGTTCGTGTGAATATTTTATATTAGTTAACAATTCAGGTGCACATTAAATAATTTGGAAATAAGTGCAAGATATATAGTGAAATGGTTTTACAAATTATAGTAATAGAAATAATTTATTGTAAATTGGCTTTTACAGTTCAAGGATGTTAAATGAGTTAAAGTCGTCGTCAATATGTGCACCATGATAACACCAAACTGATACGTAATGAAGAGAAAAAGAACAGCTAACGTGCAAACACACAGATGTGATCTTCCGCCAGATGGAAATTAAAACTACTATTTCGGTTCATGAAATTAAAAGTAAACGGACATAACAAAAATTACATGAAAAAACACTAAAGAAACACCCAAAACAAAACAAATAAAGACGACCCAAAAGTAAATGAACACTTCGACGAAATTGTCCAAAAGTTCCCAAAAACAAAGCGCAAATTTAACTATGCAAATTTAAGCATGCGACGATCCTCTACATTAATTGACTTCAATCTGATTTGCCTTGGACTCGTGAGTAAGCTTGAGACGGAAATCCACAACAGCTGGGTGGTTATGGTTGAAAATGGCCTCAGAAAGGTCAGAGTGACTTAGAAAGATAACTTCTCCATCTGTAATGTGAACAGAGGGAAAAATACAACATTGTATTTAAGGAAAGTAGAAACAACAAAAGAGAATTGATTTAAGCCACTGGAACAATGGGAAGAATAAAACCTCCTGCTCTAATCATCTCCACAAAGAGAAGTGCCACCACGACGTCTTCTTTGTTCAAGACTTTGGAATAACTGACTCGTGCCCAAAATGCAGGTGTATCCCTGAAGCAGACATGGGACGAATTGCCACTACAAAAATGTGAAGTCAATTAATACATACGTTAAAGCAATAGGGGAATGTTCAAAGTTGAATGTAATGTTCTTTCAAACCACTCATCCATAATCTAAAAATTAAGCTGATAGATAGTTTCCCCTTGATCGACGACATCACATAGTTCATGAAAATCAGAAACCAGTCCAACAGCATCTGCAAAATGATAGAATGGCATTTCAGTACGCTAAAAGATTTTAAACTCAATAGTAGATGAGTAAAGTTGGAAATCATTCCAATACTTATTAGAGTTGTTTCAACCAATGTTGTGGCCGCTAAGGGAAGTAGTGGTTGAAATATGGTGTCGGGAGTCGGTATAATATTGCTGACATATTTGATCTGGATATAAGGTTCAAGGACAATCTTGAGATCTGGGTTGATAAGATTGGTCCCGTGTTCCATAGAAAAATGAGACAACACAAAACACAATCCTGGAACGAAAACTCCACAAAGTTTCTGAATGACGTCTCTACGACGCAAGACAGCAAGGCACACATAACCCTGCAACATGTTATATTACGTTCAAAATGTATGAGGACCGATTTAAAAAATGGCAGTATCAAACAGAGATGCAAACTGAGATTATACCTTTGAATCATAAAGGACGACATTGAATGATATTGGACGACGCATATTTGTGTACGGTATGTCCCAAAAAGTATTCACTACCTTACACGTAATGCACCATGTGTTTGTAGAACCATTTAGGGCAAGGAATGATAAGACTTTTTCCATTGTCATGCTAGACGGTGATGCCATATTTCCGACGAGGATCAGAATTAGGATTTTCGACTCTGACCGTGAAACTATGAGGACGATGAGATTTAAATAGCACAATCGTTGAGTAATGACCATCGGAAATGATGAAACACCAAGGATAATAACCATTAAAGAAAATACCCCTAATTCTTGCATTTTCCCGATGAGTTCTGAGCGATAAATGAAGGTCACCTTCCCATCCGCCAATTAGGAAAAAATTCTTAAATCTGATAATTTATCAGTAGGGAAAAAAAGCATTTCTTCAACGCATATTTCATTGGAAATAGGAAAGAATTAAATAGCACCCTTGACCAATCGTTTGGAACTGCCAATGGAATTCAAACTAAGGTTGAAGATGTGTTTCCAGAGTAAATATGATTGAAACTGATGACCATCTTCGGTTGTTTCCGATGAGTTGGTGGTCGATGTGTACAAACTAATAGGTTTCCCATGTCAGATCCAATTAAAGATTAGGAAAAGGACAGATAGACATTACAGTTGGCCCAATGAAGGGCTAGGAGGTTTAGAAGGATATATTGATGGCTAAAAGTGTAAAAATACTCATATACTTTGTTTTCAGGGGTATCCAACATCAAATATATATATATATATATATATATATATATGTTGTGTAAAAGTGTCTACGTGTTAAGAAAATGGAGTAAATATCACACCAGCCTTTAATTGAACAAACATTGGTTCCTTCATTATCTTTTGCTTACCCTCCTTCCACAAAAGTCCATTCTAAACTGGCTCGACCGCCTCCGGTTCATTATGGTTTCGTAGAGCACATAAGCATTGAAACACTTTTCTCTCCCTTTGGAATTTCTTCACAACCTCTGTTTTCATTTACTGTTACCATATGCACTCTCATTCTCCTTTATCTTCCTCACCTTTTCTGGAAACTCGTTCTCTGTCCCGTTCTGATTCTTACTGGAATTCTTCTTCTCACCATACTTCGATGTGGAGCAAATCAGAGATCCCAAAACGAACAACTAGAAATCGTCAGCACTCCCAAACCCGGTTTGAACCAAGAAAACAGAGCATCAGTAGATGCAGAGGAGAAAGAGGAGAGTGAGAATCTTGACATTGAAACAGAGGAATCAAATTCCCTCGAGAAAGCTTGGCATGGATCACCACTCATTTAGAAACATAATTCAAATCCCGATGGGTTTTCGAGCGGTGGCGGAACCGGGAAATTATTTTAGCCCGGGCCAAAAAATAAATATATTGAACTATTTACTAAATAAAATTGCATAACATTAAAAATTCCAAGAAAATAATAATCCACAATTAAAAATTAAAAGATAACTTAGTAAATAAAAATTCTATGACGTTTAGAATGAAATTTATTAGAAGGTGCATCACTTTAAAAATTATTTTCTTAGAAATATCACTTTCTCGAAGTTATTTTCTTCTTAAAGAAGACATTTATGCTTTTCTGTTTATCTTTACTCATTTTTTTCAACTTACAAAAAATTTGGTGAATATATATTGATGTCAATGTTAATTACTATCTTGTGTCACTAAATATTAATTCTTATAGTACTACTCAATCCATAAAGCTAACACTTAAATGCACATCCCACTTACCTCAAAACAAAATAATTGGAGAAAATAAAAGAAATATAATATGAACCCAAAAAATATTTTTTTTAAAAAATACAAATCGATTCAATTTCAAAATAAGCAAATGACTTATTATAATCTATTTTTTAAAGAGAAATTCATTATAAAATCATAAGACAACCAAATAATAAATCCAAACCAATTAAAATTAGTCATTGATCATCCTCTACATATATATAGTCATCCATTGTCAAAACTCAAGACTTTCCAGAAATCATAATCCCAAACTTTTCACTAATCAACACAATATTACCCTCATTAGAAAGATAAAAATACATAGAATAACTTTCATAAAAGGAGTGAGGTGAAAAGAAGTGATTTTGAGTACATATTTGGTCCTTAAAATGAAGATGAACAACATCGATATAAAATGATACTAATATTTTCAATAGGTATCTCAAACAAAAATTGTACTTTCCTCTTACATCCCAAAAAAAGAGTATAATTATAGAAAAGACAAAAAATTAGCTGGGGCCAAATTAGTGGCCAAAATCAAATATTATACAATACATATATATTAATACATAAGATAAGAAAAGGCCAGCTGGGGCCAAGGCCCCAGCTGGCCATAACGTGGTTCCGCCGTTGGGTTTCAGCTCAGAGTGTTTTGTCGAATCCTGGGGATAGAAGGCCTTCATTTATGGTGAATTCATTTTGGTGAATTCAAAAGTGCTAAGGTCATGTTTTTGTTGTTCATTTTGATGAATTCAATTCTCATGCGCAGGGACGGAGCTAGGATTTGGAGTTAATTGGTGCACAATTAGTGTAGGGGCTGCCCGAAATTTTTTTTTAAAGGAAAGTTTTAAATGCATTAAGATTGTATCGTTGACATTAACTTCTATAAGAATAATTATCAAATACCCTGTATGATACACTAGCAGCATATAGACAATGGATAAGGTCCATACAATGCATACTACCAATACATGAAAAGGTACAACGAGGCAAACAGATCCCCCAAAAAAAAGCTCAAATTAATTGAAAATATAAATTCTTACCAAATATTTTAATCCGTTAAGAATAAAACCTTTAGTGTTTTTTAGGTGATCTAAAACACGACTAGGTGTCCCAACTTGCAAGAGATTAACAATTATGAATGCAAACACCACCTAAAGCTAAAAGAAGTTATTTGCATACCACACTAACACCTGCCTCCTCACATTCACTAATATTCTAAGAAATTGGGGTTTAAAACTCCTCCCCGGGAAGATTATAAGCTATATAGTTTACTTAGTAAATATTCTACCTAATTAACCAAAACAACAACTAATGACAATAACTACTACTCTTCAACATTCATCTTATGCCTAGCAGAAACATGATAGCATTACGGAATACCCAATTCCTATAAGGCATGCATCTTAAGTCACTGATCAATCTAATAACATAATGAGTATAAAATGAATATTAAAATACCCACTGAAAACTAGTTAAGGGCATCATTGCAAAAACAATACATATATCTATTGACATTCGGTGAAAATTGGGGGGGGGGGGGAGAAAGCAACGTTAGAAAAACTTACCTATAGTTTGCTCAAACAATTTCCTTCAATTGATATAAAATTGTTGTTGATCATTACCGGCCAGAACCTACAACTCATACCACAAAATTCCAAAATTAGAACAGGACTAAAATGGATTCAGTGCTCCATGATTAACAATGCCAAATTTTCTTGAAGACACAGATTGAAAACCCTAACCTCGTGGAAGAAAGGCGACGGGAGTTTATGGGGGGATGCGGGACGGAGAGGGCCGGAGGGGGATCTAGAAGCACGATGGTGGACGAGAGGCCGAGATTGGAGAGCAATTGATGGCGCCATGGCGGGATCTAGAATGGAGAGGGGGATCTGGAACTGCGGAAGTGCTTGACGAGAGCGGAGGCGGAGAGTGATCGATTCGAATGGGGCAAGAAAAACGATGGAGAGACGAGAGAACGGACGATGAAATGGGGAAAGGTCGAATGGGGAAAAAACGATGGGAGAGTGAGAGAACGGACGATGAAATGGGGAAAGGGAAAAGGGAAAAGGGGAAGGGGAAAAAGAAGAAGGAGAAGACGAGATGGAGGTTCGAACCGACAACCTTAAGCTAGAGATATGAAGTTTTAACTAACTATTCTATCCATACATATTGTTACTAAATTCTCTCAATTTTTATATATATTTTTTATGGATTCACTTGCCCTCATTGGCACAAGTGTAGCTCCGTCCCTGCTCATGGGATAGAAGACCGTCAATTAAGCATCATAGAGATCAGAGTCGGAATAGGGAAAACGTCGTGGTGGGGACCGGGGACGACATTGTCTTCTTTTTTCGGTTGGGCTTTAGGAGCATAAGAAATATATGACAATTATTCTTTTTGTTTATTTGAATTCGATTAGTTTACTACATTGGGAGGAGATAGACATAGTCACAAGCTAAGCAAAAGATAATGAAATGGAAGGAACAGACGTCTGGTTTATTATTAATGGGTTTATTATTAATGCTTTTTTAAGTGCATAGGCATTTTTGCATTAAAAAAAAGTTTTTGATGTTGGGCTCTCCACGAAGATAAAGCACATGTACATTTTTACATCTTTACCTTATGACAATTGACAAACTTGCATGAAAACATGCAATTGTCACATAAAGGGTAGATTGGGCAAAAAGGCCAAAATCGAGCATTACATTGATTAGTGGATGCTGATATGGATCATCATTGAGGTGGATAAATATGATATCGGTTGGCAAAAAAAAAAAAAAAAAAAAAATTTGATCTCTATATTTTTACTGTTTTAAAATATTTGTCACTATAAAATTTTAAATTATTGTAATATAATTTTTTTTTAAAAAATCATAGTTATATATTTAATTTCATGCAATAAAAAAGTTTAGCCTATAATGATTATTGTCAATTATTAATTTTTTTATTTTAACATTTAAAATTATTTTCATTAAATTAACTTTTCTTCATAAAATTGCAATCAAGTTCCAATTAATAGAATTAAATACAATCAAGTTCCTTGAGATCATTAGATTGCAGTAGTAAAGTCCCAAGGGAGTTGATACTATCAATTCCAAATATAAAAGTACAATTTTGTCCCAATGACAAGTTTAGAACAACCAATAACAAGTTGCATAGAAATCAATGGCAAGTTTAGTTTAACCAATGACAAGTTACTTATCAACAAGTAACAACATAAAATATTAGTTGAAAAAGCAAATACAACTTACACATGTTGTTCTTTTCTTGTATCATCCCTTGTTGATTGTCTATTGTCATGTACATTCTCTTTTCCATACACATGATCACTTTTTCCATTGAATTTAATAAAATGTTCTACTCCTTCATCATCTATTGCGTCCACAAAGGTTGTTGTATCATTAAAGGTCAATGTGAATTTCATGGTACTTCCACTACTTTCTTTTCTAACAATTGATGCTACAATTGTTCTCAACTTCTCATACATAATCTTTTCCTTTATAATTTTTGTTCTAACGCTACTCTCCATAGATCACAAATCACTTCTTCTCCATTTAGAAATTGTCCCCCTATATGCAAGAAATATAATATATACTTTCTAGATGTACTTATCATCTTTTCTGCCACATTGTAGAACAAAATTGTTATTGACAACTACATAATCATCAGTAACAATTTTAGAGCACCGTATTGACCACATTTTCTAAAATCACATAACAAGGGTTATAAACACATAAAGCTTCATCCTTTCCATCCATCCTTATTTAAGAACACAAAAACATAGTACAATCTCCACAAGAATAGAGCATAAATTCAAACTGTCTCTCACACTCAATGAAACGACAACATATATCATAAGGACAATATACAATTAACAATCTTTGCATGTCTATAGTATTTATTTATGAAACTTATGTTGTTGCCATGTAACTTATCATTGATTGCCTTGCAACTTATCATTGGTTGCTTTAAACTTGTTATCTATTACTCTAAACTTTTCATTGGATGCTTTAAACTTAGTACTTTCATGCTTGGAATTAATAGCACCCAGGTCTGTTAAGACTTTACTGCAATTTGATGATTTTGAGAGGCATGATTGTAATTAATTATGTTAATTGGGACTTGGTTGTAATTTACCCTATTTTCTTTTCTAACTTGGGGTCAGCCCTAACACTATTGTATTAATTGCAACCAAACCATTTAGATAGAAAGAGCTTGAGAGGGATTGTTGATAGGACCATTGCCACCAATCATCCACCAAGTTTGCTGGCAAATAGTTAATAAAAGAAACAAACTCAATGTAGTAGTATGTAGGGGTGAGCAAGTCACCCGCAACCCGCCCAACCACCCTCGTTTGGTGAAATTTTCCTCAAATTAAACCCACCCAAATCGGGTCCGTCACGGGTATGGACTCCTGTTACCCATTTGTATTATACGGGGTGGGTCACAGGTTGAGGCATGGGTCACCCGTGCTCGCTTGTTACTCGTTTATATATTATTATTTTCCCCCCCTCAGACTTTAGACTCTGAGAGTCACGAGTGGAGACGTGGAGTCAGAGTAAATTCTCTCTTGGCCAGAGACGTAGCGTAGAGCAGGTGCAGACGTTAGTCCTGTATACTCAAGCGTGGATCTAGAAATTTTATGAAGGGTGGGCACTAGTGGTGGGGGGATTTGGGGGTTCAGGGGCAGCGGCCCTAATTTTTTTTTTAAAGAAAGTTTTAAATGCATTAAAAAAATAAAAGAATATAGACAATAAAAGAAAAAAAATATCAAAAAAAATATCCATGAAATCAAGTGAATACTGATGATGTAATAAGAGAGACAGTTATTTTACAAACCTGTCATTTAGAAAAGCAAGGCTAAGTGCTATTAGAAATGTAACTACATAAATTACAATGAAGGGTAGGCACTCAATAAGTTCAAGTACATATATTTTAATAACAAAAATAAAAATAATTACAATGTCATCATTCTAGGTCTTATTTTTGGAATTCCATCATAATTGTCTTATTATCGATGCTATCAAATACATCTTTTTCAATATAAGGTACTAAACAATCATTCAACCTTTCATCCCCCATCTGATTACAATAAAGGGTGGGCATTTAATTTAAGGGTTTGCAATCATTCAAACATGTATTAATTTAAATTTTTTTTTAAAAAAATCCAAAAATCCCCAATTCAATGGTGGGCACTTGCCCCTAGTCTTATACCTAGGTTTGCCCTTGTGTACACTCAAACGCAATTTCAATTTGAAATTTTTAAACCCTCACGGTCGCAGTTGCAGGCTTGTAGCGTGCTCACTAATCATTATCTCCAATCTCCAATCTTTGTTTCTCATCTCTCTCGGTTCCACCAACCCAGCGGCCAGCATCGATCTCCATCTTAATCTCGCTCACTATCACCGCCTCAGCCCCTCGAACCTATTCCTCTCGAGTTCGCCACCCGAAGCCGCTCGTGTGACCTCTTCTTCCGCCTCAGCCACTCGCCGCGACGTCTCCCTCTCCCTCTCGTCCTCAACAACTCCCTCTCACGCTTGCCCGATAATGTTAGTATCATTATGAGTTTTCTTGAGTTACTTTTCCATTTTTTTCCCTATTTAATATGGCCTGTTTGTATTCTTCTTGTTGTATGCATCTGTAAATTTTGACATATAATTTATGAGTTTTCTTGAATCTTGTTGTTACTGTTGTTGTCTATATCTGTATTGAAATTGATTGTTTGAGACCTCTCACTCTCGGCCCCACCATCTCTTAGCCCCACTTGTATGGGTTTGTGAATAGAAAATTTAGGTCAAATGATGAATTCACAATTTGTTAGTCAAAACTCCTTATCCCTTTTGGCCATATATCTGTGACTGTACTGGATGATGAGAATATTCCCCTTTTTGATTTTGTAGTCACAGTTTGCTGATCTGATTTTGTACTCTCAAGCTCATAATGTTAACTTTTTTTTTCTTTTTGTTGTATATGTACTGGATGATGAGAATTTTTATTTGATTATGTGTTTTTATCTTGAAATTAGCATGACACATATTTGACCAGATAATGTGCAAGGGGAAGCTCCAAGTGTTGCAGGTGAAGCTAGTAATGAAGATGTAGTCCCAACAATACAATGTATTGCTGCCCATGTTGAGAATGAGATGACGAATGAGGGACAAGATAATGATTCCCAACCTAGAAAAAAAAAAAGAAAAGGAAAGAGTCAGCTGGTGTATAGAATCATTTTACAAGGCTTCCACTAGTAGAAACAAAAGGAAAACATAGGTCAAAGTGCAACTATTGTGTAGCAACTTATGTGAGTCATCCTTTGAATGGTGGCACTAAACAATTATGGAGACATTTTGAAAGTGTCCAAACAATCCTAACAAAGCAAGCAAGCATCAAAGCTTATCCACGGTTACGAAAAATCTAACAGTGACTCATCACTTATATATATTTAGTCAAGAGCGAGGTAAAAAGGTTGTTTCTAAGTACATCATAAAGGATGAGATGCCTTTCCGAGTTGTGGAAAAGGAGGGGTTGATAGAACTTTTGCAAGAATTCCAACCTAAATTTCAAATGCCATCAAGATGGACAACTGCTAGAGATTGCTATGGCTTATATAAAGAACAAACAAATATCAGAATTGTTAATATCCTACTGATAGAATTGTTCATGGGACTTTTATGACATCAAAATTTTCTGTGGGATTTATGACATTTTCTTAGTCCCTTAGGACCTTAGAGAAAATTTCCCAATATAATAAACCTCTTTCTGAACAAAAATCTTGGTCTATGATATATTACATCCAACCCTTAATATATTAGCAAGTTTACTTTTTATTTTTTAACTAAGAAAATAAAATTATTTATTTATTTATTTTAAATTAATTTATTTGACTTAAAAACTAATATATAATCCAATAATACATTACATATGCTATGATTAAGTAATTTATTTAGTTTCATTAATCTCTCTAAAAAAGTTGATCAAGGTTTATATTAATGATAAGAGGTAGTAAATCATATGAATAGCTACCGCTCTGGTCCTTATTTAAGTCATATGAAGTTATAGAGAACCTCTTCTTTTAATGATTTGACTAAAGATTAGGTTGTAGATATAATGCAATAGAGCCATGCGATCCATATAATGCCATGCATTTACGAATCATTCTCTAATCTCTTTGTTTATTTTCTCTCTTCATGACACAAATTAAATAGGGGTGATGAAGTTGAAAAATGGTCATTAATAACCCTACAGTGACTTATATTCAATACTAAACTTTTCTCATACAAGTGATTTATAAGATAAGAACCGGAACGTAATTAGTTAACATGTCCTAATTTTATTTATATTTTTGGTGATACACATCAAAAATCAAGAAAGAATATAGAGTGAGGACATTTGAAAATGCACATGCAGAGGAGAGATGTAACAGAAAATAACATTTTAACATATTCTTATGTCTTATAAGTGCGCATATGCATTTTGATAACTAAGTATAGCAAAATAATAAATGTCTACAAGAAAATTTATAAGTCCAAATTTACATCTTAAAAGGCCGATATGCGAAAAATTTATGATACAGTTACCTTTTAATAGAAGAGGTAGTTGGGAAATTATATTTATTTCAAATTTTAAATAAATCAAAATAAAAAACTGATAAAACCACATTTGAACCGTATAAGTTTAATTTGGATAGTTTATGTTCCGGTATGGAACACAAATGTCAACACAAATGTCTCAGCCCTGGAGGCTGGTTAACTTCAATATAGGATCTGGTAGGCTTATCCAATGTTATCTATGGCACAGATAACAGTGGACAAGATGATCACTGTACACAACAGAGGTGTGGGGTGTGTGCACAGTGGGACGATATCTAATGAGTAAGGGAGAATACATGTGTACCGTTCACCGGGGTGTGCCCCTATTTATAATCAAGCCGGGTTGGTCCGACTCTCTAGGTAGCACGTTCCCATGATGTCGTGCGCTGTGCCCCCACTTCCTGCACTACTAAGGTAGTGGGGATAACCGTGGGGTAGTTGGCCTTCTATTGGGCTTGACTTGGTCTGGCCCATTTCCGAGGTCCATAACAGTTGCCTCCAAAGTCGGCTACTCGGGCTTACGAATTGCCGAGTTTTACTCCGTTGCTGGCCCCGATTTTCCAGGCCCTTATTTCTCTTAGAACCATTTTGGGTGCTAATTTCAATTGGCGTAACCGCATCCTATATTTGCGCTGAGTAGAGATTTGCACTGAGCGTTGCCGCCAATCTTATGTATTAGATCCCGACCTCGTACATTAGAACCCGACCTCGAACGTTTCCTCCAAAGCCTCGGTCTCGTCGTTTTAGGATCTTCATTCGAAGTAATCAACTTATCTCGACCGTTGTACGACTTGGTATTCGGCTTGAGGTTTTGAGCAATGATGCCGACATACCAGCAAACGTGACCGTTCGCCTAGCTAAGTGTCTTTTCGTTTGCTCGCGTCGCATCGTATAACCGTCGTTTCCGATTATAATGACACGTGCCTTCAAGCGCCGCCTTTGGTTAACGCGCCCATTAATGTCCTACGTCATATCGTCATCATAGCTTTCTAGGGTTTTTCTTTTACCCCTTCGTAACCGATGTAACGTCTCGGCTTCTAAACATCATATCTCTAGAACTCTTATAAGTGCTCCTCACACCCTTCATCATCACTTTTCTTCGTCTTCTCAACTTTGAAGAATCGTACCGGGACCTCCCTTTTCCGAATCGCTTCTTGCTCTCTCGTTCTCTTGCTTCCGGGTATTGTTTTCTCGTTGTTCTTGAAACACAAGCATGTTATAATTTGTATTTTGCTCTTTGGCCTGGGTGTTGAGGTGTTGAACGACCGTGATGACTTGTGAATTCCTCTCCAAACGAAAAAATGTCGAACGCCATTTTGAACTCGCTTGTCTGAGTTGCTTCGACACCATTTATTTTCGCTCATTCACTCCTTCTGGCTTTGAATTATTCGATGCTTTATGGTTTGCCATTCTGCATTTGAGTGATTTTAATTTGTTGAGTTCTTCACAATCTGGGCAAATTTGGGCAGTCTGGGCTATCTGGGTTTGATATGCATATATTCGTTCATGTTTTAACATGCTATATAACTTGTTCCCAAGATGGATCCAAAACCCCTACTAGTAGATATGTATGGTAATCCTATTCCAGAAGAAGATAGAGAGATTCTTGAACGCGTGCCTGGTCGAACTAAACTTTGGCTATGGTCCATTCTTCCCACGGAAGAAGAGAGGATGGAAAGTTTACTCCGATCTCGGGGAAGTGGGAGTAGGACAAGCGTACGAGTTCCTTCTTCACCCGATGCCGAACTCCCTAATTCTCCTTCACCAAGATTGTCGGCTTCTCCCGAGGTTATTCCCCCGGCTTCGAACATGGGCCCTTCTGGTCCTTGTGAGGACTGTTGCCACAAAGCGATCGAGCTTGCCCGTCATGGCCATGATAGAGAAGCCGAGTCTCTATTGGATAAATGCCGCTGCAATAAACCGACGAATACCTTGTCGCTTGGGCCCTTGCTTGTTCAAGCTCGTCCTGAAATTCCCTGTCTTATCAGGTATACTTCGTAGTTCTGATTCTGGCCTTTGTTTTTATTTTAGGTTTAAATGTCTTCACACCAAACCACTCAATCCGAGACTGGAGAGTCCGCCCCTTCCGGAGGACCTTCACGAATGCCTTCCATCAAAGACTATGCTGTGAGCAACATAGTACTTGACTGTAAGAATAAGATGTCTGGGAAAGTGCTTTCGCGGATTGTCCAAAGTGGAGAGGGGTATGATGTGTGCTTGCCTCCGGCCAGCGAGTCCGTGGCTTCGGGTCGATCCAACGATGAGTCCTGCCACTTTTTTATTTTTACAAGGATTTGATCACCTATCTCGGGGTTGAATTCCCCTTTTCGACTTCCAAATGAGCCTTCTCACCCATTTTCACCTTGCACCTTCTCGCTTACACCCCAATGGTTGGGCCGCGGCCGTTGCCTTTGAAAAGTATTGCACGACTCATAAGCTCGAGTGTTCCGTCTCGTGTTTTGTAGCTTCTTCACTCCCTTAGATATTAAGACTACTACGGACGGGGAAAAGAAATGGTTTTGTTGGACCTCACTTCGGGCGTCTCATGGTCGCAAGTTTCTTAAGCCTTTTAAAGATTCCTGGAAAGGCTTCAAAACATCTTACTTCAAAGTTATCGCAAAGCCGGGATACCCCGTGGTTTCTTCGAACACGGACATCCGGGAACTTGAGGAACGCTTCCTTTATACGGTCGAAAAGCATCATAAGTTTGACGCAAAAAGATTTTTTGGCAACTAAATCGCAATTATCCGCTGCCGAGAAGGAAACCATCAGCGCCCTTATTGCCTTAGTCCAGAAAGACAATTTGGTGGATTCGGCCGAGTACATTACACCCCGTAGGTGTTCATAGGGCTCCCCTCCCCATTTTTATTATTTTGTGCGTGCTTGGTCAGACTTTGACTTTTTTGATTGTGCTTTTCAGGTACCTCAATGGGTAAGAGACCCGAGTATCTGGATGTGGCGATTCCCGCCGCTCGTCCAACAACTCCGGGTTCAAAGCGGAAAGCTTACGGCGGAGAGCTCGATGCACCGGCTACCGCCAAGAAAACCAAAGCTCCGAAGAAGAAGAAGAACGACAATCCATCGACAAGTAAGGATATTCCTACCCCGACTTCTCCATTTCCCGAAAGATCCGGGGAATCAAGAGGCCGAAACTTTAGCCCCGATGTCCGTCCAACCATTCAGCTCCTCGTTCCTATTTTTGGGGACATAAAATACCCAACTCCCTCCGTAAGGGCATTCGTCCGCCTGACCATTGGTATGACGGGCAGACATTGTCGGAGGCGGAGACGAAAGAGTTGAAGGAGATTGAGCATGCCAACTTGAAGAATGCCGGCCTATGTCAACTTGTGGCACACCTAAAAGAGAAGGTCGGACAGAACGAGAAAGATCTGGACTTCTTTGAGGACGAGAAGAAGAAGGCCGACGAGGCATTAATTCAAGCACAGGAGGATCTGCAAGTGGCGAGAGCCGAGAAAGAAAGCCTCTCTGACGAGCTGGTTAAAGTTCGTGACACGCTGCACTTGTCCGAGTCTGAGCTTACTCGAAGGGCGCAGGTCCCCCAGAGTGACATGGAGTCCATTGCCAGATATAAAAACTTGATTGACGAGCGGCGACGGAACTCAACCGTTGTAAGCAAGCCCTCACCGCCGCTAAGGCCAATCTCGCCGTATCGAGGCGCCCTTGACGTCGCCGAGGTTAATATTTCCAAGTTAAAGGCAGGCGTTAAGGAGGCCTTCGAGAATGCCTTGGAACAAGTTCGCTTCCTGAATCCCTCGATCGATTTGAATTTAGAAGGAGTGCACATGAACGCGTACGTTGAAGACGGAATATTTATTCCGGCTCCGCTCGTGGTTGATGATGCCAGTATTGCCGAGACGGTTCAGGAAGAGGAAGCTGGCGGCCAATCTCCGTCTGTCCAACAATAGTCGGCAATTTGCCATTTTGCAACTTACAGCTTTGTCTGTAGGTTATGTAAACACTGCTTTGCCCGTGTAGGGCTTTACTTTGTAAACGTTTGATTTGACCGCTTTAATCATATGCGCTTATTTTCTATTTAGCGTCTTTCAAATTGAAGGTTTCCGACGTGATCAAGGTCAAGAAAACACTCCTTTCCTCGGTATGCCTAGTTTTGACATATTCGGCATTTAAATGGTGTATACATCGAACTTGGCGGCTATGCCGCTACATGATTTACGAAAATGGGCGTTTGCCAATTCGCACATGTTTACTTGGCCAACGTGGATAATCTGATAAACACGAATTGAGGAATTCGAGTTTCATCAATCCTATCATTTGGCTCTTTGTTGCCACGATCCCGTAAATGTGCTTACTAGGATATTTATTCTACGGCTTTTCTTCTACATGATTCATGGACTTTGGTCCATACATGTTTTCCGACTTCCTTTGAACAAATCGCGAGATAGTTTCTTTTACATGATTTATGAACTTCGGTCCATACATGTTATGCCCGACTTCCTTTGAACTTACGCGAGATAGTTTCTTTTACATGATTTATGAACTTTGGTCCATACATGTTATGCTTGATTTCCTTTGAACAAGTTGCGGAATACGGTACTAATGCCCGTCCTTTTGATTCATTCAATATTCGGCTTTACATCAAGGATTCGATTCCGTAGGAATTAGATACATATTCACGATGAAGTAAGCCCGAAAGTCAAGTTAATAGAGGAAAATACTGAAATTAACGAAAACAAAGCATTGAAAACAAACGAGTGCATCGACATCGATAATCGCTATAGTAAGCCTTAAGTTTGTCGGCATTCCAAGTCCTTTTGATTGCTTCCCCTTCCAAAGTGATTCTAACACATAAGCACCGTTTCCGAGTTCATGTCGGATGCGGTAAGGTCCTTCCCAATTTGCGCGAGCTTCCGTCTCGGGCATTTCTGTTGCCTATATCGGCCCTTCGCAGCACCAAGTCATCCTTGTTGAAGGAACGGGGATTAATCTTCTTATTGAACCGAGCCGCGACGAGTTGCTTTGTGGCTAAGTCTCGCAAGTGAGCCGTGGTTCTAACTTCGTCGATCGGATCTAGCTCGACCGCGATAGCCTCGTTATTTTCCCCGCCCTTGCTCTGCGAAGTTGTCGCTTTTCTCCATGAGGGTTCGCCGATTTCTACCGGAATCATGGCCTCACAGCCGTACGTCAGCCTGAACGGCGTCTCTCCTGTGGATGTTTGAACTGTGGTCCGATAACCCCATAAGACTGCATAGAGATGTTCCACCCAACTTTCCCGTTCCTCGGTCATTCGCTTTTTAAGTCCGTTGACGATGACTTTGTTCGCTGCCTCAGCTTGTCCGTTGGATTGTGGGTGTTCCACGGAAGCGAAATGATGCTTCACATTAAGGGCGGACATCATTTGCTTGGAAGCCTCTGTCCATGAATTGTGTTCCATTGTCCCGTGACTATTTCTCGGGATCCCAAATCGCGATATAACATTCCTTTGTAGGAATTTACGTACTCTAGCCAAGGTGATGGTCGCGGAGGTTCGGCTTCGATCCACTTAGTAAAGTAATCGATCGACGATCGGCCACTTCAATTGGCCCTGAGCTGGTTTAAACGGTCCCAACAAGTCCATGCCCCATTTGTAGAATGGCCATGGAGCCGTGATCTGCGTCAACTCGGATGGTGGAACCCACAATATCTTGCTGTGCTTACGCAACTACCGCATCTCCGAACATGATATTTAGCATCTTGCGCCATTGTAGGCCAATAATATCCGCTTTGAACGCTTTACGGGCCAAAGCTTTCGCCCCTATGTGCTGTCCATTTATGCCTTCGTGGATTTCTGCCAAAACGTATTGAGCCTGATCTTCGTTGAGACATTTAGCCATGGGGGAATGCACGCCTTTACGATACAACTGATCGTTCACCATCACATAGGTGGCCACTGTTCTGACTAGAGTTCTTGATTCGGCCGCATCCTGCGGGGTTATCCCCCTTTCCGGATAATCGCAATCGGTTTTCTCCAATCCCCGAATCGAAATCGCATCACGCAACTTGGTTCCGTGAGGTTCTGCTGACAATTGTGCGGAGATTTCCGGCACTTCGTGCTAGCTAGCTTCGAGAGAATGTCGGCCCTCGTATTTTCTCGCCCGAGGAATGTGCGCCACCGTCACCTCGTCAAAATATGTCATAATGTCTTTTACCTTTGTCAAGTATTTAGCTAAGAGGGGCCCCCTCACTTGATAGGTCCCTTGGATTTGGGAAGCGACCAGCTGAGAGTCCGTTGATACGTGCACTTGCCGAGCTCCGTTTTCTTTAGCTCGCAACCGAACCCTAAGAATGAGGGCCTCATATTCCGCCCGATTATTCGATGTTGGGAAATCAAGTCGGAGAGATAATTCCATCGCCACGCCTTCGGGGCTTTCCACAATAACTCCGGCACCACCTCCCTTTATGTTAGACGATCCGTCCACGAACACTTTCCATGGTTCGGTTCCGTCTTCTCATTCTCGAACCGAGGTTAGCTCCACTAAGAAATCAGCCAAAGCTTGTGACTTGATTGCTGCCGGGCCTCATAAGTGATATCAAACTCGGACAATTCAATTGCCCAAGCTATCATCCCGCCCCAAGTCCGGTTTATGTAAAACTTGTCGGATGGGTTGATTCGTTCTTACCACGATCGAATGGCCAAGGAAATAATGGCGAAGTCGTCTTGCCGTCGTTAATAGTGCAAAGGCCATTTTCTCCGGTTCGATACCTCAACTCGGAACCTTGTAGAGCCCGACTAACGAAGTATACCGGAGCCGCCCGTCTTCGCATCTCGAACTAAAACCGCGCTTCCTGCTTTTTCCCCAACTGACAAATACAGCAACAATTTCTCCCCGACTTCTGGCCGGGATAACACTGGCGGAGATGCTAAGCATTGCTTTATTCTGTCAAACGCTTCTTCACACTCCGAGTTCCATCCTTCCTGAGCTTCCTTCTTCAAGAGCTTAAAGAATGGGAGGGATTTTTCTGCTGACTTGGGCAAGAACCTTGTCAAGGCTGCCAATCGCCCTGTCAACTGTTGCAATTCTTTCTTGTTTTCTGGGGGTTTCATTTCCATCACGGCCCTGCATTTTTCGGGGTTAGCTTCAATGCCTCGGTTAGTCAAGAGAAAACCCAAGAATTTTCCTGACGGAACTCCGAAAGCACACTTTGTCGGATTCAACCGAATTCGATGCTTCCTCAATTTTTCGAAAGTTTGTTGTAGATCATGAACATGGTCGTTCTGCTCTTTAGATTTAACTATCATATCATCAATGTAGACTTCCACGTTTTTCCCCAGCTGATCCGAAAAGACTTTTGTCATCATTCTCTGATAAGTCGCCCCCGCGTTCTTGAGGCCAAAAGGCATCACATTATAGCAATAATTCGCATTGTCCGTGATAAATGCCATTTTCTCTTGATCATCGGGATGCATGGCGATCTGGTTGTATCCCGAGTATGCGTCCATGAATGACAAAAGTTGAAAGCCCAACCAATTGGTCAATGTTGGGCATGGGAAATGCATCCTTGGGACATACCTTATTTAAATCTTTGTAGTCCGTACATACGCGCCATTTGCCGTTCGGCTTTTTGACCATGACCACGTTAGACAACCACGTCGTGTATTGCACTTCCCTAATAAATCCGGGTAAGTAACTCCCGGACATGTGCTTCCAAGGCTTTACCTCGGTCCGCACCCTGTTTCCTCTTTTTCTGAGCTACCGGGTTTGACCCATGGTGGATGGCCAATTTGTGACAACAAAACTCGGGGTCAATTCCAGGAATTTCAGATGGCGTCCATGCAAATACGTCTTTGTTTGCTCACAGGAACAACTCCAATTTTGCTCGTATCTCGGAATCCAAGGTCTTCCCGACTTTGGTGGTCTGCTCTGGTTCATCTCCCAGGATGAACTCTTCTGTTTCTTCATTAGGTTCGGACCTTTGCATCTTGTCCTCTTCCCTCAGGTCTAACTCTACTATGTAAACAGACTTATTATTCACCTTCCTTTCACCTTCCTTGGCAGGTTTCATCTTTGGAGCTTTGCTTTCCTTCACCGCTTCGAAGTAACATTGCCGAGAGTCTCTTTGATCTCCTTTAACGGTAACGACCTGATTCTCTCTGTCATAAAATCTCAACTTCTGGTGATTAGACGATACCAGCATGTTCCAGTCATGGATAGTCGGTCGTCCGAGAATAATATTGTAGGGAGACGGGAAGTCGGCCACAACGAAACGGACTATCTCTGACTTGAACGCCTCTTTCGTCCCCAATGTCAATTTGAGGTCGATGTATCCCTTTGGACGGGTGTCTTCTCCATTAAAGCCTGTTAGGGTGGTCCTACATGGTTTGAGGTCTTCCGACCGAACCGCATGCGTTTAAACGCATCCCGGAGGATTATGTCCACCGCGCTTCCATTATCTATAAAAATCTTCTTAACTAGGCAATCTTTGACGATTCCGGTTATGACGAGCCCGTCATGGTGTCCGCATGACATCCTCCAAGTCTTCTTCAAGAAACCCGAGCATTGGAAAATTTGGTTTTGCGAGACTCCCTTTTAAATCTCGGACGGTCAACTACGGATAGAACCTCTTTCAAGTATTTTTTTCTTTGATTGGTGGAATCTCCTCCTCCGCTCGAAACCTCCAACAATCCCATTGCGGTCATATTTTGACTCGGGATACTCATCATGTGCTTCTCTTCCTTTTTTCTCGTTCTCGTCTTCTCTTTTCGGCCGGCGGACTTTTACTTCGTTCTCCTCCGCTTGCCCCGCCGCCCTTGCGTTTGGATCGATATTTACGAAGCTTTCCTCTCGGATGAATTTCTCGATGGCGTCCCTCAAATCCCAACGGACATCCGTTTGTATGTCCGTGTTGGTCATGAAATTCACAATATCGGGACTTGTCCAGGGTATGCTCATTCCGCGCGGCGTGGTCGTTCTACTTTTTTCATCTCGGTCAAGGAGACTTCCTTCCAAACTGGGCCCGAGATACTTTTAGTGGAGCGTATCGGTCATATCTTCCTTCGCTTCTTCGAGGTTTAGCATCCCTTCGTCCTCGGGATTCTTGTCTGTTCGGGTTGTATCGTTCCTTCATTCGGGAGATGGACTCCTCCGCTTGTCCCGTGGTGCATGGCTCATAATATCCATCTTTCCAGCTCTATGTACGTCTTTGATCGATCTCGGAATTACGCCGACGTTTTGGGACGTCGCTTTACGGCCGATTTCTTCAAACGTGAGGATTTGTCCAGCCGCCTATGATGCAATGCAAATGTACATCTTCCTTTAACCCCGGCACTTGTATTGCCGTGTCCTTAAAGCGATCCAAATACTTTTGCACCGATTCCCGGGTGATTGCTTCACCCGATCTAATTGGAACTCGGTTTGGGTTGCTTCCTACTCGTGGCGAAGTTGAGCAGGAATTTGTTCTCCAAATCCTTCGAGTCCGGGATTGAGTTTTCTGGCAAGGTGTTGAACCAGATTTGGGCTGGTCCACGTAGCGTTCCCGCAAACAACCGGGGTACCACGGGCCCCAAATACCCTTTGACCATGATCTCCATTTTGAAATTGCCCACGTGCACTTGTGGGTCCCGGGTTCCATCGTATTTCGGAAATCTTTGGTGTGTAGGCCTCTTGGGTAAGGCGCGGCCATTATTTTGGCCGTGAATGGAGTCGCTACTTTCTCCTCCTCATCTGAGCTTGCATCCGATGACGGCGACGCCACGTCTTTTTTAGAGAGGTTTTGCCGTTGGAGCTTCTCTTTGTCTTTTTCGACGTTCCGGCCGACGATCGTTCCTTTCGAGCTTGTCGGTGTTGTCGTGATTAGCCACTATCCGATCTTGTTTTTTTCTTGCTTCTGGCTTCCCGTGTATCATCCCCCATCTCGGGAATGTCTTCTTCATGATCCGTCTGTGACGTCCCAATATTCCGAGATGTTGGGATGCCATTTTGGCTCGGGTCCACATGGCTTTTTCCTGCGTTGCCGTCATGATCCTTGTTTTGTCCCGCGTGATGTCCGACTAATTTCCCCGAATTCTTCTTCACGGCGGACATCTCTTCTCTCATAATCCGGACGTCCTCCTCCCTTTGTAACCGATTCCGTGTCTCCATCTCGTCTATTCTATCCAATACGGAGCCAAGGGTGTTTCGTAATAGCTGAATATCGGGGTCGACCACTTCAAGGGTTTTGGTTTGCCGGATAGCGACATCTTCAGAGGGTTGAGATTTTGCCGTGTCCGATGTCTCCGCTTCGGTTTCTACCAACACCTGTTCTTTGTCCGGGTTCATCGGGCCCCCCCGTTGCGATGTTTGTCCTTCGTGTTGTTTTGGTTGTTCTTCTGGCAATTGATTTTGCCGAGTTGTTGTACCACGTCCTCTTGTATTCGCCATTTGTTATGATAGGTTCGTGGCTTTATGGTATGAGATTCGAAGTTTACTCGTCCCCACGGACGGCGCCAATGTTCCGGTATGGAACACAAATGTCAACACAAATGTCTCAGCCCTGGAGGCTGGTTAACTTCAATATAGGATCTGGTAGGCTTATCCAATGTTATCTATGGCACGGAGATAACGGTGGACAAGATGATCATTGTACACAACGAGAGGTGTGGTGTGTGTGCACAGTGGGACGATATCTAATGAGTAAGGGAGAATACGTGTGTACCGTTCACCGGGGTGTGCCCCTATTTATAATCAAGCCGGGTTGGTCCGACTCTCTAGGTAGCACGTTCCCATGATGTCGTGCGCTGTGCCCCCACTTCCTGCACTACTAAGGTAGTGGGGATAACCGTGGGGTAGTTGGCCTTCTATTGGGCTTGACTTGGTCTGGCCCATTTCCGAGGTCCATAACAGTTTAAATTTATGATACCCGTTTATTTAAATATTTTTAGTTCATTGATGACTGATTCCAATTTCATTTGAATTTGGATATTTTGTTCAAGATTTCAAGTAATTTTCCATGCCATGGCTTCATCTACGTTTAAATGTTGGCGCACAGTTCATCAGTTTCCCTATGCGGCTGCCGAGCACTCCCTCTTTGTCCGTTTTATAAGATGTCTTCTATAAGGTATTTTCAGTTCTTTTTATTACACATTTTTATGGTTTCCACAACAAGGGAGACTTAATTCTTTTTCAAAAAGTATCAACTATATGGATCAAATGACGTCATTAAACTCTATCATAAAAACAAATTTCAGGATAAATTGTTAATTAAAAAACTTCACTCAATAAAATCATTAAGGATTCTTGTCGGTATTCCTCTACACCTTTTAAATAGGCTCCAAACTACTTGATATACTATCTTCAATGACATATCCAATGGCATTTTCTGTTCAAACCACCTTAAACGATTTTCTACCATTTTTTTTTTTTTTCTCAAGAGGAGCCATTCCCAAGAGTCTCACCCTTTCTTGTATAAATTCTTTATGAATCTTATCTTTTTACGTATGACCACATATCTATCTTAACATCCTCATTTCAACTACCTTATTTTGATAGTTTTAATGAGCATTAAATATATGTTTTTTTTCAAATATGCTCATATTTAATAAAGGTAGTGATATGGAATAGAAATTAATATGATGTTTGAGTTTAATGTGATTAAATATGGCAATATTGAAAATCACTTAAATTTTATAACAAATTTAATTATTTTTATTATTTTTATTGGTACTGTAATTAGTTAGAAACATCTTATAAAATAAACATTAGGGGACTACCCCATCTCCTAGTGCGTTTAAACTTCTACGTAGAAAAGGTATTTGATAACTGATTCATACGGTTTTATTATTAGAGCAACGGATACAACATAGGGAGCTATTTAATGTAATGCAAAAGAAAATAATACAAATGATGAAAATACTTAAGTAGGAGGAAAGAACGACAAGCATATGGTAGTAAGTAAATTAGCTATCCTGGATGGAAACTAATGGAAGTTGGCCTCCATATATCTCTGGGATTTGGCTTTCGTCTATTTCCTCCATTAATGTTGACTTGATCTTACTCTTCTCCACAAAGATTATCTGCACGCATAACCACCATCATCATCATCACATGCTCGTTATTAATATTTCTCATACACGTAAATTATTCAATAAGTTCAAAGATTTGAAATGCTACCTTCTTTTTGGTTTTGTTATCTATGAAGGGATATATCATCTTCCAAACTGTCATAAATATGGAGGACGCATGCACTATAAACAACTTCCCCAATCTTTCTGGGAAGTAATCCTGAAAACCCAAACAAAAACAAACAAAAGAAATTCAGAGAATGATAGGGAGATCCTGCTGATAAAGAAAAGCCCTGTTCATTCCATGAGTATTGAGTCCTCAGCTTGTATGAATGTTTTTAGATATCGTTAATGTTTAATTTTTGCAATTATTAAAATAAATAAAAACTAATTATAGCCCTTTTTGGGATGGTGGTGGACAATATCTATCATGTTTTTTATAATTATTATTTAATAATATGTGGCCTTTGATTTTTTTTTTTTTCCTTTTATATGTAGGAACACAAAAGCTACTTTGTATTCCTAAAATTATTATTTTTCATTTGATCAAGAGTTTCCTTTAAAGGCTTATAGGGTAAAGGTTTTTCATCCCTCCTAACGATCTGGAATTTGAACTTGTACTCTTCTTTTCATGGGTGAAACCACTTGGTACCTCAATCAACAGCCTGTTTGTTTCTTAAAATTATTTTAATCATTCAACTTTTTTAGTTTGTGTATACCTGCAAAATAGAAAGAGCAGCTAAATATCCACGAACGTCACTGTTTGCATATCTCCAACCTTTAAGATCTGCAACGGCTACAAACTTTTCTTGTCCCGGCGGTATCCTAATACGTCAAATTATTCCCCAATTAACAGACTTAATTAGTTACATAGTTATCATAGTTAGTTAGACCAACTTAATTAGTTCAGCACATTTATACATATTAGATAGAGTTAGAAGTGATGAGCTGCCCTGTCGTAGCTATCTGGCACATTATATAAGTGTGTATGTACAGGACTTGGCCTACATGCTTTGCGGAACTAGGGGAAAATCTATATGGGGTCTTTTTAACAGAAAAAATCCCAAAAAATGCTTAAAGATTCTGAAAGTCTCCTAGAAAAGGCCCAGGGCCTTTTCTAGTATCATTAAAACTTTAGTTGTTAACGAGGCTGATATAGTTGTTAACGGGTAGGTCATTAACAACTATATCAGTCCCGTTAACAACTATATCGACTGTTAACAATTATATCACCCGTTAACAACTAACGTTTTAATGAAATTATACTAAAAAAGGCCTTGGGGCCTTTTCTGAGATTTTCAGAATCTTTGGGCTTTTTTTGGTGATTTTTGTTAAAAGGGCCCCGATATGAATTTTCCCCGAACCAGTCCCCTGCCATCCGCTGCTTCAAATGGCACCGTTTTTAACGCAAAACACACACCTGGTCCCTTTTTATTAAAAAAATAAAAATTTCATGGCACTGTCGGATTATAGAAAGATATTTCAGGATATTAAATGATACTGAAAAAATTCTTCATGATATTGAAAAATTATTTTAGGATCTTGAAAAAAATATTTTAGAGCATTGAAAAAATAATTTATGATATTAAAAAAATTAACTAGGATCTTGAAAAAATATTTCAAGTATGGACTACTATTAAAAATATAGTTTAGGATTTTCTTGAAGATCCTAATTTTTTTTTTAAAATCATGAATTATTTTTTCAATATCCCGTATCCTTTTGATACCAAATCCCCGAAATATTTTTTCAAAATCTTAAATAATTTTTCAAAATCATGAAATATTTTTTCAATAACATTCAGTATCCTGAATTATCTTTTTACTACTAGGCAATTCCATGAAATATATATATATAAAAGGGACCATGTGTGTGTTTTGCACCAAAAACAGCCGTGTTTGAAGCAGCGGATGGCAGCAGACCTGGTTCTGCAAAGAATGTAAGCCAAATGCGTATGTACAGAGCATTTGTTTCTAATGAAATCAGAATTATTTTCCCCAATTTGTGTTACCAATATTCAACCAAGCTCATATGCGAAATTCAAAATTATAATGCAAATTCAATAGATATAAGATAAAAGGGTTACCTTGAAATCACTTTATCAAGAACATAGGCCACCAGCCCTGCATCCACAAGAAGTTGCTCGTCTCAATGAGAAATTTACAGCCGAAGTTGAAACAATGAAATCATGTAATGTGGAAAATAAACAAAAACAAAGAAACATACGTTTGAATTCATCGAGGCCATCTGGGTTTTGATAATGTTTGGCCCCAAATACAACTCCTGTAGGTCGTCCTTTCTTATCGACTCCTTGCATGTAAACCTTCTCTTGGGCTAACTCATTGGGAATCTCTGATTCAGATATGAACCCATTTGGAACAAATGATCGTCTCCATTTCAAGTATTTGAGAAACATTGCTGAAGATTTCTCTATGTCTAAATCACGAGCACGCAAGAATCTCCTTATCATCAGATCATCTGCTTCCTGAAATATTATTTTACCCGTAATACATGAAGCATGTAGATTCTCAACTTCTCGCAAAATATATAAGCACCAGACTAATTAATGAATCATATTTCTACAAATAACTCCCCATCTTATTCAAGGGACAACTATTAATTAATACTGAAAAAGATGTATGATACTAAATATATAGTTTTAAGTTTGAATTAACTGGGAAGCACAAGTTGCGAATGAAGTAATCGTGCCAATTTCAGATTAGCTGAAACCTCTATATGAGAATTCATACAATGACGATGGTAATCGAATAAGAATTTGGTGGTGATCTTGAAAATTGGTGGCCTAAAACAGAAAGGGGGAGAGGAAATGGTTACCTTAGCGGAGGGATCCTTGGCTTCAACGACAGCTCTCATGAGAGGGATCTTGGTGAGCTCAGCTGGAGTGCTGTTTCCGGCGTCGTCTCCGACTAACACTTGTGGATTTGCTTCTGCATCCTCATAATTGGTCGAATCTTCTTCGGACTCCGATGTGGATGACGACTTGTTAGGATTCTTGTCCTCCTTCTCTGCCTCCATTGCTGAAGAATCGCTGCTTCCACAGGTTCTTTGGTGTTTGGTCTCTCTGTCTGAATCGCAGAGAGAGAGAGAGAGAGAGAGTCTTCAAGAGGCTGGAAGGTGCTAAGTGTGTGAGACTCTCTGCTAAAGCAAATCTGGTAGTGGCTGAGATCAAAGCTGGCCTTTAAATAAAACGAATCATGCATGGGTAGGAATAATTAAATAATTAAAATATAAAACAAATCCTCAAATTCAATGCTTGAATTATTGTTTTTTTTTTTTTTTGTCAAAGGATATCAATATATATTAATACTGCAAATAGAGACAATATATGAAAATAAACTGAAGATAAAATACGAACAAAGGCAAATTAACAATAACAAAATAAGTTAAATAAGAGAACAATCAATCACCACACAATAAAGAGTTAAGAGTAAAAGTAGAATTATGGACAAATCTAGCCTCCTCGATATTTAAGGTTAATGATGATATGAAAGAAAGTGTTAGTTGTAAAATCCACCCTAAAGGATACACCTCCTTATAAGAATTAGCTGCAATTAAAGTAGCTGCACAGATACCTATCTTGGAGTAAAGATCAAAGAAAATCCAACCTTAGAAGAAAGAAAACCCATGATATTTTGTAGAACACTACTTCTGCTCCTCCATTCAGGCAAATATAATGACCTCGACCATACATCAAATAACACCTCTTGAAATCTTCCATCCAAAAATGCAGATCCGAGCCACCAGATGATAATCGGATCTAATAATGTTCAAACAATCATCTAATCAAGAGGATTTAAACTCAGAATTACCTGAGAAAACAAGAACATCACCACAAAACCCATGATAAAAAAGAGAAGTACAAGACAGATAGCTTTCACCTCCAAAAACAGATTTGGAGAAGGAGAGGGAAAAACTCACCACAAATATGAGAGAAGGCTACAATCGACAGAACTCAGAGGGAGAAGACCGCAGCTGAAAGATATGGACTCCAATCTACCTCTAACCCATCTGTGGTATGAAATGATACTTACCGATAGCTTGTGATGGAGACACAAACCGCCGGCGAGAGGAGCTAAAGATGGGGAGGAAAGTGTCGGTAGAGAAGAGAGATTGTTTTATCTCGTTCAATTAGATGAGATTGTTATGTGCTAAAGTTCTCACGACTCATGATCTAAACTCATACCTAGACTCAGTATTATAAATTCACTAGATTAATTATTAAATATGTATTGATAGTGAATAATTAAAATATAAAATATCATAATTTGATTTAAATATATTTAAATTTAAATAATTGAAATTAACTCTATCAACATTCATAATTTATCCTACTCAAAATAAAATTCATATATATAAAACTAATAAGCATTGAGTAGGAATAAATAAAAAAAAAAATTAGCACAAGTTTTAAAGGTGGGTTAACAAGATTTGTAAGTTAAGAATTTTAAAACAATAAATTCACAACTCAAGAGTTTGATAATGTCTTTTATCTCTTTTATAAGAATTAGTTGGAGAGATGGATTTGATCGTGAGCATAAAATCTTAATCTATTTTTCTTTTTTATTTATCATTTTCTCAAATTAAATTACCCTCCTCAAAAAATACTACTCCTTCTTATTCTTTATATGAAAACTAACACTACAAACTAGATCTTTCTATTGAGGACCAACGCTAGTAATATATAATCCTAAATTTGGTACAAGATGAGTATATTACTTTGATTGAAAGAGGCAAGCCGAAGCTTGAAAAGTTTGAGGAGGATACTAGACCATAAAGTCTAGTCCTTCATACAATACCAGAAATAAACTAGCAATTACAAGCCAATTGGTCTTTTAAAACCATATGAAGACATCCTCTTGGAATTGTGGGGATCGTAACCACGTCAACAAGCGTCGGTAGCGTCATGGCCCGACTTGGCCATATAGTCTCGCACAAGAAATGTTGTCTCTTGTCGTATGGCGGATCTCCACGTTCCTCTTGGAGAAGAAGATCACGAATCTCACCAATGATGTCTCTAAGTGGGTGATCCGCATAGTAGTCTCTCATAATGTTGTTGACGGCATCGAGAGAATCAGAATATAGGATGACTCTCTGAAGGCCCATCCGACGGCCCATGGTTAGCCTGGTCATGATAGCACGTAGCTCCACTTCGATAACAGAACGGGTTCCAAGGAATTTGTGGAATCCCATCAACCAATGGCCCTAAGAATTTCTAATCACTCCTCCACATGCTGCTTGGTGTTGATGACGCATTGATCCGTCTACATCCATGCGAACCGCGTTTGTGGGAGGAGGGGTCCAAATCTTCTCTTCGAACCTATCTAGATGGAAAATTTGATGAGTTAGAGATTGATTAGCTGTATTTTCCATCAGAAGGTAATGACACAAGTGTAACATCTCCCTGGTATCCGTGTTTTCACCTTGGAACAGTAATTTGCATCTAGTAGTCCAAAGGATCCAGCACCCCAAACTGAAGACTCTTGACCAAGAGAAGTCCCAAAATCTCCCTTTTCCAGGGTTGTGATTCGTGTTCCAATTGAGCCAAACCTGCAAAAAAACTGAGAAAGAAAGTTAGATTGTAAAATTTGTTTCACAAGTTTTTTGCTTGCTCACAGTCCCTGATTACATGAAGCATGCTTTCCTCACTGATACAAGGGAATGGGCAAAGATTCTCCTTTGTAAATCCTCTTCTAGCTCTGAGGGAGTTTGTGACAAGTCTTTCGTGGCCAACTTGCCACATGAAAAATTTGACTTTTTCAGGGATTTTCCATTTCCAAATCAGCGTTCAGAAGTTATTAACATTCACTCCTCCTCGATTAGACAAATAAAGATAAGCAGATTTGACGGAGAAACAGCCATCTTTTGCAGCTCTCCAAGTCAAACAATCAGGAAGACTATTATAGGGGGTGCATTCTGGAGATAGTGATAAGTATATATTTTATGAGAATTAGTTGGATTTATTGATATTATATATCTATTTAATTAGGATAAAAAGATATTTTGATATAAAATCTACTTATTTCCTATTATATTTTGCATGAAATATTAGCCGATTTGGAAAGAAGTAGAAAAAGCAATTAATAGGATATGCAATCACCAAACTCGGTGGTCCCACTCTCCCAAAAATAGAAACAAAATCAATTGCGTGATCTCGGTGGAGTTCATTACAAGATATAAGATATCTTTTTAATAAGAAAAGGGGAATCAAATGACCCAAGGCTAAGTTATATTTAGGTTATATATATGAAGAAAGGAAGAAGAAAGAAAAAGCAGATCGGGGACGCAGAACAAGAAGGAACGAGGAAGCAGAGGAGTAAGGGCTGAGCGTTTCGGTTCTCTTCATCATCTCCATGGAAGGATGGAAGGACTGCGGAGGCGACGAAGAAATTTTCTTTCCTTTCTCTCTCTCTTTATTCTTTGAACCTGAGTTCTTATCTTTTTGTTATGGATTTTATTAGAGCCATGTTTGGCTAGTTGATTTTGCAACCTAAAGGACCTATGAACTTGTGGGTGAATTGAATTTTGTTTTCATTATTTAGTTAAATTTGATATTAATTTTGATTACTTAATCTTGGTTAGTTTTATCTATTTAGTGATTGGCCATCATTAAATATGATTTTGAGCATTAGGATTTACCTTGACGAAGGGGATTTTAATTAGGCTCTGAGATTAAGTAATATGGGATTAGATTACGATTTAATTTGTAGTTAGGATAGACATATACCTAATAGCTCCATATAATTTTTGAAGAGTGTGTTCGATTTTTTTTGCCTCTTGAGTAACTATGTTAGACATAACAAGTTATATTCAAGAGAAGGTTGTAAGTGAACCGAGAGGCACTTATAACTATTTATACTCGAGATTAACAAAATTGATATTAAAGCTAATTAAATTAGTGAAAACAAGGTTTATGGAGCTAATAAGGGATTAGTGACTCTGGGTTGCTCATTTGATTATTGTGGTAGTTTTCTTATTTTTATTTTAGTTTTGATTTTCTTTTCCTTTATCTTAATTAAATTCAATTTGTTTTGTTCAACTTAAACGAAATTGTAAAATTAATACTTAACTAAAGTTGTGATACTAAGTCCTCATGGGAACGATACTTTTCTTATCATTTTATTACTTAATACGGCCCGTGCACTTGCGAAGTTTATAGGCTATAAAACTTTGCCCTATCAGATAGTATTAATGATTGAGGTATGCAGAATGCCCTGCCACCTATTAATGTCCCATCTTCCATTAGCCGAAAGATGGTCTTTCACCGTTTCTCTTTCATTAACCAAGGACGGGTTCGGAACAAAGGCTATAAGAGGTCGATCAAGAGGAAGCCAAAGATCGTGCCAGAACTTTGTTTCCGCACCATTGTTAACCTTTTTCCCAACTCTGGCAATAAACTTATCCCAAACTTCGACAATCGCCTTCCAAGTGGAGGATGAGTTTCTCTTCTTAGAGACAGAGGGCACAAAAAGATTGCCACAATTATATTTCGACCAAAGGCATTGAACCCACAAAGCGTGTTTGTTCATCAAAAGATTCCAATAGAGTTTCATAATAAAGGCCTTATTCTGGCGACGAAGATTTTTGAATCCAAGACCCCTTTGCTTCTTGGCTTGAGTGATTTTATCCCAAGCAATAAGATGCATTTTTTTCACCTCTTCTTCTTGAGACCAAAGAAATTTTCTTGAGATCTTATCTAATTCATTGATAGTACAAATCAGGAGGAGGGTTGACTGCATACAGTAGCTGGGAAGGGAGGATAACACAGACTTAATCAGCAGTGAGCGGCCAGCAATAGTCAAAAATTTGCTTTTCCACATCAAAAGCTTCTTCCGAGCCTTTTGAACAATTGGTTGGTAAGTAGCTTTCGTAATTCTCTTATGAATAATTGGCACCGCCAAGTATTTCCCCAGATCAGAAGTGATTCCTATCCCAAGCAACTGACTTAGTTCGAGGGCTCTATTGAAGTTAACATTTTTGGAACAAAACATTCGGGATTTAGCAAGATTGATTTTGTGGCCTGAAACCTCACAAAAGCTCGGCATCACTTTTTGAACTTCAGCCATTTGGTTGGGGGAGGCTTCGATGAAAAAAGGATTAGGTCATCAGCAAAGAAAAGATGGGAAATATGGGGCCCGCCTCTTTTGAAGGAGAACGGTTTCCATCGCCAAGCATCGCACTCAGCTTTAATTAGGTGCCCCAGACGTTCCATACAAAGGACAAGTATATACGGGCTCAATGGGTCACCTTGCTTGACTCCTCTTGAAGGGGTGAAACTAGGACTTTCGTCTCCGTTCCAGAGAATAGACATAGAATTAGTGGAGATACAGGCCATTATCGATCAGTGAGATTATCTTTCAGCTTTAGGCGAAGAAGAGTGTTCTTGATGAAACCCCAATCCAGTCTGTCAAAAGCTTTTTCCATATCAATCTTGATAGCAACAAATCCTTTCATTCGACCCTTCTTTCTCATGGAGTGAATGATCTCTTGGGCGATTAAAATGTTGTCACAACTGGACCTGTTAGCAATAAAGCTGCATTGCTCAGGACTTATAAGCTAGGGCATGACTTTTCTAAACCTATTCGCCAAGATTTTTGTGATGATTTTGAAGCTTACATTACATAAAGAAATAGGACAAAAATCTCTTAGCGTAAAGGGGTTATCGACCTTAGAGATAAGAACAACCTTGGACTTATTAATACTAGCCATACTGGAGGGGTTGCTGAAGCATTCTTCAATGAGCTCACATATTTTGGTGCCCATTATGTTCCAATGGGTCTGGAAAAAGTGGGCTTGAAGACCATCAGGACCTGGAGCTTTGAAAGCGCCCATAACAAAAGCTGCGTTTTTTATTTCAAGGCTGGTAACTTTTCTCGACATCTAGATCGCAAGTGTTAATGATGGGAAAGTTAGAAGACCACTCGTTCGGGTTTTTCACAGAAACATCACGAGAATAAAGATTTAAGAAGTAGTAATAAGCCATCATTTTCGTCGTATCGTGATGACGTGATCCTCTATCCACTCCCCTGCATCGTTTTGAATGGCTCCAATTTTCTTCTTTTTCCTTTTAATCATTGTTGAGGCATGGAAGAACCGCGTATTCCTATCCCCTCCTTGAAGCCATTTACATCTGAATTTTTGGAACCAGGTGATTTCCTCTTGGGTAGCCACCTTGTGGTATTCTTCCCATAATTTTTTTCTCCAACCTAAAGAGACCAGTCTACAGATTTTTTTCTCCTGCATCTATCAATTCCCATAATCTATCTCCTATGCATGAGTATATTAATAGCTTCAACTTTGAAATTCATTGTTCAAATTTTTATATTGACAACTTTAAAATTCTTATTTTTAATATTTACAACTTTAATATTTTTAAAACCCTTGTCATTTCTCCCAATTTAAAACCTAATTCATTTATGATAGTACTTTCCCTAGTCTTTATTATATAGCGAACTAACAAGTGTATCTGGTTATTTTTATAAGGTATTTGTTTATTTCCAAAGCATTAAAATTGTTTTTCATATATGCCTATAATTAATAAGGAAAGTGAGTGAGAGTAATAATTAATATGATATTAGAGTTTAATGCAATTAGTGAGGGTAATATTATAAGTTACTTAAATTTTAGGATAAATTTTATAAATTTAAATATTTTTATTGGTTTGTGAGAATTATTAATTAATATCTTATAATGAGGACTAAAAAGAGTGGAAGCATTTATGAAAGTTAAAAGCCCATAAGGACTCTGATGTGATGAATTTGGCGTTCAGAAACAACACGCCATAAATACAATATCAGCTCTGTCTTCAATTCTCTCCCAAAATCCTGGCCAGAATTCCAGAAAGGGAAAAAAATATCTCTATATATTTAATGCCATAAACGCAATATATTCGCAAAAATGTTTCGACCTTAATTAATTTCTAGTTCCTGCACACCAAAATTTGTAAATATTTTCTTATCAAACTGAATCAATATAATAATTGAGCCAAAAGAATTATATATATATATATATATATATATATATATGCGTGCGCGTGTGCATGAATGTAAGGAATTATTTCCTTATTTTCTTTTATTTCAATGGGCTGCTTTTGCACCAGGTATGATTCATTTAAGTATGAAAAATGACAACTTGCATGAAAACATTACAAGGGGTAGACTGGGCAAAAAGGCCAAAATCGAGCATTATATTGATAAGTGAATGCTGATATGGATCATCATTGAGGAAGATAAATATGATCTCAGTTGGCGAAAAAAAACTCTATTTTAATGTTTAAAAATATTTGTCACTATAAAATTTTAAATTATTGCAAAATACTTTTTTTTAAAAGAAAATCATATTAGTATATATAGTTTCATACAATAAAAAAATTATAGCCTATAATAATTATTGTCAATTATTAATTTTTATTTATTTTAAAATTTTAAATATTTTTATTAAATCAAATTTTCTTGGGAAAATTGCAATCAGGTTCCAATTAACAATTAATTATCTTGAAATTATCGAAAAGGTCCATAAAAGTTGTTGTATCAAAGGTCAGTGTAAATTTCATGATACTTTCACTACTTTCTTTTTTAACAATTGATGCCACAATTGTTCTCAACTCCTCACACGTTGTGTCTTTCTTTATAATTTTTGTTCTAATGCTACCCCATGTATTGCAAACCTCTTCTCCATTTAAAAATTGTCCCCCTATATGCAAGAAATATAATATATGCTTTCTAGATGTACTTGTCATCTTTTCTGTCATCCTTCAAAATAAAGTTGCTATTGACAACTACATAAGTATCATTAATAATTTTAGAGCACTATATTGACGACGTTTAAAAAAAACGCATAACAAGGGTTATAAACACATAAATCTTCATCATTTCCATCGCACAATTTCCGCAAGAGCAAAATAGAAATTCAAACCGTTTCTCATACTCAATGAAACGACAACATAAATCATAAGGATAACATACAATTGGCAATCTTTTCATGTCTATCGTATTTATTTATGAAACTTATATTGTTGTCATGTAATTTGTCACTGGTTGCTCTAAACTTGTCGATTGATTGCCTTGTAACTTATTATTGGTTGCTCTAAACTTATTATTAATTAGTTGCTCTAAATTTGTCGTTGGATGCTCAAAATTTATAATTGGGGAAAATTGTACTTTCACGTTTGAAATTAATAACACTCAGTGTAGTAGTATGCATGTACAAACTGAATAATGTTCCCTCCCACCAAAATATAATAAGCCTCTTTCTGTACAAAAATCTTGGTCTATCATATACTATATCCAACCCATAATACACTAGCGAGTCAACTTTTTTTTTTTTTTTTATTAAGAAAACTAAATAAATTATTTTAGAGTATTTATTTTAATTATTTTTTCTAAAAATAATCTATCTGATTTATAAATTGATATATAATCTAATATATAATACATAACATATACTATGATTAAGTAATTTATGTAGTTTCACTAATTTATCTAAAAAGGTGAATCTAGTTTTATATTAAGAATTGGAGGGAGTAAATCATATGAATAGCTCTTTGACCAAAAAAAAAAAAAAATCATATGAATAGCTATCACTCCGGTTCTTATTTAAGTCACATGAAGTTATTGAGAGGAACTTCTTTGATTAATGATTTAATTAAAGATTAGGTTGTAGATATAACACAATAATGCCGTGCGATCCATATAACACCATGCATTTACAAATCATTCTCTCATCTCTCTATTTATTTTCTCTCTTGATGACAGAAATTACATAGAAGTGAAATTGAAAAATGGTCATTAATAACCCTACAATGACTTATATAAGTCACTCATACAAAGTGACTTATATGATAAGAACCGAAGTGTAATTAGTTACCATTAATTCCTAATTTTATTTATATTTTTTGGTGATACACATCAAAAATCAAGAAAGAATATAGAGGCGAGGCACATTCGAAAATGCACATGTAGGGGAGAGATGCAACAGAAAATAACATTTTAGCATTTTCTGCGCATATGTTGATAACTAAGTATAGCAAAATAATAAATGTCTACATAAAAAGTTATAAGTCCAAATTTACATTTTAAGAGGCTATTATACAAAAACTTTAGGGAGAATAACTTTTAGGTTCCAATCAAGAGAAATAATATCAAAAAAGTCCTTATTGATAAGTGAATATTGGACATTAACAAGTGAATCAATTACCATTAACAATTTATAAGACTTGTCACTATATATTATTTCTTTTGGTTGGGACCTAAAATTAAAATCATTCTCCCAAAAATTTATGATACATTTACCTTTTAACAAAAGTGGTAGTTGGGCAATTATATTTATTTCAAATTTTATATAAATCAAAATAAAAAAACTGATAAAACTACATTTAAACTGTCTAAGTTTAATTTGGATAGTTTAAATTTATGATACCCATTTCTTTTAAATATTTTTAGTTCATTGATGACTGATTCCAATTTCATTTGATTTTGGATATTTTGTTCAAGACTTCGAGTAATTTTTTGGGTGCATGGCCTCTTAATTAGTGTGCAGGATACGGAAAATTTATTATCAATTTTCTCAACCTATAAGGTATAATTTTTAAGCTCAATTTGGAGGGAGATTTTCCAAAGATGTTTGTTGTCTATACAAATTCAAGTTAAATAAATTCTAACATAATCTACCAAATATTAGTAGCTCAAGATGATAAGAATAAATTTGGGCGTAAAAAGAAATAAAGAGATGAAACTTAATTATATTAATGTAGTGGGAAAAGAATGCTTTGTGACATTTTTAAAGTAAAATCGTTATGTTTTACTTTTTCTAGTCCAATTTAAAAGTTGGAGAGATTATTTTTTATCCTATTTATAAATTATATAATTAAATTTTTACTATAAATTTACAATTTTTCCTTGTATTTATTAGTGTGTAGACTATTATTTTATTAAAAAATGTTTATATATTATATAGAGTAAAGTTGGAAAGATATTAAATTTAAAAACATAGTTAATGATATTTAATTGGGTTAAGGTGCGATTTAGCCAATAAACTATTAAATTTCAAAGCGTCAACACAATTAATTATTAAGTGGACCAAAAATACCAACAAACTTTTAAAAAGGAGCGCCTAGCACAATGCCGTTAGCAAAAAGTTAACGTCCATTATCTAAGGTGTAGATTGGTCAACGAACTTTTACTCTAGGAGCACCCAAAAAAAATTCTAAATTTTACTAAATTAAATAATTTTTTCTCAATTATCATTATTCAAAACTACTTGTATAGATATCTATGGACAAAAATTACTCATTCTTCAATTTTGTTAAAATTATAATTTGCTAAAATAAATAAATTTTTTAATTAAAAATATAATTATATGATTTAAATAAAACTCAAGGTGTTTTATAGTTTATTATATATGTTAAACCAAAAAAAAAATTATATGATTTATTTTTATTTTAAAAAAATTTATGTGAGTTAAAAAATTCATTTAATGTTAATAAAATTCAGATTATCAAAAAATTCAGTTCCAATCAAGGATTGTCCAAATAACCTATTTAAACAAACACTAAAAGAATTAGTTCAAAACCAGATTTAAAGTAATAAGATAAAAAATTTCCTTTTGATTGAAAAATCGGGAATTTTAAAATAAACTTTGCTTTTTATTTTATTCTTTGATTGAATAATCGGGAACTTTAAAATAAACTTTGCTTTTGTTATCTGAAATTTTTCTTATTCGCGATTATTCAATCAAAAGCAAAGTTTATTTTAAAATTCCCGATTATTCAATCAAAAGGAAATTTTTTATCTTATTACTTTAAATCTGATTTTGAACTAATTTTTTAGTGTTTGTTTAAATAGGTTATGTGGACAATCCTTGACTGGAACTGAATTTTTTGATAATCTGAATTTTTTAACATTAAAGGAAATTTTTAACTTACATAAATATCTTCTAAAATAAAAATAAATCATATAATTTTTTGTTTGTTTAATATATATAATAAACTATAAAACACCTTGATTTTTATTTAAATCATATAATTTTTTTTATTTTAGAAAATTATAATTTTGACAAAAATTGAAGAATGAGTAATTTTTGTCCATAGATATCTATACAAGTAGTTTTAAATTATGACAATTGACCAAAAAAAATTATTTAATTTAGTAAAATTTAAAATTTTGTGTTTGAGGCACTCCCCGGAGTAAAAAGTTCATTGGCCAACTGCACTTAGATAATGGACGTTAACTTTTTTTGCTAACGGCATTGTGTTCACGCGCTTCTTTTAAAAGTTTGTTGTCTTTGAGACTCAGTTTTAAAAGTTTGTTGGTATTTTTGGTCCACTTAATAGTTAATTGTGTTGGACGCTCCCGAATCAATAGTTTATTGGCTAAATCACACTTTAACCCTATTTAATTTAAGGTTTTTCTTAAACTCGTTAAAACATGTCAAAAGTGTGGAAATAATTTATAAATAAGATTAGGGAATTATTTATAGGGAAAATGATAGCCAGGTCCCAAGGACCATAAAAGAACTATAAAAAAGTTTCAACAAAAATTCACATATCAAAAATTATCCTAAACAAAATCCATATTTTTAAATTTTGTTGTAAATATAACACTTCCTATTATGAATATGACTTTTCTGTTGTGAATGGCCAGGTTTAAAATTTCGTTGTGAATATAGCACTTCTTGTTGTGAATCTAACATTTTTCTGATGTAGATGACTTTTGTACACTTAGGAACTTGAGTTTGAAATAAAATCCAGGTGTTTAAATTTTGTTGTAAATATGACATTCCTATTGTTATGAATATAGTTTTTCCCTATTGTAAATGACCAGGTTTTTAAATTTTGTTGTAAATATAAGACTTCCTCGTTATTAATAGAAATAATATTAAAAAAGTCCATATGGACTTTTTTGATATGTGAATTTTTGTTGAGACTTTTTGTAATTTTTTATGGTCCTTGGGACCTAGCTATCATTTTCCCTATTTTATGTGATATGTGAAGACAAATTATACATGGTTAATTGTTTCAATAAAATTCTGCCACTATACTATATTTTTCTATCAGCAAAAACTCTAAAAGTTCATATGAAAAAAAATGATACCTAACAGAATCTGCTTGAAACAAAACACTAAAAATTCTAAGAATCAGGCTACCTGATTCTAAAGAAGTTGACGTAATTTTGGCTACATGCGAAAACGAATATACTGAGAATATACGTGATTTGTTAGTGGCAGCAGTTATTATGACATATTGACATGTGCTTAGCTACAAAATGAATGGCCGATATTCATAACAAAAAAGATCATCATATTCAACTCGTGATGCTCATCAAAGATTTGAAGTTCTATATGGACAATCCGATTTTTTTCTTCCAAATTTTGGTTTTTAATTAAGACATTATTTTTTCTAAAAAAATTGATAATACCAACTAGCTATGAAGACTTGAACTTGAGGACAAATAATTCAATTCTCTTTAAAATAAGATTTATCATTCTAACTTTTTAGATGACAAAAGTTATGTTTCAATCCCAGATGAAATCCTTATATTCGGAGGCGAAGTCATGAACCCCGAACTGGATAATATATATATATATATATATATATATATAAAGAAGTAGAGCTGATGCATTCTGTATGTATTAGGTACAAGATAGTTGAATAAAAAAAGGAAATTATAATATTATTTTACTATAAAAATATGAAAAAGTTATTTGATATAGGTCTCAAATATGAAAATCAAATACAAATAGGTGCTCAAATTTTATTTAATACTAATAATTCTCAAATAATTTAGTAAGTATAACTTTAACTAATTTGAAAATAAGGACAAATCAGGCCTATTAGGACATTGACTCAGATTAGGATATTATAATGTTGGTGAAATGACTTTAATGCCGTCCCTGATCAATCCCAAATCAGCTGAAATATTGAAATCCTATATCAAGCCTTTGAACTTGACAAATCTTTGATAAGGACATTAATTGACCCAAATTAAGATTTCAGAATGTTGGTAAAATGACTTTAATGTCATTCCTTATCAGTCTCAAATCTCTCTTCCTCCCTCTATTTTTCTTCTTCCATTGAAGAAGCATGATTTTCTTGTTTGGGCAACGGTACACTGGTCAAAATTTGATCTTTGTTAGTCACCTGCTTCAGAGCGTGTGTCACTATCAACCCCAAACTGGAAATTATAAATAATAAAAAAAGAAATTCATAAAGCTAATGTTATCTAGAATATCAACCAATCTCCTCATGAGCGAAATCTGCACATGTATGGTTTTTTTTTGCCCAAAAATCTGCACATGTATGGTTGAAAGTAATTGTTTGCACCTCATTTATTATTGATTTTTTTTTTTTTTTTTTCGGTTGAAGAATAAAACGGCTCCTTTTATATCCAGGAGGATGTTTGAATTCTTCTGAAACTTCCACAAAAGCTTTCTTTTTCTTTGCTAAATCAATCTTGTTGTTACTCTACCCTCAATAAAACAAAGAAGGATGATTACGACATATTGAAGTTAATTCTGGGTTTGGCCGTTTGGTTTGCATAGAAGGATATAATTAATTAGAGGTTTACTGTGTAGCCATTTGAGCCATTAATAATTTAGGGTTATGACGGTAATTTGACCCAATTTCTAAATCCACGTTTAGGTCATATAGCTTTATTAATGATTTGTTAAGTTTAATAACCTAAATTAAAATTTGAGTATTTCAAATGACTTTTAAAGGGATTCTCCACTTATGTTATTTTTAAAATATTTTTAGCTATATATAATAGATAGGTTTATGTTTTCAACTAGTTTTTATTTATTTATTTAATTATTTTTGTACAAGTAAGTTTTAGAAAAAATGTTAAGAAAATAGAATTTGAGTTTCAAAATCCTAAACAAGTGATTTTCCAACAAAATGAGTTGTCAATTGATTTATTGTTCTTATTAATCTCATTATTGTTATTGTTAACAGAATTTTGAGGTTCAAATGATATTTTTCTGTTATTTTCCTTCAAATTTTTTTTTTTTTTTAATAATAAGGATGGCTAAAAGCCAATTAGATAGAATAGAAAATTAGACAACAGGAGAAAAAAATCTCAGACGCTTTTGGTTCACCGGGCACTCTCCTAAAACAACTGATTTAGTGAAACTTATAGCATCAGCAATACGGTTACAATTCCTTGGTATATGACCAATGTAATTTTATTCAATTTTCCTTCAATTTTATTTAGGCACTACACAAAAAGAAGAAAGAAAGGGTTATTGGGCATTCAAATCCGTGCCCTGTCTAGGATGGTTTGGTCTGAAGATTTTTGGATAGTCAAAAGCCTTTAAATGGGTCAGATCCTCATTTATGTTGGGCCATCATACCCAACGCCATACTTGGACAATCTGATGTATACCCAAAAGTCAAGGTTCCTTTTTTTTTTTTTTTTGGATAAAAAAGTCAAGGTTCCTTGTAACAACATCTTTATACCTGACTGTATGGGATTAGCTCCCTTTTCTGATGATTTTAATATATGATGGCTGAGGCCTCGTCTTTATCAAAAAAAAAAAAAAAAAAAAAAAAAAAAAATCTTTATACCATGTATTAAAAAAAAAAAAACATCTTTATACCAAAAATCATAGCCAAAAAAAAAAAAAAAAAAAAAAAAAAAAAAAAAATCTCTTTATACTCAAAAAAATAAATAAAAAAATTCAAGGTTCTACCAACAAGTTGCCTTTAACTGAAGGGGACTAGTTTCTTAAAACTTGGTGAACCAAGATTCAAATATTCATTGAAAGAAGCGCCCATATTTAGTATCTGAAAGCGTCTCAAATAGAATTGTCTTTTATAGGAGGACATTGGTGCTTAAGGGAGAAAGAAAAAAACAGAAGTCAAGGTTCTTTTTTTTTTTTTTTTTGATACACAATCAAAAGTTGGAAGATTTTTAACTGACTCCTAATTGTATAATATTCACAACCATATGAAACCAAGATCAAAGCTCATAAGAAAAATGTGCTAAGTCTTCCCAAAAATATTTTATACTGAAAAATAATTAGTTAAAACTTATAACTAGAATATCTGTATTTGTCACTGTAAATTAAATTATCAACTGGCATGAGTGTTGACACTTGGTCATAACTCGAAATAGGCTTATATAAATTTCTGGTTCATCCGCATGCAATTAATTCATAATGAGACATAAAGATGCTGCAATGTATAAATAATGCAATTTGTCACTGAGAAAATAAGTTGATTTAATTTAATTTAAACGTGGTAAGTACGGTAGGGAATAGTTAGTGAGTTGTTAGCAATCGTTTCTGGTTTTTTGGTGATATTTTTTTGACAAGTACTATTCTTTTTATGAAGGCTATACTTTTTTCTTGTAGTCCTTTAAATTTATATGATGTATACTTTTTGTCCTTTAACTTTATAAAGTATACTTTTAGTCTATATTTCTAACATCATTAATTTTGCTAACGGAAAATACAAACTCAAGTGATAATGGTGTAAACTTAAGTGATGATTGTGTAATTAAATGATATCAAACTTAAATTTAAAATATGGGTAAATTGAAGAATATATAAAATTTGTGTAATTAAATGTTATTTGTCATCATTTAGGTCCACAACATCAAATATGTTTTCCGTTAGCAATATTAATTGATGTTAGATTTTTAGAACAAAAAATATACTTTATAGAGTTAAGAGATCAAAAATATATTTTATATAAAATTTAAAAAAGACTAAAAATATACTTTAACCTTTGAAGAATTTTTCGTTTTTCTCGAATCCTTTATGCTTTTTTCTTGTAGTAGTTAAACGGAGCTTTCCACCGAACATCATTGATTTCAAAATTAGAGCGCACACAATAGTTAATGAATTCTAATAAAGTTGGTGCATGTGACTGACAACAAGAACCGTAATTAGTACTTTTTCTTTGCCGCGTTTTAATCCAAGTGAAAATGATAGTTACTAATTAAATATTTGAAAATGATAGTTACTAATTAAATATTGACCGTGGAGCTTGGGCCATTGACTATGAACTGAGGGATATGATTATACTTTTCCTTTGCCATTTTTTCCAGCAACTTTTTGAAACGAGTGAAAATCAAAGTTAATAAAAGACCCGGCAGGGTTTATATTAGGTGTTTTTTCTTTATATGTTTCTTATATGTTTGTCTCTCTAATTAGAGAGACAATCAATTTTTTTTTAATTTTATATATATTCTCTATATTTAGATTAAATTATATGATGCTTTTCGAAAAAAAAAATTGGCTCCCAATATCTCAAATTAATTAGTTTCTAGTATCTTTTGGTGTTGCGAACATATTTGAATGCGGAACTGGAAACTAATTAATTTGAGATAAATGGGGTGCCTAAAATGAAATATTTTTTTTCGTAAAATAGCATCATATAATTTAATCTAAATATATAGAATATATATATATATAAAAAATTGCTTGCCCTCTAATTAGAGGGACAAGCATGTAAGAAGCACATAAGGGAGAAACACCTTATGTGCTTCCGACCAGGCATGGGTGACAGAAGGAGAACAAGAAAACATTCCCGACAAAGCCCCCAATATGTTTTTCGAGTCAATTTTTTATTTTTATTTTTTTAGGCTAAGAAGCAAAACTACCCTTCCTCATTATCTATTTACAGAAGAGCTACTGGCACTATAAACCATTTTTTTGTGTAAAAATACCCATCAATATTAAAAAGTACCTCAAAAATGCTATTTCCGTTAATTTGGAATCACGTCCGTTAACCCTTTTTTTAGATTTCAAATGGAAAGATTGCATATGGTAACGTGTAAAAACAATTTAACTTAAATCGTCTAAAAATCTTGTACTCTCTCTCTCTCTCATCAGCAATATAATTATCTCTATAAATACTAACAGATTCAGTGCTAGCGTCTCTAGCATTATCAACTAGTGAAAGAAATGCGGATGATGATGAGTTTTCTCAAATTGCTTGTGTTAGCAACACTAGTGTTTGAGCTTCTTGCTCCTAATTGTTGGATCATCAGAGCCATAGGTGCTGATGATGAGGTTCAATGCATGGAGAAGGAGAGGGAAGCATTACTTGGCTTTAAGGATGCCCTAGGGAATGGCTCTTCCCTTGTTAGATGGTCTTCATGGGGTGGCAAACAACACAATAAGAGAGATTGTTGCCAGTGGGAGGGAGTTCTCTGCAACAACCAAACAGGTCATGTCATAAAGCTTCACCTTCCTGGCGATTTCCCAAATTTACCCTTGAAAGGTGAGATCCATACATCATTGATGGAGCTACCACACTTAATGTATTTGAACCTTAGTTTCAATTATTTTGAAGATGGCTCCATTCCTCAATTTCTTGGCTCTCTTAGCCACTTGAGATTCCTTGATCTCCATGATTGCCGTTTAGGAGGAAAATTCCAAGTCAACTTGGGCTTGTTTCACATTTACAATACCTCGACCTCTCGAGGAATTTCGCTGAAGGAGTAATACCTTATCAACTTGGAAATCTCTCGCAATTGAGACATCTTGATCTTTCACACAATTATCTTGGAGGAGCGATACCTTATGAACTTGAAAATCTCTCACAATTGAGGCATCTTGATGTCTCATATAATGTAAATCTTACAGGAACAATACCTCATCAACTTGGGAATCTCATGCAATTGCAACATCTTGACCTTTCAGGAAGTAATCTTACAGGATCAATGCCTTTTCAACTTGGAAATCTCTCACAGTTGCAGTATCTTGATCTTTCAGATAGTTCTCTTGAAGGGGCAATACCTTATCAACTTGGGAACCTTTCAAATTTGCAAAATCTTCTTCTAATCTCTGTAGGTACTCTCAACATTATTGATCAAGAAAATGGTGTTGGACATGAGTGGTTATCTAGTCTCACTACTTTGACCCATTTATGGCTTGGAGATATGGCTCATCTCAAATATTCTCATAAGTGGTTGCAAATGATTGCAAAGCTACCCAATTTGAAAGAGCTAATTATACGGGATAGTGATCTTTCAGATGAGTATATCCTCTCCTTACCCTCTTTAAAATTCAATTCCTCCTCTTCTCTTTCTAACTTGGATTTCTCGGGAAATAATTTCAAGTCATCTACGATATTCCATTGGATTTTAAATATTAGCACCAACCTTGTTGATCTTGATCTAAGTTCCAACCACCTAGAGGGTCCCATCCCTTATGAGTTTGCTAGTATGATGAATTCTCTTGAGAATCTATACCTTGGGCCTAATCAACTTAAGGGTGGATTAAAACCCCTAGGGCATATATGCACCTTACGTTCTTTAGTCCTAAATTCTAATCTTTTGAGTGAAGAACTTCCAACAATTCTTCAAACTTTATCTAGTTGTGCTAGATATTCTCTGCAATACTTGGGCTTAAGTGATAATAAAATCACTGGTACACTTGTTAGCCTTTCCATGTTCCCATCTTTAAATATTTTTGACATTTCAGGGAATCTCTTGAATGGGACAATAGCCAAAGATTGTCGATTTCCTTCTTCATTGGGGTTTTTAGATGTTCATTCCAACTCTTTAAAAGGCATTCTCACAAACTCACATCTTGCCAATATGCACAACTTAAAGATTTTAGACCTATCTGGCAACTCATTGACTTTGAGATTTAGCCATAATTGGGTCCCACCATTTCAATTAGAAGCCATCTATGTGAGGTCATGCAAGTTGGGTCCCACTTTTCCAGAATGGTTGCAAACTCAAAATAATTTCACAAAACTTGATATTTCAAATACTGGAATTTCAGACTCTATTCCAGAGTGGTTTTGGGGTTTGTTAACACCACAGCTTCAACACTTGAATATTTCATGCAACAACATTTCTGGCACAATACCAAATGTTGCCATAGAATTTGGTGAATTCCCTACTATTTCTCTAGCTTCAAACCAATTTGAAGGCTCACCTGCAAAGTTTCTACAAAGTGCAGAGGCCCTTTTTTTGTCAGATAATAATTTTTCAGAGCTTCACATATTTTTATGTGCAAACTGGTCAAGTCAAGCACTGAATGTATTAGATGTTTCTGATAATCAATTACATGGACAACTTCCAGATTGTTGGACTCCTTTCAAGTCATTATATTTTCTAGACTTGAGCAATAACAATTTCTCTGGACAAATCCCCATTTCTATTGGTTCTCTGCAACATCTTCAAGTACTGATGTTGAGAAACAATGGATTCACTGGAGAGTTGCCTGTTACTTTGAGGAGTTGCTCAAATTTAGCATTTCTTGATGCAGGGGAAAACAAGTTCTTTGGACATATACCTTCATGGATTGGGAATGAATTGCAAATGTTGGAACTTTTAATCTTACGAGATAATAACATTTCAGGAAGTTTGTCAACTCATCTTTGTTATTTATCAAACCTTCATGTTTTGGATCTCTCTCTGAACATTCTATCTGGAAAAATCCCCAAATGCTTCAAAAACTTCACATTAATGGCTCAAGATAGTGATCCTTTGACTTATGGTGGGTTTACAGTTGTCACTGTGCAGGGAACAGCCTCTGTTTTATACGATTCAAGTGCATTGTTGATGTGGAAAGGCCAAGAACGTACATTTAAGAATCGTTATATATTTGTTAAAGGCATTGATCTTTCAAGCAACAAGTTAACTGGAAAAATTCCACCAGAACTTGGAATGTTAGTTGAAATGATATCATTGAACCTATCAAGAAATCAATTAGAAGGTGAAATTCCTTATGAGATTGGACGATTAACTTCATTAGATTTTCTTGATTTGTCAAGAAACCACATCTTTGGTCTGATTCCTTCTAGTTTTGCAAATTGATCGTCTTGCAAAGTTAGACTTATCATATAACAACCTTTTGGAAAAATTCCAACTAGCACACAATTGCAGAGTTTTGATACCTCAAGTTATGAGGGAAATCTTGGCCTATGTGGGAAACCCCTTGACATAAAGTGTCCTGGAGAGGAACAATCTCATCAAGAACCAGTTAAATTCCAAGAAAATAATCATTCAATTATTTCTAGGGAGTTTTATTGGAGTATGACATTTGGATTCATTTTTGGATTTTGGGGAATTGTTGGGCCAATACTTTTTAATCGCTCTTGGAGGCATGCGTACTTCAAGTTCCTCAACAATTTGGCTGATGCAATTTATGTTATGGTTGTACTAAATGTGACAAAGTGCAATAGGTGGTTCAGAGGCTATCTCTGGTAATACGTTCTCACATATTTATTCTTGCTTTTAGTTTTCGCTTGCATATACTATTAATTGGTCTCTCCACTATTAATTAAGTAGTAATAAGAGATTTAACCATAATTATATGAAAATCGTCAATGTGATGTTGTGCATAGATATTACATAAATGAAAACAAATATTTATAGCCCACCACTAGTGAAAGGTTTTGAGAAAATTAATCATAAAATGCATCTGTATGTTCTTTTAATTTTAAATTTTTTGTTTCCCTATCTGTTGTAAGAATGTAATTATTATTTTTTTGTTTTCCTTAACATCAAGCTACTTTGTTAATTCCTTGCTTTCTGCAGGAGAAACTAGGGTGAAAATCTTCAAGCTTAAAGGATGGACTAGACGCAAAACAAGAGACATGACATGGTCTTAAGTTTGCTGGATGGGAAGGCCAAGATAACTGATGGCAATAATGAAGTAATTATTAATTACTAAATTAAACATAATCAAACGTTAGAGCATGTTGTTGAGCTCTGATATGTATTGTTTCGTACGGTTTGTTTTATTGTGTTGTTGTTATGATATCAGACAATGATAACCGTTATATTACAAGTTCATAAGATGCTGATCTTATTTTTAATTGATCTCTTTTTTCCCCTCATGAAGGAATAAGGAATTATGATATCGTTTTCGTCGAGCTTATATTTTCATTCCTATGATTTACTGCTTCTAACTGGGGCCCGCTAAAAGCTCTCTTCTCTGCAACTTGTGTTTGTGATATTGTGTTCACTCTAACATCTCAAAGGCATGATTTTAAGAAAATCTGTTATTTACGCTTAAATACTTAATTAAGGTACAAGAATATATGTGCATTATGCATGTCCTAAACAATTTAAGGTACAAGAAAATTTGTTATTTAGGTTAATTTATTAATTCTTATGTTTACGACTAACTTCTTGAAATTATTTAATTATTATTAATGCTAGGTCAATCTGTATAACTCTGGAGCCTGTACATTTTAAGGAGCATAAGCACCCTCTTTGTGCATTTTGCTTGTCTGGTGTCTTATATATTCCCATATTATTCCTCCCCCAAAAACATTCCCATTATTCAATTTAAATTAAAGTCCAAAATTATACGGAAAAAAGAAGTGTGGAATTTGGTAAAAGGTGTTATGATTTGTTAAATGAGGATGATGAATAGTTAATGAAGTGTTGTAAATAAATGCGGTTTGAATGGTCAAAGTTTCATAGTTACTGTATTCGGTCCAAAATATAAAACATGATTTATAAGTGAATTTTGGTTATGAATATATTACCTTTTTTATTTATTTTATCTCGTATATTTATCATTTTTATTTAAATTAATTTTTTTTTGTAAATTGATATATATATATATAATCTAATAATACATAGAAGTATTTCAGAGAGATCATGTTATTTATGCTATAGTTAACATATTTAGTTTCACTAATCTTATCAAATTAGATAAAGATGTTTCATATTTAAGAGCGGGAGTAATATCTTTATATATTATTTTGCACCAATATAATATTATGATTTGGTGTTACCCAAGAGTGCTTGCACTAGTGGTAGATCAATTAGTACGTAGCGGTAGTAGAAATAGTTTTTTTTTTTTTTTTTTTAAGATGAGCTTTTTCCTAAAAGTCGGATTGTAGATGTGATATATGTTTGAAAGGTGACAAAAGTAACTTTTTCCTAGATGGACTCTTGTTTGGCATAGATTTGAAAAATCCGTTGAGTGGAAAATTGTTAGTTCTCTACAGGTTTTGATGATAACTGCCATTTGTAAACACAAGATATGGTTTTGTCTTTGGTAAGTTGAAAAGATTACTGTCAAGACAAAACTCGAGTATTGGTCTCAATACTCGAGTATTGACTTGACAAAGAGTTGCTCAAATTAATTACACAAAGCAATACTCAAGTATTGGACACAATACTCGAGTATTGGACTTACGAGAGCACTCCAAGTTTTTCACCCGAGCCAAACTCGAGTATGGATATGAATACTCGAGTATGGAACACACGAGACAATTTTAACATTGACTTAAGATCTCAATAGTCAAGTATTCAATTGAATACTCAAGTATTGGTCATACGAGAGAGTCATCAAGTTTTTCCATCTTATGGAAACTCGAGTATTGATTCTGCATACTCGAGTATTGGTTTTTCACAAAGCTTTCATACTTAACACTCTTTTATGAAAACTCAAGTATTCATTTGAATACTCAAGTATTGGTCATACGAGAGAGTCATCAAGTTTTTCCATCTTATGGAAACTCGAGTATTGATTCGCATACTCGAGTATTGGTTTTTCACAAAGCTTTCATACTTAACACTCTTTTATGAAAACTCAAGTATTCATTTGAAAAATCAAGTATTGACTTGACATCAATTTATCAAAGTTTTTCAAACATCTTGAATACTCGAGTATTGATACACATACTCGAGTATTGGACTGACAGAAAGACTACAAGTTTTATGCATATATTAAATACTCAAGTATTCATCTCAATACTCAAGTATTGACTTGGGAAAGACTTCACAAAGTTCTTTCAAAATGAATGCATATTTGAGTATTGAGCTAAAAACTCGAGTATTGGGCATACAGAAAGCTTTGCCCTTTATCAATGACTTGAACACTCAAGTATTGGAATCAATACTCAAGTATTGAGGTTTTGAACTTAAACTTATTTTCATATCAAAAGTTCAAAACTCGAGTATGGATTTGGATACTCGAGTATTGACCTTATTTCCATGATAAGGTCCAAAGTCAAATCTCGATGATTCCTCTCTGGAAGAAGAATACTCAAGCATCAAAATTAATACTCAAGTATTGACTTAAGTACACAGTGACAAACTCAAGTATTGATGAACATACTCAAGTATTGAACGCTAAGTTTGAAAATCAAATCTGACGGATTTGTGAAACCTTCTTGTTTGATCTTAATACTTCCTATGATTAATCTCTAATGTTCCTAGATATGTTTAACCACTTTATTGGTGAGTTTCGAACAGATTAGAGAATGTACATTGAAGGTTTAAAGCAAAAGCAAAAGTGATGTCGGCACATTAAATGCAAACCCGAGAAAGTTGCATACTTTTGGGTAATCCATCTGCACACGCCTACAAAGAATTAAAGAATGATTTCTACATCCAGTAAATGCTATTCCAACGTACAAATTCGTAGAGTCAACTCGAACATCGCAGTGGATTAAGTGAAGTTTAGAGAGTGAAGAAGACCAAAACTGAACCAAAACCTTGTCTAATGAAGGCAACGGTTATAATCAAGATTACAACGGTCATTTAATGCACTCTTAGTATAAATAGAGTGGCATTCAATTCTTCTCAACAACAACAACTGCTGAAAACGAATTGCATTCAAGTCTTACACTTATTCTTTCAGTTTTCATCTATATTGTATCTTTTGATACACAAGCTTCAGTGTTTATCATTATCTACTCTTAGAGAGAGTTTCTACTTGTAAAACATTTATTGTAAAGAATCACAAGTCGGGGGGACTTGGTGATTTAGGAGTTCATTGATTACAACTTGTAAGGGGGAGTGAGTTCTAGAGAGAACTACTCTTTGAGTACGAGTGTGTAATCTTTGAGATAGTGATATCACAAGTCCGGGACTTGGTGATTGGGTTCATTGATTACAACTTGTAAGGGGGAGTAAGTTCTAATGAGAGAATTACTCTTGAGTACGAGTGTGTAATCAATTGATATAGTGGAAATCCCGAGTGTCCGGGGATCGAACGTAGGTCAAGGAGTTAGACCGAACCGGTATAAATCCTTGTGTCTAGTTGTCCTTCTCTATATCTTTCGTTCACCTCTTTTTCTTTGTACAAAAAACAGAGCAAATCGAAAAAGTTCTCAAAATCCCCAATTCACCCCCCTCTTGGTGATTTCCTTCACTTTCATACCCAAGAGTGCTTGCACTAGTGGTAGATCAATTAGTACGTAGTGGTAGTAGAAATAGTTTTTTTTTTTTTAAATTTTTAGATGAGCTTTTTCCTAAAAGTCAAATTGTAGATGTGATATATGTTTGGAAGGTGACAGAAGTAACTTTTTCCTAGATGGACTCTTGTTTGGCATAGCATTTGAAAAATCCGTTGAGTGGAAAATGACTAAAAAGGGCATGAATCTTATTGAATACTATACACACATATGTGTGTGTTGTATATATTGTGATAATTGAAGATAAAAATTTAAATTTAAATATAAATTTGCTAAAAATTAGTAAAATTACCATTAAAAAATTATCAACTACCAAGCAAAAAAAAAAACACTAAATGTAAATTTGCTAAGAAATAATACCTTGAAAAAAGTTTAGAAAATAAAAATATATTGTATGCTGCATGTGATCATTAATACAACTATATATCAAAATCTACATCAAGTAAAATTTTGACGGAGACTGATGAAGGAAAACCAAGAAGGCTTACTAAGAAGGTGAAAAGAGCTGGAACCACTGGCTTCATTTGATAAATCACTTTTTTCTATTAAGTTCATCGGAACTATAAGATTTCCCAAACAGTTCAAACTAACTTATTTTTCTTCATTGGACTTTTTTCTGCTTTGCCAACCAGGGTTTGGACTACAAAATAAGCTAATTAAGTTCGAATCACACATTGTTTAAGAAAATTCTTTGAAAGAGACATCTTGATTGCATAGCCTTGATTCAGATTAGCCAATTCCTCAAATACCTCATACTAGAGTCAAAAGACCGTGGCGAACATACAGTGGGTGGCCAAGGAAAAGGATTCTCTCCTAATCATTTTTCTCATTTTCCCTCATTAGCACTATCTAGACCATTGATTGAGAAGGTGAGAGAAAGGTTAAAGTGGTATTGTGATTGATTGATTGGATATGATTTAAAAATGATAAGGAATAATATGAAAGAGATTATGAGAGAAACCCAACTCGGGTGGCCAAAGGGTCATAAGAAAATGATTTGGTGGCTCAGCAGTGACATCAACTTTTGGAATCCATCCAAGGGATGGTGGGATCAAATCCCAATTATTTGACCAACTTTGCCACAAATAATTCCGAGGCGGCGAAGGCAGGTGGCATGATTTTTTTTCAAAGTGAGGGTGGTATGGTAAAAACAAAACATTTCCAAATTCCTTTTATGATGCATATGGATTGATTTGGGATTAGGCAAATTAGAATAAGATATTTCTTTCGCAAGAGCTAAAAGTTAATATGTAATGTAAAATTTGGTAACTTTGGTTAATTAATTTGAATTCTCAGAAGCCATTTATAAGGTATAATAAAACCCAGGCCAACATGGTAAATTGGGCAAAGTCACGTCTAATAATGCTGTGCTTGCTTTTGTATCTTCAAGGTTGCATATACTGCTTATTTTTCTTGTTTGCTCTTTTCAAGAGGCATCTACAAATCCCAAGTGGATGAAGGCCATACATGAGGAAATGGCCAACTTAAAAAATAACCGGATATGGGACATTGTGTCCCTTCCTAAAGGTAAACGAGCCATTAGATGTAAATGGCTCTTTATAATTAAATATGATTCTTTTAAAAACATTGAGAGGTATAAAGCAAGGTTGGTGGCTAAGGGATACATTCAACAAGAGGGGATTGATTACTTTGAGACCTTTTCCCTATCATTAAAATAGTAACAGTACGGACCATCCTCACTCTTGCATTAATGCATCGTTGGCATTTCTTTCAAATGGATGTCAATAATGCGTTTTTGCAAGGGGTTATAGATGAGGAGGTTTATATGCGCATCCCACAAGGATTTGATACTTTTGATGAAAATAAAGCTTGTTAGCTTTGCAAATCCTTGTATCGGTGTAAGCAAGCATCCAAAATAGAATGTGAAACTTACTAATGCTTTGATTCAAGGGGGTTTAGGCAGAGCATGTATGACTATTCTTCGGTAATTAAATCGGATAATTATGGAATAACCCTTGTTTTGGCATATGTAGATGATTTGGTTATTGCAGGAGACAATATGCAGGGAATAGATGTTGTTAAAGCTTAATGCACTGTCAGTTCAAAATTAAGGATCTAGGACATTTAATTTGAGATATTTTCTTGAGTTGGAGTTAGCTCATTCAGACAAGGGAATAGTGCTTAGGCAAAGAAAATACACACTTGATCTCATAAGTAATATGAGGTTGAGGAGGGTAAAGACACTTTCCATTCCCATGGTAAGGAGTACACGATTGAGTCTAGAAGGATATGCACGATATGATACAAGCATGTGTGCTCATAAGAAATAGAAGCGAAGGAGAAAATTTGATTCCTTGTTGCTGGACTGGATCTAGCGATTTATCGTCGTTTGATTGGTGGGTTCTGTTATCTTACTAATACTAGAGATGATGTTAGCTATGTTGTGTAGACTTTGAGTCAATATATGAGCACTCCAAGGAAGTCACATATGGCAACGAATATTTATGTTGTGAGATACCTCAAGAGCTTTTTGGTACGTGGGATTCTTTTCTCTTCGGCAAATCAGTTTAGTATGGAATGCTATGTAGATTTAGACTGGATAGCATGTTATGATACTAGGAGATCGATCATAGGATACGCCATTAAGTTGGAAGAGTCATTGGTGTATTGGAAATTGAAGAAACATACTGTCTCCAAGTCATCAGCAAAAGCCAAGTATAGAGCACTTGGAACAGTATAGTGTCAGAAATAGTCTGAGTTACTAGATTATTGAAGGATCTTGGTGTAAAAGAATTGGAACCGTTAAGGTTTATTGTGATAATAAGGAAGCCATATATATATATATATATATATTGCTATAGACCCTATATTTCATAAACGTACGAAGCACATCGAGATTGATTGTTATTTTGTGCGTAAAAAACTATAACATGATATTATCGATTTATTGCATGTAGCTTTTAAGAATCAATTGACAGATGTGTTGACAAAGCCACTTGGCAAAGAATGTCATAATAATTGTGTTCACAAGATGGGTTCTACAAATTTGTTTAGTCCTCAACTTTAAGGGGGTTACTTTGTATTAGGTATTCTTGTGTGTGGTCTGGTTATATGTTTGGCCCCGGCCTATTTAGTTGTATGTACATAATATTTACAATAAATAAGTGTAAGACCAATCAATTTTAGTTGGCTGGGTGATTAATTATTTTTGGTAAATCATGACTCTTTCGCAGGAGCTGAACAAAAATTATGCGCATGTGAAGACGAAACCTGATCCTCATCCTCGGGAAATCCTGAACCTCTAGTCCTTTACAAGGAACGTTTTTTGGTACTACAAATAAATTTTGAATATAATTCCCTACTTTGATAACAAATGGTATACTCCATCCGATCTTTAATGTAAGATCTATTTATCGAGTTGATTAGAAAAAATATGTTATATTAATTAATTAAACTAATTTCTCTAGTTTAATCAAATTAAGTAAATAAATATTACATTAAGGACCAGAGAGCCGTGCCCACATTCGCCCATCCACCTCAACATTTGGTGATACTTTCACATTTCTTGTGTGCAGGCACAAAAGTGAACAACGAATGGCAGCAGCATACGGCTAAGCTGTGGAATAATGCCACTGAAGTGTCATTTCTCAGTCTAATACGGTCCCATATAAATAAATTTCCTGGCAATGTATCCGTGCCAGCTTATCATCAGCTCTGTATTTTTCTCATTACTAATTACAACATGAAAAGCCAAATCTTATTATATGTTTTTGATGAATATATTATCTTTTTTATTTTATATCTTATATTTATCAGTTTTATTCAAATTAATTTTTTTAAACTTGTAAACTGATATAATATATATATATATATATATATATAATATAATTATACACAGAAGTATTTCAAAGAGATCGTGTTATTATTTATGCTATAGTTAAAATATTTAGTTTAACTAATATCACAAAATTAGATAAATATGTTTTATATTTAAGGCGAAAGTAATATCTTTATATATTATTTTGCACCAATATAATATTATGATTTGGTGATACTCGAGGGTGCTTGCCCTCGTGGTGGATCAGTTAGACTATAAAATAGACGAACTAAGTTCAAATCACACATTGTTTTTACAAAAAACCGTAAGAAGAGATATCTTGATCGCATAGCCTTAATTGGGATTAACCAATTACTCAAATACCTGATAACAGTGTCCACTCAAAGTGGCGAACAGTGGGTGGCCAAAAGGTCATAAAAAAAAGATTTGGTGGCTCAGCAGTGACATAAACTTTTGGAATCCATCCAAGGGATGGTGAGATCAAATCCCAATTATTTGACCAACTTTGCCACAAATAATCCCGAGGCGGCGAAGGCAGGTGGCATGATTTTTTCCAAAGTGAGGGTGGTATGGTAAAAACAGATCATTTCCAAATTCCGTTACGATGCATGTGGATTGATTTGGGATTAGGCAAATTAGAATAAGATATTTGTTTGGCAAGAGTTAAAAGTTAAGATGTAATGTAAAATTTGGTAACTTTGGTAAATTTGAATTCTCAACATGGTAAATTAGGCAAAGTCACGTTTAATAATGTTGAGCTCGCTTTTGTATCTTGAAGGCTGCATATACTGGTTATTTTTCATGTTTACAGTTTTGGCGTTTTTTCTACGGTGTCCGTCATCCTTATTGGGTCATGCGGCGTTTGGAAATCTTTCGTCATGTTACAACTTTCAGCCACGACTCCGTTCCTTGTTGGCTGCGAATATGGTTCCAGCTTTCATGTCTGTGGTGTGCTATACATAACAAGGTCTTATTTAATCCTCAACGATTTCAGGCCTACCTGAAATCCACTGATTCTTTGATGTACCCACACGAGACGTGAGCACCGACACATTATTCGGCAGACTGACTATCAGAAGGGAAGAGAAGCCGAGAGAGAGAACTTTTGGTGTATCTCTGATGTACTCAAGTCAAAGTCATATTATATATCGAGAACCATGTGACAATGAAATTAAAGAAGACGATTCAATCTTTGCTTCTGAGGGTGGCGTGGTTCTAGTACACCTTCACTTCCCCAACCAACATGGAATAGTGTCAAAGACTGAGCTATATAAAATGCGAATGTAGAACTCATTCTGCATCAGATTACTACCTGTACCATCCAAAACCCTAAGATTTCGTCTCAATGGCAACTGCGTAACACATTTCTTTATTCACTTTCCCTACTACGTACCATTTCATTAATTTTCACCTTTCTATCTTAAGCTCGATCTCCATGTTTTCAGGGGCGTCGTCAACCAAGTGAAGCCTCCCTCCTTAACTTCCACTTCTGATCCCCCTTCTCTCTTCGACAGAACCACCAGGTTTGTTCATCCCTTATATATATATTGTATGTATGTATATGTATTTTATATAAGATCATCGTCTAATTTTCTATGATTTTGCTTCTATATTAATTATGTTTAGTTTCGACATTCTCTTAGGTTGTACATCTGTTATATTTGCCCGTTTGCACAACGGGCATGGATTGCTAGGAATTAGGGTGAAGGAGCAAAAATACACACGATCTTTTCCACCTCGGAGCATTCGGCACCACGACCTTTCAATTTGGAACAAAACACACGACGTTACGTTTTGAGAGCGCCCGGCACACCACGTTAGTTGATCATCAACTTGGATGGAACACTGATGCGACGTGGCGACAACAAGATGATTTGGACGATGTGGAATAAAAAAATTCAAAAAATTAAGAAAAATAAGAAAATTTTAAAATAATTAGAAAATTTTAAAATAATTAGGAAAAAATTCAAAAAATTAGAAAATAATTAAAATAATTAGAAAAAAAAATAGACAAAAATTCAGGAACCTACCATTCATTTCTTTAATAATTTAGACACGTTCCTGTAAATATTTATATTAACATGAATTATTATAAAATTTTCTATGTTTGATAAATATATAATCTTTTTTCTATAAAAACATTTTCTTATCTCCCTTCTAACATCAATCTAAATTTGTATGCTCTCTAGCATCAATCTAAAATTTTCTATGTTTAGTAAAATTTTAGATTGATGCTAGAGAGAATACAAATTTAGATTGATGTTACAAGAGAGATAAGGAAATGTTTTTATAGAAAAAGAGATTATATATTTACTAAACATAAATTTTTTTATAATAATTCATGTTAATATAAATATTTACGAGGAATGTGTCTAAATTATTAAAGAAATGAATGGTAGGTTCCTGAATTTTTTCTAATTTTTTTTTAAATTTTTGCTAATTTTTTTAATTCTTTCCTAATTTTTTGAATTTTTTTTCCTAATTATTTTAAATTTTTCTAATTTTTTGAATTTTTTCTAATTTTTTGAATTTTTATTCCACATCGGCGTCCACGTCAGCATCCAAATCATCTTGTCAGCGCCACGTCAGCGTTCCATCCAAGTTGACGGTCAACTAACCGCCATGGTGTTGGACGCTCCCAAAACGTAACGTCGTGTGTATTTTTGCTCCAGTTGAAAGGTCGTGGTGCTGAGCGCTCCTGGGAGAAAAGATTGTGTGTATTTTTGCTCCTTCACCCTAAGAATTACAAGGTCCTTTTCTTCACTCTCTCCTCTCTCTCTTTTTTTTTTTTCGCCCCTTTCATTTTGTTTTGGTAGTGTTCTAGCTAGAGTATCATTTAAACTAGTACAGGGACAAGAAGACTATATCAAATTGGTTCCTATAGACCTTCAAAACAGGCCTGCTTGGTACAAGGACAAAGTCTATCCTCAGAATAAGGTTCCTTAACTTTAATTTTTTTAAACATGGCGGCCCAAAACTTCATTCACATGATTGATTCACCATGTTTCTCTCTCTCTGCTTATATATAGGTGCCATCACTGGAGCACAATGGGAAGGTTTTGGGAGAAAGTCTTGATCTGATCAAATATGTTGATGCCAATTTTGAAGGGCCGGCTCTGTTTCCCTAGGTAAGAACTAACTAAGAGCGAGTTACATAGTCCATTGTTGATCATGATGATCGATGACCTTGTTACTTTAGGTAGTCAGATAGTAAAAATAAAATTAACGACTCTTGGTTATTGATAAGAGGCACTGTGTTTACATATTATTACCTCCAGTGTTAATTATAGGAATACTTTTGTAGTGCAAGGAGGAAGTACATGCGTGAGACTAACTCAAATACAAAATAATGGAGTATCTTCAGACCCATGTCCCCTTCCCCAACCCCTCTTCTTAATTATACCACTAGAGTAATTTTGATGAGAAAGACATTATTTTTCAGGATGTTGACAAGCAGAAGATCCTGTAAAGCAAACCAGTAAGATCTCTACGTTTATATGTAATTAGTTAGACTTTGGATTGTTATTCAAGTTAAGACTGACTATTTGTACCACTGGGTCCTTGTTTTGATTATTTGGAGAAAGCTCTTGGTCAATTTGACGATGGACCATTCTTCCTTGGTGAATTTAGTGGGGTAAGTTTAACTTGAAATTCCTGGAGATTTTTCTTCTTCAACTCTCTATTATGGATTCCTTATGCTCTAAATTAACCGGAAGCTTTTGTCATGTAAGTGTATTGACTATAATTCTGTGTGATTTATATATATTGTGCTCCATCAGGCGGATATAGCCTATGTTCCATTTGCTGAAAGATTCAAAATGGTCTTCTCCGAGGTTTTCAGACATGATATTACACAAGGAAGGCCCAAACTTAGAGCATGGTTAGAGGTACGCTGGCTGGAAATAGAATGGCTCATATATATATATATATATATATATATATATATTCATTTTTGGTAAATCATGACTCTTTCGCAGGAGCTGAACAAAAATGATGCGTATGTGAAGACGAAACCTGATCCTCAGGAAATCCTGGACCTTTACAAGAAACGTTTTTTGGTACTACAAATAAATTTTGAATATCATTCCCTACTTCGATACCATACCGTATGCTTCTTTTGGTTCTTAACGTAGAACCTAACCATGAAATTGATTAAAAAAACATGTTATCTTAAATAATTCAATTAATTTTTTTAATTTAATCAAATTAAATAAATAAATATTACAGGACCGGAATATTGCTATTGAAGTGTCATTTTTGGTGATACTTTCACATTTCTTGTGTGCAGGCACAAAAGTGAACAACGAACGGTTAAGCTGTAGAATATTGCTATTGAAGTGTCATTTTTCAGTCATATAAATAAATTTCCTGGCTATGTATCCGAGCCAGCTTATAATCAGCTCTGTATTTTTCTCATTATTAATTATCACATAGAATGCAAAATCTTATTATATGTTGTGCGTATGTCAATGGAGTTGTTAAACTTAGTCATGGTGGTTATAAAATGGGTATGTTGCATGCTGTTATTATATTCAGTTCTTCTTTGTTTAGTTTTATCCTGACGTTTTTTTTTTTTTTTTTTTTTATAACTTTTTTATTCGTTTATTCAATTCTTATCCGGATAATATAATACGAAATATTACCTCAAAATTATTTCAACAACACTATTCTACATTTGAATTAATTAATTTTTGATTTATTTATTTTAAGATTAGGAGATTAGTCTAGAGAGAGAGAAAAAGGATTCAAATATATATATATATATATATATATTAAACCCACCTTACGAAGAAACAAAGTGGCCTTTATGTTAACCACAATACCAATAATTGGTACCCACGAAAAAAGGTTGAGCATGAAACCTATAACCTATGAGCTTTTTCATATAACTCAGTGTAATTTGGTCATTTTGAATTTGCCCACAAAGATCTATAATAGGGTGGGTTAGAACCTGCCCATTTAACACTTAAATGGGTGGGTTGTGGGCATATCTACGAGCTGCCCATACCTGTCCACTTAGTGTGTGTGTGTTTTTTTTTTTTAACTATCTATTTCATTCCGTATTCTGGTGCAAGGTAAAGGCGTTCTTTGAGTCCCTATCATGAATAAATTTATGTTATGATGGTATTTGTCTAAATTTATATTGTTTTGTGTGAAGTGTGATTATTGAACTTTGAAAATTCAGATTTCAGAATTTAGAATGATGAATTTGGATGGATGCTTAATGATTATTATGTATGTTTTTTTAAAAAATAAAAAATAAACAGGTCAAATGTAAATGAATTACCTAAAACCCAGTTAGCTCACATCATTTATATGTTAGCCCATTTATACGGCTTTAAATGGGTTGAGCGACGCCCGTACCAATTTAAAGTTCAATGGCGGCCTATGGGTTTGACATCGATTACCCAACTCATCTATTACTGATCCTACTTTTTCCCCCCTCTCTGCTCATGTAAGTTACACTAAAATTATACTGTTTTGGGGTAAAATAATAGGGGATAAGCACTTGTTTTTTTGGTCAAAAAATGCATTCAGTCTTCTGAAATACTTTTTTAGTAGCATTTGGTATTTTAAATTAATTTTTAGTACAGTGGGTGTTATTAGAAAACATTTCAGAGTGTTGAGTAGTCTTAAAAAATATTTTAAGATGTTAACTGCTAAGTGTATTACAAATTAATTTATGACACTGAATGCTATTGGAAAAACAATTTAGAGGGTTGAATACTTATTTTTGTTTTTTAAAAAAGTGCCCATCCTCCCTTGTTTTCCCCTAACATAGTGTACTTTTGGGGTGAAGAATAGGAGTTGACGTGCACAGTAAAAGAGAGAAACTGAGCTACTATTTGATCATATAAACTTCCACAGTAAAAAACAGATGCGGCTTTGGTCCATTGCCCCCTTTGGTACGCTACCGTCCTATATCCAAAGCGGTGCGCAAGATAGCAAGTTCCTTTTTTTTTTTTTTTTTTTTTTTTTTTTTTTTTTTTTTTTTTACCACAGAAAAATATTTTAAGCATGGTACTCAAAAGATATTTTAAGATGTCGATTGATACTGAAAAAATATTAACAAGATATTTCAGGATACTGAATAGTACTAAAAAAAATACCTCATGATCTTGAAAAATTATTTTAGAGTTTTCAAAAAATTTCCTTAAGTATATTATTTCTAGTATTAATCAATACTTGAAATATTTTTATAAGATCATGAGGTATTTTCTCAATATCATAAAAACATCTTAGAATTTTTTAAGATCTTAAAATAATTTTTTAAGATTATAAGATATTTTTTCAAAATATTTTTTTGAAGATCTTAAAATAATTTTTTAAGATTATATCCAATCAATATCCCCAAGTATTTTGTTAGTACGAGTCGGTCTTACAAATATTTTTTAAGATCCAAATAATTTTTTAAGATTATGAAGTATTTTTTCAGTACCAATCAACATCTTAGAATATCTTTTTAGTATCATTTAGTGTCATGAGATATATATATATATATAAAAGGGGGGAACTTGCTCAATGTTTTGCTCCAAAATGGTGGCATTTTAGGTATAGGACGGCAACGGACCAAAGACGCGGTGGACCAACGCCGCATCCGGTAAAAACGGGGCATGTGGTATGATATCTCCGCTAAAGGCCATTTTGCAAAATTTCAGCCAGGCAGAAAAACATGGACTGGCTGTTTTGTCTTCCCAATCAAACTCTTTTAAAATCCTAAAGTTCTATTTTGTATTCAGACAAGTAAATTTAAATATAATCTAACAATCACATGAATTCCTATTTATGCCATAACAAAAAAGTGAGAAAAATAAATCAATTGATCCCTTATAGTTTTATTTCTGTTAAAATTTCACGCTTGAATTTTGAGCTGATGATGACAATGTGACTCAATCCTTATGGCATTAATTTTTTAAAAACTCAATATTTAAAATTTGACTTGACACATCCTAATTTTTATCATTTTAACTATTTTAAATGTCGTTCCTTTATTATCACATTTCTAACGAGTTTCATCGTGAAAGAAAATTATTTTGTCAGTAGATGATTTTAATATGAGGAATTGATAGTAATAAAAAATTATTTCCTCTCCTATGGCGTTGATAATATCATATCCTTTAATATAAAATCATAATTAAGTTAAAAACTTTGGTGATTAAAATTAATGTCAATGATTAAATTAAGTATTTTATTTTGGTACAATATAATTTGAAGTAGTTATTACGATAGTTATAAAAAAAAGACATCACATTTGGACTCTTTTAACTAACTCTATAATTAGTGGTTATTTAAAAAAATTGTTCTTCTGTCGTAGTTGTTGTTCCTTCATAATATATTATTGCATTCTTTTTTGCCATTCAAAAAATGTGATAACTTATATTGCCAGAGAGAGTGAATTTTACTTTTGGTCAATAACTTTTCAATAGTAAATGAAAGCGAATTGAGCATAGGAGCGTAACGTGGTTGAGGTGTGGCGTGTTTATGCCTTTTCTGGTTGCCTGAGATTGACTGCTCATCAAACTAGAATTTTTTTCAATTTCTTCTTCTCCAGCTACTTCCTTCTTCTTCTATAATCAATCATCAATCACTCCCATTATTTATTTTTTGTGGGTTCATCTAATCTGTCTCTCTCGTTGCTGCTAGGAAGAACCCATATCCCTTTCTTCTAGCTGAGCCTCACAACGCAAGCTCAAATCCTAAGAAATCTCCCACAACTACTCTCGCTTGCGACGTCTTAACTGTCATCTTCTTCTGCTGATTACGCTTGACTTGCTTTCATTCTTCGTCTCGTCTTTTGAGACATTGTTTGTATAAACCTTTCGTTCTTCCTGCTTGTCTGTGGGTGAAAAATCCGAATATTTGGTTGTGAGGATTCAGAAATGGATGCTTGGAATCGGGTTTTCCTTTTCCTCCTTTTTGCTGCTATTCTTTGTACAAGTAGTGCTGTGCAGCGGGGTGGGAATCAACCTACGGAGAGAATTTCTGGTAGGATTTCTTTGATTTGTCCTTTTTATTTTTTTCAATTTCTCCCACCAGCAACTTTTGATTTGAGTTGTTTATTTGCAATCTATTTCAACTTAATTAGCCTCGTCTTTTTGCAATGTATTGATGATTAGAGGTTTTGGTTCTGGTCATTTTCGCGTACCACCTGTTTCAGCCATTTCTAATTTTTTTTCCAGCGGCTTTCTGTTTTCCCCCTGATTGTGCATTTGAATTCAGTTAAGATCTAATTCAGATTGAGGTTGGTCAGGATGTTTGGGTTTACGTTGCTGACTTGTTTTGTTCAGTAAGTAAATATTAAGTCCCACTTCGTCCACTGGCTTGTGGCTACTCATAAAGCATCATTTCTCAAGCTTCATGTGTGACAGCTTATGCCTTATATCCAAATTTTGGAGCCGCTCTATCTATATGGGGACAATGAACATATTATGGTCAATTTTTAGTTACATCAGGTTATGCAGGATGGCCTGAGTTGTTGATAAGCTGTTTTGAAATTCTGTGGCCAGACTCACGCAACTAGTAATCTTGATTGAAATATTGGACTTTGTCCTATTTAGGAAAGGGATTCCAAGGAGTATAGTCCATAAATTTGTTCATATTTTCTCCCCTTAGACGATTCATTTTTCACTAACTCATCGAAGTGAACCTTAGCAATTAGATTGTGATTTTGGAAGAAGCATATAATGCCCTATGAAATGGAGCTATAAGCTTTTGTGCTCCCTGATTCCCAGTAGCATTCACAATCCTGAATTTTTTCATGCATATTGGAAGTCTGTTGTGCAGAAGCACAGATGAACACAGAGCATACTTTTTTGGATGTCTCTACTGCCCCTGGCTTGCTCTTCATGATTTGGTATGCTCGGAGCAAAGGGAATAGGAGTTGTAACATTATACATTGTAACTGAAATGATGCCTTATTGGAGCACAATAACTGATTATTCTTAATCTTATTAATATATGCTGAGGTGATTCTCTTATATAGGTATAGCAGGTGTAAAGTATATTTTCAGGATTTTATTATCATTTTGAACTTTAAAGTTCTCTGAATCCCACAAAAGGATTTGCTGCAGACTTGATTTTCAGTTTTGAAATGGAAATTACAGATCAGTAAATCCATTGTTCTACTCTGTTTTTTGCACTTTGTTTCTTGCTTCTTAATCTTCCCTGTGGTTCTACGTAAGCTTAGATTCTAGGAAGTTCAAGTTGGTGGGTTTGCATTAGAAATCTAGAGGACCTTTCATTCAGCAAAAGTTATGTCACTACAGTTATATGGTTTGCATCTCAGGTTCTTCGTACTATGTCAAACATTTTTTTGGCTTCAAATTTCAATTAGGGGGCCATGACTCATCTTTGATTGATATTAATGCAGCATCAAATCTTCATTTTTTATGATATTTTTGGTGTCATTTTTGTTCACACAGGAAAATTCCATTGATACCATAAAGAGAATCCTTACATAAATTAATATTTGGATCTCAAATACCTTTATAATTGATGATATTTATATGCTAGCTTCTTTCTTGCTCTGCAAACCTTATCAAGTGAAAAAGAGAAAAAAGGATCAATATGAGATTGTTTGTGTTGTCTGCTCTGTCTGCATTTGGTATGACTAAACATAGCATTGCACTTTAATCCCTAGAAAAAATCAGAGGACACTGCTTGATAAATTTTGTGTGTGTTCAAAATGTCTTTAAAACACCAATAGTAAATTTCCCTAATGAAGTAAAAGTTTTGAGGTTGAAGCATTTGTTTGGATTTCAAAGCACCAGGGAAGCAGCCATGGTTTGGGTAGAGTAAAAGAAGAGAACTATATGATAACATTAACACACAAAAACACACTTTCACATGCCAGGTTGCTTGAACTTTCAAGGTTCTAGCAAGCAGCCTTCTCTACTATTTCCCAAACACCTGATCAACCAATCTCATTGAGGAGATAAACTGGGAATAATTGCATATCTCTTACTTTTCTTTATGACTATCATTTTACAATCAGAGTACATATTTCTTCTAAAAATGAGACTGTTAAACTTCTGATGATTGGACCAATTGTAGGCAGTGCTGGTGATGTACTTGAAGACAATCCAGTGGGGAGGCTAAAGGTCTTTGTTTATGAACTTCCAAGCAAATACAATAAGAAAATTCTGCAAAAGGACCCAAGATGCCTCAACCATATGTTTGCAGCTGAGATCTTTATGCACAGGTTTCTTTTATCTAGCCCTGTTCGGACCCTTAATCCTGAGGACGCTGATTGGTTTTATACCCCAGTATATGCCACCTGTGACTTGACCCCAAATGGCCTTCCCTTACCTTTCAAGTCACCACGAGTGATGAGAAGTGCTATCCAGCTTATTTCTTCAAACTGGCCCTATTGGAACAGGACAGAAGGGGCAGATCATTTCTTTTTGGTTCCTCATGACTTTGGGGCATGCTTCCATTATCAAGTGAGAATTTTGGGATATTATGATTATTTTATCTGTCACTATTATATGCTTCTGACGTTTCTGAACAGATTGTGGTGTCTTATGTAGATGATGCATATACTGATGTGCCTTTTTTTGATCATATGCTATTTTGTTCCAGGAAGAGAAGGCTATTGAAAGAGGAATTCTTCCATTGCTAAAGCGTGCAACCTTGGTTCAAACATTCGGGCAAAAGAATCATGTGTGCTTGAAGGAGGGCTCAATCACCATTCCTCCCTATGCTCCCCCGCAGAAAATGCATACCCATCTAATTTCTGAAAAGATCCCTAGGTCCATTTTTGTTTACTTTCGAGGACTGTTCTATGATGTTGGAAATGACCCTGAAGGGGGCTACTATGCAAGGTAGGTCTCACCACAACTTTCAGCATGAGAAGAGAGTGTTAGGTTTTGTGCTGTTTTGCATTTATTTTCCTAGTATATATATCTTCATTAGAAGGCTGTCTTGCATTTATTTATTGAATCTGCAAGAAACTGAATTAACTTCTGTAGTTTTATTTAGCTGGATCATTGAAACCGGTTAAGCATATTGATACTGACCGCTTTCATGATCTAAACTTGGGTTCTTTTTCACATTCTGATTGAAAATCAAGGGAAAATATGCATGAAGTTCACTGCCATGTTGTTTTCATGACATTGAACAAAACTGTACACAAATTTTCTTCACTTGTCAAACTAATTGTCTAACAGAGCACAATGGCATTATGCAATTCATGTAGCTTACCCCACTTAGTAAGATAAGGTTCGTTGTTATTTTTGTCATTGTTGTCAAACTAATTGTCTATTGCAATTATACAGAGGTGCAAGAGCAGCAGTTTGGGAGAACTTCAAAGACAATCCACTTTTTGACATCTCCACAGAACATCCGACCACGTACTACGAGGACATGCAGAGAGCCGTGTTTTGTCTCTGCCCACTAGGCTGGGCCCCTTGGAGTCCAAGATTGGTCGAAGCCGTCATATTCGGTTGCATCCCTGTAATCATTGCAGATGACATTGTTCTCCCATTTGCCGATGCAATCCCATGGGAAGAGATTGGTGTGTATGTTGATGAGGAAGATGTTCCCAAGTTGGACACCATACTCACATCTATTCCCCCAGAGGTAATACTAAGGAAGCAGAGATTGCTTGCTAACCCTTCCATGAAACAAGCCATGTTATTTCCTCAACCTGCTCAACCAGGCGATGCATTCCATCAAGTTCTGAATGGGCTTGCTCGTAAGCTGCCACACGCCAAGAGCGTATACTTGAAACCTGGTGAGAAGATCTTGAATTGGACTGCTGGTCCTGTGGGTGACTTGAAGCCTTGGTAACAGAATTGGAACAGTTTTCTTCAGAGCCATTTTGTAATTCTTCTTCTTCACATGTCTTGATCCATACTACTCCAAAAATGTTCATAGGGTTGGGTTGTAATTGAGAAGCCAGTTTTTTCTTTTACTGTAAATTTTGACATTTTCTCTCGGACAGTATATGGAATCATAAAATCTTTATTTTGGAACTCTCTTTTTTCTCTGTATTTATTTTTTCAACTAATCCATGTCATAAAGTAGGGGACAAATGAACTCAATAAGATAAATGAAATATGACAAAAAAAAAACAAAATTTTTAAGACTTTATCCAATTTTGTTAATTACTCTCTTGAATTGGAATATATATTTACGTATGAAAATAAAGTTTAAAACGAAAATGTTATCGTATTCTTTCATAATCCAAGTGGAAAGAATGCATATTGGATGTGTTTCTTCATCTAATAACTCTTTTCTCCGGAATCTCCTGAGGCACCATAAAACCTGATTCCTTCATTTTATAACTGTCCCTTTTGCTCAAGTCATTTTATAACTGTCCCGCAAGTTTGGAATCACAGTGGCTAGATACTTGTTCTTTATCAAATGTGCCATGGGACATCTTACTCTGTCCTTTAACATTGAGTTTAGCTATGGTACGTGCAAATGGCCTATTCTTCTCGGGTTCTAGTTCCTTTAGTGTAGCCTCAGCTTCACGTTTTTGAAGTAAACCTTTACGCCACTCCTTTGGCTTTTCTTTGACTTCAACTCTTCAAGTATTGCTCCTTTGAAATGCGACTTCCTGTTATTTTATCACGATAGATCTATCAGTTTAAATCTCAGCCAATCATGTTTCTTCCTTTTGTCAATTTCTTGCCTCATATCCCCAGCAGAAATTAGGCCTTTGTCTTTTTCTTGGTGGAGAAAGATCAGGAGCGTCACTATGAGAATCAGACAACAACGATTTAACTGACAAGTTGTCACTATTTTCTTTTCCAAAATCTACGGTTTCTGCCATATGGGATCTTCATCCAGTGTCCACCACACCTAGTCCAGTGTCCAGTGTGATATTCTTTCAAGGAATTATCATCAAGTCTGTCTATGGCCTAAAATTGAAAGCTGAGAACAGAAATATCAAATCCCAATCTGAAAATGTATATCTTTATTTGATTCCAACTTCCGAGTGTAATTGGTAACATATAGCCGTTTCTTTTAATACAAAATAATATTTAATCAAAGACAGGAAAAAGAACTTTGAAATTTTAAAATTCTAAATCAGATTTATTATCAAAAGTTTATAAATGAATGATGAAGCTTGATAAGCAATTCACAATTCATTTTTTAAGAAATATTTGATTTAGAATTTTACAATTTCAAAATTATTTGTGTGTCTTGTTTCCCCTAATCAAATTTAAATCCTAATAGAAGATTACAAAAAGATCGAGAGATATTAAAAGATATTTTTTTTTTTTGCTTTCGATATTAAAAGATAATTAATCTAATGGTTTGTTATGCTTTTTTTAATTATAAAGCAAGTTATCGTTTTTCACCTTTTTTTCCGCAGATCCTTATTTTGAGTTAAGAATTTAATTCCATGCTTGATTTTTCATTTTATTTTTTGGTTTATCATATTATGTAAAATAGATTAAATGTTTGTATTTCAATTTTTTATGTTAATTTTATTATATAAAAAAATGATTTTAGAGAATAATTTATATATATATATATATATATATATATATAAAGAAAAAAATACAGCGTCTATGGCAATTTTTACGGCCATTATATTATTCTTGCAAATTATGATCTATTGGGACTTCGATATCTATTTTTGTCATAAAATCAAATCACATGATGTAATGGATTGTAATATAAATCGTAACAGTCAATACGAACATGTGGTAAGTTCGGGTAAGACCGAGCCAAGTTGTTTAAACTTCAAACATAGATAAAAAGAGGAATTAAACCAATTTTTCTTATTAAAAATTAAAAAATTTAAATAAACAATGAAATCTAAAACATGAGGTCCGCCTTAAACTTCTATGACAAACAATATTCAATAGATAGTTCTTAGTCAAAAATAATAATAATAAAGTCCTTCAATTAGTGTTCGAAAAAAAAAAAACTACTTTAAATTATGGGAAAATTTCCCTTAGCATCCACAGTAGCTAAATTATTTCTAAAAGTTCTCACAACATTTTGAAACATCACTGTAAGCAAAATTAGTGAATGGACAAAAATAACCCTCCAAAAAGCCCAATTACAATGGAAAAAGTGTGTATTATAAGACAAATGTATATATTTACTTTTTTTGGTAGAAAAGAGATAGGCCTAGGCATTATGTGTTATTAGTGTCAAATTAAGCAGAAGAATGGGCAAGCTTACCACGGTGAATAATAATTAATGTTAAGTTAAAAATTTCAAGGGAGAATTTATGAAAAATCCTCCATTTGCAAAATTTATTGTCCATAGTACCTAATGATCCAAGCCTCTTAGTAGGTAGGTTCAAATTTTCTTCAACTATATACAACGTGTCTACATCTATAGGTAAATATATTTCATTTTTCACACGATTGAATTGAAGTTACCTAAAATTGAAGTAGAGTTGCACTTATTGAATATATATTGTAGTTGGGTTCTAAAAACAAATTTTAGGCACCTCGGGTAATAAATGTTGTAATGAGGGATTTTTAATCAATTTTCTTAAATTCTAAAACAACAAAAATAAGTAGAAGTAAATTTGAAAAATAAAAAAGAAGTGTTTTGTCATTGAAGACAGGATGGATGGGTGAGGCAAAAAAATATGGTCCTAATTAAGTCAATGTTCGGGTGTCATGTTGATTGGTTGAGAGAACAATTTCTTTATCACATATATCACAAGTTCGAACAAACTTGGTAAAACAAGAATTAAGCCTTCCTTATACATGAAGTTGATTGTGTGTTTTCTTTTGGTTGAATTTATACATAGAAGACACATAATTGAATTCTAACACTTGTAAATTGATGTAACATACTCAACTTAGCCACACACATGTCCACGTGCTCTTCTTCTTTTGGGTCACTCTTCTTCAATGCTCACACCTCGCCTCTCTTCCTCCTTCTCAACAAATAAACATAATACAATACTTTTAGATGCTATTAGTTCCAGTTCTCAATATAGGACATAACTTATAGTGTAATTTTTACTATAAATTATGTCCTATATTTAAAACCGTAGGAGTATATATTATTATCCCCATTTATTTCCTTGATCACATTCTTAAACTATGTCCTTGATCACATTCATAAAGTCATGGTATTTTTGTAAAGTACCCCATCCACATTTATTGTCAAAAAAATTTATTTCATTACCTAATTGGTCCATGTATGGTTGCATCCATATTTAATTCATTAATTCATCCCTCCATTTATTTTTGGATGTAATTACTCGACTACATTCATGCATGTGATGTGAGTGAGTGCGTGTTTTAGGTACACTTCCATACACATGTATATGTTTATAAATATTTTTGTTGAGCTAGTGTATTATTGCAGACTAATCCCTCCAACAGTAGCGTATAGAGTATTATACAAATTATACATGTGTATATGCAAAACACACATTTTGAACGATAGGTGGGAATTTGTTTTTAATGTAATATAGGGGTAAACCAATTACCTAATTTTGAGGTTTAATTTAGTCTATTGATCTCCACCAGCCCCACCTATGGACAGCTCATATTGACTAACGTTATTTTATTAGAGGAAATTTAAAAATCATTTAATAATATAATCAACAAATTTATTTATTCAGTGACTTTCGAGAACTGACCATTTTTTTTTTCCTGTTGTGATTTTAATGGATTCAGACTAAACCAGAGCCTAGGGAATTCCGCATGTTGTGACGTCGTAGCACATATAATTTTCTCAACGAAAAAAGACTGAACGAGACATCGTGGGTGAACTAGTGGGTGGATTATTCTTACAAGATACGAGTACGTAATGGTGTCAATCAATATTAACTAAGTACCACATTGATCCTATTTATAAGTTTATTTTGATCAAAAACTTTAGTGCTATTTATAAATCCATTTTTATGTACGTAGTAAATAAGGTTGTGACAATTTTACGCATATTAATTGTACTCATAAAGGAAAAGATAACAGTTAAAAAATACTTAATTATAAATGAGGGCAAAGTTGAAAATTTACTCTATATCATTGAGTTAATTACCTCTCCTTGGTATGTGAGATTTGGAGTCCGTTTGGATCCTCTTATTTTTAACTTAAAAGCTACTTTTAAGCTAGAGCTAAAAAAAAAGAGCTTTTGAAAAAAATCTAAAAGTTTGTTTGGTGATTATATAAATTTTTTAGCTTAAAAGTTACTTAAAAGCTGAAATTAGAAATAAGCTATTTGACAAAATTTTTGTCATAAACACTTTTTCTAATAAAAATTATCATAAAAGGTATATTATAATTGGGTGGCGGCGGTGGTGGTGGTGGTGGTGGCGGTGGCGGTGGTGGTGGGGTGGCGGCGGTGGCGGCGTAGTGGTCGATCGAGAGATTATGGGTTCTCTTTTCATTTTTTTTTAAAGAGCTTATTTTTAAGCTCTTTTTCTCCATTATAAAATAAGCTCTTATAATTATAAGAGCTTATATAAAATCCTGTTTGACCTAGCTTATACTTATAAGTAGCTTTTAAGCGAAAAATAAGCTAGGCCAAACAAGCACTTGATCAAAATAAACTTATAAATAGAACTAGAGGGATACATTAAAACCATCTTGACAATTAACAAAAGTGTTTATTCAGAGACTTTTGAGAGGCAAACTAACTACAATGCTATTTTTTTTACTACTACCTCCAATCTTAATTATATGAACATTTTATAATACAATTTACATTATAAAAGTATTTTTATAATTAGGACCATAGGAGCATACACGTAGGTTTAATGTACCTTTAGACCAAACCAAAACCTAGCCAGGGAATTCCATATGGAGTGATAGTGGAATTCCAAACAGAAAGAGACTGGACGAGACAATATGTGGGTGGATCACTATTCTTGCAAAGGTATTAATAGTAGTATTAATTAATATTAAATAGATTCGCCATCTGTATATTACAAGGTTAAGGTCCAACCAGTATCTTGAAAATATTTTTTCAGATGCATCAAATGCCCTAAAATAATTTGTGGTGTACTTGACTTTGAAGTGTTTTTTTAAAGTTCATCCATCACCATAAAGTATTTTTTTATGCAACTTTGTACTTAAAATTTAGACAATTTGGGATCTTGGATACACCTGAAAAATACTTCATGGCGTTGGATGTACAAAAAAATAATTTATGATACTTGACTGTACTTAAAAAAAATACTTCAAGGAACTAGCCAGGTATAATAGACACTACAAAGAAAGGGACTTTCAGTGGCGACATTTGGCGGCGACTCAAAATGTCATAGAGTTGCCATTGAAAGTATTGACTTTTGGCGGCACTTTAAGTGGCGACTCTCATATGTCGCCCGAAAAATCATGTTTGTGGCGACTTAGTGTCGCGCCAAAAGTCTTTTTTTAAAAATATATATATATATATATATTTACTTATGATGTTTATACAATAAATATGTTTATTAATGTAATTTCTTATGAAAAAATAAATTAATTTTTTGAATTATTGTGAGATAAAGAGAGTTTAAGAGATATTGTGTTGAACATGAGAGAGTGAGAGGAAAGAAGTTAGAAGAGAGAGATATAGTGTTACTAATTCTTAGAAATTGATAATATTCGAATACATTATCTTTTATTTTTTTAACTATTTTTGAAATCAAAATGTACATAAAAGAAGTTTATAGAAGAAATGTGCATGTCAAAGTATCAAGTAAAAAGTTAAAGAATTCCTTTTTTTTTATCATGTATGTTGCATTGTCACATGAAGGTTGTTGGTAAAAATTATTTTTTACTTGATTTTTTGTTTCATGAGAAAAAAAAATGTTAATATAGAAAATAACTTGTTTGACATAGCAAACTACATATCAAAGATATTCATTAATGATTTTTTTTTAAAAAAAAGATATTTATTAACATGAAAAAACAACCTATATATCACATAAGTAAAATTCCATGATTAATGAAGATTGATTTTTTTATTGACAAAAAACTAAGGGAAATATACTTCTCATATTGTAGGAGAAGTGTCTCCTCATTAGAATTATTAGTTTATGGGAATTGTTAGTTTTTCTTTATTTATTTTTCCAAAAGATGTAGGTCCCACCATTTTCATATGTGTGCGGAATCTTCTTATTCTCATGTATTATGAGAAGTTTAAACCCCAAAAACTAATTTGAGTTCTTTCATAAATAAAATTTTATTCAAAATTGTAATAAAAAAGTTTAATTGTTAATGGTGTCGACATAAAATGTCGCCGCCGAAAATAGGACCTTCGGCGGCGACAATTTTTTGTCGCCACGGAAAGGGTATTTCAGTGGCGACTTTTTGTTGCCACCTAATGCCTAAATCCCTAAAACCAGTTCCAGTGCCCCTTTTTCAGTCCCGCACCCTTGGTCCAGCGCGATTTTCCGTTTCCCTCCCATTCCTTGCGAAAAATTCCGCAACCTTCTCCTCTCAGCGTCTCCCTGTCGACCTTGCATCCTCATCTGCTCAACCTCGCTTTCCTCTTCGGCTCTTTCAGGCACCTCTCCTCACCGGTGACGTCTCAGTCCGTCGACGGTCACCACGAGTTTCAATCACTGTTGAGGTAAGTTTTCTTCCTTTTCCTATTAGGTTTTCCACGGCCAGTTTCGAATCTCTTGCTCTGCGTATGAATCGTGAAGCTCTCTCTTAAAATGGAAAGGTGTGGATTTTGTTGGACTTGCCGAACTCGTCCAGATCTGCAGAACCTGTATTGCCGAGTCGATTAATTTAACAAGATGATATACAAAAGGTATGTGAAAATTGATCTAGTGAAACCTAGGTTATGTGAATGGGGAAATAAGCGTGGATCGAAATTGAGAATCAATCTTAGATTTATTTCTTTGATGTTGCAAACGATTTGGATTCAACCATGCGGCTTGCATTGCATTCTCATGCCCCAATCTGAGTCCGTGGAGATATCAACATCTAATAATGCAATCACTCGGATCAATGGGTATTATTCGTGCCATAGTTTGTACTATTGTGTTTTTTGTGTTAAGAGTATCAGTGGTGACAAAAAGTCGTCGCCAAAACCCTACTTTTAGCCGCGACACCTACTTTTGCGGGTTTTGATGAACTTTCAGCGGCGACAAAAAGTCGCCACTGATTGTCTACTTTCGATGGCGACTCTAGAATGTCGCCACCGAAAGTATCGATGACAGATGTTTCAAAGAACGACTTTTTGTCGCCAATAAACACTTTCGGACGACTTTGTGACTTTCAGCGGCAACTTTTGCCACCGCCGAAAGTCAATTTTTTTGTAGTGAGAAAAAAATACTCTAAAATGTTTGGTGCACTACAAAATACTTTTAGATACTTGATGCACTTAAAAAACATTTCAGTGTGCTAGATATATACACCTTTAATTTATCCTATATTATAAACAAAAAAATTACTCATTAAGTCTTAAATAAAAATTAAATACAAAACATCCCAGTGGTTTTTTTACATATATTATCATGACATAACTTTTAAATATGAAAAAAAAGATTTGACTCTAATTATAAATTATTATTAAATTTGACTTATGAAAATTTGACTTAATTATAAATTATTGTTGAATTTGACTTGTGGCTAATATATCACATAACTCGACCTGTAGATATGCAAATTTAACTTATAAATGTAAATATAAAGTTTTTGAAACTTATCTGTTTTTTATTTTCTTACCAAAGAGGCAAACCCATTATAATAATTTTTGAACATATCATTTGTCATAATTATATATATCAATACACATAGGAATTTTCAATTCTAACTATTGGATTCTCAAGAAAACGAACAAAATGACAGGCTGAATTGTTAAAGTTTCATAAGTTCCTAGACCCCCAAATCCTCTTCGAGCGCTGGCTGATGCTGATATAATGTAGATTAATTATAGACGGCTAAAACTATATGTGAAACACATTATTTTCTATTCGAACATACAAATTAATGGGAGGAATACAAATATTTATGGTCATAGGGCTCCACGATGAATTCTTATCCAATGTCTAGTTGGTGGAAAACAATAAAACGTGAAGTTCGTTCCAATTCAAATTCAAAGACATACTAGAAAACGGAATCATCGCTCTTTTTTTCTTTTTCTTTCCTTTTTTTTCAAAGGAGAAAAATGAAACTTTCTATTATTTGATTTGGAAAACCTAACTAGACGTGACAGTTTTTGAATACCCTTCCGATGTTTAATATAAAACATGTTTGAAAAATTCATCTTAGTCTTAAATATAAAACTTAATTTTCATATTTATTAATATTTTTCAAATTTATCTTCTATTAAGGCTCTATCAACAATAATTAAGAAGGAGAAGGAATGAGAGAATTAAAAATTTACCAAAGTGTTTTAAAAAATACATGTTATATTAACTAATTTACTTAATTTAATCAATTAGATAAATATATGTTTCATATTAAAGATCGAAGATATATTAGATTAGACAATATCTGGGACTAAATTCATCGTGGGTTGCTCAAAAGTAATTCAATTTCAAACAATCAACAAGAGGGCAAAATTTATCAGGAAACAAATAAAACCTCATTTGTTTGGGTCCATATTTCGTGCTCATAACAGACAAGAAGCTAATTTCTTATCACTGTAATAAAATTTCAACCATTTAAACTTTGATCTAAATGGTTCAAATTTGAAATTTAAAATTTATGATTTTTTAAATGATAAATTCATTGTTCATGAGAAGTAATAATTATAAGATTATCTTTATTTTTAATTATGCATATAATAAAATAAAAAGGACGGGTCAAGCCACCACCATAATTAAAATGACAATAGCTCGATCGTGATCAATGTTAAGTTATTATATATAAGCAACACAAGTGTATATTCTGATTGTTGGTCTTACAAATTAGTCTTCTTGTAAATTCTCACATGCATGCATCTTATAAATGGTCATACTTGTCTTGTGAATTTTCTCTTCTCTTGTAAATATTACAAGTGTTATTGTTATTTCTATTATTAGTTTTGTAAATTAACTTATTTGTCTTGTAAATACATGATTGTCTTGTAAATAGGCACATGTGTCTTGTGATTGTCATATCTTGTAAATAGTACTCCCTCCGGTCCTAATTACAGAACATATTTAACCGATTTTAGAGAGATTAAGAATAGAGGTTAAATTAGTGTATTTTACCTCATTTTCCTAAAATACCCTTATATAAATTTTATACTTCAACTACCTTATTGATTTCACATAATCACTCATTTATATCAATAAGGGTATTTTAGGAAGAAATTGACAAAAATTAGAATGTTATCCTATAATTAGAACTAAAACAATCTCTCAAATGTTGTCCTATAATTAAGATTGACAAAAATCACTTTATTTATTTTGTAAATGTTGTTTCCTATAATTAGAGTTATCTAAAACAATCTTTTGGATTAATGTTGTTTCTATTTTGTTTTAATTAATCATATATTTTAAAAACACCCTTCATTAATTCGCTATTATCATTTCAATTATTGATCTTGTACAGTAAATCACTTTATTTATTTTTTAAATACACCTAATTATCATGTAAGTAAGCACATGTGTCTTGTAATTGAAAAGCACAAGTTATTATCAGTTCAATTATTAGTTTTGCAAATTAACTTACTTTTCTTGTAAATACGCATGATTATATTGTAAATAGGCACGTTTATCTTAAAATACGTACCTTTTACATTGTAATGGGGTTTTTGGAAGGTTTTTCTTGTCCATTCATTCCTCAAATTAATTTTACTTTCACCCAAGGTACTACAGTGATATTTATGAGGGCTTTTAGAAATTATTTAGCTACAAGGGCGGTTAGGTGAAACTTTCTCATAAACTATTGTCCGTATCCCTATAAGCTCTATGTATGGAAACCACTATTTTATTTTATTTTTTAACAATTTCCACATTGGTTGAAGTCATTGGAATGTACTAAATAACCCTGCCAAATATTTGTTTAATTAGGAGCTATCTTTTTTGTGGTGATTGAGAAGATATTTTATGCATGATTCTTATTCTTTCATAATCCACGTAGAAAGAATATATATTGGATGTTAATTATGTTTCTCCATCTAATAACTCCTTTGATTAAAGGAAAACAAGCGAGTTTTTAATTACTACAATATAATTTAAACTATTAAAATTTGCGAAGATCGCCTTGTACGGATATTTGCCTAGTCACTCCGTGTGTGGATAGAATGTAAGCATAAATTCAACTTCTTGCTTGAGTCAGCCAATCCATTGAAGCATACCATTTAGGGGTGGGAATATAGTAGGTCCTATCTACTGATCGACTTGTTTAGAGCCGCAGTGCGATCTAGCTGTTTGTTAAAAATGTCAAATCAAGACATATTTAAAGGCATAAATGTGTAAATAGGCTAGGTCTATTTTGTTAAGGTTGTCTTATAAACTTTCAGGTCTGACCTGTTTAAATATAAATAATATAATTATATTTATATCATATAAGAAACATAATATTTATTGTTTTTCATTCTTATATTGTACTAAAAGCTTATATTTATATAGGTTTTGATAGGCTCAAAATGTACAAAACCTATTTATAGCCTCCAAAGGCCTATAATATGAGGCCTTTTTAAAATCTTACATTGTAAGTAAGTCTTTAAAAAGGTTTCAGACTCAATCAGACCTTATGAAAGTGTTGGAAATTATGTCCTAGGGGCAAGTCATTGTTCTCCATTTAGTTATCATTTCATTCTTATGTTTATAGTGATAACTGTATCCCTGGATATATCTTAAAGATTATCCTAAATGTCCCTGGCCGGTCATCTATGCGGGAGCAAAGATGAGATAAGACCAGTATGACTTTGATGAGGTATGGAGATACGAATCAAAGTCATGGACACTTGTAAGAGTACAAGGTGCTGGACCGATCCACTATGAGAAAGTTGCATGGATTTAGTCATAAGCTTATCTCATGTATAACCGCGTCATGACGCCCTATGATTTGAGATCATCATGGATTCCTATATGATGAGTCACTGGTCTTTGACCTAGTCAAAAGTCACCTTTGACTGAGGATGATAAAGGCTTGGATCGGGATCAGTGGTTTTCATGTGGAAGAATGTGAATGGTCAAGATGGAATTTGTTCCTCACATTTGTAGAGATATAATACTAGGCCCCTCGATGAGTGAATCTGAGAAATGTATAGTCATACTACGATGGAAAGGAGTTTTCATTTCAATTATTAGACTACTCGAGAATCGAGAAAGTAATGGTCAAGAACAGGAAGTTAACATTATTCATGCCTCATCTTTGACCAAATTATCGCGTGACAAAAGGGACGTGATATGGTTATACGATAGGTTGTATCGTATCATCAATCTCCATATGAATTGGGTAGTCGCAATATTTTACTAGAGGCCGCTTGCGACTTATGGGCTAGTACAATATTGGCCCACTGCCAATCTCATGTGGGCCTGCAGGGTCGCACACAAGAATAACCTAACTCGAGCGAAGTGTCCAGGATTCATTGAATCTTAGATATATCTAAGATTTAATGAATACTTGTATTTAATCTAGGATGAATATATATATATATATATATATATATTAAATTCGAAAATAATATAATATTATTATTTAATGGAGATTATAATATTATATATAATATTTTTTTGTATTTAATTTATTTGATAAATTAAATATCTAAAACAAATAGAGATATTGTATCTCATTTAATTTTTGAATAAAGATATCATATATCTATTTAATTTAAATTGAGATATAGTATCTTAGATTTAATTAAATAGATAGATATTATTTCTCGGATTTAATTTATAGAGATAAATTAAATCGAAGGCTTTTAATTCGGATTAAATAAATAGATTACATTAGATCTATTAGATAGATTTAATTAATATATTTTGTAATCATTAGATCTATTAGATTTTAAAATTTCAAATTTCAAAATTAATGAGGATTAATTTTGAATATAATACACTGATTGGGTTTAGAAAAACCTACGGACTTTTGGTCGAGTTTATTAGAAAGCCGCGAGAAAACCTAGAGTAAAATAGAGAGAGACACACAATTCAAAAGGCGCTAGCACGCTGCATAGCCGTGTTCGAAGAACATTCGTGTGGATACCGGTAGAAGAAGGTGATTCATAGAGTCGGCTTCTACTGATCGAGAAAGTAGCCCACCGGTTCAAATCAAACGAGACACATACCGATTTAGCGCATAGGTATGATTCGGATTCTTTAACCTTTGATTAAACGCGGTTGAGCGATCTTCCGGATGGGATCCGTAAAATGTTTAAATCCGCTGTGTGTACGGATCCCAACAGAAAGCTCAAGCCTTCTACCCCTATTACAGGTTAAGGCCTGTTTAGCCATAGCCTAACCTACCTTGACCTATTTTCATCCCTAATTTAAAGTATATGGGTGCGTAACAAAGCTTAGATAAAGGAGGAAACTATATTTGAGTGTTTCTATTACCATGCATGTGGCATGTCGCCCTGGCCACATTTCATAGCGATTAAGTGCAGCTTCCAAACATCTTGTCAACCAGCTATGATCTGGAATCTCCTGAGGCACCATAAACTTCATTTTATTACCGTCCCCCAAGTTTGTAATAACATGTTCTTTATTAAATGTGCCATAGGATCTCCCCATCTTATTCGTTCCTTTAGCATTGAGTTATGCTCTTCATCATCTAGTACGGGCAAATGGCCTTTCCTTTTCAAGTTCTAGATCCTTTACTCTAGCCTCCGCTTCTCGTTTTTGAGCCAAACCTTTACGCCACAAAAGAAAAAAAAAATGTGTTTGCAAATCGTATCAAATCCTCCCTCGATAAATGACAGAAAAACAAAAATAGAAATAATCTTCTGATATACTTAATATAATGCATATAGCCTATAGGTAGAGTCGATAAAACCAAGGTTATAGACTCACTAAATTAGGATTAGGGGTAAATTGGGCAAATAGGAAAAGGCCCACCTCCAATAATCTGTTTATTTTGGAATTGCAAAGCTGTCCCTACAAATAAAAAGCATTAAATACTGAAAAGGTAATAGTAAATGATACTACAACAACAACAAGAATGATAATATATATACTACTATATTCTAACAAACTAGATGGATGACATGATTAAGTATATTTTGTCTTTGATTATTTAATAATATTAATAATTATATTTTATTTTATTTTTATTACTAAAATATTATTTGTTTTAGTAAAAATATTGTTATCCATATTGTTTTAAGAAATGCCAAAACATGAAAATGCTACCAATTTTCTGAGCTCTAATATTTTTTAAAGGAATATAATGTAAAAATAAATTTATTTTTAATGACAAACTTATATAAATAACAATATGTATACATTGACACACACAAAATATGCATTATAGATTTGAAGTGTCTATCAAGCTAAGTATCAATCCAAAGAAAACATTAACCCTCCCCTATCATCACCAACGTGCATGGAAGCTAAAAATTTCACTCTACACATCTAATTTAATGATTATGGATCTAATATGATAGAGTTTAAGTTGGGACGAATCTTGAGCTCGTTTGATTTTACTTATTTTAAGTATATGAGATTAATTTTCTGGAGAATCCTATATAAGTCCAATTAAAATACCAAAATCTAAATTTAGGCCTAATTTTCAACAAATTCCTACTTAGGCCAAGAAGTCTCATTAAAGATAGTTAAATGTTGTTAAAATACCATAATACCCTTGTATAATAATAAAAAAGGAAAATTAAATATAAATGTATGCCAAATTTTAACTTTGATTATTTTAGCTGAATTTAATTGAGATTTTTCCTTTATTTTTAGCTTGTTTATTTATTTATTTATATTTTTTATAATAAAATAAACAAATATTCATCTATATATATAATTAAAATAATTTTTTTAAAATGTAACATTTATCTATATATAAAATTATTCCAATTTATATGATATCCTAATCACAATATAACAGATATATGGATTGTCGGCAGCCATCTAAGTGGAGCAGTATAAAATCCAACATATAAAGGAGTAGAACTACATAAGAATATAATGGGCAAATTCTTTCAACAACTCCTATTATTCAACCAAGATATTTCCCCCACAAAATAAATGGAAAATGCTGAAAAGCCACAATTAAAAAACGATGTAATTAAACAACTGAAAGCCACCTGCAGACAAACTCTTTCATAGAGGTTGATAAATTAACAAGAAATCGAAAATAAAGATGAAAATAAAACGAGTAGTATAGAATAGGAAGAGAATGTGGATTGGAAAGTGAAACCAAACTGTGCCTGGGAAGGACATCAAAATTGAACGCGTTGCTGGTAGAAATAGAATGACCAATGAATGGGGAGGAAGAAGAAGAATTGACGATTCAACATATTGGGTATTGTTACGGATCTGAATAAAGCCCATACTCAATGTATGGCCCAACAGGAAATATATTGTATATCAGGATCTGTCTACAATAAAGGGGGATCCAATCTTATCTACGATCCAAGTATATCTAAATCTATATCAGGTAGTTACGATATCGGGGCCTCGAATCACATGGCCCAAGCCATATCAACCTAAGGTAAACTCTATAAATACAAAGGTCAAGCCTTAAGGTACACAAATTATAGGTTCTACGTTCTAACCCTAAACTATTTACATTCAGTCACACAAAGCACACACCCCACCCCAGCACACACCCCACCCCCTTGGCTAAACGCCTGTGTGTGTCTCGAACTACGTGGACCCCTTGGCTAAATGCCTGTGTGTGTCTCGAACTACGTGGACTTTGATCCCTTTACTGGGTACGTAGGCTCCAGGCTTAGCTCTTAGTCAAGTTCGATAAGTCCTATTCCCAGAACAAAACAAGTATTATCCACTTTAATGGTGGTCTCTCTTGCTAGATGAAGAGGTGAAGTCGTTGGTCGGTCGTAGGACTAAAACTTCACCTCAACGGTTGAGAGGTAATATGGTCATTTAGTAACATTAACAAATCCCTAATTATACCTCTAAAAACCTGATTAAGAATTTGTTAAAAGTGTGTATCTAAATTTATATTTTGATATTTCAACTGGATTTATATAAGATTTTCTCTCTAATTTTGTGTGTGTGTGTGTGTGTCTCTGATAACTCAGTGTAAAAATTTCAAAGCTCTTCGAAATCGGCCCTATATTTTTCCACCCACCCAACCATATATTGTAGCAAAGAAGAATTCAATTTTGCGTCTGCATAGTTGACATTCAAATTTGAAGGAAACATTCATTTCAATAAAATAACAACGTATATATTTTTTTAAAAAAAGGACATTTGTTTATATATATACATTAAATAGAAAATAAATTTGTGGATACGCTATGCAATGAAAAACACGTGTTATATGTATTTAATAGTTAATATTCGTGAAGTAAGATATGATATTATTGGGATAAGACTGACCGATTCCACCCAACCAGATGAAGTTTCATAAACCAAACCAAACTGAATATTATCTGGTTCTAAATATAAGACATATTTTATAATGTAATTTGTATTACAAACTATATCCTATATTTAGGATCATGAGAATATTAAAAAACAAAAATTATGACTTTTCTTTTTTTGATTATGATGTTTAAATTGTTTAAATTAACAATAACAAGTGTGTGATCTTCAAAATAAGCTTAAAACATGCAACGTACCAAGATTCCAACAATACAATGACGTTGATTATGATATTTAAGTTTCTGATGATTCCATTATTCTTGCTTTCCCATGTTGGAGGTGTTAATGGTGGAAAAATCAAATCAAGGTATTTAATTAATTCAGTTTCATATGCAATTTGAACAATCTCATCTCAATCCAATTGTTAGGTGTAGCCATTTAATTGTTATTTGCTTCAATTCTATAATAAATTGTTGGTTGAGGTGATAATCAATCTCATTAACCTTCACAAAAAGGATAATAAAAGTCAGGGATAAGGTTTTTCCTTTTCAATTCATTAAAAAAAAAAATCTTATTTTATTACGTGGCATTGATGAGTCCGAATCATGTAAAGAATTTATTTAAAAAAAAAAAAATCGCTATTATTAGTATCTCATTTTGACGGTTTGCCCCCAATTAATTACCCATTTTAATATCAATACATTTATTATCATAGCCCCTAAATCATCAATCACATTAATTAATTATAATAATTTCCAAATTCTCTCTTATTCTCTATCTTCTCAAAAATAAGATTATTTTTTAGAAAAATGTTACAACTTTTACACATTTTTGGCTTTTAACCAACTTAGTTTATCTACACCTTCATTCCTTTAAGTTTTTTCTGTATAAAAAGGGACGTTTGTTATATTCTTCTCCCTTATATCATGTGTATGCTTTGTTGATCGAACAGCACCTTCCTCTTGAAACTTCTCCAGCAACCAGGCGGTTGTAAGAATCTTTCACCATTCGCAATGGCTTTCACTGTTAAATTCAATGTCTTTCCATATTCAAGTTCTTGGGGGAACACTAAACCCTTCAAGTTAGTTCTTTGATTTGATTTTTTTTTTTTTTTTTTTACCTCGCTCCAAATCTTTCTGGAAATTCATTCGCGTTTTCAAAAATTCCTCAGCCCTCTGAATTTCACTGTCGTGTTCGTGTTGCTATTTCACAGTCGCAGTTTTAAGTATTGGGGGATAAAAATGGAAGGTAATGGGACAAAGTCGATGAAGAGAACGATATTGCATGATCTGTACGAGAAGCAAAAGCAGAGCCCCTATTATGACAATCTTTGCCGTCCCGTTTCTGATTTGCTTCCCTGGATTGCAACAGGAATCAGAGGTGTAACCAGCAATCCTGCGGTAATTATTGTTGTTATCCAATTTCTGTGTGACAATGTAGGATTTTTATTATTATAGTTTGATGCTCCAATATATGCAGATTTTCGACAAAGCTATATCTTCTTCCAATGCTTACAACGAGCAGTTCAGGTAATTTGTTTAGTACTTGTAACCATTACAAAAATTTCATGAGCAAGAAGGTGCTAAAAGATACCAAAATCATTTTCAACCCAAAAAAAAAAAAATTTAAAGATACCAAAATAATAATAATAAATATTAATAGAATAGTTAGTTCTAAAATTACGTCGAAATTATAGCCTATGACTTAGACCTTGTTTGAAATAGAGAGTAAAATCTTCAAATATAGTTTTTAATCATAATTTGCGATGTACAAAGTAAATATATGAGAGAGACTTTATCTTGGCTCATGTGAATATGTTTATAATGAACAAGTTCAAGCAAGTACCATGGGTTTATGGATAGCCTAAAACCATCTATAACATGATAAGGACTATTTCTTGCAACTTCCAAATAAGAGGAAGAGACACAAGTTTAACAATCGATGATTTTAGGATAAGGGCGAAGTAGCATCGAGCTGATCTAATTTCCTAGAGTTGGTAAAACGGGCTTGGCCCGTAGGCCCATCACGTATTCCCGACTCTATTATTTTTTGTTAGCATCTAGTACTTTAATCTTAATTTTGTTGCATTCAACACCCTAATGTTATTTTCTTGATATATCCAATACATGTGATGGTGTTGTTATTCAATTCCATGCGTACCTGATAGAGTACCAGATTAGTTAGAGATTTTAGGAATCAATATTTATTAATATAATTTTAGATATTGTTTATTTTATTTAGGATATTTTCTTATTTATTAGTGGTCCTTAAGTTTAGGATTGGTGGGTTGGTTAGTTGCAAATTAAAATAATATTTATTTAGGTATTTACTTCCATTATATTAATGAGATAAATTTAGGAGTATTTTTAGGGAGTGATTGTTATATTTTTATCTATAAATATAGAGTATCAATTCATGTAAAAGTATGGAATAGATATGGAAAATTATTAGAGAATTACTTCTTTGATTATGGGAGATTCTCCTTGAGCTTCTGCTTTAATAGTCTGATGGGTACAAATTTTGACTCATCTTTTTATTAAAGATTTATTTTATTCTTTATCATATTATGATATTAGATTCTGATTTCATAATCTAATAAAGATTTCCCCTTTTAATTTTTATCCTCTTATTCTTTTACCTTTCCTGAAATAAAAAGAATCTGTCTCTATCAGTACCCTAACTATATTTATCTATAAAATTAGGGTACTAGAAGCACACACAAAAATAACATCAAGTGCTAGATGGTACTTTATTCTTAGAATTTTTTCCTTCGAGTAGGCAACACAAGATGCATGACTTTCTGCCTACTAGTATTATTGATTTGATTTGTGGTGAAGCAGGGAATTAGTGAAGTCAGGAAAAGACATAGAAAATGCCTACTGGGAATTAGTTGTGAAGGACATACAAGATGCCTGCAAGCTGTTGGAGCCTATCTACAATGAAAAAGATGGCGAAGATGGGTTCGTGTCTGTCGAAGTCTCACCAAGACTTGCAGACGATACAAGAGGAACAATAGAGCAAGCAAAATGGCTCCATAAAAAGGTTGCATGTCCTAATGTATACATAAAGATTCCAGCAACTGAAGAATCACTTCCTTCTATAAAAGAAGTCATTTCTCAGGGGATAAGTGTAAATGTCACTGTAAGTAGAGTTCCCTGTGCATTCTGCTACTGTAATGAAGCTTTTTATCCTCTCTAGCTGCAAAAAATATGACTCTTGTTTGTGTGTTTGTTTGAACTGTTAGAAATATAGGCGATCTTATCATGCTGAACAACTAAATAGCATAAGATCAATGCGGAAAAATGAAGTAGAGATCACAAATACCTCCCGCCATTGATTTGTCTCCGGAAGCAAGCGAGGACGAACTCAGAGTCTCCAAACGAGAACGAATCCAAGCCGGCAAGCGGGAACAAATTCCGAGTCGTCCGATCCTTCTCTCGAATCTGCGAGATGGTGTGCTTTCCTCAAGGTCGGGCGAGGTTCGGGGGATCGAACAGAATTACACCGTGTGTTTCCCCTGGGCCATCACGAGCTTAAAAGGAAACATATTCAATACGCAATAAGTGCGTATTAATTGGGCACATTACGTATTAATGGCGCATTCAATACGCACTTATTGCGTATTAATTAGGCCGTTACGGTATTAATGGCGCATTCAATACGCACTTATTGCGTATTAATTGAGCCGTTACGATATTAATGGACGGTTACAAAACCGATAATGTGGGCCATAAATAGAAATAACGGAATATTGATTACTAAATTAAATATTCCAACATTCTCCCACTTGGCCCACATACTTTAGTATATACCTTTGAAAAACAAAATGCATGGATCATAGCGATAGGTCCTCTTAAAGTGAGTAATATCTTCCATGTATCCACGATGCATCGTGTTTCCCAAGCCCAAGTAACTTAATGAATAAACCCTACGTTTATTCTAGGTCCAAACTTTAGTGATATTTCTCAAAATGAATATGTGCGCAATCTTGAATGAGAAAATATCACAAATAGAGTTTCATAAATAACATCGTTCTTACAACGAAAATCACATAAGGGAACCAAGTCCCATTCTTTTTGCATGATCTGAAATTTTAATGTAGGCATGCCTTTAGTTAAAGGATCAGCAATGATCAATTCGGTGCTCATGTGTTCAACAACCACCGTTTTATTTTTAACACGCATTTTTATGGCTAAACACTCAATGTCGATATGCTTAATTCGACTACCACCTTTATTGTTCTTAGCCATAAAAACAACAGCTGAATTGTCACAATTTAACCTCAATGGCCTAGAACTTGGATCCACAATTCTAAGCCCAGGAATAAAAATATTTACTCACCTTTATTAATAATGTGCACTTAAAATTTTATATATGCACACTTCATGGAGGGCTTAACCAATTAATTTAATCAACATAAGTGACTAAATACAATCCTCCCACTTTGATTAAATTAATATCACCAAAAATCTTGTCAATTTAGATTCCAAAATATGCACAAATCTTTAATGAGAATTTAGTTGATTAATTTAATCAACATAAGTGACTAAATAATCATCTTAGACAAATTCTCCCACTATTTTGTGCATTGAAAATAAATTTAATATATATACATCTAAATGGAGTGATTAATTGATTAATTTAATCAAAATAAATGACTAAAAAATCAAATTAAAAGAAAAATCCTCCCACTGTTTTATGTATCCAAATATTGTTTAAAGAATTAATTTTGGCATAATTCAACCCAAATTTGGCTTCAACAATTTGAAAAAGATATATAATTGTCTAAAGTTAATTTTTCCAGATATTTAGACAATTAAATAACTCAAAAATCATAGTAATGATTTTTCAAAATTTTCCAAAATGTGAAAGTTGCCAAAATTAACTTTTCTCAATTTAAACAATTCAACTTGATGTAAGAAAATAAATTTCACACAAAACAGGTTGCCAAGAAAATAAACAAGTATGGCCCAGGTGATTAAAAATGCAATAGGATCCATAAGTATGTTTCTAGAAGCACAATAAAAGATTTAAAGGCCCAGAATAAATGTTCAACACATTCGAACAATTAGCTCAGTGATCTAAGGTATCCAATTAAGATTTTGAATAATATTGCAACAAACCATAAGCAATATCAACATAAAGTTGTATATTCATGTTGGTATATTATTTAACTCAATATTGCATGTATAATTAAATAATAATTAATGCATGCAAACAACAAAATATATAATTTAAATAATAATCACATGAATCCCAATCTTACATAAAATTTAAGATTTATATTTAAATCCAAAAGAAAGTCATAATATCTAAATATAAAATCTTTTAAAATAACACAAGTCACATTTCGTTGAATGGTCCACAAAGCCCAATTAAGACTTTGGACCGAAGGCATGTGGGTTCGAATCCCACTCATGGCATTTTTGAAAATTTAATTATCAAATAATAAATATTTTAATTTTAATTAATGCGCATAACCAACACAAGAGAGCACGTGGCCCCACTAGTGTCTTTACCTGACCTTTAAGGCGCTCACGCGCTAACGCGTCGAGGGTTCGAATCGATGAGACCCTTTCGGCGTTTTCCAAAATTTCCCTTCTTTTTTTTTTTTTTTTGTTAGAAAACAAAACCGCGCCCCCCAAAAACGAAGCCCAAAATCGTCGAGAATGCACAGGCCCAAATGAAAACGCGCTAGGCCCTTTCCCTTTAGTGAAACGCGCGTTTCATCAGGCCCCCAAACGGCGTCGTTTAATGCTTCTTCCCTACCCGTTCCCAAAAACCCTACCCAACCCGCCAACCCGATAACGACCCGGTTGGCCGTCGCGACCGCGATTTCAGCGACATTTACGCGATCGGAGGGCTCAAAATCCGACGATTTTGACGGTGGTTTCAACGGAATGAGCACGGAAAAACGATTATGAACGAAATAGACGCACAATCAACCAAAATCACTCAAAATCAAAACAAAAATTTGAGTTTTGAAATCAAAATGAAATCGAGTTTTCTCCGTTTGTTTTCACCGATGATGCAGATGGGCGTTAACGAAAATCCATCCGATAGATTCATGCACAAACTCGAAACCCGGATCAAAAATAATCGAGAAATTAAAATCGATCAAAAGCAAAACTAATCATAATGAAATCGATCTGATTTCAACCGAGGCACAATCAATTGAGACGAACAAAAAATTCTCGCCTTCCGACGATCCCAAGTTCGAACAACGAGAGAGCGTTTGGAAGCAAAAATCATACTCAAAGCACAAATTCACCAATGATTCAACCATCAACCACAAAATCGAAACAAAAGGATTTTGCGGATGAGCATAAATGTAACATCGATTAAGGGTAATCAAAATCGCAGATATAGAGTTTCATGTTTCATAAAATCATCAATCGATTCAACATCATGCATCAAGTTAGGAAATCATCGGTGTGCATCCTTATCAAACGCAAATTTGGATCATGATAATGCTTCGAATATATTTAATATACAACGCACTCAACAATTTAATTTAACTGTTAAAATAAATTGTAAGGCGGGAGCATATATTCGAGATCGAAAGCCATATTTTCTTCAAAGCTTAATCGAGAAAAAATCAAGGCGAGAGGCATATGAACAAATCGATACCAAATGTTAGAAATATAGGCGATCTTATCATGCTTTGAACAACTAAATAGCATAAGATCAATGCGGAAAAATGAAGTAGAGATCACAAATACCTCCCGCCATTGATTTGTCTCCGAAGCAAGCGAGGACGAACTCCGAGTCTCCAAATAGGAACGAATCCAAGCCGCCAGCGAGGAACAAATTCGAGTCTGTCCTTCGATCCTTCTCTCGAATCTGCGGATGGTGTGCTTTCCTCAAGGTCGAGCGGGTTCGGGGGATCGGCAATTACACCGTGTGTTTCCCCTCGGCCATCACAGAGCTTAAAAAGGAAACATATTCAATACGCAATAAGTGCGTATTAATTGGGCCGTTACAGTATTAATGGCGCATTCAATACGCACTTATTGCGTATTAATTAGGCCGTTACAGTATTAATGGCGCATTCAATACGCACTTATTGCGTATTAATTGAGCCGTTACAGTATTAATGGACGGTTACAAAACCAGCAATAATGTGGGCCATAAATAGAAATAACGGAATATTGATTACTAAATTAAATATTCCAACATGAACAGCTCATATTCTGTCTCTCTAGATATGAAGCAGCCATTGATGCTTACTTAGATGGGCTTGAAGCTTCTTCAATGGCAGATCTTTCTATGGTTCAAAGTGCGGCAGCTTTCTACATCAGTAGAGTAGATACTGTAATAGACAAGAAACTTACAGAAATTGGTACTGTTGAGGCTCTTGGTCTTGGAGGAAAGGTTAGTGGTATTAGAATATAAATCCCACATCGACTAATACAAAAATAAATGAAAATGTATAAAGATAAGGTAAGTCCTATTAATCTGTTTTAAGTCTATCACTTTTGATAGAAAGACACCTTCAACGTTTGCCTCAATATTAAGAATTCAACAAGTGGAAGGGAACACAAGGATTTGTCCTTTTTCGTATTGGCTTCTGTTTTTATTTTTTTTCCTGACATTGTTTTACAAATTGTTTAGGCCGCAATATCTCAAGCAGTTTTGGCATACCAGATTTACCAGAAGAAGTTTTCTGGTTTAAGATGGGAGCGTCTGGAGAAGAGAGGGGCCAAGAAGCAGAGACTGATGTGGGCCTCCACAAATGTGAAAAATCCTAGTTACCCCGATACCCTATATGTTGCTTCTCTTATTGGACCAGACACGGTGAGTTCCCTCACTTGCTTTTCTACTGCCTTCATTGATGAATATCTATTTGGATTGGAGGTAAAAACCATTTTTTAAACTTAATTTACAGTATACAAAACAAGTATGTGATATGAGTACTTTTCTGATGTAACTCAAACAAGCACTTAATGTGAGGAAGGTTTTGAGAAATTCTAGAGTAAACTTGGTTTAGTGAACAAATAAAGTATAAATGTGTGTGTCCAAATTAAATTCTCAACAAGTGTTTGGATTTTGGAGGTTTGTCTGAATCTTGGTTGGCTTTTGTGATTCAATTCATGTAAACTTTTTTTTTTTTTGTCATAATTTTATTTTTTTCCCCAAATTAAAAAGGCTCCCATTTGAAGTGGGAAAGTAAACCAACATACTTAAATACCAATTGAGGCTCGTTGTTATATTTATTTTGTGTTTGTAACTACTGTCTTAATACTAAATATAACATCCCGTTTCTAATATAATTTACACATCAAATTAGATTTTATATTTAGGAACATAGATAGTACAAAAGACTCACTATGATTACACTTTTTAGCAGAGTTGCGACATGTTTAAGTGTTTTTTCTTGGCTTTGTTTTACAAAACTTCTTCTAGATTTGCAATGAAAGTTTGCAAGATTTGGATTGACCAATCATGTGAAAGTTGAGATAAATATAACTGTCTCGCCATTGTTCACTGTCTCTGTAGATTTCAACCATACCACCAGAGCCAGCTCTAAAAGCATTTATGGACCATGGCATTGTGTCAAGAACCCTAGACGCACGAGTATCAGAGGCCCAAGGCATATACAAGGCAATAGAGAAGTTGGGAATTGATTGGAATGGTGTTGGATCACAACTAGAAACTGAGGTGCTGGATTCTTTCACAAAATGTTTTGACAGTGCTCTTGAATGCCTGAAGAAGAAGGCTACGTCTAGTGAATTCATCACTGTTTAGTCTGCTCTTGCTTTAATTTTTTCTGTAATGATCACCATGACTCTTTTAAGGACAAAATGGTGCAGCATATTTGGTTTGGGTCAAATTATGTTCATATGAAACACCAAAAATTTCTTGTGCCTCCTTATATAAGATTACATATAATATGATATTATTTTTTTTTTGTGCTTTGTATGATGCGTATAGAGGAGCAAATTGAGCGATTAATGACTTTGGAATCACTTGCTATTAATTTTATACATAACAAAATATATAGAAAATTGGTACCAAAAAAAAAAAAATTTGTGCCTCCTTATATAAGATTACATATAATATGACATTAAATTTTTTTGTGTTCTTTGTATGATGCGTAGAAGAGCAAATTGAGCGATTAATGACTTTGGAATCACTTGCTATTAATTTTATACATAACAAAATATGTAGAAAATTGGTTTTTTTTAAAAAAATCCATGTTTAAAAGTTTTATTAGTAAGAAATGACTTGAATTTGAGAGTACTTTCTATATATAAAATCGTTGCTTCCTTTTTGTATAAAAACATATTAGGCCTTTCACTAATATAGTTTTTAAACAAAAACTTTTTACCTATTTTTTTCAGAAACATATATTTAAATAATTTGTGTGTGTGTGTGAGAGGAAATATTAAGTATTACCCTTTCTAACCAACAGTAGCCGGGTTAACAATAAGAATTTGATTTTTTTTTTTTTTTTTTTGGTCAAAATAAGGCCAAACAATTGAATGTCGGCAATCTCATTAGAAAAGTTAACGGTTTAGATTCTATAATGCTATTCTGATTTTTAATATTGTCCTACATTTACAGATAATATTTAAAATCACTTTTAATATTAAGAGTTATTACATTATCTTTATTTTTTATTTTCCAAATTTATATGATGAGGTATTTTAGGAAAAAACAAGATCTTATAAAATTAAGTATAATTAACATGTTATAATTTTTTAATACTTTTTGAATTTATATCAACAAGTAATTTAAATATTTAACATTATAAAAAAAAAAAATTGACTAGAAAAATACTAGTAATAATTATCATTGAAAAAAAATCAAAGAATTTTAAATCTGACACCGTGATAAAAAAAAAATAAAATAAAAAAAAAATAAAAATTGAAGCTTTAAGGCTCAAGAGAAGGAAAGTGAAGGAAAAAGGTTTGAATGTGTGGGAGTGTGATCGCCACGCTTTCCACGTAGGCTTCAGAGTTCAGAGCCATTCTCTTATCTTCTTCTTCTTCTCTTCCTTCCCTCACAGTTCTGTATCTGTGTTACAGACCTAACCCTTAGCAAAAATGGCCCTGCACTTGCAGGTTCCCACATCCACCTTTCACACTCCCAAATCTATTTCTTCTTCGTCTTCTTCCTTAGCTCCTCCTCCCAATGCTGCCGGCCTTCGATTGCCCTCCAATCCTTTTGCTCTCAAATCTTCCTTCTTCTGTGGCTCTGTTAATCTCATGCTTCTTCCCAATCATCGCAATCTTCTTTCTGCAAATCCCAGGCTTTCCATGCGCGTTGCTTCCAAGCAGTCTTATATCTGTCGTGACTGCGGGTTTCCTCTCGTCTTTTACCTCATTTTCATCGCAGTATCAGTATGATCTCTGGAATTGTCGTTTATATGGCCTAATTTTTTGCTTCTCCTTTTTATTGATGCAGCTATATTTACAACGAGCGAACTCCTTTCGAGAAATTGCCTGACAAATACTTCTGCCCCGGTAATTAATTGCTTCACTCCCATCCCACCACTGATATACAGTTTTTTTCCTTTTTTAAATCTTTCTTCCTAAATTTTGGTTAATTCTCACGCAACAGGATGTAATTTTATCTTGTTCGTAAACTATATCGGTTTGTTCTTCATTCTGAAGGGAAAAACAGTAAAATAGCCACATCCACAGATTTGTATGTCTATCCTGAGGGAAATGGTCGACATGTTTTTGTCCTGTAGATACTGTTTTAGTTGTTGTTAAAAAATTATAAAGAAAACAGACCAGATCAATACATATCAACATGTTTTAGTTGTTGTTAAAAAATTATAAAGAAAACAGACCAGATCAATACATATCAACATGTTTTCATCAAATATTAGTTAGGAGATAGATAGATGCTGATCTGATATAACAAGAGTCATGAGGGAAGGAGAAAATTGAGGTGAAAATGGGTAAGGTATTAGAAATGGAGGGAATGTAATTGAGGTGTTGGAATTGAAATGTGCAGTGTGTGGTGCTCCAAAAAGAAGGTTTAAGCCATATGCACCAGCAGTAACGAAGGGTGCAAATGCAACAGATGTGAGAAAGGCCAGAAAAGCTGAGCTTCAGAGAGATGAAACTATTGGGTAAGAATAATACAAACAAGTCTTATGTTTTGATCTTCTAGCCAATCATGAAAGATTGAAGTGTAGTAACAATGTAATATCTGTGTGCACAGGAAGGCTCTTCCAATTGCAGTGGTGGTGGGAGTTGTGGCCCTTGCTGGGTTATACTTCTATTTGAACGGCCAGTTTTAAGATCTTTTTTTTTTTTTTTTTTTTTTTTTTTGGGGGGGTTCTACTTCCTTCAATGTCTGAATTCTGTACTCTTGGGTTCCCTCCCTTTTTAATTCTCTAGTTCAATTTCCCTTTTTTTGGTTCCTTTTTTTTCACTTCCCAATGTTCTAAGCAAATAATTGATGCAAAAACACAATATATTCTCCAAACTAAGCTTTACGTAAAAAATTAATTCGTCCCATTTGATTTTTAATAGGTTCTATGATTTTTGTTATTAGGTCCTCTCAATTATAGATAGTAGCACTATGCTCATAATTTGTTAATTAGGACTGCTAAAAATACGTATTTTTAAAAATAAATGAAATGAAATGTATTTATTATTAACGTTAGGAAATATATTGTGCTCCTATTAAACTCCTTACATCTACACGTAATCAGTAATCAGAATGATTTTAATTTTATTTGGATACACGTGACAAAATAAATTTAGGTATAGACTGAGTTTTCATTCCCGTTATGGGGAACCGGTTTTGGTGCCTATCTTTTGGATTTCACTACCATGATTATCTGGGCCGACTGCTAAAAATACGGATTTTAAAAAATAAATGAAAAAATTATTTTTGAAATAACTTTTTTGATTATTATTTTATATTACACTAGGAAATATATTTTATATTAAACTCCTTAAAATAAATTTTTCAAAAAATAGTAAGTAAAAAAAAAAAAAAATTTGGACCGTCCAGATCAGTAATCAGAATGATTTTAATTTTATTTGGATACACGTGACAAAATAAATTTTGGTATAGTGCAAGGAAAGTTCCCATTATGGGTTACTAATGTCATTCTCTTACAAATTAATTAATTATAAGTATATAAATCAGTACATATAGTTGAGAAAAATATAGGAATGCAATTTAAAAAAAAAAATAAACCAAATAATAAAGACTTGCACGCTAATTTTTCCTCTAGCCAAAACGTATTATATTACTCAGCAACTTGATCAAGACAACATATAATAAAAGCTTCATTAATAATTTGACATAATAGTTTCATAATTACATTTCATCAACAATATTAGGGAACCAGTTTCCTCTCATGAACTTGCCAAGAGAAGCACCATGTTCAAAAGCTTCAAACAGAGGACCATCATTTGCTTCAGCCTCAGTAAAGCAATACAGAGGAGCCTGCCATTTCTCATCCTCAAGTACCGCTCCCACCTCAAATGTCATCACATGAGCAGTCATTCCTGCACTCCCCCACATAACAAAAAATAATAATGAATTTGATCTTCAAGATGATCATGTGAAGGATTAATTTGAAGGTCATAAGTTCAAGAGGTGGTACCACAAGCAGAATCAGAAAAAAGAATGTCTCTACTCCCACAATCTTTAATCTAAGACATATTTAAAGAAGTTGTTCAAGTTGACAGGAACGGTGCAGTACCTGTGTAGAAGATCCACTTGACAGGTCTGCGTGTGAGGACGTCCTCGTAGTACCAGATGAAGTCGACTTTCTGCCACAAATTGCAGAGGAAGTTATCAACGTAATGCTGGCCCAGGTAGGTGGCGCCGTCGAGCCAATTAGGGCGGAGAATTCCGACGGGGAAATGCAAAACCCTACATCTTCGATTGGGAGGAGGATCTAGAGTGTAGATGTAGGAGGTTCCGTTGTCCCATTCGAGATCGTATAATAGCTCCCCCAGCTGATTCTGGATGATGTTGAAGTTGCGACCGTTGGGCCAGTCGTACCAGAGGTCCACTTTCTGAAGTTTGCCAGTGTTGTTCACGAACAGAACCGAGTGGAATTGAAGAGGCCAAGCAGCCGGAGTCGGATCCTCCGTCGGGTTCGTCGCTGCCATTAAAGGGAAGTGGAATGTGGAGGAGAAAACGAGGAGTAACGCTGAGAGAGATATAGCTTCGACTGTAGACGCCATTCTCGCCTTTCAATAATTTGCAGCTCCCATGGCCAAAAGAGAACGAAATTTACAGAAGAGAAGGGTGAAAATCGGAGAAGATAAGAAATAAGAGGTCGATTTTCTTTCAATTCCACACAGTGAATCGCAGCTTTTTACCCTTTCGGGCGGTGAAGGATGAAAAACAAGAAACGTCGCTAACAACCTTCAACTTGTGCATACGTGTAAAGTGTAATCAGTTATCGATTATTAATAATATTATCAATTCTAATTAATCCTGCTACTTCCTCTATTCCCAAATCTCTGTCATTTTAGAATCTGTAATTTTTCAAAATTATTTTATTATCTTATCGGGTATTAATATTTTTTTTATTCTCCCTCTCCTTTATCCCTTTCTACTAAATAAAGAATATATTTAAGACATTACTCGACTAAATTAGTGAGAGATTATTTAAGGGTATTTAATATATAATAATACTATTATATTTTACTATAATTTAAGTTATCTAATCGAATTATTTATTTTCTAATACATGCAAAAAATTCCAAAACGCAAATCTTTTGTAACCAAAAGAGTGTATCACAAAAGAATTTTTTTTTTTAAATAAATATTGTATTCAAATATACAAGGGAGAATGACATTTTAAGTCCTAAAAGATTGAATTAATGGTAGTTAACTTTTCAATTTTTTAAGAAATCAGTTTCAAATATTGATTCACACAGTTCCAATCAGAAGTCTCAATCACAAAGTGAGAATTAGTGAATTACACATGAAACTTAAATGTCTAATTTGCAAATGAAACTCCTAAATTTACATTTGTGTGAATCAATATTTACAACTCTCTTTTTTTTTTTTTTTTTTTTTTTTGTAATAAAATTTTTTCTCAAACCCATCCATCATTCATTCACTCTTTTGAAACTTAACTATTAGTTTCCCATCAGCATATTAACTTATAAAACAAAAGGATTACAAAGTAATAAAAATAGAAAATACAGCAAAAGCTCACCCATTTTCCCTAAACCTATCATCATTCCTCGCTTCTATATTAAAAGATGAAGGATAATCATAGGTATAACAAAAGTTTATTTATCTTCAAAACTCACTTAACCATATAGTGCCATCAGATTTTAGAACACACAATTCATAAGATATAATTATTGTCACTATAACTTGAAAACATGTAATGAAACCCATTTATAAATGTCTCCCCTTTCTTTATAAGCTTTAGTGAAACACCACAAATCCAAAAGAAGGAATTTGCAAAATAAATACATAAATAAATAAAGGTGTAAATTAAAGCTGATGCACAAAACCAGAAAACAACCTAATGCTTAATGTCATCATCAAACATGGTCTGAACCCACAATCATTCAAGTGCTTAATATCACATCGATTCAATCATAAGGTCCATTCTAGTTCTACCATCTTCATCTCAGTACAAAAACATGAACGAATCACTTCCCATTCACAACACAAACCAGATTTGCAGAACCTATATATAACTAATAATAACTGCTTCTCATCAGAATTTGATCTCTCTTCTCTCAGCAAAGAACTTGCCAGTAATGGCTTGATCAGGAAGAAGGGCAAGCCAGACTCCGGTATCAGCACCTTCCTCAACTGTGACGGTCCCTGCATAACCTGTAATAGCGGTCTTCACCCACCCCGGACAGTAACAGTTTATGTATATCTTCCCTTCTTCCTCTTTCCTCTCCAACAGCTTCTTCGCTATTACCCTTGTGTACGTGTTCACCGCCAGCTTCGACACCGTGTAGTCCGTCTGTGATGGAGGCCACCCTCCTTCCTTCCATGTCCCATCCTCTGCTTGTTGCAGGAATTTGTTTACCATCTCATCTATCATTTCCTGTGTCAGAGTCTCCACATCGCTTAGTTGTGCCTTCAGTTCTTCATTTTCCACTTTCTGCCAAATCCATATTTGATAAGTTTTCAACCAAAATAACAACACACACACAAATATATAAAAGATCATAAAATCAACATAAGAGGATAGTACGGTAGAACTTTAGAAAGGGGGAAAGCAATCAACCACTTAAACATATATAAAATATTCATTGCTCATATATATGCTAATAAAGAGTTAGTTACTCATTTGTGCTGTAAGTCTTAAAAAGGAATCCCTTGATCAAATAAAAAAAAGAGTTAGTTACTTACATTTCGCTTGGTACTTAGTCGGCTGAGACGAGTGCTGACATTTACGATTCGAGCACAGTGAGAAGAAGACTTCATTAATGGGAGCATAGCTTCAATCATCCTCTTGGTGCCAAAGTAATTTGTCTCACAAACCATTCGGGCATTCTCAATAGAGTTATCAGATCCAAAGTTGAAGTTAATACCAGCATTATTTATCTGCACATTATGATAGTTAAATGATCATAATATCAAGGCGTTCGTTTTCTTTCATACGAAAGATCTCGTTGGTAGTGTAATTAACCCTAGGAAGCCAGTTAGCCAGAGGTAGTATTATATATATATATATATATATTGATGATTTGAAATATATATAACCTGGATTTACAAAACTGACCAGAATATCTAAACCGCCATAATTTTCTTTCAACCAGTCAGCAAAATTGCTGATGGATGAAGAGTCTAAGATATCAAGCTGGTGGCAGTCTATGTCAAGGCCACCTTCTTGCAAGACCTTTGTTGATTCAACGCCAACATTTGCGTCTCTGGATGTGAGTATCACCGTCAATCCATGCCCGGCGAGCTGTCTCGTGATCTCGAACCCGATTCCCCTGTTTCCGCCGGTAACCACGGCGACAGTTTCCTTCGACCACCACCTACGAATCAATCCTCTCATTTGTTAAAACTATCATTTTATATAACTGTAATAACTGTTGGATTGAAAAAAAAGAGAGGAAGAAGGAACCTCTGATGATCAGAATAAGGGATGGTACGGAGGAGGGAAATCTCTTGGCGTCGCTTGTCCTTCTTGTCTTTGGATTTCTCTTTGTCTTTGTGCCCCATAATGTCTGTGTTACGTACGTAGTTGAATTAAGAAAGTGGCATTCTGTTATCATTCCTTCACGTAAAACTAATTCATTTCATTAAGACAATGAAAGGGCCTGGTCAACGCATGCCACGTGGATGGTCCTTCTTCCCACTAGCTTCGGTCAACGTGCTAGAACCATTAATTCCCCTGTTTTATTTAAACTCTTTAGTGTTATAATAGCATTATGATTATCCACACAAACCAGCCTAGCAAAATTCACCTTAAAAGAAGGAGTTTTTTTTTTTTTTTTTTTTTTTTGGCCTGAAAAGAAGGACTCATGATTAAGTTTGACAATTTTTTAATGCGATTTAAATAAATAAATATATATATATGGATGTTAGTTATATAAAAAGAATGGGCATGTTTGAAAAAAAAAACAAAAAATAGCAGTAAAAAAAAAAAAAAAAAAAAAAAAAAAAAAAACTAAAAGTGAAGTGTTTGGGTTGAACTTTAAGTTCACTTTTTTTAAAAAAAGCTCTTAAAAATTAGTTAAAGAAAAAGCTCTTAGCTTTTTTATGTGGGTTCCTACCACTTCTATCACTATCAATCTAAATACAAATCATATTTACAACCTGACTTTTTTTCCTACTGGACTTCTAAAAAAGTCAAATAGAAAATAAGACACCGCTCCCACCGCTAACCCAAACAGATCCATTATCATATTGGTTAATACAAAATATTAAAGGTATTAGTTGTATCTTTGATACAAAATATTAGGAATATCTAAGTAAAATAACAACCGATACGCTAATATTGTTGAGACTTTATACTAATTTTGACTGTGGACTAATAAATTTAATTTACTTTTGGTTTTGAGATTTGACTTTGAGTTCAAATTTAAATATTTTCCTCTTGAAATTTTAGTTTTTTTATTTCCTACATTACAATTAGGTTCAAGTTTTCTCCCCCATATATAATTATGGCTCTTATTGAGTTTTACTACCTTTGGTCTTAGATATAAGACAAAGTTTGTGTCTACAAACTTTGTCTTATATTTAAACCGGAGAAAGTATTTTTTATTAACTATAATGTGTAAGCTTTGTTTTTTTATTTATGATCATAGCTTTTATTAGGTTTGAGTTTTATTTATTTATTATTTTTATTACGCTTTATCGAGGTAAAAATGTTAAAGGAAGATGATACTATATTTGTACTATAGATTTTTAATCATTTAAACCCAGCGTATATGTTTGGCAAACTCCAGAACCATAGTTTCAAAAGTTATTTTCTATAAGTTTAGATAAAACTCTTTTCATATACTTACCTTATAAATTGTAAAATCACTTCTAAAATGCTAAAATTCTAATGCTAAAACAAACCGGAACTAAAATACTCATACATTTTAGTGTCTTGTGCGGGATTGGAACAAGACACACGAGAACTTGGCCGTCCTGTGTCGAACCTATCCCTTCCCCGTCCTATTCAATAAACATGTCTATTTTGAATGCCTCTTTTTTAAGTTAGTGTACAGTTAAAGACCAACTAGGCACACATAAATTCTTGGAAGATAAGGTAATAAATTTTAGAAAATGACTTTGTAAATTGTGAGTGAATATCTTTAAATAATAATATTCAAATTATTAAATATCAAAATATTGATATTTTAATAAGATATTATTAAAGCAAATATAATACTACCTCCCTATCCTAATTATAAGAAATAGTTGACTTTCTTTGGAGAGATTAATGAAGCTAAATAAGTTACTTAATCATTTCATATGTTGTGTATTCTTAGATTATATATTAGTTTATTAGTCAAACTAATAAGTTTGAAGAAAAAAAATAAAAATACTTAAAAATAATTTAATTAGCTTCCTTAATCTCTCCAAAAAAATCAACTAGCTCTTATAATTAGAACTGGAGGGAGTAATTTTTTAATTACTTACTGGTGTTTTTAGTAATTGTCACCGGTAGCTGATTCAGTTAGTTGGTTAAAATAATATTTTTCTCTTTTATTTGAGTAATAAATAAATTTTGAAGACTAACGGTCAAATTATTGTACAATGCTATGGCAAAATTAATATACAATGCTTCTTGGAAAAAAGTACATAAGCAAATTTAGACCTTAATTACTCTCAAAAGAAGTTTGTGTGATTTTCCTTGAGAGGACACATGTTCCCATGTGGAACATTCAAATAAGGTCATCCTTGTATTCTATAATTAATAGCAACTAAATTAAACTAATTTATCCATAATTAATAAAGTACTTATAAAGTCAAGATAATTCCAACCCCATATGCTATCCAGAGACAACTAATGGCGTTGATTAGGGTAGGTTGTCATTAACATGTTTGCGTAAAGATAGTAATTTTTTTCACGCAAACATTTTAATAACAATCTATCCTAATCAACGCCATCGACTATCTTTGGGTACGATATGGGGTTAGAATTACTATATTTGATTCTAAATGTAGAATCAGTTTGGATTAAGTTAATGCAATTGGGTCTCCATTTATACTATCGACTACATGAGAGAAGGGTATCCCCATTTACGTAATTTCTTTGGATAAATATAGAATCTAATCAATGCAATTTATACTACAGACTACGTGAAAGAGGGGTATCTCCATTTACACTTACTCTCCACTTCCTCCCTACTTGTACCATTTGATCTGCTTCTAATGGTTGGGATTTAATGTTTTAGAATAATATTATTAAATATAAAATACATTTAAAAAATTAAAATTATTTCTAAATACTTCATCTTTATAGAATTTTATTAAAACATTCAATTATACAGAATACAGACAAAAAATTCAAACTATTAAAATATTAAACTGAAATTTAATTGTTAATTATAATAAAAATAAGAATAAATAAATTAAATTATTCAATGTTCATTCAACCAATGGATTTAATCATATTGATTTAACACATTAAATTATTTCAGATAATAATAAAAATACATACTATTTCCAAATAAAATAAGAAAGTAAATCAAAACACTAATATTGAATTAACCATACGCTGAAAATTTCCTTTTACTTTTTTTGACTTTGATTTTTCTTAGCAATCTTTTTTGACTAGACACGACGAGGATTTTGAAGTTATCACATTCATAATTTGAAAATATTTGACTCAAACTTTTAAATTTTAATGTGGGGGAAGAGCTATATAAAGGGGTCTTAGGTTCCAAGCCCATTCATGAATGAATCAACCCAACCCACATCTCACGTGATAACATGGTTAATTGGTGATGGTTCGGTAAATCCATCGTTGTGGTACACAGGAAGCGGCAAAACCATCAACATTCAACTGTACGGGTTCAACGAATTCAAGGTCGGATTATTCTGGTGCACTTGTTTGGGTGTGGAAGAATATCCAATAAGATCCTCTTCTTTCTTCTTCCCCAACCATCGCTTTTTCTCTTTTTACCCGTCTTTGTTGTGGGAAAAAAAACGCATCAATTCAATGACTCTGCTTGACAATTAGCGTTAAAAAGGGTCTCTGATTCTGGACTACAGTGTAGTGGTTTCTTTCCTGTGCTTCCACAATTGTGGAGGAAGAAGAGAGAGATGGTTTAATTGTCTCATTGTGGACCAGTACATATAACGCCGTTCTTCAGTTTACTGATATTTGTTGAAGCGGAAGTTAAAACTGTCCCCAATTGCAAGCTTCAGTTTCAGGTAACTTCTTAGTCGTAGCGAGATTTTGGCCTTCAATTCAATCGCTATCATCAGCTGGATTTTTCTATTGATGTTTCTAGATTAATTTGATCACGAAGATGTAGTTACTAGTTACTAGTCAGGTGTCTATTGGAGCTCTTGTTTTTGTGACCTGTACATTTTGACCCTACTGAGTTCATATAGCTGCATTCGAAATTGAGTTTAAGTTCAGAATCGATCGGGAGTTTCTTTCTGCAAAATTGAAGGTGTATAAGAATGTCTGGGGCTGGCCAGGCTATGGACGTGGATCGTGTGTGTTATTCCAATGTGGACCCGAAAGCGAAATCCAAGGCCGTAGGGAATTCCACCGTCGCCCGAGCTAGCGATCACGGCGGCGTAGGCGCTGCTCGTAGCAATTCCGTCAGGAAAAAGGGATCGGTTTCGATTGATCATGTCCTCCTCGCTTTACGTGAAACCAAAGACGAGAGAGATCTTCGAATTCGTAGCCTCTTCAATTTTTTCGATGCTGCCAATAATGGATATCTGGATTATGCTCAGATTGAGGCTGGCCTGTCCGCCCTGCAGATTCCGTCTGAGTATAAGTACGCTAAGGAGCTCTTTAAGGTCTGCGATGCCAACAGAGATGGCAGAATTGATTACCATGAATTCCGACGATACATGGACGATAAGGAATTAGAACTTTACCGCATCTTTCAAGCTATTGATGTTGAACACCATGGCTGCATTCTTCCTGAAGAGCTTTGGGATGCACTTGTTAAGGCTGGTAATGTTCTAGTTGAGCCTATTTCTCTCTCTGTGTGCGCGTGTTTGTTTTTCCCCTCTCGTTGTATTCAGTTTTGTTTTTGTCCTTGACTGCTATGATCTTGCCTTTCTTCTGTTACGGTACGTTTTTGTTTTTACTTGTACCAGGATTGTTCTTACTATAATTGCCGTTTCTTTTGCTCTGTATGCTTCTGTGCCTTGAAGTTTTTGGGTATAGAGTTTGTTTTCCTTGGCTTTGTGCCATTTTCCTCTTGCATAAGTGAGTTATCTCCCTAAACTTCCATTTCCTGTGGCTTTAACATTACGTTTGAGGAACTTACATGATGGGAAGTTGAAATCGTAGTAGCAGTGTTCGAAAGTGTACTGATGCTTGTTTCGTGGTGCACACTTAACAGTCACTTCAAACTGGTGCGGATACTGTAATTAAGATGGGAAGCTTTTCTCTTGTGATGAGAAACTTTTTGGTTTTTTATTTTACATCTGAAAATTAATCTTTTAATCTGCAGGGGGCCTGGTTCCGTCTTTTATGGTGTAATCTATTGTGTATTCAGAGGCTTGTTTCCTTGATTTAAGTTTTTACATGGAAAAATCTTTCTCGTTGCTTTAATATATTTTAGAGATTCCATTCTTTTATACTTTTTGTACGGCAGGGATCCAGCTTGATGATGAGGAACTTGCTCGCTTTATGGAGCATGTTGATAAAGATAATAATGGAATTATTACTTTTGAAGAGTGGAGAGATTTTCTTCTACTCTATCCTCATGAAGCAACTATTGAAAATATATACCAGCATTGGGAGAGAGTATACCTTGTAGACCTTGGAGAACAGGCTGTCATTCCAGAAGGTATAAGCAAGCATGTGAACCAAAGCAAATACTTCATTGCGGGGGGAATAGCAGGAGCTGCTTCTCGTACTGCAACTGCTCCTCTCGATCGCCTGAAAGTTGCCTTACAAGTTCAGACGACAAATGCTGCGGTTATACCTGCAATAAAGAAGATATGGAAGCAGGATGGTTTATTAGGGTTTTTCCGAGGTAATGGATTAAATGTTGTGAAGGTAGCACCAGAAAGCGCCATCAAATTTTATGTGTATGAAATGTTGAAAAATGTAGTGAGAGATGCTCAAGGGGATGCAGATATTGGTACCGCTGGAAGGTTGTTTGCTGGTGGTATGGCTGGGGCAGTTGCACAAACTGCTGTCTATCCAATGGATCTTGTTAAAACTAGGTTACAGACTTGTGCTTCTGAATGTGGAAGGACTCTTAAGCTTGGGACACTGACAAAGGATATATGGGTTCAAGAGGGCGCCCGGGCTTTTTACAGAGGGCTCTTGCCATCTCTTCTTGGCATAATTCCTTACGCGGGCATTGATCTCACAACATATGAGACCTTGAAAGACATATCCAAGAGATATATTCTTGAAGATAGTGGTAATGATGACATACACTGTATACTTATGAATCGGTTTTACCTGTTAAATTAGTTATTTTCACCCTCCCGTAATTCACGTGATGAACTCAAACTTCTTGTCTTTTTTTCCTGTAACAGAACCTGGTCCTTTAATACAAGTTGGATGTGGAACAATTTCTGGAGCTCTTGGAGCTACTTGTGTATACCCTCTACAGGTTGTCCGCACCAGGTATGGAATCGTGTCAATGTTTTAGTTATTGTTCACCCCCCCCCCCCCCCCCCCCCACCACAAAAACAAAAAAAAAAAAGGGTACTTGAAGTGGAGGATATTTTGAATGGATTCCTTTTAGGCTAGAATTATTCTTGTTATTTTATGTCGGTTCTGCTCTGATATCACATTATTGCGATTCTCAGATTGCAGGCACAACGGGCCAACTCGTCCACTGCTTACAAGGGAATGTCTGATGCATTTTGGAGAACTTTTCAGAATGAAGGGTTCAGAGGCTTCTATAAGGGACTCCTTCCCAATCTTCTCAAAGTTGTGCCAGCTGCAAGCATTACTTACTTGGTCTACGAAAGCATGAACAAGAGACTAGATCTGAAATAGAGATGTTATGGTCATGACCTGAGGCCACTGACAATTTCTGTATAGGAAGATTTAGAATAGTTAGTAAATTTCCCCTTAGATATCTTAAATCACAACTTTGTAGCCAGGAAATTTTGCCCCATATTTACATGAGCTAGAAGCTGAGTGAGACATTAGGGTTATATCATGCCTCCATGCTTTATATATGATTTTGTTTCCTTTCTTTTGTTATGGCATTAAAAAGGAGGTAAGGAACAAGGTCAGATTATGCTTCTGCTCTTCTTACATCTTGTTGTTTGACATGAATATATTTACGAGTGAATAATATTGACAGATGCCATTCTCTGTCTTCTTTATTTTTCTTTTGGTGAAATTCTCTGCCTTTTTCTTTGTTCATGGAGAACAACTTAATTTTTTCCAAATGACTCACACTCACTATTACTAACATGTACTATCTCTGGTCCTTAATATAAAATTTCATTTGTAATGTAAATTACACTACGAACATGATCTATCTTATATTAAGAACTGAAGGAGTTACTTTATTGTCAAAATGAGCCCTTCTAGATTGATCAGCTAATAAATGAATATTGAGATTGTTTCTGTGACGGTGCTGAAACTCAGTATTTCTTCTGGGTGTGGGTGCATAAAAGTGACAAACCTCATAAAGATTACTATTGTTCTCCCTCCATGGAGAGGATATGAGAAGGTATAAAATTAAAACTATAAGCTTTTACCCCAAAACAACACCAACAAGCCTTACCCCAAGAAAAACAGAAAAATCTAAGCTGTATGTGATCAGCCAACAGTAATACAGTTTATTCATGGCTTCCAACAGAACAGGTAGTGGAAGCTTACAAACCCTAATTTCAAGCTACTCACCTCACCTCAGTTTCTGCAGCTTGGCCATCTTAATAGTACAAAGGTTTCTTTCTGAAACATTCAGAATGACTATATCTATTATGAAGAGTGGGTGAAGAAACAGAGGGGTGACTAAATGACCACCATGGCCTTCAAGATTCAAGAAAACAAACTGATTTTGGATGGAAACTGCAAATACTGTCTGGTAATATTACAGCTGATATAAAACCAGTACAGAGAGATGCAGCTTGATGAATGGGAACCTGGAAGAAAGGCTTTGCCTTCCCTGTGCCTTTTATGACTTGCCTTTTCTCCACTTCTCTCTCCTTACCAATCACAGAGAGAAGAGAGTTTGATTATAAGCATAGCATGCAAGTTCTGAATTCATGTCATCTTCTTCATCCTCTTCTGTCTCCATAGCCGCCTTGTTACTGGGTTGAGATCAGGTTTCTGTACTGGGAAGGAAATAAACACAATGGGATTCTTACCTGTTCTTCCAGATGTCCTCTCTAAATGTGTTTATATACTTGGAGTTGGGATTTTTATTTTTTTAATTGGATCAGTTATATTCCTAAAAATGAATATATACATATACAGTGCATTCAGAGATTAAAAAATGGTAAGTATATAAATCAAATGACTATCTCAACCAATCTATTTTTTTTCCCCAACTAATCTATAGTCCAAAATTTTATAGGGGTGAAGATAAAGCAGAGACAAAGGGTAAAGGAATATTGAGAGAAACAATGGTTAAAGGAACAAATGTAAAGGAGTGAATTCATATAATATGATAACAAAAATAATAATAATAAATTAATTAATTAATTAATAATAAAGATAACAAAAATAATAATAATTAATTAATTAATTAATAATAAAGGTACACTTATAGATGTCAAAAAGCAGCCAAGTGTAAAGAGAGAATAAGGAGATAGATAAGCACTTCCAATTTTATAGGGAAAATTAAGTTGGCACGTGGCACCGCCAAACCCATTGCGGACGCACTGAACCTGTAAAAATCAGTACGAATCGTATAAGATAAAAGGATTCTAATTCCCTGCATCGTAAAAATATTTCATCGTTTGGGTGGACCAATCTCGGTCGTTCATTTTGTCATGGGGAATCATTTGTTTAAGTGAACGGGTGACATTGGTCCACGCACATAGTGTATGAGAATCCTCAGCGCACCAAATCTCAAAGTGTATTCTTGAAGATAAGCAAAGGAGAGCAATATTCAACTTTTTTGGCTCATTTTTATAATAAAAGAAGAGCTTTTTCAGGGAATAGCGTGGGGATTATGGACATATATAGTATTAATTAAACTTGTCCGGAATCTCAATCCTTTCCCCTCTAAGAAGGTAACCATCTAATCATATTTATAAATTTAAATTAACTAATTCTCACGTATTAATGAATGAGAATCAATTAACTCATTAATTATAAGTTAAATTTTTAATTTGATCCTTATCTATAATTAACTGAAAAGTCAATATGAATCAATTCTGTTTGTTTATTGCAATGAGTATGAGTAAAAATGTTAAAAAAAACATATTTATTACCTTAAAATTGGACTTATAGTAAGGACAAATTTTTTTGATCAAAATAAATTTATAAATAGGATCAAGTGGTATTTGAAACCATTTATTTTAAAAAAAAAAACTCTCATTTATAAAGTCTGATGACTGAATTACACAGTTTAAAAAATTCTTTTATAATAATAAGTCTGTCTTAATTTTTTTTTTAAAGGTATATCCTTATTTATAAGGGATAAGTTAGAGAGAGAAATGAAATAAACATAAGTAACACCAACCATTTTATTAATGCAATATATACAATTAATGAAGGACACAAATTAAAAAAAAATTATTAAATGTTGAGATAACTTTTGACTAACTCTCATAAAAAGATTAAGACAACTTAAATTTTAGGCTTTAATAAAAAAGAGAGAGAATAATAAAGAACTGATCTTTAAGTAATAACCTCCCAACATGTCTTGGTATCGTGTCTAGGTAGGGTTGGTTAAAGTTTCGTTGAGTGGTGTGTGGTTGGTAACCTAAGACTGGAGTTGACTTTGGTGTTTTGTTCTAGAAACAGTGAATTTGAAATTTTTATTAGTTTAGAAGTAGTGGAAAGGTTTTTATTACAATATGCAAGTCTCTATGCTTTGGTTGATTGGTTTGAAACTAGCTTCCATTAACATGGGAAATTGGGAATTGCCTGTGACTTCTAAATTTAGCTTGAAGCTAAATTTTTTTTTTTTTTTTTTGGGTGTGCGAGTGTTATGAAATGTATTGACAGACTAATGAAAACGAAAACGAATATAATTTTCTGAGAAAACATAGCATGGAAGTGGACGTGCCGGAGTGGTTATCGGGCATGACTAGAAATCATGTGGGCTTTGCCCGCGCAGGTTCGAATCCTGCCGTCCACGCTTTTCTCCCTTTTTTTCCCTGGTAATTGAATCAACACACACGCAACATAATCTCTGTTTTTTAATTTTTTGAACCTTTTTTAATTTGGGTTTTTGGTGAATTCAACTTGTCATATATGATTAGCATCGGAAGTGCAATTCAGCTCTCTCGCTCGTGCTATAATTGGAGGCAAGAGAAAGAGAATGTGATGGAGATGTTGCAGATCTTAACTTAGACAAAAGTTAATTTCCATCCTCATTTTCTCTCTTTCTTTCTTTTAGTGGAAAATTGAATTCATCACGCAAAAATGTATGTACAGAGAGAGATCATAATTACACATGAATGAAAGCTATCTAAGCATAACAAGAAGCTAAAGGTACAAGCAGTTAGGCTAATTGTACGACTCTAGTGGAATCATCTGCCTTTAGCAATGTGATCAGCAAAAAAGAGCGATTCATTGATGAGTCGGTGAAGCTGAGTAGTTTCTTGAGCAAACAATCTATAGTTGCGGGCTTTCCATAATTTCCAAAATATGACGCCAAATAAGATGCACCAGGTCTTGTTAGCTGATACTAGCCTTAGATTGCTCTTTAACCAATCCTGGTATGGTCGAAGTTGGCAATTCTCTCAGCAGGGACTAGAAGATTCCAACTTTGACAGTGAGTTCACATTGCCTGAATATGTGGTCAAGGTCTTCCACATAAGTTCCACACAGACTGCATTTATCTCGAGTTTTTGGGGTCCATTATATTTTAATTTCTTGGAATGGTTTACCCACCAACAGGGCCCACTTCGACTGCTTTAACTAATACTTATCCCTATTTTGACCTTGAGGACAAGGTCAATATCCGGGAGGGGAGTAATGTAATGAACCTAAATACATTGGGCCTAGAGGAGGTTTCAAAAGAAGGCCTAAAGCCTTGGTTGAAATGGGAATCAAGAGATCACATGAATATAACTAGACCGAGCAACAATAGAATGGATGTAGATGAATTTGAACTTACTCTCTCTTGTATCTTCTTTTTTGGCTGTAGGTATCTCATCTATAGAGTTTCCTCTCTTCGTTCTTTAGACCTTCTTCTATCACGTTTATCTCTCATTTCTGTTATATTCCTATTTATACTAGAACAGTGCTATGATTTTCTTGTGATTATAAGCATTGTGACTAGTGTTATCAAAAACTAGTGTAAAAACTTATTTTTTTTCGTTTTTATTAGGGTCATACGTGCCAAAACGCAAATTTAATATACTAGGCTAAAGTAAAATTTGGACTTACTCTCTCTTGTATCTTCTTTTTTTGTCATAGAGTTTCCTCTCTTCGTGACCTTCTTCTATCACGTTTATCTCTCATTTCGCTAGAACAAGTGCTATGAAATAGGCATTGTGACTTAAAAACACTTAAAAACTTATAATGTTTTTACTAATATAATAAAAAAAAACTTGCGTTTTTACAGTTTTTACCATTTTTACTTTAACAAAAAAAGGATGAAAAGCTTTTTTTCCGAAAAAAATGATGAAAAGTTGAAAACCCTATTTCCATCGTGCATCAGATGCACTTGGGATTACTGGGAAAGTGGAGACTAGATAGTTATATATAGTTTTTCACGTATTTTCATAATTATAAATGTAAGTTTTTAACGTAAGTTTTTTTAACATAAGTTTTTTTTTTAATGTTTTATATAGTTAAATGACTTATATTTTTTAAATATGAAGTTGTTCATTGAATTTTGAATAGTGATTTATGATTTTTTTTCCATGTGTGTGTACTGTGTATATATATAATTTTGAGCTATGACCTTAAAGTAATAGAAAGTAGAAACTTTACGTTTCGTGTCATTTCTACGATTTACGTTTCTACTACCCCTTCCGTGTTTAGGTAGAAACTCGATTTTGACAACATTGATTGTGACTGCACTATATTGATTAATTGAATCTTTGAAGACATTATTGCCTTGTGTTTCCCATCTATTTTGTGATCATTACAATTAAATGTGATGAGCACAAGCCGAAGGAGAGCCCAATCTCCAAAACCTAGCCTATAAGAAAGGAGAATCCAATGAACTTACAAACCTCACTCCAAGAGCTTGGAGCCCCAATGTGGGACTCATAACATAGTCACCCCCTTAGGATAGGAGTCCACATTATATGCACATATCTTATGTGCTCATATTTTTTAAATTTTTTTATATGTTGTATTTATTTAGATTTAAACTATATGATGCTTTCTGACATGTTTTTTTACATCCAGTATCTCAAATTAATTGAAATTCTGAATTAAAAAATATTTGTTTGTAACACTAGTATTATGGAAACTAATTAATTTGAGATACCGAGTACAAAAAATATTTTAGAAAGCAGCTTATAATTTAAATATAAATAAATACAATATATAAAAAATTAAAAAGCATTAAGAAAAATATGCTCATACATACCTCCAATAGAGCTTACGTACACGACGGCTCCACTCTATGACACTTCACTCAGCCCATCCTGTCAGAACCCTCCGCACACGGCACTTCATTTAGCCTATCCAGTTAGAACCCTCCATGAGTAGCCTTTTCCGTGAATATCGGGCTCTCAATAAAAGCACCAATATGATGAGCATAAGCCCAAACAGAGAGCCCAATCCCTAATTGTTAGCCTATGAGGAAGGAGAACCCAATCCCTCAAAGAACTTGGCTCCCTATGGGACACGCCTTCTCTCTCCACTCCACCCGGATAGGGAGCCTGGAGTCAAGCTTATAAAGGACCATGACCCCTCCAAAAAATAAAATTGTCTTAAATATTTAATATAAAATGGATTTTTTTATGCAAAATTTATACATTTGGACTCCTCTAAATATTTTTTTTCTTAATCCACTCCACCCAGATGGTGGATTGGAGTCACTCATTTTGCTCATCCGCTACAATGGGCGGCGGAGGTTTCGCTCTTCGTTTGACCCTACCACAGTGAGCGGCAAGGTGGTGGCACGCTTTCCGGTTATTTTATTTGTCTCTCCATCCTCATTTTCTCTAGATACAATAAAATGGTTAACTATATTATACAAAAATATTACTAGCAATACATTTACCCCATAGCACCTGACTTCATGATCACTACATATAAATACGCAAGTAAATCAGCACAAGAGATGAAGAGAACTTGAATATACCAAACGAAAAACAACGAATTGTGACCACCAAATTACTAGTACCATCCAATTGAGAACAAAGATAAGACGACAAGCAACTTCCAATTGCCTGAGTAAAGAGTAAAATCAAATGTTTGCTTTAAGCGTTGTGAAATTGTGATCTTGACGTGAGTATTTATATTTTTCACACTCCAAGTACTGCATATACATAAAAAGAAGGCTTTGTTAGTTGTTTTCCATTTAGTAAATTAGCACAACTGAACATGAGTATACCAAATAGAAATCAACTAACTAGGACGACCAAACTTGTACCATCCATTTGAGAACATAGATAAGGCCACAACCAACTTCCAGTTGTTTGAATAAAAAGTAATCATTTGTTTTAAACGTTGTGAATTTGTGATCATGAAGTGAACCTTTATATTTTTCACACTCCTAAGGCTTTGTTAGGCATTTGAGCACCGAGATATTTTCCAGTGTCCAAGATATTTTCAAGCAATTTTTTCTTAAACAAAATGGAAGTCCTTTTTTCCATAAAGAACTTGCATTTACGCGGACTGGTCGTGAATATACGTCATACTTTTTGATATTGTATTTTATAGACCTGCAGTTTTCGATCTTCTAGTTAATGACAGTCTCATAAGAAGAACCATCTTTCCATTTTGAGCTGAAAAGGCAAGCAAATGCTTGAAATAAAAATTAAAAAAAGAGTAACTACCGCAAACACGCAGAAAAAAGACCAACTCCCTATCGCCGCTTCCATTTACCAGCATTTAATAGTCCAAGTCTGAATTAACATCTTCGTTCTGAATCATTAATTATTAATGGACGAACCAAAAAAAGAAAGTTAAACTAATTAAAACAAATTGAGAAGATCTATAATTCAATATTGCTTTAATTTATCACAGTATTCTCATCCTGTCATTCATGTATCAATAACCAAGAGCCTTGGTAAACAACAAATCAACAGTACCGAACTGGGTTTGAGCGAACCATTAAAAGAATTTCTGTGAAGACCAAATGACGCAAACAAAAGAATATTTGGATTTTATTTTTCCGAAAATAGAGGCCACCATGCATACGTCGGGCTCCAAAAACACTCTGAAGAGGACTTAGAAAACTTGAGCCAAGAAGGGGGGATAAAAACATTTCGCATAACAATGCAAATAGGGTTAAGTATTCCATTCTACCTTAAAACGTTAAAGAAAATAAATTGTACAGCGCCAAGTAACTCAAATACTCAATTCTTCCCAAAAAAAAAAAGAGCAAGAAGAAAGAAAAGGACTAGCTAGAAAGCCTGATTTACTCTTTTCTGTGGATAATAATAACGAAAAAGGCTACTGATTTGGCTCAAAATTTATCTGTTTCGATGATATGGGATCTCACTGATTCAGATTCCATCATTTCAATCATCTCGCTTTGTTCTCCTGCGTGGAGCTGATGATGTTTGCTCCTCCTCTTTGTTCTCTTCCCTGGCTCCACTGCTTTGCTCATTGGAAGCCTCCGTGGCTTCTCCATTCGTCTTCTTTGGCTTTACCTGTGCATTTGAAAGGAAATAGACGTCAGGGATTCCCTCATTCTTAAACTAGGCCTACAAGAAAGAGAAACAAAGGAGTTCCACAACTCACAGGCTGCTTCTTCCCGCCAAATATGATCCTGAAGAAAATTGTCAAGAAGACAGCAACAACTGCCACAAGAATTCCAATAGTCACATTTGGTTGCTTCTCTCCCTTTTCAATGAGTTCCTGCAGAAAAGAATAGAGTTAACACAAATTTTTCATCTGAAGAATTATACCCAATGGAAAGACATTAGTTTCTCTTTTTCACTTACAGATATCTGAGACTTGTAAGCGCTTAGGAAGGGAATGTCTGCGATCTTGTACAAGAGATCGAATATCTTCTTCTGCAAAATTAAAATTTAATCCAATGCATAAGGAGGAAGCAAAAGAGGCTACAAAAAGAGAAACGGAAAGAGAGAAACGAAGTAAAAATTGTCAAACTCTGTTGTTACCTGGAAGCCTGTACTCTCACTGGCAGTCAACTCTTCATCCTTCTGCTTCTCCTTTTCAACGTTAAACTTAGGCTTCCAAGTAGTCTCCCGGTATGATTCTGCAACCTTATCATCATCTGCTATCAAAATGTTGTCGAACAGAATGCCATCTTGCATTGTCCAGATTTCAATGCCAATTGCGGCATAGGCTCAAAATCAGGCTTCTCAAGTTCAAAGTAATCAGGATTGGGAATTTCCCTAGGCTTCCATATACCCTTGTAATTGGGGTTGTCAATAAGAGGGGCGTGCCACTTTCCCTTATAAGCCGGGTTCCTCTTCATTGGCCTCTTCCACTCACCACATCCAGGAGCCTCTTCACACTTAGGGTTATCAATCTTAGGAGTCTCCCATTCACCATCCTCATCATCATCCCAATCCTCTGGTTTAGTGGCTTCAGGATCATCTATCTCTTCTGGCTCATCATCCAACCATCCTTCAGGTTTCTCAGCTTCTTCATCTTCGATTTCCATGGGTGCATCCTCATCCCAATCATCTGGCTTAACTGCATCTGGATCAGGAATTTTAGCTCTCTCATCCCAGTCCTCAGGTTTTTTGTCATCAGGATCAGGGATAGTTTTTGGAGGTATAAGTGCAGGCTCAAAGTCATCAGAAGACAAGAAATTAGCCGTTTTCTTTTCCTCCCCATCAATCAGAATTTGTAACTGATTGTCAGGCTTCAATACAGCAGTGTAGACATGAGTTAGTTTGTCGGATGGCACAGTAGGAGGAAACTTGAGATGGTGTTCCACGTATTCCCCACTTTTGGGGTTCTTATGCTTGAGAATGAAGTGAACCTTGTTGGTGGCCCCACACTTATCAGGACCAAACATAATAGAATAGGGAGATTCATTGTCAAATCCCTTTGGTGTCCATCCAACCTCCTGGGGTCGAAGATACTTGAGATATGCACCACCACATTCAAGGCCATTCTGCAGGCGAACCTCAAACTGGAGAACAATGGTTCCGTCCTTAAGACTAACAGCCTTGTCAAGCTCTTTCACGATAGCATATTTCTTTGCTGGCTCACTGACAAGAAGTCCATGATCATCGTGGCCCTCACTCACAGCATGCTTCCAGACGCCTAAACCCCAAATACAAATCAAATTAAATTTCAAACTTGGGTGAATCAAAAAGAGATGGAATTGATCAATTGAATCTCTATTCAAACAAGCATTTCACCAAGCCAAAGCAATATCCGCTTACAAGTATTAAAAGCGCATCCCATCATAACACACACAACCTGAAAATAGATAATAAACAAATAGCAACCCCACTAATTTCTGAGATATAACACCCATTCTAATATAAAATGGCTAGTCTGACTTTCAGAACACACGTCAACTCTGATGATAATTAGTAAGAGATTTCTCAAGTTTATCATAACAACAACTAAAATAACTTTCAAAGGGCAAATACCAATTGCACAATGCTTTAAAAACACATAAGTACTCAATTATTGAACAGGGATAAGGTCCATGATGTAAGCATAGATTAATGTTTGGGGTAGGTATAATAATTTTACGCAGTCTAACCAGAACAGTCATCCTTATATATTGGTCCACAACAAATCCACAATATTCGCTACCTATTTTTTCTCCATTTATACTGATCTAAATTAAACTGGGCTTTTCAAATCACAGATTTAGGAATTTTACATTCGTTCTCGTTTTAAATATGTTTCCAAACAAACGGTTTTTCATCTGTTGCCCTGTTATACATTTTCTGAGCAAACAGTTTATCGGTAGCCGCAAATTTCCTCGACAATCTGAATTCAGGCTTAGAAGTGGCATGAGACTAAGTTGGACGATAAATTCTTTTAAAGTACGAATAATTTTAAAATACCACTCAAGTGAGTATAGAGTGGCTAAACAAAGATTTGAAGAGCGTACATAGGTTGTTTCAGCTTTCATAAGTTATCAACACCAAAGGATACTATTTTGAAAACATGAGTTACAATCCGTATGAACATTGAAGCCAATTTTCTTGCAAGAGATAAAGTTGACAGAAATCCTCGTAGAACAAAAGAAAAATCAGTGTTCTACCAAAAAAAAGCAAGTGACGGTAGAAACGTACCACTGTATTCTTCCTTCTGGGACACAATCCAACGGCCTTCGAAATTCCCGTCAAATGACTCGTAGAAGATCTAAACCACATTAAACGCCAACAATTCGCCAATTAGGCTTTCAGAGAATCACAGATCAAATTCTTCCGAACCAAAAAGAAGAAAACAAAGAAAATACAAAATTGAGCTCCCATTACCGCGTCATCGTTATCATCGGAAGCAGAAAGCAACTGAAGGGAAGAGCAAGCAAATAGAAGGAGCATCAAAGCGAGCCCCATAGGGAACCATTTCCGTTCTCCCATCGCTCTCAATTCCTCCAGCTACAACTAAAACCCTAAAACTACGAGAAACAACTTTCAGGCTTCAGCGTGAAGAAAGGCGAGAGATCTGTAAGATCTCAGAATTCGAACAGGAAAGATGAAGTTATCGCCGGTTTGTTCTAGTTTATAGATCTCCGTGAGACTCAGTTCGAGCTGTCTCAACCAATGGTTTTACGTGCCACGTGACCTTGTCCAATAGAAAATTGACACGTCAACATATTGCATCATTCATGCCCCCATCGCCTATGAAACCACGGATGTTTTTCTTCATTTTCTTGTCACTTTCCAAACTTAGAGCAACTGAATGGGCTTCATGTAAGGCCCATGGGCCCGTATATTGGCATACACTATTTTTTTTTTTTATAAAATTGGCATACACAATTATTAGGAGCTGCTCATTCATCAGGCCTGGGGAAAGGTGATAGTGCAAGGCATGGACTCGTTGTTTGGGTCACGAAAAGTTGGACTGGATCCCCACCCTCTCTTTTTTATTGCATGCTATGGGCTTTAGATATGCCAACCCGTCCTTAACATAAGATTAATCTTAATATTATCAAAAAATATATATAATAATAAAATAAATCTTAATAAAGGTACTAAACTACATTTTTCTTATATTAAAGAAAAAGAGTTAGTTTTATATTAATGATCGGGTAATGATATCGTTTGAATAGGGCCTAACGAAAACCGTAATGAACTAAGATCGGAATCATCCATAATGAACCGAGATTGGAATCATTACTGTGAAATATATCACATCTCATGTCTAATAGTTTAGGATGGCTGATAAGGCTACAATCAAGTGGTCACATTACTTCTGAAAACTCAAAGCTCTTCTCCCTCACCTCACCACGCTTGCGTCTCACAAAGTCAAATGATCTGTTTGGGACGACATCAAAAACTTAAAAAAGCCTATTAGCAATAAAAATTTAATTTTTGAGTGTTTGAGAAAACTTCACTATTTGATAGGCTTTAAAGTCTGAAGCCACCTCTCTAAGCTTTTAATCCCATCACACCACAGTAGCTTCTCTAAAAAAGAGACCGAAAAATGCCGTGCTTCTCTCCTATGATGTTTTTCGAGATATCTCATCTCCTCTTCAATGAATTTCCGTCTCTCCGTGCCTAATTAACCATTGCAAAACTCAACCTTAAAAACAAAGTATCCCAGTTATACAGGATAACAATTTTTTTTTTTTTGATACGGATACAGGATAACAAATTTTAGCTGAAAACCAAGTGGTGAAAATTGAGGATGGGCCGAGAAACCACATAAAATATTAGCATGTTGTCTGATTGAAGAGAGGGAAACGGAAACGGGAATCAAAGATGAAATACACTCACCCTGTCCTGCAACTTTGAGCTACCTTTTTTTTTTTGGTTCTCGCTCATGGACTTTCTTGTCTGCAAGTCTGCGCAAGGTGGACTAATTCGAGAACTTTTTAAGTGTGTATGTTGGCTGGCTCAAACAAATTGCAATTAAAATTAATATTAAATTTTTTTAATGTCTTATCAGAAAAATTAAAATTCATATTTAATCCAGTCAAAGAAAACATTTATATTTAAATTGAACTTTTTTATCCCAAATTATCACTTGACATATATACATACATATTTATATTCACATTTATTTTTCAATTATCAATTTTTTCAAACGCTTATATTAACAAATGCCCATAAAAAATACAAATCACATCAACAAACAATCTGACTTTTAGGGGGAAAAAGACCTATCATGAAAAGTTCATCAAAGTGAGGGACGCAACTGAGCCCTAAAAATTCCAGCTTTTTTTCTTCTCCAAATTCAATAAGGACAACAAAACAGTATTTTTAACGTTTGAAGAGAGTTATCTGAAGAGATTGTTTGCAATTTTCCCAAAAATATATGGACATCCTATTCGTAGCCTCCCTAATACCCCTCTTAGCTCCACTTGCTCATGCACCAAGCCATTGAAGAGATGGTGATGCAAGGCTCGCCGCCTTAGAGAAGAGGAAGAAGAAGGGGATAAAAGTGTTTTATTACAACCATGGATACAAACTCAGCTTTCGTAGTATAACTTGTTCCTTCATGAGTTTATTTTGATATCAAAGACAGACATCGATTAACTCTCTCTCACACATGTATAATATCTATATACAATATCTTGGCCAACAATTTGCATATTAAAAGTAAAGTAAATCACATGAATAGTGCGATCAAACCCCATGTAATTTTTATGAACTCTGCTCCAATCCCGCTCCATCAACATAACAACATTAACTGTTTCCTCTACTTAGCATTTCAGAGTCGTTACCTAACGAATCTCAATCGATGCAGAAGGATAGTTTCACAAAAGTCTGTGTATGTATATTACAAGGTCTCCCGGCACAGAACATTTAATTACATTTCTTTGTGATCATAAGTAAAAACCTTTAATACAACAGAAGCTAATATCCGTACGTACGTACCCTGTTTTTCCTACAACTCTAAAACAAGCCAAAGAGAGGAGACTCACTCAAGCCAACTGAGTGTTTTTTTCTACTGATATATGTACATAAAACTTGACCACTATTATATGAAAATCCATTACAAAGCTATAGAGAAATTATCAGACATGAGAAGGATCAACTCCAACAGATTTCAGAGTTTCAATTTTAGCAGGGACGGCGAAAGCATCGTTGCGAATAGGATCAGGCACAGCCTCCGGGTATCTCTTATCCAGGATGTGACCCACTTTCCGAAAGAAAGACCCCCTTAAGAACTTGTCGGATTCCTCCGCCACGTGCTCTGGCTCCACCACCTCCGGCAGCGTCTCCCTCCTCTGTTTCTTCACCCTCACCGTCGGCGATGTCTTCAGCTGATGCCACGCCGTGTGCAGCCCAAACCCGGCTGACAACGCTATCATCCCGATCGCTACGCACACCGGCACATAGTCCCCCTTCGCCGCCGCCGCCAGCTTCCGTCCCTGTTGCTGGCCGTGGTGATGACCGTAGCCGTAATCAGCCGCCGGAGCGTATGCTTTAGTCTTCGGTGTTGTTGACGTCGTTAACCTTCGGATTCCCCTGTTCAGCAGTGCTTTTCCCAAACCCATCTGCATCAAAAGAGACAAATTATGTATGAACAGATGAAAAGATAAAAGACTGCAAGATATAAGAGTGAGCAAGTTAAGATGATGAACATACCGCGTATGGGGAAGCCATGATTACTGACAAAGATCAAAGAGTAAAGAAGATGACGAATCTTGATAGAGAAGCAGAAGTCAGAATCAGAGAATTACCAGAGGAGCAATGAGTAGCTTGTTGCAGTGACCACTAAAGACTAAACACCAAATGAGGGTATATATATAAATGAAGGAGAAGCATCTGATGCGAAGGCAGTTTCAGGATAAAGAAAGAGGAAGGAAAGTTCTGGAGGCACGTAGCTGTATGGAGAAAGCCAAGGGACACTTGTCGTCAAGGTTAACCATCCACGATAATCTCCGAAGCCTCCGGAAGTGGCGCGTGTATTACAATTACAATTAGTTGATTAATTTTACCATTTTGAATTTATACATAATTTTATGTGTGTGACTTATAAATGGTGCAACTCTTTATCAAGTTTAGATATTATCTTAATTTTTGGGGGTGGGTAGAGTTGTATGTATAAACATCTAGTACTTCTGATTTCGTGGCTCTTTCTCTTTAGTTATTGAGTAAACTGAGTATATATGATGACAAAAAAAAAATGTTATTTATTTTCTTAAAAGATTTGTTAGATAAGTTTAAACAAAAAAAATCGAAGAAAAAAAAATGGAGAGATCATGACTAGCCATAGTCGGTTAGGTTTCCCTTTTTGTTGGTATTTATTCTAAGTTTAAACAAAAAAAAGAACAAAAAATGGAGAGGTCATAGCTAGCTTATTCTTTCATTCTCTCATTATTATCTTTAAATCTTATTCTTTGAATCAATCTAAAAATGTTATAATACTACTTTGACTTTTCTCTCATCTTTCCAATCAATAGCTTAGATAGACTCATGAGAGATAATGAGAAAAATGGATCATGAGAGCATCTACTTGTGCTTCCATAATAATTTAGTTATGGTATTCTGGAGGTTCACTCTCATAGGTCTAACGGTGACCGGACCAAACCCCAATCCATGAATTCGCAACCAGCTTTGATTGGTAAGGTATATTATACATGTTAGAGTTCAATTGGACTTATACACTATTTGAATGAGACTTATAGGAAAATACATATTTAGTTGAGAAGTTGTTTCAACTAGACTTATAGACCAAAATTAACTTATTTGAAAAGTTACTTTATGGAGCTTTTGTTCCAATCAAACTTATGGATCAAGATCATAAGATATTTTTAAGTATCTTTCAACATCCTGAAAAGATATTTTTAGTACCATTTAATACCCTAAAAAATATTTTAGGATACTAACTGGTACTATTTTAATGCTTATTTCGCAATTTTAAAAAAAGAACAAGTAAATCTCAAGATTTCACTGCACCGTTTTTCAAAAATATTATTACAATCCTTTTATAAAGGCGGAACACTTTTACACATTATGTATATTTACATACGAATTTATTTTGGGTTAAACAAGATTTGTTCTACGAAGGGCTTTCGCTTTCAGTCAGACCATGCCATGGTCTCGTTCTGCAAGTGTCGTTACATAGACGAGATAGATATGCCTCGGATACGCGCAGAGGCACAAGGTAGTGTTGAAGCCTGAAGTACGATTCACCAACTTAGAGCACAAGTTACCCATCTTTTATACTGCCTTTCTGCCCAAAGAAGAAAAAACTGTCCGTCTAGTCGTCTACAGCCTCAGGACCCATGCTTTTGTTGAAGATGACCAATTCTATATGTAAATAATATCGATGACAACTTTTTTTTGGCGGCCAGTTTGGATTAGAAGATCAACAAAACCCATAATAACAGTTTTATAAAGATCAAGAAGCAGCACAAGCAATGCACTGAGTTTTAACTGAAATTTAGTCTCTTAAATACCCCATGGTAACAATGAACTTTGCCGCATGTACCTTATTATGACATTATAGAAAAAATTGTCCCCTCAACCTAGCAGACAAAATTTTAAAAATAAATAAATAAAAATAAAAACAAAACTAAGGTTCACGCACAGCATTTCCTTCCCCTCGCTAACTCAACAGCATAATGTTCATACCTTCACTCATTTTCTATCAAAGATATGCCTATCTTATAAATTACCTGCCATCATTAAATTACATTCATTTTCGGCCCCCAGCAGCCTTTCTTGGAGGAGGAGCACTGTCTTCATCATCTGACTGGATGTCTCCGTACTGCCATATTCCACGCCTACCAGTTCGTGCTTCTTGCTGGAACATCTCCAAACTATCAAGGGCAACCTGTCTTTCTTTTCTGTCCCACCTATTTCTTTTCTCAATCCTAGCAAGTCCTTCCTGGAATTCCCACGGAAACAAAGCAAAAAGTTCAGAAGATTGCATTTTTTTTACATGTTTAGGGTATGCACACAAAGAATCAAAACAACAGCCACTAAAAGCCACCTAGACTAGCTCATGCGATAAGTGTACAATGAGATGTGGTAATATCAATGGCATTAATGAAAAAAAAAAAAAACAAATAGCTTTAAAAGCTAAAGAATAAGCTACAAGAAAAAACCTGAAGAATGGAAGCATTAATGCTGATCTCAGCATCAGCAGCGACAAGAGTTACACCAAGAATTGTGCCGGTTCCCTGTCCTTTCACTTTTCCTCCTGAGGTATCTTTGTCCTCAACCTTGGCCATGAACTCTTTTCCACTGCTTAAAGTCATCTCACTCAGATATTCAGCAGCTTCTTGACCAAAATCATCCTCCAAGCTTGGAACCTTGATGTATGCGAGACTGCACAATTGAGCAAGACCAGGTGCAGCAGACACAGATGGATCAACAGACCGTAATTGACTGTAAGTTACTTCTTCTTGATTTCCATAATCAATGTAGAATACTTCAAATTTGTCCTTAGGAGATTCAACTGGTCCTCGAGGTGTATTGACAACCTACAATACTCGATTGTAAATACTCAGGACGATGAAACAAAGGATGACAAGTTTGAATTGTAAATACCATGTACTAAAAAACGGAAAAGAAAGAAAAGGGTAAGTGGCATATAGAATTTCACACGCAAAAGACAGTTTAGTGAGAAGTGATCGCAATAAAAGGAGCAAAAGCAATCCACAAAATATTTGGCATCTTGTGGTTTTACTATAGGCAATTAAATTGCACAAGGTTCTCTCAAGGGAGCTTGTGTTTGAAGAGTTGGTCTTGTGATGTAACCCACAACCCTGATTAATCCAGGAATCATTATACTCAGGCAGAAAGAAAAAAGATTACAGAATCATATCAAATTTTGAAATCAAATTGAGTAAACAAAATCAACTTTAGTTTTATCAAATGATATTAAACTAGCAACTTACAAAAAAGAGAGGGGGGGGGGAGCAAATATAGGGTGAAGAAAACTATGTTTTATAAAGGAGCTGGAATAAGATAACTCAACCATCAGGAGATTATCTCCCTAATATAATCCCAATTAATTGTCAAATGCTTTTAGAATGAGCTTGCATACACAGCTTAGGTTTCAGGTTGGAACTCACCATTGCACGGTACCAAGAATTGTCTGCCAGAAAATGACAAAGGACTATGTCACCCTTCTTGGGATTGAAAGTACCAATCACAGGAGGTTCTTGAAGGTTTAAAGAAGCAAGTTGTTGCTGAATCGATGCTATCTTTTGATCCCCAACTGTCTGTACATAGAATTTACCACCTCCCAAGATTTCGGTAACCACAACCTGACAGGTCATAGAAATAAGATAAGTAATTCATGTTTTCAAAAACTAAGGATCACTTATGCAAAGTGTATCCAAAGCACCTTTAGCACTTCTTGCTGCTTGTTTTCAACAGCTGCACCATTGGACACTTCCTCCCCTTCAACATAGTTCTCCCAAATCTGCAAAACAATTCATCTTAGAATATTTGAAAAGGGGAAACAGTAATAAGAATATAAGACCATAATAGTTCCTTTCTTACTTTCAGCTTTTGCCTCCTAGCAGATTGTTCAGCTTGCTCAAGGTGGTGAAACTCAGGAATTCTGTCACTGCCAAAGGAGGTTTGAAGTCTTGCAAGGCCAGCTTCAAGAAGTACAGCTCCCATGTTGGTCCTTGATTCCCACAAGGATCCCAAGAAAGTTCCAGTTCTATCAACAGTTTCCACTTCAATCTGCACAGAATACATATTATAAAGAAAGCAAAAAATGAAGTAATATTACATTCACAGAGAACTTGTGTTACCTCAACATCTCTCTGCATAATTTTTCGCCTCATTAGTGCAATTGCTTCATTAGAATGCGGCTCATCACGACCAGGACATCTGACACCAGAAAATGAAAAGGCAATGCTGCAAGTTTCTTTAGGAATCAACAGCTTGAAACGATGTCCACTGAGGACATATTCCACAACAGCAGGAATTTTTCTACTTCGGTGCAGGAAAGGTAAGAAGTCTCTGGCTTTCTTGGACGATGCCTAAGGGGTAGAAAAAGTTTGAAGTTATATTTTATAACCTTGAAAATAGAAAGAAATTTAGCATAACCATCACTATTCTCACTATGGTCAAGTCAGTTATATGCATGACTGGAGGATCCTTAGCAGAATGGATTCCTTTCTTTCCAGAAATGGCTCGTGATTCAGCAGCAAGTAGAGCATCGTAGTGGTTTGATCTCTCCTCAAAGTCACGATGTCTAATGACAGTCCCAAAACCACGGGCAACCACCAACTCTGCAACATTTACCCCAGTTTGCCGGCCTCCAGCAGAAGGAGCAGATGATGGGGCATCATCACCATCCGCCTTCACAGGAGACACTAGGAATACAGATCCAAAATCCATTACTCTGGAATCTGCAGGCCCTGATGCTGTAGATCCATCTACTGGGCCAACCTTCCTAGAATACTCCATTTCAACATTCACCTGGAAAGAGGAGTAATTAGTATAAATGAATTTTCCCAATTACATCAAAATAAGGCATCATAACTTTTTTTTGTACCTGACGACCAATGAGGCGTGTTCTTAAAAATTCCTTTGCTTCACGGGCATAAGGAGCTGGCTTTTCATCCCGACGAGGATTACCAACCTTTGGACACCTGATACTTGACAGGTTGACTCTCCTCTCTGCTAGTGGACTGCCATATGGGATGGAATCATCAGCAACAATTACGCAGTCCCCACTTACAACCTCTACCACCTGGAAAAGTCAACTTAAAATATCATAAGATGACATCAACGACTGATTATTTGTCATAAGTATCTGTTTGGACAGAAGTTTGTTTACCTTTCCTGTAAAATTCTGGTCATGAATTGCTTTTGAATTTGTAGCTGGTGGTACATAATTTGTCCAAATCCTTAACCTGCTCTTCTTTGCCTGAAGCTCTGCATTCTTCAGCCTCCGCTTTGCATCTTCTTCCATCATATTTGCACTCCATTCAACATATTTAGCAAAACCCTGTATTATAGAAGAAAATAAAGTCAGGTATTATCAGAATATAATCACAGTAAAATTGCAGTAGAAATATTTACAGATGATATTTCAGTCTAGCAGAAGAATACATCAGCATCCGAGTGTACATAAACCATAGAGGCTTAAAGTACTCTTTAATAATCCCCAAGAGTGAACAGGAACCCAGTAAGAACAACAAGTATAATGCATCCCATTTAAATCCTATGGTCAGCACACGCTTAGAAACCAATAAATATAAGATTCCTTCAGTAATCTATCATGCACATCATTCAGAGTGTAAGCACTGGCATGTCCCTTTTAAGGACCCAACCAAAATTAAGTACAGTAGCTACAAGATAGAGCTTCCATGAACCAATCCAAAAGGTGTGCTGATATTAAAATAAAACTGCAAGTAAAATAAGAATTGACTGCACAAAATAAATTATGATAATATATTACTCAAATGAAGAACATACATTTTCCACAAGCTCCAGTGATAGATCCTTAGCTGATTCACCGTCAGGATAATACACTGAACCAATCAAATTGCTGAACTTATCAACACCTTCCAGGACAATGCGAACCTACATATGCCCACATAAAATTCAGAAAATTTGCAGAAATTCACAAAACAATATACATCTGATAAAAGTTGACCAAAAAAAAAAAAAAGATAAAAGCAGGCCACTCACATCTCGGTTCAACACACGCAACTCAGTGAAAAATTTAGCATCTGGTGCAAAAGGATCAGCAACAGTTTCAGTGGACGCTGAAACTGCAAGTCTCTGGGCAGATGTAAGTGGGGCTTGAGGCACTCCAGGAACATCTCCATTAGTCTCATCCGCTGCCAACTCTGTTTCAACAACCGTTTCTGTTGCAGCTCTCCTTCCCATTTGTGGAGCCTAATTCAAATTGCATATACATACATGATTAACATGAACAAAAGATCTGTAGTAATGGCAAGAGCATCGTATGAAACTTGCCTGAATACCAGCCATGAAAACCTGGACAAACTGAAACCCTGGAAGTAAATACACACGAAGGGTACTACCATCACGAACTTGCTCAACAATTCCTTCCATGGACCGGCCCTTGTTCTCAGCTAACAATCCCATAGCATCCAAGTTGCTAGGATCACCAATCGCAGAAGGGGGTAGATTTCTGATAGATGCCTCAGCAGCACCAGGGACCTGCAAGCAGCCACAGAATCAAATATAGCATATGCATGGCATATTTCTATAAATTCAAAAAATATACGTGCTATAAATTCTCTATTCTCTGTCCCATCCTAGATGCATCTTGTATGGTCATATAAAATGTGTAATAAATCAGGATTTTTAAGAAATAAGATTGATGACAAATCAAAAGGTGATCCATAATCAATCTCTCAAGATAGGAAACATGTGATTACACATTTTCACAATGTGTCTGTGAATTGATGCACCTAAAATCTAATGAAACAACTTAAGGACAACGTCAGCAGTGTAAACATCCTTTACTCCATGAAAGAATCTGAACGGTGTCCAGGGAAATTATAAGCAAACAAATTTGCCAAGAATGGAATCGGTAGACATCTAAGGATGATATGCTAAACAATTAGTTTTGAAAAAAGTGAAAATTCAGGAATAAAAATAACCTCTATTAGCATTCAATAACCCAACATAATGCCATTTATACAGTTAACTATCAGATGAACAAATCCAGAAAGGGAAATTCAGAAACAAACCTTGCTCCACCGACCAAGGCCTTCTTGTTTGGCCTGTTCCTCCAGTCGCAATAATTCTGCTAGGTAAGGACTCACTTCTGCTTTCTGTTGCCCCTGCTCTCTTACCTGCATCAACAGGATAACAGCCATTCTATTCAGATACGGATGAATCATTTAAACATGGAAAATCTGCACGGAAGCTAATAATTTTTCAACCTTGGCCCAGCCTCCCCCAACAACCAGCATTCCAACATTTTTGTCGCCAAGAAAAACAGTGCCAAAGTCCCGATTAATTGATGGCACATTGTAATCAACTTTAAAGGTCACTTCCTGGTCAAAGAATACATCAAGTCAGACTTAATATGCATTATGTCAAGGAAATACCACCATACCAGCCAATCAAGACAACAATTTTTATATTGCGCACCTTCCCTATGCAGAGTTTCCTTAGAAACTCTCTACTTTCCCACGCAAATGGCTCATCCACACCACCTCTACGTGCCTAGCAAAGAATGATGTAAATCAGTACTCAGTCTCGGACGGTTTTAAGTTTTAAGGCGCAAGTTTACACAAAACATGCATTAAACGTAATTGTTGGCAACATCATATCCACAGAACAAGAGAATATCAGCTTGAAAAACATACCAGTCGAGGAGCAATCAGGGATGACAAAGTGATGGTCTTTTCAGGCAGAGGACCAGGCTTGCTGCTGGCCATGGCCATAATGACCAAGCAGTCCCCTGAAGGAACCGCTTTCACTCTTCCCCTGTACCATCCCGTTGCTGCTGCCATTTCAACAGCTACCGAATGATCTACAACCTAGCGAACAAAAAGATTCGGAACATTATCTCTAAAATTTAAAATACGAAACTTCAAAGACATAACATAATATATATGCGTATATAGACGTTTATATTCCTGTTCAAGCACAGATATAGATAAAGGCGGTAACCCATTAAGAAAATCGAAGAGATCAACCTGGACCACGCAATACACTAATTAGATGTAAATTCTACATATTTTGCTACAAAGGGAACACTCAGATCCACAACAATAGAGCCGGAAACATCACAAATCACCAAAGGCATTCACGAGCCTCAGAGATTGAATGCGGCGGACCGATGCATGACACTATCGGGATCGGATCATCACTCGCCACAAAAAACCATAGAGATAACAAATCACGAATGTTTGTTATGAAACAGAGCAACCATATAACATTTGAATCCGTTAATTCTCCGCAAAAAAATACAACTCAAAGCCCAAAAAAGACAAAGATAGTGAACTGGAGCGCATGCAAAGGTATAGATTGAATAATAAACCAAAGATCTATAACAATGGATTGCCAGAAGAGGAGATATACCTTAAATCAGAGAGGTGCAGAGGAATTTGCCTCACACTGGTCACTTCGGATCTATCGAAGCAGCGTAACCCGGATCGAATAGAAAGTACAATTTGAATCACAATCTCTGGTTTTCAACAAATGACGAACAGAGAAGAGATCCCAAGCTCGATACGGCCAAATCCGGGCGGCGGATCAGTGAGAGAACCAGGAGAACGAAGAGAGAGACCGAAATCAGTTCGGGGTCGAAGGTTAAATAAAAAGGACGAGAGCTGAATCGTAAGCTGGCAGTGATATTACCCTCGCTTTCGAAGAAAAATTACGCGAAGCGCCATTTAAATAAATCCTCACCCATTATTCTCAAAAATTGACTCTCCAAATTTCTAGTTAAAAAAATGAAAAACTCTAACGTCCCGAAGTTTATAGTTGGACCGTTAGGGTTTTTAACGGAGGGGCAACATTGCTCCCCTATAAACTTCAAGGGCAACATTGCCTATAAACTCATTTAAACTTACGAAATTATACATTAAAAAAAAGTTTACAATTTTTATATTTTTCAAGTTTACAAGACCGTGTTAATTTACTCTTGAATTTGTATTAACTTTTTTGATTTGATAATGCTCAATAGCTTTATGTATAAATTTTATAGAATTTTTTTTGTTAAATATGATAAATGATGAATGTTGATGGATTTAATTTCAATTATTTATATTTAAAATATATTTAAATCAAATTATTGTCATTTTCATATTTTAATTATTTAATTATACACTAGTAATACCTACTTAATAATAAAAGTAAATTTTTACGAAGTTCACGATACGAGTTTACGCACTATCGCGAATTTGTTTAAATTTACAAGTTTGACAACCTTAAACTCACCCTTTGAGCATCCTAATAATGTTGGGAAACTAGGAATCCCACCCTTGCAGTGATATGTTTGTTGTTTGAGACAATGTTTGAGATTTTTAACGATACTTATTTATGTAAATCGAGATAAAAGTCTACTCACATATTTATCTTGTATATCATAAACCTATTTTCAAAAAAATTCAATCGATATTCCAAACAAACACATTGGGAAGACAAAAGAAAGTGGAAAAAACGTGTGATTTGGAAAATACTTTATTTTTTTTATTGGATTAACGTGGACATTATTGGATCGTTTTAAATTATTATAAAATAAAATTCGTATTAAAATTCAAGAATATAAACTAAAATTATTCATATTAAAGTATAATATTGTAAAAATTAGTGAAAGGATATAACAGTTTAAAGTTTAAATTATCTAAAAACTCATCAGGTGAAAAAAAAAATTATCTAAAAGCTAGAATATAAGATATTCTATTTAAGTTAGTAATTTTGAATTTTTAAAAAAATTAAAATATTCGAGCTTCCCAAAATTTAAAATGTTTTATCATTATTATTGAGTACTCGATCAAATAATATATGAAATATAAATTTAGATAAATATATAGTAATCAAAATTCTTTTTTAATTAACGTTGTCTGCTAAACTATATGTTCATATTGAGATAAGGCAAAAAAAATGTTTATTTTTAAGAGACTCTTTTATAAGTTTTGCACTTGGACACCGCAGCATTAAAAAAGTGATATGTAATATTGTTACTCAATTTCGATCACTTTTATTTCAAATTTCAATTAAATTTGTGTTATGATCTAAAAATATTTTTATAACCTTCATATTGAACATGTGAAATATCTTGGATTTTCATATGCTAAAAGCAAAAATCACAAATCTATTTGGGTTTTATTTTATGGAAACAAAACGACTCATATGAAAATAACGATGAGTATTATAATTTTTATTACGGTATTAAAAAGTGTGTAGAACTATTCATCTCAATAAAATGACAAAATTGACTTGTAAATGGTTAGCATGTTCTTCTACCTAAATAGAAGAATCCCAAATCCCAATAAGAGATTTATAGTGATTTGGACACTATTTTATAAGTTTTGCATTGGGTAAGACAAAAAAGAAATAACATGTTACCCAATTTGAAACAAATATTTCAAATTTCAATTAAACATGTCCTTTGGACCCTTTGTTCGTTATTGAAAGATATATTTACTTAATTTAATTATATTAAGAATGTTAGTTAATATGATATGTTTTTTTTTTTTAAATTATCGTAATCATCTTCCTTAATTCTCTCATAATCATCTTAAGAAAGTTACTTGATTATTGTTGATGAAACATTAATGGGAATAAATTAGTAAAATATTAACAAGTATAAGAAATAAGTTTTACATGTAGAACAAATATCAACTTCTCAATTAGGTCCTACTAGGGGTGTTTATGGGCAGGGTTGGGCAGGGTGAGACCCTTGCCCAATGCCCCGCCCAAAAGATCACTAGGCGAAAATAAAAATACGGCCCGTGTCCCCCCCGCCCGATAGAAGCCCTAACATTTTTGGGCGGGGCAATAATAGGTTAGGCGGGCGGCCCTTACATGGCCAAGTGGCGATACCTGTCACACCCGTGGAAAAAAAAAAAACTTCATCATACCTAATAAACAATATTGGAAAATGCAAATGAAATACATAATCAGGGTACGTGACGCCACTGAGGTAGCGGCATCATGGGAGCTGACGCCACTGGTGTCAATTTAATTTATTAATTGACGCCACTAGCAGCGTTAATTGGTACGACGCCACTCTAGTAAAGCTGGGAATAAGGGCCGGCCCGTAAAGGGTTAGGGCCTAATAGGGCCCAAAGTAAGAGAAACATATGTTTTTCAAAGCCCGGCCAGGGAGCACCAGGGTCAGGGCCCGCCCTTCAGAGCACGGAAGTTACTATTCCAAATTTTAATTATTTTTTCTTTGTTTTTTTTCAAAGGAATATATTTAGTAAATTACAACACTAATCATCCAACAAATAAGCACAATCACTAATTCATAATTAAAAGCAAACTATGTTCACAAATAACTGACATATCCTAAATATAAGAAGCATATCACTAAGCGACATCAGTACGATGACTATTATTATCATCATCTTTTCCACTATCATCAATTTCAATTTAACGACATTTGATTGTTCTTCATTTTGAGTAGTAGTCTCTGGTTCAAGAGTAAGAATATCATGAATTTCTTCTCCCACATCATGAACACATCAATAATCTTTATCTGCAACAAATAATGATAAACCAAATTATAAAATTAGAGTATAGTTATTATGTATCTGTACTTAAACGGATAAATAACACTATAACAAATATAAAATACATATAAATTAATAAATTACCATTATATGTGAATCCATACATCCCATTGTGAGTACAAATAAGAGTTTGAACATTAGATAAAAGACTGAAACTTCTATATTTTGTTAGAACATGTGGGGGAAAAAACTTTACTTGACTCCAACTTCAACTTCAGTCTTCAACTTCTTTAAGAAAAAAAATTGTAAGGGCCTAATGGGCCAGCCCGTAGTCCTCCAAGGCCGGCCCGTGTACGCCTATGGCCCTTCAAGGCTAGCCCTCCAAAGCCTAACTTCATTTCTCGCCTCCAATTTCCAAGCCCGGCCCTTAAAGGGCCGGGCTTAAATGGGTCTGCCGATGGGCCCGGCTCGTTTTCCCGACTCTACACTCTAGTGGCGTCAGTACCCACGACGCAATTACCTTAGTGGCGTCACGCCCCCTAATGCCATTGGCGGCGTCTCATTAGGTGACACCATTAACTACCCTATTTTAGTAAATCTTTTTTCATATGATCTAATTGGGTACAATTTTTGGTAAAATTATTACATTGGTGTTTTTCCCTAATAATAGATCTTTCAAGCGCCTAGTGAATTATCTTTTGATTTTCACCTAATAAAAACAAAAATAATAAATTAAGAGAGCAAAATATGAATGATAGCCGGAACAAAATTTTCCAAAGTCCTTGGATTTTTGTTTTTATATAATAGAACAAATTATATATAAATAATAGAAAATTTTATCCTCTTCGTTGAAAATGTTACAATTGTCTGTTGATTGATATACAAACAAATAAATTGATCATACAGTTTTAACTCATCCAAATCTAACAATGACCTTGGAATTGACTAGTAATACAACAAATTATATACAAATAACGGCGAATCTTGTCCAATAAGGGCATAATTCAAATTACCCATAGCGTAAAATAAATATGAATGATAATGGCAACAAAATCCAACAATGAACTTGGAATTTACTTTACAATAATATAACAAATTATATACAAACAACGGTGAATCTTGCCCAATAAAGTGCATAATTCAAATTGCTCATAAGGTAAGATATATATGAATGATAACGGCAACAAAATCTAACAATGAACTTGGAATTGTCTTTATAGTAATACAACAAATTATATAAAAATAACGGCAAATCTTGCCCAATAAAGTGCATAATTTAAAATTGCTCATAAAGTAAGATATAACAAAATCTAACAATGAACTTGGAATTGTCTTTATAGTTATACAACAAATTATATATAAATAACGGTAAATCTTGCCCAACAAAGTGCATAATCTAAAATTGCTCATAAAGTAATATATATATGAATGATAACGGCAACAAAATCTAACAATGAACTTGGAATTGTCTTTATAGTAATACAACAAATTATATACAAATAACGGCAAATCTTGCCCAATAAATTGCATAATTCAAATTGCTCATAAAGTAAGATATATATGAATGATAACGACAACAAAATCTAATGATGAACTTGGAATTGTCTTTATATTTTTTTGATTTAAAGGAATTGTCTTTATATTAATACAACAAATTATGTACAAATAACGGCGCATCTTGCGCAATAAATTGTATAATTCAAATTGCTTATAAAGTAAGATATATATGAATGATAACGGCAACAAAATCTAACAATGAACTTGGAATTGTCTTTATAGCAATACAACAAATTACATACAAATAACGGCGGATCTTGCCCACTAAAGTGCATAATTCAAATTGCTCATAAAGTAAGATACATATGAATGATAACGGCAACAAAATCTAACAATGAACTTGGAATTGTCTTTATGGTAATACAACAAATTACATACAAATAACAGTGGATCTTGTCCAATAAAGTGCATAATTCAAATTGCTCATAAAGTAAGATATATATGAATCATAACGGCAACAAAATCTAACAATGAACTTGGAATTGTCTTTATAGTAATACAACAAATTATATATAAATAACGGCAAATCTTGCCCAACAAAGTGCATAATTTAAAATTGCTCATAAAGTAAAATATATATGAATGATAACGGCAACAAAATCTAACAATGAACTTGGAATTGTCTTTATCGTAATACAACAAATTATATACAAATAACGGCGGATTTTGCCCAATAAAGTGCATAATTCAAATTGCTTATAAAGTAAAATATATATAAATGATAACGGCAACAAAATCCAACAATGAACTTGGAATTGTCTTTATAGTAATACAACAAAGTACATACAAATAACGGCGGATCTTGCCCAATAAAGTGCATAATTCAAATTGCTCATAAAGTAAGATATATATGAATGATAACAACAACAAAATCTAACAATGAACTTGGAATTTCTTTATGGTAATACAACAAATTACATACAAATAATGGCGGATCTTGTCCAATAAAGTGCATAATTCAAATTGTTGATAAAGTAAGATATATATATATATATATATATGAATGATAACGACAACAAAATCTAACAATGAACTTGGAATATTCTTTATAGAGGATAAGGGTCTTAAATGCCATAGAAGTTTTTGCTAAGGAGCACTAGTAAAACGAAAGTTTTTTGGACAAAAAATGCCACGGAAGTTCACAAAACGTAACAATTTTGCCCCTCCATTAATTTTGCCCGTTAAGTTTAACTGAGTGCACACGTGGCATGCCACCTCATCACACGTGGCATGCCACATCATCAATCATAAGCATCAATTTTTCCCCGAAATTTTTTTGGAAATTATGCCCTAGGGGCAAGTCATTGTTCTCCATTTAGTTATCATTTCATTCGCATGTTTATAGTGATAACTTATCCCTGGATATATCTTATAGATTATCCTAAATGTCCCTGGTCGGTCATCTACACGGGAGCGAAGATGAAATAAGACCAATATGACTTTGATGAGATATGGAGATACGAATCAAAGTCATAGGCACTTGTAAGAGTACAAGGTACTGAACCGACCCACTATGAGAAAGCTGCATGGATTTAGTCATAAGCTTATCTCATGTATAACCGCGTCACAACGCCCTTTGACCTGAGATCATCATGGATTCCTACATGATGAGTTGCTAATCTTTGATCTAGTCAAAAGTAACCTTTGACCGGTGATGATAAAGGCTTCGATTGGGATCAGTGGTTTTCATGTAGAAGAATGTAAATGGTCAAGATGGAATTTGTCTCTCACATTTGTAGAAAGATAATACTGAACCCCCTGATGAGTGAGTCTGAGAAATGTATGACCATACTACGAAGGAAAGGAGTTTCCATTATTAGACTACTCGAGAATCGAGAAAGTAATGGACAAGAACAAGAAGTTGACATTATCCATGCCTCATCCTTGACCAAATTATCGCGTGACAAAAGGGACATGACATGGTTGTATCATAGGTAGTATGTATCATCGATCCCCATATGAATTGGGTAGTCACAATGTCTTGTTAGAGGACGCTTGCGACTTGTAGGCTGGTACAGTATTAGCCCACTGCTAATCTCATGTGGGCTTGTAGGGTCGCACACAAGAATAACCCAACACGAGCAAAAGTGTCCAAACTCATTGAATCTTATATATGTCTAAGATTTAATGAATACAATATTTAATTTAGAATGGATATATATATTTGTGTGTGTTTGTATATTTATTTATTTATTATTAAATTTGAAAATAATAATGATATTATTTATTGATAATAATATTATTATATATAGTATTTAATTTATTTGATAAATTAAATAACTATAATAAATTGAGATATTGTATCTCGATTTAATTTTCGAATAAAGATGTAGTATCTCGATTCAATTATATTGAGATATAGTATCTCAGATTTAATTAAATATAAAGATATATCTCAAATTTAATTTATAAAGATAAATTAAATCAGTAGGCTCATAATTCGAATTAAATAAATATATTTGATTAGATTTGTTGACATGATTTAATTAATATATTGCTTTAATTCAGATTCGAATTTCAAGATTAATTTTGGAATATTTTAATATGACTCATTAGGGTTTTAGAAACTCTTTAAATAGATATTGATCTAATCGTATTAAGAGGACAGATGAATTAGAGAAGCCGCAAGATGTTACACCTCTACCGGCCTCGCCCTCTCAGGTGGCGGGTTAGAGGGATCTCTTTAATTTATTACCTTTCCTTAGTCAATTTTCTCATATTATCATACATCAGAGCGTTACGCAGCAGAGCATTTGATCGGCTTGGACAAAGTACGTAATACTGGTAAAAGTAAAATAAACAGAAAGTGAAAGTCCCCGAAGGGTTAAGGGTAAAGATATCCGAATATAGTATTAATTAATACAGTCATCCAAAATATGATAATACAAAAAAGCGATAGGGCGTTTCCTATTTCTTCAACCCGACGCATCTTGCCCTACCTTCTTCTTCCTATGCCTGCTACCTCTTCACCATGTACCTTCACCACAGTCTGGAGTTCAAAGTTGAACCCCAGAGTAACTGTTAGACTCAAATACAATATGTATACAGTGCATGCAATGCAAATCATAATAAGGAAAGTAACAATAAATTCTGCCTCAGGCACAATAATCTGGCATGTATGTTCTGCCTCTGGCACAATCCGCAGGACCGCCTGGTCAAGACAAGCCCCTCGGTACAATCAGCGCGCAACTGGGGCCTCAGTAGCTAGGGCGGCCGACCCCAACTACCTACCCCAAGAGGTTTCAGTAGCAACCTATAAACACACAGTCATATAGGCCCTACTTACCTCACATACTCGGTACTGCTGTAGGTACTACAGCCCGATCATACATGCCCTCGGTACTGTAGTAGAGTCCTAAGGACACACAGTCCAATAGGTACTACAGCCCGATCATACATCATGATCAAACATAACATGCAAAAGCAACATAGAGTATGCAAGTCAACAGTTACTACCTGGTACTCCTTGAAGTTAGAGAACACTTCTCTTGATATGGTCCACACGAGCTAACACCCTAGTTACAACAAAATATCACACTTTTAATTATGTTCATCAACTCAACTTCTAATCTCTTTGAATTTCGCCTACACCAGAATTTTCCAGGGTTGCTGTTCTAACTTCGCTGATTTTTAATAAATTCTAGAAAACTCTTATTATCATGAAATCAGCAATCATAGAACGCTTGGGATGTCTAGTTTATGGGAAAAATAATTATAAAATCGTTCTGGGTTCATATCCTTTTTCTTATTCACAAGAACCGAGCCTAACTCAAGGTTTCCAGAAATCCAGTGTTTCTGTCCTTACTTCAACGATTTTTATAAAATTCCACAAAAATCATTTTTATATGAAACCAGTTCCCTTTAAACCTTTAAGATGTCTATTTTTCAATAAAAATACATTCAGGCCCTGAAAGTACACTTAGTTTTACTTATAACCACTTTTACACCTCCTGGTCCAAATTCGACCTGTTGCATCTGTACCAACTTGAGCAATTTTTATCTCCTAGTAGAAAAGTCCAAATCATAAAAAATTATATATCAAGGTTAACCTTAGGGTGTTTAATTTTAACCTGTAAAATTTCAGCCAAAACAGAATTCGTTTACTATTTTTAAAGCCCAGTTGAATACGCACTGCCAGAAATTCCAGATTTGAAGATAAGCTTAGTTCAAGAGGTTTTTCGGTGTTTTTAACTTCGAAACTTAAGCTACAACCATACCCTACACAAAATCGTGTTTTAAACACTTTGGAACCATCAAACTCTCCAAAATCAGACCCTATAATCAAGCCCTAAATAGGTGCACGAAAATACTTTAACAAGAACTCAAGAAGATGGAGTTTTCGGGTTACCTCAAGATCGATCGGCAAATCGGTGAATACTCTTGTGTTTTGGATCTTGAAACTTGGATATAGAGGTGGCTGAGCTCTTTCTCTCTGCCCTCTAGAATTTCTTCCCCTTTGGGGTGAAAATGAAAAGATAAACACCTTTTTATAAAGGTAAATTTTGATCCGGTAGAATTAGAATCAACAGGCGTAATTTCCGACTGTTGGGTAATAATGAGATCTGAATGTTTAACTTATTTCCCAAGTTTTCTAGAGTTTTCCAGGGCCTCCTAGGGGCTGCCACGTGCTGCAGCTCTCTCCCAAAAATATCTGAGATATTTTCTGCTTTTGGGGAAAATTACACATTTGGCCCGAAACTTTCGAGAATTGTGATTTTGGCCCCGAACTTTTTAATAATTATCCACTTTTTCCCCATCTTTTCACAAGCCCACAAGGGCATATGGCACACCATTTTGGGCCCACCTTTCAGCCCAAATCAATTTTTACCCATTTATTTCCTAATTTGCCCTTTGTCCCCTGAACGTGGGACCTGCGGTTTGACTTTCGCACTGATTTCCCTTTTCTTTCTCTCCAAGCAATTCTAGAGAATTCCAGAGGCTCCTAGATGGCTACCATGTGGCACCTCTTCTTCCACTAATATCTAGATATTTCTTTTACATTTAGGGAAAATTACCTACTTTGGCCCGGAATTTATGGAAATTACCAATTTTTGCCTGGGCTCAATAATTACCCTTGAATTTTTCCCTGAGTCTGATAGACCTTTCCTATGCCTAAGTGGCGCCTCCTAGGCCCCACAATTCAGATCCCCTGGTCTTTCCATCCTATCCGACCCGGTCTTTATCTACCGGCCCCCATGGGTCCCGCTGGTCGACAGGACATTTTCCCTTTGGGTCTTTCTTCAACTTTTCCCTAGGTATTTTCTTACAATTGGAATATTGATAACTACAAGTATGTCGGTTTCAATCGTAGGGGTGTTACACAAGAAACCCTAAAGAGAAAAGGAGAGCCGCAAGGTTTGAAGGCGCTAGCACGCTGCCGCCCATGTTCAAGTACTGTTCGTGTGGATACCGGTAGAGGGAAGAGATTCGTAGAGTCTACTCCCCGGTTGATCGAGTAGGTATCCCACGTGATCAAATCGAAGGAGACGCTCACTAATTCACATAAGTATGATTTCTAACGAACCTTGATCTAAACGCCGTTGATGGATCCTCGGATGGGATTCGTACAAAATTTTAATTCCGCTACGTGTACGGATCCAAACAGTTTTCACTGAGGAGCAATTTTGCCCTAGAAGTTTAAAAAACGTAGCAATTTTGCCCTTCTTTCCCCCAATATTAAATCAATCAAAGACCACACACGTCATGCCTTGAAAAGGTCGAACTTGATGTCAAAGAAGGAGATCCTTGAGATGTTGAGCTCAAGGCGGCCAGAATTTGTGGAGCCGAACGGTCAAAGGGACTGAAAGGTCTATCGCAAAACCCAGAGAAAGCATCACTTATGATCTAAGTAAATGATTAATCTATACAAATGTAAATATTATCACTATTGATTTGTTTTACTGAACCAATTTTTGGAACAGTTCATTTCTCATTTTGCTGATCATTTGCTTATATCATAAGTGATACTTCCTCTGGATTTTGCGATAGACCTTTCAGTCCCTTTGACCAGTTCGGCTTCACAAATTCTGACCGCCTTGAGCTCAACATCTCAAGGATCTCTTTCTCTGACTCCAAGTTCGACCTTTTCAAGGCATCACTTATGTGTGGTCTTTGACTGATTTAATAATCAAATTTAATATTGGGGAAAGAATGGCAAAATTGCTACGTTTTGTAAACTTCCGGGACAAAATTACTCATCGAAAATTTTTGGGGCAAAAATGATACTTAACTAATTTGATTGATGAGGTGGCATGCCACGTGCGCACTCAGTTAAAATTAACTGAGGGGCAAAATTGCTAAGTTTTGTGAACTTCCGTGTCATTTTTGGTCCAAAAAAAACTTCCGTCTTACCAATGCTTCTGAGGAAAACTTCCATGGCATTTAAGACCTTTATCTCTTCTTTATAGTAATACAACAAATTACATACAAATAACGGTGGATCTTGCCCAATAAAGTGCATAATTCAAATTGTTCATAAAGTAAGATATATATGATGATAACGGCAACAAAATCTAACAATGAACTTGGAATTGTCTTTATAGTAATACAACAAATTACATACAAATAACAGCGGATCTTGTCCAATAAAGTGCATAATTCAAATTGCTCATAAAGTAAGATATCTATGAATGATAACGGCAACAAAATCTAACAATGAACTTGGAATTGTCTTTATCGTAATACAACAAATTATATACAAATAACGGCGATCTTGCCCAATAAAGTGCATAATTCAAATTGCTCATAAAGTAAAATATATATGAATGATAACGGCAACAAAATCCAACAATGAACTTAGAATTGTCTTTATAGTAATACAACAAATTACATACAAATAACGGCGGATCTTGCCCAATAAAGTGCATAATTCAAATTGCTCATAAAGTAAGATATATATGAATGATAACGGAACTTAGAATTGTCTTTAAATACAAAATCTAACAATGAACTTTGAATTGTCTTTATGGTAATACAACAAATTACATAAAAATAAACGGCAACAAAATCTAACAATGAACTTGGAATTGTCTTTATGGATCTTGTCCAATAAAGTGCATAATTCAAATTACTCATAAAGTAAGATATATATATATATATATGAATGATAATGGCTACAAAATCTAAGGAATTGTCCTTATCGTGATACAACAAATTATATACAAATAACGGCGGATATTGCCCAATAAAGTGCATAATTCAAATTGATCATAAAGTAAGATATATATGAATGATACCGGCAACAAAATCTAATAAAGAACTTGGAACTGTCTTTGTAGTAATACAACAAATTATATACAAATAACGGCTCATCTTTCCTAATAAAGTGTATAATTCAAATTGGTCATAAAGTAAAATATATATGAATGACAACAAAATCTAACAATGAACTTGGAATTGTCTTTATAATAATACAACAAATAATATAGGAAAAACTACATTTAAATTTGCAAAACCCCCCAAATATCTGTTAAATTTTTTAGAAGACTTAAAGGTACCAAGGACCATATTGGGATTTCAAATTCGGGTGAATTTACCCTTTTGCCCTTAGTTTTTAAATAAATTTAAAAAAAAAAAGAAGAAGAAGAACCATCGCCGGAAAGCCTCGTGGGCCACCACCGGAAAACTAACTCACGGACGGCCGGCACAACCGCCGGCGCCTAGGTTCCAGAGATGGTTTTTTTTTTTTTTTTTTTTTTTTTTTTAAAGATTCAATGAAAATGAGGCGGTGGGATTTGAACCTACCCCACTTTCATGGCAATTATCAATTTTTCAAAGATATTTACTAGTTTTGTAATGGTATTTACCAGTGCATTCTTCAAATAAATGTCACTTATAACAAATCTTGTAATGACAATTACCAATTTGTTAGTGGTAGTTACAAGTTCAATGAGATTTACAATAGTGTTTTTTGATGAAAAAATGTTAAAATATATATATATATATATATATATTAAAGGAACTAAGTGGGCCCCATGAAAGTGGAGTGGGTTTGAACCCCACCCACCCCACTTTCATTGAATCTTTTTTTTCTTAAAAAAAAGAAAGACACTTCAACTATATCACGAGAAACAATAAATGATATTTAAGTTATTTAACATGTTCTAAAATGTAATTTTTTTCAACTTTTACCCTTCTTTAAAAATGTGTACGTTTAACTGCATTATGAATGTTATTTTAGAGAGGAGAGATATAATAAGTAGGCAAAGTTGGAAAGTGAGTATTAATTACATGAACAAAACAGAAAAGAAAAACATCAATTATACTGGAGGTTACTTATATTTTAGATTATGTTGTCTTTCTAAAAGTGTTGTATGTTGTAGACTGGAGGGAGTATCTTTTATTTATGATAATCCTAAGCCACGGAGAGTAACAATGTCTTTGTAGATGCATTTCAACGCAAGCTACCTAACAATATCATTTAACTATTCACAGAATATCATGGAGGAAGCCACATTACAAAAGAAGAAAAATGAAAGAAATATGTTTATTTGTTTTAGGCTATGCACAGATTTACTATTATTTAATTATATTCTAGTCGTTCATTATAATTATGATATTTACTACTGTCTTCCAAATAGATATATTAGTCCATAATAGTAAGTCCATTGGGGTGGGTTTTTTTTTTTTGGGTCTGAACTTTAGTGGAGTTTACTCGGTGACATAGGCAGCCTTTATTTATTTTGGTTTGTTTTCTTCTTTCAGTATTGCAAATTGAATTCTAGATTCTGCCATTTGTACTTGAAACTTCAATAAGAAAGTTCCTTTTTTTAGGGTTTACTTTTGTTTCCTTCACGTAAATAAATACTTACTTCTTTGAGTGTTTTCTAATTATGTCTATTTCCTCTTATTGGATGTGAACGAAAGTGCACGCATGGCGCATCCAATCATCATTTTTGCTCAGAACCCAAATTAGAAACTCTATTTATATACCATATCATTTTGGAGACTGAAAACAAGAAATAAAAAATATTTTGATATTTTAAAATTAAAAATAAAATATCAAAAGTAATAAAACATTTTTTAATTATATTCAAAAATAAAATAAAAATGAATGAATATATAAACTATTTAATCATGAATGAAAGGCGATGATTAGGGATGGAAATAAGTCAAGCCAAGTCAAATTTTAACTAAATAAGCCTGAGCCTGTAATGGGGGTAGAAAGCCTGAGCTTAGACCTGAGCCTAAATGTAGGCTTTTTTTTAGGTTCAAGTTTGAGCCTTCATAAAGCCTAATCGAGCCTAAAGTCTTTTTAAAGGCCTACTTACAATATACGCCTCTAAAAAAACCTCATATGTAGGCTTTGTAGGCCATAAATAGGCTTTGTATATTTTGAACCTATTAAAATCTATATAAATGTAGGTTTTTTTTAGGCTCAAGCCTGAGCCTTCATAAGGCCTAGTCGAGCCTAAAATCTTTTTAAAGACCTATTTACAATGTACACCTCTAAAAAGACCTCATATGTAGGCCTTGTAGGCCATAAATAGGCTTTGTATACTTTGAACCTATTAAAATCTATATAAATGTAGGCTTTTAGTAGAATATAAAAATGAAAAACAATAAATATTATGTTATTTATATGATATAAATATAATTATATTTATTTAATGTGTAAACTGATATGCCTTGAAAGCTTACAAGCCGACTTTAGCAAAATAGACATGACCTATTTACATATTTAAGCCTTTAAATAGACCTTGACCTGACATTTTTAACAAATAGGTCAAACTATAAGCCACCTGATAGGGACCTGATCTATTCCAACCTCTAATGATGATGCACCTTGATAAGAATTGACTTCATTATTAATTAGCTGGCTTCATTAATATTAACTGGAAATTGATTGGCTTTATATCCTAATCCTGCTATAAAAGTGTTAGTTCAAGGCTTCAAGCATTGTTGCTAGCGTAGAGGCCTTTTCAAATGATTAATTATGCTCCTATTCTCAATTGGACCGTGGTGCCAACTGCCAAATATTAAATGTACAAAGAAAAAATATACTATGATCCCAATTGTCTTCCAGGTTCAGGAAAAAAGAAGAAGAAGGGGGAAGGTACTAATTGTTTCGGGTGAACTCACTGAAATTTTCAATTAAAAAGATTTATAATGACCATCGAAATATGAAAAATATTAAAATGATCCCTTTTTACTCTTGAGCACCATTGCCTCGGGAACTTTTAAATTGTAACAACTTCACCTCAACTGTTATTTAAGTTGAATTTTCTCCGTACTTGGTCAAATATACTTATCTAGTAAGTTCATGTGTCATTCATTTCATTCTTCCAAAAGGTAGATTTATAAATTAGGATTTTTTTGAAAAACAAAATTTATCCCATCTGAATAGTTGGAGAAAATAAAAAAAAGGTGAAAACATCTTGTGCGATAAAGAGAGAAAAGAAGTGAGAGTTCCTCCTCTATCTGTGGCTTCTTCTTTAATGTCGTTTAAACTACCAACTCAACATATATGATTAATTAATGGTCAAGATTAACCTTTATGATAGTTATGACAACTTTGCTCCTAAGTGAAAACTTTCAGGACAAATTTGTATATTAATGAAAATGACTTGGACGACACATAGATCTATTAACTCAACATACATATTTGATCAACTAACAATCAAAGTGGACATAGTGAAAATTGTACAATTTAGAAGCTTCCGAGCGAAATTACTCATAGAAAAACTTTCAAAGTAACATTACTCTTTTTCAACAATTTTTGAGACAAAATAGGATATTCAACACCCCCCAACATATATATCTCTTTCCTTTTTTCATACATTTTTTCCTTTCCAAATTTCTTCTTCTTTTTTTAATTATTCTTTTACAATGTTTTCATGTCTTTTATACCTATAAATCATATTTTGAGGAAATCATCTTCATTTAAATAATGACATGGTAAATTTTATTTACCATGAAATAATTCACTCATAAAATTATCTAAATTCTTAAATAAAAATTAGAATATTACAATTATGCTATTTCAGGCATGGTAGTTAAAAACTCGTTTTATCACTACAATTTTACGTTTTTACGATTTTTTTTATTAAAACGATTTTACTAATTTTCCAAACGCTTTTAAGTTTTTACGATTTTACTACGTTACAGTTTTACGTTTTACGATTTTTCATTCTCCTTCCGTTTTTAGGTAAAAGCTACGTTTTCACTACCATGATTTCGGGGTCCAAAATTGAGATTTGCATATTTTCAGGGTTGTTTTTCTAGATATCTCCCTACTTTTATCTATCCAAAAAAAAAAAAAAAAAAAAAAAAGAATCTGAGGTTTTAGGCACTGCTAGTATTGCAGAGGGAACACGCGAAAAAGAAACGAAACGAACAAAATTGCATGCTTATAATGGGCTTAGAAAGTAGAAACTATACATGCACGACACGCCTATTAACTATTATAAATGTGGTGTGTTGCACGAATCTATTATATATGGACAAGACAAGACAAGCATTTATCACAAACCACTATCTCTTTACCTACCAGTATGTTTGCTTGTTCCCATTCACCTCTCAGCTGGACATCACAATCTAGGAGTGCAAGCTACCCTCCAATAGCCTTCCTGCAAATTGCCCCCTTTTTTTCCCACTTCCTTCGTTGACATTTTCAAACACTTATCACTTTGATCCTATTTTGACCAAATCACATATACCAAAGTGAGGTAGGTAGCTCAATAATTATAGGGTAATAGGTAGCTCAATAATTATAGGGTAAAATTTCAAATTTACCCTTATTTATAATTGGGTACCTTCTAACTTTTTCTTCTCTCTCTATTTTCATTGGTACAATAATATGAACAAAATTGTCACAATTTCATTTTTTGGTCAAAAGGGACTTATAAATAGGATCAAATTTTTTTGGTCAAAGGGGACTTATAAATAGGACCAGAATGGTATCTCAAACTCTAATCTATAAACATACGAGAGAGCCTATGGCATCGTAAAATTATTTTATTCCGGTCAAAAAATAAACATATTAAATTATTTATTATTATCTTTGATCTTCATTATAGGAACACTTTTATAATACTTGTTCCTATAATCGACCGGAAGGAGTAACTAATATCGTATAACATTTAAAATATAAATAAATAATAGATGACAATTATAAATCAAAAGATAACGTAGTAAACAAAAATTCTATTATATATTTGGAAGGAGATTCATTATAAGGTGCATCATTTTTAGAAATTATTTTCTTAGAAATATCATTCTCTAAAGTTATTTTCCTCTTAAAGAACACACATCTATACTTTTCTATTTATTCTTACTCATCTTTTTCAACCTACAACAAATTTGATGACCCAAAATATATATTGATGTCAGTGTTAATTAGTATCTTGTGTCACTAAACATTAATTCTTATAGTACTACTCAATCCACAAAACTAACATTTAAATGCGCATTCCACCTACCTCAAAACAAAATAATTGGAAAAAATAAAAGAAATATAATATGAACCCCAAAAAAATATTTTTAAAAATCTCATTCAATTTTAGCTAAGCAAATAACTTATTATAATCTATTTTTTAAAGAGAAATTCATTATAAAATTATAAGACAACCAAATAATAAATCCAAACAGATTAAAATTAGCTATTAATCATCCTCTACATATATATATATAGTCATCTATTGTCAAAACTCATGACTCTCCCAAAATCATAACCCAAAATTTTCACTAATTAGCACAATATTACCCTTATTAGAAAGATAAAAATATGTAGAATAACTTTTCTAAAAGAAGTGATTTTAAGTACCTATTTAGTCATTAAAATGAAGATGAACAGATCTGAATATAAGATGATATTAACATTTTTAATAGGTATCTTAAACAAGAATTTTACTTTTCTCTCACATCCTAATCAATAATAAATCAAACATTGTCCTAATGAAAAAAAAAATATAATTATAGAAAAGATAAGAGATTAGGCGAGGCCAAACTATTGGCCAAAATAAAATATTATATAATACACACATATAAATATATAAGACAAAAGAAGGCCGCCAAATACGACCTTGGCCCTAGCTGGCCATAACATGGCTCCACCACCGAAGAGAGCTGCTCCTTATAAAAAAGACGGGAGGTAGTATAAAAGCTAGTTGACTAATTTGGATACATTACGAAAGTTAATTACACTAATTATTTGAAACAAATATAAGTTAATTTTCTTAAAATACTATTTTTCATCACGACTACCCATAGATAGAGACTCATTAATATATGCAATCAATATAGATACTAAGTAAAACATTACTATAAATTTGGTAGACAAATTGTATTAGGATTTGTGTTAGGATTAAAAATAATTCCAACTAGCTCCTATATTAAGAATCAAAATTAGTATAAAATTCACTTTATAGTTTAATTTCTTTATAAAAGTGGATCTTATATTAAGGATCAACGGTAATACTAAATATTATTCTCCATGATATAATACATAACTTCATAATTCCATGATGTTTTAAAATATATTTTAAAAAAACGGGGGCAAAAAATTTAAAATACCTTTTAAAAGATATCCATACTTAACATCTTTCTGGAAAACAAGAATCTTTAATCTTTTAAATTCACAATATATTTTATTTTGGTTCTTTAATTTTTTAAATTTAAAAATAATAAAAATATTCTCTAACACTCACATGTCAAGTTTAATTGTATTGATAAAAAGAATTATCATTTGAGGCAAATGATTTTAGGATTAGAGGACTAAAAAGATACTTTACAAAATTAATAGACTAAATTGAAACCTTATATAGAATTAGGGGATCAAACACTTCTATCTTTTTTTTTCCTCCAGCTCTCAATAAATAACATTTCTAAAAATACCCTGTTCGATTAGGGATATATTTAGGAAAAAATCATTCAGGCACAAACAAGCTTCTTCCTTAATTTAGACAATTATTTATTATATTTAAAGGCAAAGGCAGGACTCCAGGGGCTTCTAAAAAAGGCCTTTTCATCCACACAATTACTGATACTGATTCGAAATTGGTGAAAAAGGTTCTTTTTTTTTTTTTCTTTGGGTCAAGGGGAAAAAAGTTCTCAGTAGGCATTTTCCCAGTGTTCTGAGCTACAACAACTGTATGCCATTATTATTTATTTTTTTTTTTTGATAAAGTATGCGATTAATGTTTTACCAAAACGAATGAAAAACAAAAGCATGGTTACTTGCTTGTTGCTGTCGGTGCTTATAGACTAGTGGGTCACAGCCGAAATGACTTCTGGCCATTTGGTTTGTGCACTATGCATTTAACCAAGTAGTCGGAGGTTCCAATTGGCAGGAAAGAAGACTCGTGGGTCACAATCATGATTCACTAAAATTGGAAACCGTCCGTAACATTTCAAGTGTGACATCAAAGAGTCATTTGCATGGTAGTTAAAATCTCAATTTATCATTGTGATTTTATGTTTTTATGATTTTTTTTTTCATTAAAACGATTTTACTAATTTTTCAAACACTTTTATGTTTTTACGATTTTTTTACGTTGCAATTTTATGTTTTACGATTTTTTATCCCTCTTTCGATTTTATGTAAAATCTTTTTTATTTTATTTTATATATCAACAAGGAAATTTAATTAAAACAGAGAGTTAAGGGAACAAAGTCCCATACAATCTTCAGTAAGTAAAGGCTGAATAAAACTCGGACATAAAACATAAAGGGAAGACTTAGACAATCCTTCCTTCGCTAGTTTATCCGAAACCTGATTCATCTCACGAGGAATATGATGTATCTGCAAGCTCCAGCTAAGCTTCAACATCCTCTTTATCTCAAATAAGACTAGGCTGTGAGAATTTGAGATATTCACATCAGCTAACATCTCAACAAGAGTAGTAGAATCAGATTCACAAATGACTTCCTTGAATCCTTGATTCCAGGCCAGTTGAAGTCCCTTTAATAGAGCCCATTCCTCAGCTTCAAGAGGGCTACAATAACCAAGGGTATCCATGAACCCCACTCTCCAAGATCCTTGAGAATCCCTAATGACACCACCACAACCAGCTTTCCTCGCCGAGATTGAAACAGCTCCATCCACGTTGAGTTTAACCCACTGTGGTGGTGGTTTAGTCCACTTCCTTGCTGCTACAGGCGTGCTAACATTCACAGATTGAACTCCTGCAATGACAAAATTATGTTGTATATGCATAATGATCGGGGCTGGAGAGATGGCTTGACAAAGTTGCTGTCAAATAATTCTTGATTTCTCCAGCACCATACTTTCCAAATGCCGACACCAAAAGTCAGATTCCAGCAAGAAATAGCAGAAATACCAATCTGCTGCTGGAGATTCATAAACAACCACTGATGTAATGGTTTTGCAAAGAAAGATGAATGAAACCTGATATGGACTAAGGATTTCCACATATTCTTTGCATACGTACAGTCCCTCATAATGTGAAGGATGGTCTCTGCTTGTGAATGACAGTAAGGACATAGTGCTGAAGTAGAGGACCACTTGCTGCGCCAATCATTTGTAGGAAGCCTATTATGATAGACAAGCCACATAAACACCCTTACACGCTCTGCTCCAGGCCACCTCCAGATTAGCTTCTATGTAAGTTCTAATAAATGAACTTCTGGAGGCTGTATTAAAAAATACGCTGATTTAATAGAAAAGGCTCCATTAGTTGCTGCACTCCAAATCAATACATCCTCACCTGCCTCTTCCATTGGAGGTAAAGTAGCAACTAATTTCTGCAACACTTCCTTATGAATAATAGTTCTAAGCTGATTGACATCCCAGGATCTATCAATTATCCACTCTGATACATTACTCAACTTGGTTGTTGGTAAGTATTGGTGCTTTTTAGGGTTAAGGTCCAACTTTGACGCCAAGTTCTAAAAAAAAAAAAAAAAAAAAAAAAAAAAAAAAAAAAAAAACTATGTCCCCAAGTTTTTGCATAAGAGCTGTGAATATATATATATATATATATTTTTAAAAGAATATATTAGATCAATTTCATCCCCGTAATGTTAAAATAAGAGTAATGTCACCCATGGGCCATGGCTATAAAAATGTCACATGTCAACATTATTATTTTAACCATCAACGTAAACTTTTTAACTGTTAAAACAAGTTTGCTCTATTTTTAACATTTTTTAGGGAAAATTGATTTAAAAAACTTCTAGATATGCCTACGGCTTCTATACAAAAACTTCCCGAACAAAATTAACATTATAAGCAACATCATAGTTTCACAAGAGCCATTTGCAAGCACAAGAATAACTATGGAATTCAAATTATTGTGGCTCAGGTCATACACACCATGCGTAACATGAGAAAAAAAGAAGGGATTCATGGCAATCAAAATTGACCTGGAGAAAGCCTATGATCGGGTTAATTGGAAATTTTTGGATAGCTGCTTGCAAGAATTACATATCCCAATTTCTCTTCGCGAGGTCATTGTTCAATGTGTTACTACACCCAATATGTAGTTATTATGGAATAGCGGCGGAGGAATTCCATCCTTCTAGGGGAGTTTGCCAATGGGATCCTTTATCACCCTATTTATTTGTCATTTACATAGAAAAACTGGCTCATCTCATTCAAGCAGCAATACACAAAGGAGACTGGGCACCAATCTGCCTTACTAGGACAGCCCCCCTTATCTCCCCCTTGTTTGTGGATGCCATTATTCTTTTTGCGGAGGCATCAATGGATCAAGTACATACGATTAATAGATGTATTATGATCTTTTGTGATAGCTCCGGGTTGAAGGTAAATCAACAAAAAACAAGGGTCTATTTTTCTCAGAATGTTAATCATATTCAAAAAAGCAGAGCTTTGTGCCTCTTCGACTTTCTCCATCACAAGTGACTTGGGAAAATATCTTGGTGTTCCCCTTCATCACAAATGGGTAACCAAGGAGTCTTATCAATACGTGGTGGATAAGGTGAAAACTAGACTATCAACGTGGAAAGCAAACTCCTTATCGTCGGCTGGGCGATCAACACTCATCTCATCAGTAACCATATCAATCCCAGGTTATGTAGTGCAAACTTCTTGCCTCCCATTGAGAACCTATAAGTCCCTAGATAGATGTAATCAGAAATTCTTATGGGGTATTACTGAGGAACAACAGAAAGCATCGTTAGTTGCATGGGATGCTGTTTGTAAGCCGATACTGAGAGGTGGGTTGGGGCTTCGCCATGCAAAATTGCAAAATGCAAAATCATGCCTATCTTATAAAACTTGGCTGGAACTTATTAGCTACGAAAAATGACTTGTGGGTTTAAGTCATTCGAAATAAATATAATTGTGATCTGGATATGCTCCCATGGATTGATATGGCTAGGCCGGGCTCGAACCTGTGGAGTGGGATTAAAAAACATGGAGTCAAGTACAAGATGGAATTGAGATCTTGGCAAATGGCCAACTTTGCTGGAAGTGGACCAAGAGTGGTGAATTTACCATTAAATCAGCGTACGACTCCCTGAAAAATGATGTCTCGCTCCCTGACCCTATGTGGGGTAAGATCTAGAAAATTAAGGTACCTGAACGGGGCAAAATATTTACCTGGCTTGTACTTAATAAATGCCTGCTCACAAATGCCTCCAAGTTCAAGAGAGGATTGACTAGTGACGCACGGTGTCCTATATGCAACATGGATTTGGGGACAATGCAACATGTTGTACGGACTGCCCAGCGACTTTGGAGCTCTGGAAACGCCTCGTTCCTCCAAAGGTTTGGCAAAAATTCAGTTCTTTGAACCTCGAGCACTGGCTCCGATGGAATTTAATGTACAGGGGTAGGAGTGCGCCCACAGAGGATTGGAACCAATCTTTCATTCTCATATGCTGGTGGCTTTGGCGGGAGCGAAATTCATTTATCTTTGAAGGTAAACACATCTCAAACTCCAGCCTACAGGCTAGCGTCATTGCCACCGTCAGCAGTTTGCGAGATGCTATCACTCGGTTTGGCATGGGGAACGACGGGAAGCGGTTGCTATGAGCCTGAGATTCAGTGGCAACCGCCACCAGCAAGATGGATCAAGATTAACACCGATGGGGCTTTCTCACATTTCAGAGTTGGTGTTGCTAGCGGAGGAGTCCTTCACGATGACCATAATAAGTTCCTGAAGGGATTTATGTTTAAGGGGATGGAAGGTGACAATCTCTCGGCTGAATTATGGGGCTGCTTGCCTACTTGCATGGACTGAAGATGGCATGGGATATGGGGTATCAGAAAGCTATTCTGGAATCTGACTCTGCAGACACCGTCAGACTAATAAAGAAGGAGCTGAGTGAAGCCCATGTTGACCAAGACCTTATTGCAGAGATCCAACGGCTGATTGATGGGGAGTGGGTCATCGAAGTGTGTCATGTTAGTCGCTGGAAAAACACCGTTCCAGATTATTTGGCTAAACAAGGCCTCTCAGCTATGCCAAGATTCCACACCCTTCTATCTGTTGATATGGAGCTTGAGCGACTCCTTGCTAAGGATAAGCGTTAGTTTTTAATGTGAGGCTGCCTTGTGTATAAAAAAAATAAAATAATAACTACTATGGAATATAGAGAAAAACATCTCAACCTTTAATAATTTCATGGCTTTTATTACACTTTGGGGTCTTTGTGAAAACTAAAGTGCCCATAAATACGCATATTTCATTTTTGGCACTGCATCATTCAACCACGCAAGACTCTGGGAGGGGCAAGCACATGAGAAATAGGATCATTCGGACCAAGATGATTGATTGGTGGACGCTGTTTGTGGTGATTGGTCACTGATTGGTAAGCCATTGCCAGTGCCAAAGCCTACAAAGTAGAAGAAGCCCAAAACCATTGTTACATAAGAATTTAAGATAGTGAGAAATTTTAACTAAATATAAATTACAGCCATATGCATACAATGTGATCCTGGTCGGGGCGAGTGTAAATGCCGGTCGTGACGGTGGTTCTTCGCCGGCTGCCACCAGGTGGCGGATTGGAGATGTTCTTGAAACCTGTCGGAATTACCATGACAGGTAAACCTACAAGATTTCCTAGGCAAACTTTCTCCCAGTCAGTCGCATTGCCGATGAAGGCATCGACTGTGAAACTCTCTCTTATCTCTTTTATTAGCTTTCCCCTTGCCCTTTGTGCCTGCAAAGAATAAAATGTGAAACTATGTAGCAAGTTATATAGAGCATTGAAAGGACATGAATTGAAGAATCCAAACGTTACCTATCATATGTAAGAATTAAACATTAGTTATTATGCAGAAAATCTTAAACTAATAAAGCTCCTGTGGTAGGAAACTGAATCAGATAACATAGAACGAACCTGAATGTAATCCACGGCTGGGATTAAACGTGCACGGCGCAGTTCAGTAGGCCACTGATCTTGAGCTTCATACACATTATCTTGGCCTGATCGTTGCCACTCATCAAAGTGAGCCAGCATATCAACATCCATTGTGAAATTGAGTATACCTTGAACAGAGTCAACTGTGTAATTCAGTTGAAAGGGTACCATCTTCACACCCTTTGATGCAAGAACATTAACAACCTAAAATTGTTATCCCAGAATTATGTTCAGCTTACATATTATACTGATAAAATATTATACGTAGAAATATCTGATAAAATATTAGCCAAATTAATTGAACACGAACTAACCTCCATTTCAGCATCATCAAGATATCCAACAGTCAGGTTGGTTATGTCAACCGAGAAAGGATCATCAATGTGGCTCTCTCTTGAAGAGATATCATCCGGATCCTTTCCCCGAATAATATCCAGGACTATAGCACAATCTGTTGCACTTCTGCAGAAAGGGCCTAGCTTATCCTACAAGAATTATATATTACAAGAAAGGCCCAGCATTTATTGCACATAATCACACAAGAACATGATATAATGAGGGTTGTACCAAGCTTTCTGATATGCTCATTACACCGCTTCGACCAACTGTACCAAAAGTTGGTCGTAACGCTGTCACGCCACAACGAGCAGAAGGGTAAGTGATGGAGCCAGCTGTTTCCGAACCAATAGCAAATGGAACCATACCTGTAATAAAATAAACAAAGTCAGATTGCTGGAAAACACAAGCCAAAAAAAAAAAAAAAAAAAGCTTCTTAACCAGTAATTGATGGATCATATTCCAAGGATTGAGTGAAACTTTCTAGGAATACCAGCTGAGGTACTGGCAGCCGGTCCAGCAGATGAACCGGTAGAGAACTCTTCAATGTTCCATGGATTTCTAGTTCTTCCTCCAAACCAGATATCGTCGTATGCCAAAGATCCAGAAACAAGCTTTGCAACAAGAACAGCTCCAGCAGCCTTTAGCCTAAATGAACAAAGTCAGCAACTTCTTTTTTTCTTTTAAGATGGAGTGGCTGCACATTTACATCTTGGAATTGATACCTTTTGTAGACCCAAGCTTCCTTGTCAATAACTTGATCTTTGAAAGTTTTTGAACCCCATGTAGTTTTATAACCAGGCACTGCTATTATATCTTTCAATCCATATGGAATTCCATGAAGAGGGCCTACCAGGGAACCCAATATTATTTTAAATCAGAAACACTGACAATCAGTACACATACAACAAAAATAATTCACAAGCCAACTTGCTACCCCATGACCATAAGTACTCAAATATTTTATCCTTTTTTAACTGATATTCTTTATCAAACATCTTGTTCAAAATGTAAGAACTGAAATCAAAAGCATCATTGTTCAATACCAGGAATAAACTTCTAAATTTTGTTGGTTGGTTAAGATGCAAGAGAGGATAGTTGAGTAATCATCACATTACATTGCTAAGCTTTATGGAGTTGCATATGCAAAAGAAAGAAAAGCAGAAAATTGAATCACTTTGAAACATTCATTTGCTAGAAAAAGAAGTCTACCAAGATAGACTCCTTTGGCAAGCAAGTCATCAGCTCGTTTCGCTTGCTTGTGAGCCAGTTCTTCAGTATAAGTGATCACATTTTCAAGAACAGGATTGAACCTGGTGTTATTTTCAGATCACTTCATCAAGTAAAAAACACACACACACACACAAAGGAAATGCCAAGATATCAGTGTTCTCAATACTACTCTTTTAGCCTCCGAAGGAAAATCTGTGTAAGCTCCTGAGAAGTGATTTGTTTTGTTCGAAAGAGTTCAGCTAATTCAAGAACCTGGTTTAAAAACAAAAAAAAGTACAAGTCATTAATCAAAATAACACAATATGGATCAAATTCAAACCAATATTCTAGTGGGGTTGAATCAATTACACTCATGAAGGCAATGTCTTGATCAGATTCTGGTCTCCGAATCCCAGAAACAGAAGGATAGTTAAATCTCTTATTTGTCGGCCGATGGCCCCAGTCAGGATTGAAAATCAAAGCAGGTGGGTAATGGAGGCCTCCATTTTCAGAAGCCACAAGTTTCCGATTTGCTTGTATAATTGGGATATTGAGTTCATGTACACCTTTATTAATCTCTACAATCTAAGGTCAGCATGAATTATTCACACTTCAGATTCAGTCTTCTATCACCAAGTAACACAGAAAGATCAAATGCACAAGCAAATTAAATGACCTGCTCATCATTGAAGAAGCTGGCATCGAGTAAACCTAATGAACTTCTAAGGCAGGAAACATCAATGTTCTTCCCGCTACTTTGGCATTTGTTCTTATGGTCCTGAATGATTACACAAGGAAAGAGAATCAAAATATAGGTAATGCATGCAAGTATCAGATTACAATTCTTAACTTCAATTTCTGAACTTATGGCACGATTTCTATTTTATAGATGGTTTGGAATAGTAATAATTAAGATAATCATTAAAGCTAAAGCTGCTGGATAAGAGAAACGAAATGAAACTAACCTTTTACATTTTAAAAGGACTAATTCACGGAAATTGAAGCGCTTTGAAACAAACCTGAACTATCTCACAGAACAGTATCCATATTCTTTTAAATTTTCTCATTTGTTGCACATTTTGTCAGAATTACATTGCAGAGGAAGGAGAAGGAGACTACTTCCAAAAGTAGACTCCGTTTCAGGGCATGAAGCTTAGTCAACTATAGCTAACTCCAATCTGACGGAAATAAGATCATTCCACAGAAATGCAGCTAGGGGCAATACAGTCAATATATATATATATATATATTTAAAACATTATCGAAGAAAAGGGAGAAAATAAAACAAATCAATGAGATTCGTAGAAAAATTGAAAAAGAGGAAAAGAGAAATAACAATACTCCTACTACCATGGTTGTGGCGGTTGAGTTGGTCGGTGGATGATGAGGTGGCAGGGGGTAGGGCAGAAGGAGGCATCAGAATACAGAAGAACTTGGCAACATAATAAGCCAACAACGAACTGGAAGGTGGGTGAGGCGGCGCCGCCACGTGTCAGGCGTGGAAGTGGCAGAGTAGGACACTTGTCTCGCGGCGGCATGGCTTCTTCCTCCTTCGATCGGTTTCTGAGACGGAAGCAGTGAGGATTCGAAACCAGCAATGGCTTTTACTCAACCATCCCGGTTTCTTCTGCTTCACGAGCGATACCTCAAGTCATAAGCAAGAAACTAAATGCTCAGGGACAAACAAACAAAAAATAAAAATAAAAATCTGGTTTCGTTGTTACTGATCTTTGCTTTGGTATAGTATATTAGGAAAATTATAATAAAAAATCTAAAAAAAATTATTTATTAAAAATGATCATAAAAATAATAATTATTTTAAAGACTATAAATTAAAATATTAGAATAAAAATACTAAATTGTCCCAAACCTTTCTATTTTACGCTCTAAAGGAAGAGTCACTCCCTCTCATGAATCAAGGCCAACAACACTTTCCAATTTATTCACTGAAAGTACTCCACCTCCAACAACAAACTATGTCATCTATTAAATATAAACTGAATCAATGAATTGTCCAAAAAATCCACAATTATGGATTGCTAATTAATAATTCTGAATTACAAACAAACGCTCTATTTCATAATTCCCATCGATCATTCGCACTCCACATGTTCCCAGATTAAAAGAAAAAAGACTTTTTTCCTTCTCTCATGTTCAGTAATGACAGTCCACCAAAGCCGGAGTAGACAACATCAGAGATTTCAGCCTGGATGTGAACTGAAACTTGGAATTCTGGAGATCGTCCTCTGGCGCCGGCAAATTGAGATCCAATTTGAGAACATTCCTGGGCTTCACTTCCTCGGTTGTTGTGTTGGCTAATGCCCTAGGCCTCCTCATATGGCCAACCAACACTTGACCATACATAAACTCCAACCCACATATGAATACTCAGGGTAATTTAGTCTTTTTATTTTAATGTTTTAATTTCTGATCTTTTAAAATAATTATTATTTTTATGGTCATTCTTAATAAATATTATTTTTCTTAGGTCCTTTATTATAATTTCCTCTAATATATTCTTTATCTGCAGTTTGTCACTTATTTACATTGCCCTACTCATTTCAGTCCGTCTCTTTGGTTTTTCACGTCATTAGGTGATAAGTGTTGTATAGAAACGGACAAATAATTTAATCAATTTTACCAAATTTAATATATTTAAGAGAGAAGTAACAATTTTACATGAATTATTGAATTCATTCGGCTTTTTCAGTTTGGACTAGGTGGGAACCAGGGGTCAGACCAACTACTTAGATTTTTTTTTTTTTTTTTTTTTTGGGTATAATACCCGATACACCGAAACCTTTGATTTCAACTAATCCGGATTTCACCCCGTATTAGGCCCACGATTTTAGGAGAAGAGCTCCCAACACCATTTTCACTATTCCCACGCTTCCAACCGAGGACATGGTGGTGGGAAAGCAAATCTTTTACCATTTACTTAGATAAATCCACCTAGTTCACTGGACTAAATTCGATTCAGCCCAACTTCACGTTGGTGTAGGACTGTGCTAAACCATGAGTTGTCTTTGTATAGACCAAGTTCTCCACCAAACCATACCTTGGGGGTTGATACCAAGAAGTAGAGTGGTAGAATCACCATTGGAGGTCTGGTTCGTCCATCATCATGACCATCTACATATGCAAAAGTCCTCGCCAATTTTAGCAACCATCTCCCTCTTCCCTTCATGCCACCTCTATCACATTAATTGCTGTTGAGATCAACACCCATTATGTATTGTTTTTATCGTTAAAACAATCAATTAAACTAAGACCAACTAATAATGTAATATTACGCAACCTAGTTATTCTCCTAATGAACAATCTATTGGTTTTTTTAAGGTTGAATTTAGATGATGAAAAACGAAATCGAATAAATCTAAACTAAAATGCAATACACTATTACCTAGACGCAATTAGCTAAGAAAATACAATAATGCAAATGATTCTAAAACCTATATGAGAATAAAAATAATCTACATGCAAATGCAATTTTGGGGAGTTTTATGAAAAGAAAATTAAAATCATGAGCATGCAAGAAAATTAACTAACAACTAAGAAACTTGAATAAGAAAAGATACAGAAGGTTTACTTCGTACGATAAAAGGAACAACTTAGGATTTACATAGAGTTAACTTTCTTAGCCCAAATTAATTAATTAAATCAAAGGGAGACTGATGAAAGATTGGAATTAATGAATTTAATTATCTAATTGAAACATGAGAAACCCTCATGTTCAATAACACCTAATCCACTAGAAAACACATAATGGGATAAGCACTAGTTTAATTAAGTCCATTAAAACCAGTAAAAATAGTTTCAAGATAGTTTTGAGAATCATGTTCATAATTGCCTAATTAAACAACTAGACAATTAACTAGCTTAATTAAACAACTAAGAGGATAAACCTAAATTGACAATTAAATTAATAATGAAAACTCAATTAATAATATAATTGACAATCAAATAATTTGCAAACAAAAATCTCAGCAAATATTTTAGCACAATTCAAATTCATATTATCAATTTAATCCAAATTAAATAATATGTCTACAATCTAAAACTAGATTTTTGTCAAGAAAACAACTCAAAATTATCTAAAACTAAATAATATTAAGTTTTGAAATAAATCGATAAAAAGAAAGACACTCCTTTATGATCTTTAAATGTAAGTTTCTAGGCTCTAACTTCTGCTATACTCCTCCTAAGTTACATTCCAACTAAGCTTAAACTGCTATAAAAATCTCATCTTCAAACTCCTTCAAGTAATTCCTCACACTCTATGAGAAACTTGAGATGACTTGATGAGTTCAATTCCTCGGTTTGCGCATCTACCCACTGGAGGAATATCAATTGACCTCCAATAGTCCAATTGAAGTAATTGAGCCATGTGTCACGGATCGTAGGGAACGCAAGATATTTTGTGCACAAGACACTCTACTGGAGGTTTCTAGAGAACTCCAGACTATGGTAGATACTTGTACATAAGTGTAGAATTGTATAGAAATCTCTAGAATTCTCATGAAAGATGTAAATATCTAGATATTTTGAGAGAAGGTTTTGGAGAACCAATCTCCACCGTCGGATGTAATTAATCTTAGCCGTTCATTGAGGAGGTGGTAGGCTATAAATAGAGGTACCCACCTCATTTGTAAACCATTCGAAAGCAATACAAGTTCTCTCCAATTCCGGAGCTTCTCTCTCTAAGTTTACTTCTCTCTCTAAGTTCTCTTTGCCTTTGTGCTCATTGCCTACTTGTGAGGGTTTCGGCTGACTTAGCCAAGATCAAGGGAGTGATCAAGCTAAGGCCGGCACGGTTTTGGGTGGAATTTGTCTAAGACCGTGACAACGTGATATCAGAGCTTTGGTTCGAAGCTTTGAGTGTGGTTCGGGGGAGCCATTTTGTAGGCAAGGATGTCGGGCACTACTGAGGACATCGTGGTTGGAGAAGAGAGGGGTAGGGAGACTCAACCTCCTCATCAACCAAAGAAGGTTCGGGGCACAAGCAAGTCTCGCCAAGCCGCGGATGTTGCCACCCTGACGATAAAGATGGAGGCTTTGGAGGAGGCCTTGCAAGAGGTGGTTACTAGGGTGGATAAAGTGGAAGGAGACTTTGTGACTCTCGAGTCTCACACCCTAGAACAGTTGGACAACCCGAGGTCGGATCTTGATTCGCACCTCAATGTCGAGGAGGAACGGCCGAGTCCATGAGGAGACTCGAGGTAAAGGTGATGGATGCCATCAACGCCATGCGATCGCTTAACTCTCTTAAGGCTTCTTTGGAGAGTCAAACTAGGACTCCGCTGGGAGCTGGGACCAGTGGAGGAAGGGAGGTGAGGCTAGACCTCCCTAAACCGAAGGAATTCAAAGGTGTCCGTGATGCCAAAGAGGTCGAGAACTTCTTGTGGCAAATGGAGCGATATGCTGAGAGCATGAACTTGGCCAACGACACGGACAAGGTACGCACCGCTTCTTTATTCCTTACGATAATGCTATGTTATGGTGGCGTAGGAAGCATGCGAGATATGGAAAAGGGCCTTTGCACTATTACAACATGGGAAGATTTTAAGAAAGAATTGAGGAAGCAGTTCTATCCGGAGAATGTGGTCTACGAGGCTCGGAAGAAGTTGAGGGAACTTAAACACAAGACCACAATCTCCGATTATGTACGAGACTTCACTACTCTCATATTGCAAATCCCCAACTTGACCAGTGAAGAAACATTGTTCTACTTCATAGACGGTCTTCAGAACTGGGCTAAGAACGAGCTCCAAAGGCGTGGCGTGACGAATGTAGATGAAGCTATTACCTTCGCCAAAGCCTTACCGAGTACTCAAGGGGCGACAAAGGTGAGTCTTCCAAGCCTAAGTCTTCCAAACCTAATCAAGGAAAAGGTGGGGGAGACAAAGGCAAGGGGATCACCAAGGGAGGACCTAGCAAATCCTTCCATAAGAATCAATATGAGGAGAAGAAGAAGAAGAAGAACTATACAATCAGCTGCTTCGTGTGCAAAGGGCCACATCGCATGAGCAATTGTCCCAAGCTCGGTACCTTGTCCGCTATTGTCGAAGGGCAAGATGTACCCAACGAGGAAGGGCCAAGCTCTCAAATAGGGTCTCTCAGACTCCTGAATGCTCTAAAGGCTAAACCAGTGCAACCTACTTCAAGGAGCAACGGACTGATGTATGTGGAGGCCAAACTGAATGGAAAGCCCGTCAAGGTGATGGTGGATACCGGGGCAACCCATAATGTCATTACTCCAGAGGAGGCTAAGCGAGTTGGCCTCTCGGTTACTCAACCATGAGGAGGATGGTTGAAGATCGTGAACGCCCCCGCCAAACCCCCTTAATGGCGTAGCAAGTGGAGTGGAGCTATGCCTTGGCACGTGGAAGGGGACCGTGGATCTATCAGTGGCCCCTATGGATGATTTCAAAGTGGTATTTGGGATGAACTTTTTGCGCAAGGCAAAAGCATTCCTCATGCCATGTTATGACTCAGTGTGTATCATGGAAAGGGGCTCGCTTGCACAGTACCTGCAACAAGCGATGATCAGATTGCTCACTTGTCTGCCATGCAGGTAGAAAAGGGAATTAAAAGAGGGGAAGTCACCTACCTTGCAGCTTTGAAGGAGGTGGACATGAAGGAAGAAGATAGTGGAAGCCTTCCCCCTATCATTCAGAACGTCCTCAAGGAGAACGAGGACATAATGCCGCCGAACTTCCTAAGAGGTTGCCACCTGACGGGAGGTGGATCATAAGATCGAGTTGGAACCGGGAGCACGTCCACCCGCCATGGCACCTTATCGCATGGCACCGCCTGAGTTGGAAGAGCTAAGGAGACAACTAAAAGGGTTGCTTGATGCTGGGCATATATGGCCTTCCAAAGCACCTTATGGGCACCCGTCTTGTTCCAACGCAAGCACGATGGGTCGTTACGACTCTGCATCGACTATCGGGCCCTCAATAAGGTAACTATTAAGAACAAGTATCCTATTCCCTTAATAGCTGACTTGTTTGACAGGCTGGGCAAAGCAAAGTACTTCTCCAAATTAGACTTGAGGTCGGGTACCATCAAATTTGCATTGCCGAAGGAGATGAACCCAAGACCGCTTGTGACGAGGTACGGGTCCTTTGAGTGGTTGGTGATGCCTTTTGGTCTAACCAACGCACCGGCGACATTTTGCACTTTGATGAATGAGATCTTTCATCCTTTCCTTGATCGGTTCGTGGTGGTCTACTTGGATGACATAGTAATCTACGACACACCTTGGAGACCCATGTAGAACACTTACGGCCGTGTTCCGGACTTTGCGCGAGAACGAACTATATGTCAAGAAGGAGAAGTGTTCTTTTGCCAAGGAGGAGGTGCACTTCCTTGGACACATCATTCGCCAAGGGACCCTTATGATGGATAAGGAGAAGATCCGTGCTATTGAGGAATGGGAGCCACCCACCCGAGTATCTGAGTTACGATCTTTTCTTGGGTTGGTGAATTACTACAGCGGTTCATCAAGGGCTACTCTCGCTGGGCAGCCCCTTTGACAGACTTGTTGAAGAAAAACAAGCCTTGGGAATGGACCAAAGAGTGCCAAGATGCCTTTGAAGATCCGAAGGCGCGAGTAATGGAGGAACCCGTACTAGCTCTCCCGGATTTCTCTAAGACCTTTGAAGTTCATACGGATGCCTCTGACTTTGCTATTGGAGGAGTACTCATGCAAGAAAGGCATCCAATAGCCTTTGAGAGTCGCAAGCTCAATGATGCCGAGCGGCGTTATACGGTCCCAAGAGAAGGAGATGACAGCGGTAGTGCATTGCTTGCACACTTGGAGGCATTACCTCGCGGGATCCGTGTTTGTGATCAAGACCGATAATGTGGCTACCCGCTACTTCCAAACACAAAAGAAGTTGACACCCAAGCAAGCCCGTTGGCATGACTTTCTAGCCGAGTTTGACTATGTGATGGAGTACAAACCCAGTACGGCTAATATAGTGGCAGATGCATTAAGCCGGAAAGCAGAGTTGGCGTCAATGAGTCAAGCCAAAGGCGACTTGATCACAAAAATCATTGAAGGTATGAGCCATGATCCCGTTGCTCGACAACTTGTTGAAATGGCCAAGGAGGGGAAAACCAAGAGGTTTTGGTTGGAGGATGGCCTTCTCTATACTGTTGGGAGGCGAGTCTTTGTTCCAAAATGGGAGAACCTACGAAGAGAGCTTATCAAGGAGTGTCATGACTCCAAGTGGGCCGGTCATCCGGGACAAAGACGCACACTTGCTTTATTGGAAGTAGCTTATTACTGGCCGCAGATGAGGGACGAGGTGGAACTTTATGTGAAGACTTGTCTTGTATGTCAACAAGACAAGATAGTGAACCAACAACCTGCAGGACTGTTGGGGCCTCTCCCTATACCAGGGCAACCATGGGAAAGTGTTTCCATGGACTTCATTTCAGCTTTGCCAAAGTCCGAAGGGTGCGGCTCTATCATGGTGGTGGTAGACCGATTCTCAAAGTATGCAACATTTATAGCTGCCCCTACGGATTGTACGGCAGAAGAGGCGGCTAGGCTATTCTTCAAGAATGTGGTGAAGTATTGGGGGCTACCTAAGACAATCATCAGTGACAGAGACCCCCGCTTCACTGGAAAATTGTGAACTGAGTTGTTTAAGCTCTTGGGCACTGAGCTACACTTCTCCACAAGCTTTCACCCACAGACCGATAGGCAAACGAGAAAGGTGAACTCTTTGTTGGAGTGCTACTTACGGCACTTTGTGAGTGCCAACCAAAAGGATTGGGCCAAGCTCCTCGATGTGGCTCAATTCTCTTATAACTTGCAAAAGAGTGAGGCAACCGAGGAAGGAGTCCCTTTGAAGTGGTGATGGGACAACAACCTCTCACTCCTCATGACCTTGCCACCACTTACAAGGGCAAGAGTCCAGAGCCTATCACATGGCCAAATCTTGGCAGAACAAGCCGAGGTAACAAGATCCTTTCTTGTCAAGGCGGCCAAGCGGATGAAAAAGTTTGCGAGATAGGAAGAGGCGTGCTTCGAGTACCAAGTGGGAGACATGGTAATGGTGAAGCTTCTTCCTCAACAATTCAAAGTGTTTCGACAGGTACACAAGGGCCTCATCCGCAAATATGAAGGCCCGTATAAGATCGTAGGGAAAGTAGGAAAAGTTTCCTACAAGCTGGCTCTACCCCCGAACTTGAAGATTCATCCTGTCTTCCATGTTAGTATGCTCAAGCCATTCCATGAAGACGTGGATGATCCTAGTCGAGCCATCTCGACAAGAGCGCCTCCGACCATGACCAAGTCATTCGATCGAGAGGTAGAAGAGGTGCTAGCCGATCGAGTAGTACGGCGACGAGGGGTACCACCAAGTACCCAATACTTAATCAAATGGAAAGGATTGCCGAGAGAGCGAAGCCACATGGGAACCTCGGGAGGATCTTTGGCAATTCAAGACCACCTACACCGGTACAAAGACAAGTTAGTGACGAGGACGTCACCGGATTAGGTGGGGGAGAGTGTAACGGATCGCAGGGAACGCAAGATATTTTGTGCACAAGACACTCTACTGGAGCTTTCTAGAGAACTCCAGACTATGGTAGATACTTGTACATAAGTATAGAATTGTATAGAAATCTCTAGAATTCTCATGAAAGATGTAAATATCTAGATATTTTGAGAGAAGGTTCTGGAGAACCAATCTCCACCGTCGGATGTAATTAATCTTAGCCGTTCATTGAGGAGGTGGTAGGCTATAAATAGAGGTGCCCACCTCATTTGTAAACCATTCGAAAGCAATACAAGTTCTCTACAATTCCAGAGCTTCTCTCTCTAAGTTCTCTTTGCCTTTGTGCTCATTGCCTACTTGTGAGGGTTTCGGCTGACTTAGCCAAGATCAAGGGAGTGATCAAGCTAAGGCCGGCACGATTTTGGGTGGAATTTGTCTAAGACCGTGACACATGGCTGCGCTTCGGCCTCCTTCTCGCGTGCGTCTAGGTTAATTAATTGAAGGAGTTGGAGATTATTTAACATTCTCCTTTTTGCACTTTTTTTCCTTCTACAAAGTTCAACCCATCGCTGCTGACGCCTAATCCAAATAGACTCATTGGTGTTGTTAGATTTTGAATAAAATTTTTAAGGCTCACAATCATAACTAATTTTTTTTAAGACGAATGCTAATTGATATTCTTTTCGGTCTTAATTATAAGACAATATTTAAGAATTGGTTTTGGTCCTCATTATAGGACAACATTTTAATTTTTGTCAATTTTTTCCCAAAATACCCCTATTTTATTCTCTCAAATTTGTTTGATTTTTGGTAAGTATATATGTATACTTGTGTATATATGTGTGTGTGTGTATATGTATGTTTGTGTGTGTGTTTGTCAATATGTGTATGTCTATATATAGGTGTGTAGATATATGTGTACAAACACATATGTATATATATATCTATATGTACACACACAGTAAGCCCATTATTTTAATTAGATTTAAGCGTGTATGTGGTAAAATAAACCACTTGACACATATGTGGTAGGGGCTATTGATTCACTTTTACTTATGTCATTTTAAATTTATATAAGAGTATTTTAAGAAAATGAGTAAAATTAACTAATTTAACTCCTTTTCTTAATCTCCCTAAAATCAGTTAAATATGTCTTATAATTAGGACCAGAGGAAGTATATGCATAAGTGTTATAAAATTAAAAAAATTAATTCCACTTACTAATTTATCTTAAAAATTTATTTTTTTTAGACGAACAGTAATTAGTAGTATATATAAGTACCAAGAAATAAAAACAAATAAATAATTTAATTTCACTTGTAATTCAGTTTAAATAACCTCAGAGTGCTTTGCAATTATCCTGTAAATTTAATTCTTGCTGATATTTATAACTTGCTCGGTATATATGGTTGAAAATTCTTCCCATTCTTACTAGTACTTTTTATCCAAAACAGCAAAACAAAAACAAAAACAAAAACAAAAAAAAGAGTGTCATTGAACATTATGCAGGAAGTCAAAGTCGTAACTCGTAACTAATCTGAAACCTTGTTTGGTTAGTTATTAGTAATTAAAAAGCCACTTGATTACCAACGGGGGTTGGTACAAGTGGTAAGCAGTTTGTGTCGCTTAAGCAAGGTCTCGAGTTCAAGCCTTGTGAATGCAGAAAAGCCCCGCTGGGAGACTCACCCACCATAGCCGTGTGTGCGACCCGTGTCGGATTCGGATTAGTCGGGCGAAGCTCTGGATACCGGATGGGCAACCAAAAAAAAAAAAAAGCCACTTGATTGTTGAATTTACTTAATTAAATATTTATTAATCATTAAGGGATAAGGGTCTTAAATGTTATGGAAGTTTTCGCTCAGGAGTACTGGTAAGACAGAAGTTTTTTTTGGACCAAAAATGTTACGGAAGTTCACAAAACGTAGCAATTTTGCCCCTCCGTTAATTTTGAAAATTAAGTTTAACTGAGTGCATACATGACATGCCACCTCATCACACGTGGCATGCCACCTCATCAATCAAATTTGTTAAGTATCATTTTTACCCCAGAAGTTTTCACTGAGGAGCAATTTTGCCCCGAAAGTTTACAAAACATAGCAATTTTGTCCTTCTATCCTCCAATATTAAATTTGACTATTAAATTAGTCAAAGACCACACATGTCATGCTTTAAAAAGGTCGAACTTGGAGTCAAAGAATGAGATCCTTGAGATGTTGAGCTTAAGGCGGCTAGAATTTGTGAAACCGAACTGGTCAAAGGGACTGAAAGGTGTAACATCTTGAATTTTTAGATTAGTTTATTAATTTATCATGAAGTTACTTCGTATTAGGATACATTTTCTAAAGTTAGAATCTTATCTTTTAATAATATATTATAGGTGGGTAGGGTAGAGACATAGAAAGAGAGAGAAAAAGGAAGGAGAAAAGGTGACGGAAGGAAGGAAAGGAAAAAGGAAAAATAAAAAAAGAGCGGGGCCCACATTTGAAATAAAAAAGGGTGGAGGCACCTACCTTTTGAAAATTGTAGGAGAGGAGGTGCCTACCGTTTGACGTCGGGATAGCGGTGCCATAATTTGCGGGCGTGCCGTTGCCGCCCATTGAAAAAGGGGTGGGGAATTTTCCTATAAATACCCCCACCCCAATACACAAACACACACACACTTTCATCGTACGCAGAGGAGAGCGTGAAAGAAAGAGAAGAGAGAAGGAGAGTAAGGTGGTAATTATTTGAGAGCCTTGTAGTAGCTTTTTGGTGATTATTTGGAATTTAGCAAGTAACAGGTAACTCTGAATATTCTTCCATATACTTGTGAATTGTGTATGATTATAAATTATATTATTTTTATAGATCGATTTATGTGTATATGTATTATAATATTATTTTAATAAAAACTGAATATTACAATTTTGTACCCAATTACAGTTTTGTACCCATGAAAATTATAGTTTTATGCCTAGCAAAAAATATGGTTTTGCCCCTGAATTTCAAAAATGACATTTTAGTCCCGAATTTCAGAAATGACAATTTAGTCCTTTGAATTTCAAAAACGACAAATTGAACCAATGAGTTTTATGAGATGTTTGATTTACCTTGTGATGATATTTTATATGAATGGAAGCTTAATTCAAGATACTTTATTTTATTGATATAATTATCATGGCGGCTGTATGTGTGATATTTTATATGAATGGAAGCTTAATTCAAGATACTTTATTTTATTGATATAATTATCATGGCGGCTGTATGTGTGATGGGTTGGAGTAAGGAGGAATTTGAATAATAAGATTTCTTTATGCCACTGCTCGGTATACAGTGGATGGTACTTTTTAGGGCCTCATCTTCCATGTTTTCTTCTGGCCGGGATTGCATTGGAGTTATGGGACATGTGACATCTCCTTAGTCGTTATTTTTAAGGAGGGGAGCCATAATCCAGACTTAAACTCTATACCTTTGGCCGGGTGTATCTTAAGTTTTAGTGAGCTTGGAACCATCCAGTCAAATGAATGAGTTTCTATTGGACTATGTGTTAGCCTATGGCTCGGCCAAGAGACAAGGGTGGACGGTGATATAAAGGAGGCTGCATATTGCATTTGTATAAATGTATAGTTCACAATTCGACATAATGATAATTACTTTTGTAAATAATTTTGTATGAGAAATTATGGTATATAAAAATATATTTGAAGTCAGCCCTGCTTTTTGTCATATGTTCTTTGCTTATATACGGTAGAAACTTTCAGTAGTTACTGAGACGTGGAATCTCATCCCATATTATCATTTTTCAGGTGAATATCCTAGTAGAGAGCAAGGGAAGGCACCTATGGAGTGAGCTCTGAAGGCTCTTTTGTACTCCTATAGTTTATGTTATGTGATTTATTTGCCATGACACTAAGACTTCCGCTTTGTATTAAACTCTGAAATATTTTTCAGAAATATATTTTGATTATGTATTATGAATTTTTATTTGAAACGGTTATGCAATTTAATGATGTGGGTATTGATTATCCCTATTGGAGGTATTTCAAATATTTTGGCCAAGATTTCGGGTGTGGGATTTGAGGTGTTACATTTTTGGTATCAAAGCTAAACGTTCTATGGCTCTTTTTGAAGTTTCTAAGCATTTGTTTTCTTAAAATATTTTAGAAGTCATGGCAAATTAAATATCATAACATGTGCACTTCCCTTTATTTAGATTTAGATTTTTTTTTTTTTTTGGTTTAGTTTCTTACTTAGTACCCTTGTGGTGAAAAATCATAGGCGGGGAGGATGACGAGAACTCGAAGGACTAATTCAACCCCTGCTCCTCTACCAAACGGACCCCCTCCTAAGGATAACAATGCCCTTTTAGCAGAGTTACGAGATGCAATCCTAGAAGTAAGAGAGAAAGTGAATAGACACGAGGACGAATTAGCAAAGAAAAGAAGCCAGGTTAGTAATCAAGGAAATGAGAAGGAACCAATTAGGGAAGACACTCCTCCTGATGATCAATCTAGGGGTGGCAGCCGTACTTTCACTGAATCAAGAGGCGGTAGCAGTTCCCATTCTCAGTACCACCCTCCACCTATTACTGAGGTTTGGGAAAAATTTAGGAAGTTCACTCCTCCAATGTTCGAGGGGAAGTTAGATCCCATCGAAGCACTAGAATGGCTAAAGCGTCTGGAAAAGATTTTCAAAGTTATTGAGATTAGCTCACAACAAAAGGTGCTAGTTGCTGAGCAATTGATGCAGAAAGCAGCTCAAGAATAGTGGGAGAGCACCAAAATTAATGATGATGCTGAGATGACTTGGGAAGAGTTCAAAGACAAGTTCGAGAATTATTATTTTCCCCCTTCAATCAGAATAGAGAAAGAGACTGAATTCCTCACATTCAGACAAGAGGAATTACATGAAGATGAATTTATTACTCGCTTTTTAGAGTTGTCTAAATTTTGCAAGTACTCGCAAAACAACTCTAAATGGATGTGCGATCGATTAGCGGAGAAAGTTAGGCCGGATTTAAAAACGGCTTTATCACCATTCATTAATGAGGCTAAGGATTTTGAAGAGATATGTGACAAATTACACACGATAGCTAGAAGCAAGCGAGAAGAAGAAGTTGAGAAGATGAAGGGCTTCCAAGCTAGATCTACACCTCCCATGAGACCTACGGGGAATCACTAAGAAGCATAGTCATAACTTCAGTGGTATGAATACGCGATTTAGTCAGCCATCAAGAAATCATTCTGGTGGACCATCAAGTAGTCATTTCAATGGACCTCAAAGGGTCATTTCAGTAGACATCATAGGAGTCATTTTAGTGGACCTCAAAGGAGTTACTTTAGTGGAGGACAGAACTCTTATAGCGGATCCACAGCTCCTATTGCAAGCACCGCTAACAGTTAGAAATGTGCCAAGTGTGGTAAAGTACACCAAGGACATTGCCTGACATGTTTCAATTGTGGAAAGCCAGGGCACATCTCCAGCTTCTGTGAGGAAGAGTTTCAAGGAGACAATAATGCTAGAACTGCAGTTCCAGGGAAAGTGTTCGCACTATCACACTAGGAGGCAAGTGCTTCACCAAATCTGATTAAAGGTATCCTTAAACTCCAAGGCCTTGAAGTTGAAGCTTTATTTGATTCGGGTGCTACACACTCTTTTATATCGTATAATTGTATGTCTCGATTGAATTTAAGCATATGTGAATTGCCTTTTGATATGATTATTTCTACACCGGCAGGAGCTTCGGTGAAAACTTCTAGGGCTTGCTTAAATTGTACAATTGAGTTTGATAGTAGGACCTCAAATATAGATCTTGTTTGTCTACCCATGAAAGGTATTGATGTAATAGTAGGAATGGATTGGTTGTCGGCAAATGACATCATCCTTGACTGCAAGAGAAAGACTATCTCTCTTGCGGATGACCCTATGAGTCACAGTAGACCACAATTGTCGTCTGCAATACAAGTTGAAAAGCATGTTCATAAGGGTTGTCCCACGTACATGATGTTTTTCTCCATTCAAGCAGAAGTGGAGGAAGGGGTAGAAGACATCGAAGTGGTGAATGACTTTCCAGAAGTATTTCCAAAAGAGATGACAGGTTTACCCCCAGAGAGAGAAGTAGAATTTACTATTGATCTCACACCTGGAACAGGACCTATCTCTAAAGCTCCTTATCGAATGTCTCCATCAGAACTAACAGAATTGAAGAAGCAGATCGAAGAGTTGATGGAAAAGGGTTTCATCAGGCCTAGTGCATCTCCTTGGGGATCGCCTGTACTCTTTGTGAAGAAGAAAGATGGGAGCTTGAGATTATGCATTGACTATCGCCAGTTGAATAAAGCGACTATAAAGAACAAATATCCTTTACCTAGGATCGACGATCTACTTGATCAATTGAATGGAGCATCCATATTCTCCAAGATCGACCTCAGATTAGGCTACCACCAGTTAAGGGTCAAAGCTGAAGATATCCCAAAAACTGCATTTAGGACTAGATATGGCCATTATGAATTTCTTGTTATGCCATTTGGGTTAACAAACGCTCCAGCTGTATTCATGGATTACATGAATAGTATTTTTAGGCCATATTTGGATAAATTTGTAGTAGTTTTCATTGACAATATCGTTATTTATTCTAAGGATGAAGAAGAGCATAAAGAGCATCTTAGAATAGTGTTACAAGTGTTGAGAGAACACAAGTTCTATGCGAAGTTGTCTAAATGTGAATTTTGGTTAAAGGAAGTAAAATTCTTAGGCCATGTCGTATCAGCTGAAGGTGTTGCGGTGGACCCTACTAAAGTTGATGCGGTTCTTCAATGGGAACAACCAAAGTCTGTGACTGAGATAAGGAGTTTTCTAGGATTGACTGGCTATTATAGGAGATTCATTAAGGGCTTTTCACAGATAGCTATGCCTTTGACAAAGTTAACTAGAAAGGGTCAATCATATGTGTGGGATGAAAAGTGTGAAGCAGCTTTTCAAAATTTGAAGACTAAGTTGACTACGGCACCGGTACTTATAATTCTAGATCCTACTCAGACCTTTACTTTGTACACTGATGCTTCCAAGAAAGGTCTTGGGTGTGTACTAATGCAAAATGGTGGGGTAGTGGCTTATGCTTCTCAACAGTTGAGGCCACACGAAGGGAACTATCCTACTCACGACTTAGAATTAGCAGCAGTGGTGTTTGCTCTGAAGATTTGGAGGCACCATCTCTACGGTTCAAAATTCAAGGTTTTTAGTGACCATAAGAGTCTGAAGTACCTGTTTGACCAAAAGGAGCTTAACATGCGACAGAGGAGGTGGATGGAGTTTCTTAAGGACTACGACTACGAATTGAAATATCATCCAAGAAAGGCAAACGTTGTAGCCGATGCCTTAAGCAGAAAGACGATCCATGTAGCCCAATTGATGATCAGGGAACATAAATAACTTAAGGATGTACCAAGTACATCTATTGATGTAATGTCAGGTCTGGTTACTACCATGGAAGCATTAACTATTGAAAGTACAACTTGGAAAGAAATTAAATTCGCCCAGCTTGAGGATGAGTATCTATTAAGTGTGAGGGAAGATATTGAAGAAGGAAAAGAGTTGAAATTTGAGATTAGTGAAGATGGGATATTAAGGTATAAGGGAAGAGTGTGTCTATCTGATAATGGACAAATAAGAAAGCTCATACTAGAGGAAGCTCATCAGAGCAAATACACTATTCATCCTGGAGCAACCAAGATGTATCATGATCTCAAGCGGAATTGGTGGTGGCGAGGCATGAAGATAGATGTGACTGAATTTGTTACTCTTTGTTTGACTTGTCAGAAAGTCAAGATCGAACATCGGAAGCCTCCAGGATTATTACAGAATTTGGAGATCCCGGAGTGGAAATGGGATAGCATCTCTATAGATTTCATCATGGGACTAAGTCAGCTCATTTTCTAGCTATTGCAGCAAAATACTCCCTTGAGAGACTAGCAAAAATCTATATGAAGGAGATTGTCAGATTGCATGGGATACCAAACAGCATAATATCCGATCGTGATCCACGATTTACTTCATGATTTTGGAGAGCATTGCAGGATGCTATGGGAACTCGACTAAGGTTTAGTACTGATTACCATCCTCAGACTGACGGACAGACTGAGAGGACTATACAAACTCTGGAAGACATGTTACGAGCTTGTGCAATTGAACTGGCAGGAAGTTGGGACCATCATCTTCATCTGGCAGAGTTTGCGTGTAACAACAATTATCACTCCAGAATTGAGATGGCACCTTACGAGGCTTTGTATGGAAGGAAATTTAGATCTCCTATTTGCTGGACGGAATTGAATTAGCGAAGTTTACTAGGTCCAGAGTTGGTGGAGGAAACGACTCAAAAGATTAAGGTGATTCAACAGAAACTTCTCACTGCTCAGAGCCGACAGAAGAGTTATGCCGACAAGAGAAGGTGACCGTTGGAGTTCATAGTGGGCGAACATGTATTTCTAAGAGTTACACTGATGACTAGCATTGGTAGAGCAATACGAGCGAAGAAGCTTTCACCTCGTTTTATGGGTCCCTATGAGATTTTAGAGAGAATAGGACCGATAGTTTACAGAATTGCATTACCTCCACAGCTTGCGAACCTTCACGATGTCTTTCATGTATCGCAACTGAAGAAATACCAACCAGATCCTTCCCATGTTATACAAGTAGAAGAGATAGAACTCAAAGATAACATAACATATAAGGCTGAGCCGGAGCAGATTGTTGATGCAAGGGATAAGCAATTAAGAAACAAGACTATTAGACTTGTAAAGGTTGTGTGGAAAGGAATGGCTCCCGGAGATGCTACTTGGGAAACGGAAGAGAGTATGCGACAATCCTATCCTCACTTATTTAACTAGGTAAGTAGAGTCCTTACTATATTGAATTTTGGGGACAAAATTCCTTTTTAGGAGGGAAGAAATGTAACATCTTGAATTTTTAGATTAGTTTATTAATTTATCATGAAGTTACTGAGTATGAGGATACATTTTCTAAAGTTGGAATCTTATATTTTAATAATATATTATAGGTGGATAGGGTAAAGAAATAGAAAGAGAGAGAAAAAGGAAGGAGAAAAGGTGACGGAAGGAAGGAAAGGAAAAAGGAAAAAAAAAAGGGGAAAAAAAGAGCAGGGCCCACATTTTAAAAAAAGGGGTGGAGGCACCTACCTTTTGAAAATTGCAGGAGAGGAGGTGCCTACCGTTTGACGTCGGAATAGCGGTGCCATAATTTGTGGGCGTGCCGTTGCCGCCCATTGAAAAAGGGGTGGGGAATTTTCCTATAAATACCCCCACCCCAATACACACACACACACACACACTTTCATCGTATGCAGAGGAGAGCGTGAAAGAAAGAGAAGAGAGAAGGAGAGTAATGTGGTAATTATTTGAGAGCCTTGTAGTAGCTTTTTGGTGATTATTTGGGATTTAGCAAGTAACATGTAACTCTGAATATTCTTCCATATACTTGTGAATTGTGTATGATTATAAATTATATTATTTTTATAGACTAATTTATGTGTATATGTATTATAATATTATTTTAATAAAAGCTGAAAATTACAATTTTGTACCCACAAAAATTACAGTTTTGTACCCACAAAAATTACAGTTTTATACCCATGAAAATTATAGTTTTGTGCCTAGCAAAAAAATATGGTTTTGCCCCCGAATTTCGAAATGACATTTTAGTCCCGAATTTCGAAATGATAGTTTAGTCCAGAATTTCAAAATGACAGTTTAGTCCTTTGAATTTCAAAAATGACAAATTGGACCGATGAGTTTTATGAGATGCTTGATTTACTTTGTGATGATATTTTATATGAATGGAAGCTTGATTCAATATACTTTATTTTATTGATATAATTATCATGGCGGCTGTATGTGTGATGGGTTGGAGTAAGGAGGAATTTGAATAATAAGATTTATTTATGCCACCGCTCGGTATACAGTGGATGGTACTTTTCAGGGCCCCATCTTCCATGTTTTCCTCTGGCCGGGATTGCATTGAAGTTGTGGGACATGTGACATCTCCTTAGTCGTTATTTTTAAGGAGAGGAGCCATAATCCAGACTTAAACTCTATACCTTTGGCCGGGTGTATCTTAAGTTTTAGTGAGCTTGGAACCATCCAGTCAAATGAATGAGTTTCTATTGGACTATGTGTTAGCCTATGGCTCCGGTCAGCGGTACAAGGATGGACGGTGATATAAGGGAGGCTGCATATTGCATTTGTATAAATGTATAGTTCACAATTCGACATAATGATAATTACTTTTGTAAATAATTTTGTATGAGAAATTATTGTATATAAAAATATATTTGAAGTCAGCCCTGCTTTTTGTCATATGTTCTTTGCTTATATACGGTAAAAACTTTCAGTAGTTACTGAGACGTGAAATCTCATCCCATATTATCATTTTTCAGGTGAATATCCTAGTAGAGAGCAAGGGAAGGCACGTATGGAATGAGCTCTGAAGGCTCTTTTGTACTCATATAGTTTATGTTATGTGATTTTATTTGCCATGACACTAAGACTTCCGCTTTGTATTAAACTCTGAAATATTTTTTGGAAATGTATTTTGATTATGTATTATGAATTTTTATTCGAAACGGTTATGCAATTTAATGATTTGGGTATTGTTTATTCTTGTTGGAGGTATTTCAAATCTTTTGGCCAAGATTTCGGGTGTGGGATTTGAGGTGTTACAAAAGGTCTGTCGCAAAACCCAGAGGAAGCATCACTTATGATCTAAGCAAATGATTAGTCTATACAAACCTAAATATTATCACTTTTGATTTGTTTTACTGAACCAATTTTTGGAATAATTTATTTCTCATTTTGCGTTTTATTTGCTTAGATCATACATGATGCTTCCTCTGGGTTTTGCGACAGACCTTTCAGTCCCTTTAACCAATTCGGCTTCACAAATTTTGGCTGTCTTGAGCTCAACATCTCAAGGATCTCCTTCTCTGACTCCAAGTTCGACCTTTTCAAGGCAAGACATGTGTGGTCTTTGACTGATTTGATAGTCAAATTTAATATTGAGGGATAGAAGGGCAAAATTGCTACGTTTTGTAAACTTCCGGGGCAAAATTGCTCCTTAGTGAAAACTTCCGGGGCAAAATTACACCACAGTGAAAACTTTCGGGGCAAAAATGATTCTTTTGATTGATGAGGTGGCATACCACGTGTGCACTCAGTTAAACTTAACGCTCAAAATTAATGGAGGGGCAAAATTGCTACTTTTTATGAACTTCCGTGGCATTTTTGGTCCAAAAAAAACTTTCGTCTTACTAGTGCTCCTGAGCGAAAACTTCCATGGCATTTAAGACACTTATCCTAATCATTAAATACCTTATTCCCACCCATAGAGAACAAATAGATTATTTATTATTGTTGGAGAGGCGTGTTGCTTCTGCCGTTGAGAGTGTGCATAGTAACACTCCCAGAATGAGTTTTTTCTTAATTTCTGTTTTCAGGAATAAAAATATATAGGAATTGTGTTTGGTAAATCCGGTTTATTTTTTTCTTCCCGGGATGAACAGGTTTATTTTTTGTGCTAGAGAATAAAAAAAAGAAGCAGAAAATTACTGCTTCTCTATTGCCGGGCACATAATCAAAATCATTTCTCCTCCTCCATCGCGTCTGTCATCTTCATTTATCGCGACACAACCCACGCACCAAATCGGCCTTCCTCTTGCGACCCACTTCCACCGGAAACACCAGGTCAGCCATCCACTATCGGCCTTCCACCATAGCTTCCACCATCATCACCGTCTTCATCCTCCGTCACAATCGCCCATTTCCTTTCCTCTGTTCACAATTGTCCTCACTCATAGCCTTCCCCTGTTCGCCACGGCCGTTGCTCTCTCTGGCATTTGATTTTATCCTAGGGTATGTGGCTGGATCATGAACCTCGCGAGTTTGAATGCGGCACGCATGTGCATCTTTCCCGGGTTTGTCCCGTCTGCGTTTATTAAACAATTTGCATACGGAATTTTATGTTTGAAGTTTTTAATCTAGTCAAGTGCCATCAAAAATTAATAGTTTCATCTCATTTGTTTATATCGATTTCATTGGCATATGAGCTTGCGCAATCTTTTTAGGTTGAGTCTTTATTTAGTATGTATGAGTGATGAGCACAAATCGTACCATGTTTTCCCTATGTTTTATGACTGAATTGAATGATAAATATGAGCTTAACTGCAGATAATCTAAGCAAAAAGGCATATATTCATGATATAGGGAATTGAAGGACAGAAACTTCCTAAACATGTGCTGAGAAAGAACAATTTACATGGTTTTTAAGGAAGAACGTATAGCAAAGCTGATACGATGCTATAGCATTCTGACAGCAACTCGAAGGGCAATGCAAGGCATCACGAAAGCTATAGCAAAGTAGAGGACGCAATGCTATGCGGCATGTTTTTCGACCTTTTTATCTAGGTGATTTCGAATAAAAGAAAAGGGCAATAACGACAGGTAGATTGCTGACATAACGGAATAGAAGATGCGGAGGATCGAAACTAAAAGATTTGAAGAATCTCACAGGATTAGCAGAAGCAATCTACTCGAATCGAAAGATACGATAGATCTCGACAGATTAGGAAAGGCCCAACTCGTTGTAACTTGCGCCGCAAGAAAGCTTGATTATATAAGGAGACAGTAGAGCTAACCCTAGGAGAGTCGGAGAGCCCAGAACAAGATTCCACATTTGGCAGACTCAAGAGAAGAGTGAGAGATTTTACAAAGCACGAAATTTCCAGGACAACCCAGCATCCTTCTTTGCAGTACGACGGAGAGAAGAAGACGTGGAGTGGTGACGTGACAGGGCTTCATCCACGCCATTGGAACTTTGTCAAGCTTTCTGTTTTCTCTTTTATTTTAGTATTTAGATCATGGGTCATTCTGTTATTGTCTGTTTTGTGTTTCCCTCGTCAGTCATGAACTGATTTTCATATGGCTGGACGAGGATGATTCCTTAAAGTGTTAAATGAACCCAGTTGCAAGTTCTTAATTTAATAAATTTGGTTTGCTTATCAGTGCATTAATTACTAGTCGATTAGCGGAAGCTAGGGGCTAGATTTGTGGCCTCGGCTTACTGGCAAGGAGTTGAGGTTAGACCTCTGAGAAATAGTGTTTGCTAGGCAACCTGTGCACGGCTTGACCTATTATTGTAGGCTTCAGGAATGGGTCTACCTCTCATAACCATTACACCTTGAGTGTAAAGCAGATCTAACTAGAAAGTTGCCATAGGAATATGGAAGGAGTATAGCTAGCATCATATGTATCAGATGCGGAAGCTTCGGTAGACTATAGTGGTGGGTTAACCAAATAGCTTTGTAGTTAGTAGCTATGTTGTAGTATTGCGGAAGCTGTGCAGTATAGATGCTATAGCAATAGGTAGAGCAACTGGGGGATTGATGCACTTAAGGGTGATTCGAGTCCAAATAACTTCTTACGATATCTTCTCAAGTTTAATTCACTCTGTTTATTTATGTTATTAGTATAACCACAAAAACCTCTCAAACCAATTATATTTACTTTCTGTTTACACAACTATCATAGCAATCGAGCGTCACTCTTTGGTATCTCAGTCTCTGTGGGACGATACTCTACTTAGACTTTATTACTTGTTCGACTGGTTCACTTGCCATCAAGGAAATCGACCAACAATGAGCCAGGGAAGGAATTATTTTGAAAGCTAGGGGACCCAATGAAATCTACCGATACTTCAATTGCATTCTTGGTCCTCAACATTTTAAATACTCTTAGGTGCATTAGAATTCCTGCATGATAGTCATATTTTTCAACAATTGCTGGCCCTGCATACTGATAACTTTTTCATATTTTTCAGTAACATCCCAATTCAGTTCTCATACTTTTCATGGTTTATTTATGATGTCCTATGGTCTAATTCCATGCTTTCATGTGCTGGAGTTGATAGGCTCCAAACAGGGATGAGAGGTGCATTTGGAAAGCCCCAAGGAACTTGTGCTAGAGTGGCTATTGGACAGGTCTTCCTTTCTGTTCGCCGCAAGGATGCCAACAAGAATCATGTTTAGGAAGCCCTCCGTCGTGCTAAGTTCAAGTTCCCTGGCTGTCAAAAGACCATTGTCAGCAGAAAATGGTATGCTTATCTCATTACCTTTTATGGTTGCATTTGAACTTGAGTTTTGTTGTATGATAAATGAAGTTTTACAACAGCTTTTGTGTGGTTTGGTGGAATTCTAACAGTGTTTTTAAAGATCCTTTTCCCAAAATGTTTTGGATCTGAGATGCAAATATAGAACAATGCCCTGCACCAAATAAGCCATGAATTGTTAGATTAGTTCGTGAAGTGATTTGATAGGTGAAAGGTTGGAGAATAACCTGTTAATTTGTAATTTTTTGACGTGAGATACATATGAAGAGTAACACATTATATCTACAAGTGTTAGATTTGACATCTGACAGCTGAATGGATTTGCTTTCCTTGTTACATGTATATTATGATGAGGACATGCATGTTTGGTTTAACAATATCATTGTTCTTTTAACTTCTCTCTTAAGGGCTTCACCAAGTTTAGCCGCGCTGACTATGTGAGGTTGAAGTCAGAAGGTAGAATCATGCTAGATGGTGTAAATGCCAAGGTAATGCAGAATATGTTCTTTTACCTTAGTTGAGAGTTTCAATTTGGGGGAAGGCTCAGAGCACAAAACTTTGAACATTGTATGTGCTAGTGTAAGTAACTGGCAATCTTCTCCCCAGAGTGCCAATTTTTATGATGAAAAAGTTTTATTCCATTTTTAATTTCCCCTGTATTTGGATTATATGATGCGGGAGCTTGCCCTTTCCCTTTTTTATTTTCCAGCTTCTTCGATGCCATGGACCTTTGGCTAACCGTCAACCTAGAAGAGCCTTTCTGCACACAACTGCTTAGGCCATCGGTTTCATCTTTGGATCATCATTATTGAAGATTGAAATTTGACTTCATTATTTGTTCGTGGTATTGCAGTGAAGGATGCTAAGATTTAACTTTTTTCTGTGCGAACTTTTCAGTGGAATGAATTTTGTTTTATTTTGTTCCGATCGAATTCAGCAATACCATCATTTTGTTACTTTTTTTGGGTCAATTTTGAGCTAAATTGAAGTTTATTTACTTATCCAACAAATTACATATTTTGGCGCTACTGATTTCCTCACTTGATCTCGGTTTACTGCTGTTTGGGATTCAAGTAGATAATCAATTACGGATCTTAATCTTGGTTTTGGCGCTTTCAATTTAATTTGCTGAAAGCATGTTTTGGAGAACATGCTTGAGGTAATAATGGCTGTTAGACTTGTTGTGCTATGTCAAAACGTCTTCTATAGATCGTGATGTTTGTAACTTACGTTACTATCACATTACCTTGTATATTTTATTTAGTAATTTATAATTTGAAAGGTGATTTTGACAATAATTATATTTTTTAGATATTTTTTAAAAATATAAAATGTTGGCATTTTGGTTAAAATTTATTATTTTATACCATTGATGAAATATTAAATAAAAAATAAAGAAATATATTTGTATTGTATTAGGTAATTCTAATTCTCGAATAAAAATAAACTGTGTTAACAAACGTGTAATTGATTCTCGGAATAAAAAAAATGTGTTTAACAAACGTAATTTTGATTCTCGAAGTAAAAATAAAATGAGTTAACAAACGTAATTTTGTTTCTCGAACTCTTCCAAGGTAAAAAATCAGAAAAAAAAAAAAAAAAAAAAAAACTATTTCATCTCGAAAACCGCGTATGAGGAACAAAATGGTTGTCATGCATACCCCGAATGTCTCGTCTACTACTTGACACACAAAGTGGATCCCAAATCTAGGTTTAGTGTATGAGGCAGCTTTTGTGAATTAGCACTTAATTTTTTATTTTATTTTTTTAATCTTCTAAAGCTAATCTTTCTATAACATTGTGGTCAAACTCGTGAGTTAAATCTCCAAGATTACCATTTTTATGTTTATACTTTATAAAACCGTGTTAAGTCACTTTTAATTTCGTGACAGTTGCAAACTCAATCAAACTCACGATTTTACACACGAGTTTATCGTTTTTACGTTTCTAGATTATAAAAGAATTAAGTAGCAGATCCACCCCAAAAGTCTACGGCCAAGAGCTATGTTGCTTTGGAACTTTTTCCGATCTCAATGTTACCCTGAAAGTCTAGAAACGTAGCAATGTTAGAATTTTCCGTTAAGAACTCAACAGTCAACGTTAATTTTTTTAATGGTCAATATTAGTTTTTTAATTGAAAAAGGCAACATTGCTACGTTTTTAGACTTTCGTGTCGACGTTGAATCTGAAAAAACTTCTAGGGCAACATTGCTTCTAGGCGTCTACTTCCAGAGCAGATTTGCTATTTAACCCATTATAAAATCATGTTAACTCGTAGGGATGGATCTTTTAAGGGACAATGGGGGCCATGCCCCCCCCCCAAAAAAAAATTGTTCATATTTTTTTAAAAAATTTAATATAATGTAAAAATGTATGTTATTTTATATATTAGACTTGTTAAAATACTTTTATTATAGATTTGACCCCAAATATTTTTTAAAATTAGTTAATGAGTATACATTTAGCTCCCAAATATTTTTTTTAATTGGTTAATGAGTATACATTTGACCCTCTAAATATTTATCCCAACGTCCGCCATTTGTTAACTCATTTTTAAAATCGGTGCTAACATTTTGATTTGACAATGTTTAGTAGTTATATATATATATTTTTCTTAACAAAAGTATATGTTGAGTATGATAATTATGAATGTTAGTGGATTTAATTTCAATTATGTAGATTTAAAATAAATTATTGTCATTTTTTATTTTTTAATTATTAAATTTAGTCTAACTAAGTTTACAATCTTACTCCATGGTCCATATCCTCAATTTGTCATTTGCACGTCGGTCGCTTCTAGACGACAACTTCCTAACTCGTAAGCCTATTTTTCTTATTGGGTATTGAAATTTAATAAATACAAAAATGAAAATGGAAAGGACCACGCAAATTATATTATCAGCTTTAATAATTGAGCGAAAGTGATGTGTTTGATTCCTAATCTCTTGTAGTGTCCCCGCCGTCTGATAGGTAAGCATCAGACATCACGTCATCAACTACCATTAACTCACTTATTTATGCTGCCTAATGCCAATTGTAAATAATTGGTTAAAGTATATTTTTAGTCATTTAATTTATATGAGGTATATTTTTTATCTCTTAATTTTATAAAGTATAGTTTTAGTCCTATAATTTTAACATCGTTAATTGTATTAATGAAAACTGCAAACTTAAGTAACAACGGTGTAAACTTAAATGATGACTGTATAATTAAATACTATTAAGATGAAATTTAAAATATAAGTGAATTGAAGAATATATAAAATTTGTGTAATTAAATGCTATTAGCTATCACTTAAATTCTCCACATCAGCATTTTTCATTAACAACATTAACGAAGTTAGAATTTTAGGACTAAAAGTATACTTTAGGGTAAAAAGCAAAAATACAGATATATTTTATCCTTGGGAGCGCCCAGCACCATATGCTTTTTTTAAAGTAAAAATACACATGTGGTTACATTTTAGGAGCAAAAGTCACACTTTCTGTTAACGGGAGACGTTGACTGTTAAAAAAGGAGGAGTTTGACTAACAGTGATGACTTGGACGCTGATTTGGCAGATAAAGTAGTATCTAAGCCCCCCAAAAAAAAAAACCATCGAAATAGGGGGGGTGAAAGATCCAATTAGAGGGCACCGCAAACCACTGATTTTGTTGCCTCTTCCACTGGTTCAGTGCGCCACCGTCGAACACATAAACACAAGAACACAGACAGAATAGCTGCCTTCCGCATCTGAAAAGGATTAAAATTAAAATATATATATATATATATATATATATATCAATGACAGAGACAGAAACAAGGGAAATACAGGAACCAAAATCGAAAACATAAACACAGGAACTAAACGAAAATGCCAATATTATAACTCCTAATGCTTAGCAATAAACTCAGAAAAAAGAAAGTTTGAGAATTGAGCGTAAAAGAAAAAAGAAAGAGCAAGAAACAGAGTGTAGAATGAGAAACAGAGACTCGTTGGACAAAAGAAGAAGAAACAGAGTAACAAGAAACAGAACATCATTCGATTGATGTGTGAGACTTGGTTATTTGGCAACTGCTACGCTGAGAATATCAGTGTGGCCAACCTTTTTCCTCAAACAGATTGTTAGTGTGAACTTTGAGAGAAAAATATATTTCTTATTTAATCTCTAAATCTGAAAGAGTACATATAAGCCTTTATATAAGCAAACAAAGCTAAACCTAGAATCCCATAAAATCTAATCAAATCAAAGTAAATCAAACTAATTGAGATATAATAAGAAATATCCTAAGATGGAAATATACCTATATCTAATCATAATAATAAGATAATAATCATAATAAATGCATAATATTCTCACACTCCCCCTCAAGTTGGATCGTGGATGTTAATCATATCCAACTTGCTTATACAACTCTCAACTCCCTTATCACCAGTAATCACCGCCTACGTCAGCAGATTCTTTTTTGTCAACTGTGGCTTTGTCAACCGTGGCCACCACGGTCGAGCTGGCAATTGGTCGCTCCGTAGTCTGAAGTGCGGCTAGCATTTCGATGATTTTGCTGAGCTGGTCATTCTTGGATGATTCTGTGGAGGCTTCAACTTCATCATCTCTTTCTTTTTTCTTTTCTTGGCTTCCCGTCTGGAGGTTTACCATGAAGGTCCCAGCAGTTATCCTTTTTATGTCCCGATTTCTTACAATGATTACATACTAGTCGACCTTTAGGACCTTTGAATCGAACTGCAAGTGCTGAGGTCTCAGAAGGCACAAAAGTCGCGGTGGAATTATTCTGATTCTGAAGCATTGATTTGCGCCTATCCTCTTCATCGCGCAAAGTGATATAGACTTCACGCACAGAAGCCGTGCCCGAACATCATCATAAATAACATTAAGCCCAACCAGCAACTCATAGACTCTTTCCTCTTCTTTTTCTTTGTGGTCCTCTTTAGCATCGACCCCACAATGATGAGTTTTATTTGTTAGGGCATCAAACTCTTGCCACAGAGCTGATTTTTCCAAATAATAATCATCGAGTGACATGTGGTCCTGTTTCAGCTCCCATAATTTCTTCTTAACACCAAAGATGCGGGAGCGACTCCTTATAGTACTATATGTCTCACTGAGAGCCTCCCAAATCTCGTGGGCTGATGGAAGATACAGGAAACTCTTCTTAAGTGAGGAGGACATCACGTTAATCAACCAAGAATGTAAAGTAATGTATAGTTTGAGAAGATAGGAGAAAGAATGTAGATGAAGAAAAATCAATTGTATTAACAACAAAGAGCAATAAGCTATAACCCATAAGGGTATAACAACCAAGAGCAATAAGCTCATACAATGAGTAACCCATAAGGATTATCTCAAATCAACAAACCCTAATAATAGGGATCTAGGAGGGATTTCCCTCTCTAGAGAGAGAGACCCAAGTTAACCTCTCTCTAACAAGGTGAGAGCTCCACACTCTAACACACTTACTCAATATTGTTAAGACCCTCTATTTATAGACTAGGCCCTAACCAACTATTCAATTAATTCCCTTATATTCTAACACGCCCCCTCAAGTTGAACACCATTTATCTTAAATGTGCTAAACTTGAACAATACAAAAATAAGGGGATAAGGTGAATTAAATTGAATAGTTTTTCCAATTACAAAAGTAATACAAAGACTTCTTCAATCACAAAATATTCTTCTCCATATTCTTGTAATGCTTCATAGCCCATCGAATTGTCTCTGCTGCTGTCTTGTATAATCTGGCAATTCAATCCAAATTGCATTGTCTCCCATCAAAGAATAAAACCCTCCAGGAATTCCAACGTGGTACCCACTAGAAAAGTGATATTGATGCACTTCATTCAATAAGAAAATCCAAAACAAGTTTTAATCTTCTTCCAACAGTGTTTCTCGTAATGGGCCTCAACGGATTGGTCTGGAAGCAAAGAAGTGGGCTAAATACAAAGAAATCTCTTGAAGAATCTTGAAAAATAACCTGGATCTTCATTGCCAACCTCCAAGAATAAGTAGTTGGAGAAGAAGATCCTGCACTGCATATTTGAACAGTTGCATGCAGAACCTAATCTTGCAAGGCGATTGACCCATCATTGTAGTTAGCTGACTAGCCATGAACTTCAACCCCAGCGTAAAAATTACCAAGGCCTTTTGGAATATGCGAAAGCGGTAAAAAATGAATCCAGCAAGCACTCAATATCTATGTCCAATCTTTTGATTGCAGAGGGCAGCCCGAAGACCAATAATGATAGCAGACTTCCCAATGGTAATTATTAAGCATATTGAAGGGGAAAAAATGATGCCTTTAAGGATGCCCAGAAGCAGAAGTCCAGAAGAGAAAAGAATCAACAAATTGGGGCATAGATGATACGCTATCACCAAGGTGTGAATCTTGAGAAATAGCTAAAAATGAACGGAGGATCTTCTTTTCTTGAATCTGCAAAAACTGTCACTGATAAACAAGAAACTCGAGAATCGATCTGATTCTTCAACCAAAGACGCATGTGAGGATATCTGGTTTTCATCTGATGAGAATCAAAAAACTCCTCTGCCGCGCGCCAGAGAAAATCAATCGGAAAGGATCATATCATGGCGAAGATTGGAGAACTCCTTTCTTGGCTCCACGCCGTTCCCGACTTCGACGGTCAAATGGGTGCGCCCACGGCTAACGATCTGAACGCTGGGTTCAGCGGATGTGGGCGGCGATCTTCCGCCATCGATCTTGGATGCCATCATGCTGGAATCAATATTCGGTGAGATTCTTGATAAAGTTTTAGGAAGAGAAAGACGAACCCTTGAGCAAGATCTTGGCCTGGTAATGGGTCAAGGACGCTGAACTCCCCCTTCTTAGTGATAGGTTCTTGATTAATGGACCAAAAACAAGAAGCTCAGCGTCAAACTGGATCTTGAAATTGGGCTGGAAACCTTGAAAAGATAACCTGGGAAGTTAAGATAGTTGGAGAACCCATACGGTGGACACCCAGGAACCACCTTCACCTTCATGTGCTTCTTGGTTATCTAGCCCAAATCAAAACCAAGGCTCTTGATACCATGTAAAGTAATATATAGTTTGAGAAGATAGGAGAAAGAATGTAGATGAAGAAGAATCAATTGTATTAACAACAAAGAGCAATAAGCTCTAACCCATAAGGGTATAACAACCAAGAGGATACCAATGCATTTTCTGACTTCCATTTTCGAAATGCCAGGGTTTCTGATTTTGAGGGCTTTACTGCTTCACCATTAATATATTCAAGCTTGTCTCTTCCATCAAGAGCGAGAATCATGGATTGAGACCATTCCCGATAATTGTTGCTGGTAAGTTTCTCAGAGACAATAAGAACAATGGAGATGTCACTAGACCCAAGTCGTGGCATAGAGGACGAGGCATCTGACTGTGTAGACATACTGACAAACGAAGCTCAAAGATAAATTGAATAATACCTGATAGGACGACGGGACCAGTCATCAGACAAGTTGAGGAGCACGATGACAAAGGAACTACCACCAACAATGATGTTCATGAAGAACTGTGCCGGAAACGTGACGACGGGACCAGTTGTCGGACGAGATGAAAGGCACGATGACAGAGGAGCTACCACCAACAATGATGTTGATGAAGAACTGTGCCTCAAACGTTACTAGGGTTGAATAACCTAGCTTTACTTCATAATCAGACAACAATGAGCCCAGACCACAAAACCTGAAGCTTTGATACCATGTGAACTTTGAAAGAAAAATATAATTCTTATTTAATCTCTGAATCTGAAAGAGTACATATAAGCCTTTATATAGGCAAACAAAGCTAAACCTAGAATCCCATAAAATCTAATCAAATCAAAGTAAATCAAACTAATTGAGATATAATAGGAAATATCCTAAGATGGAAATATACCTATATCTAATCATAATAAATGCATAATATTCTCACAATTGGCTTAACAGCATCAACTCCATCACCAATCACCACCACTTTCTCTTTTTCATCTCCTTCTAACCCCATAAAGCTCACACCTGCAATATCATTTCCCATTTCAGTTTCATATTCATCACTATATATATATATATATGTAAACTTAATTCACTTCAATACAAAAACTTCAAGTTCTTCATATCTCACTTACCATTGGCTGAAGCCACAAGTTTTAGTGCTTTGGCCCTGCATTATTTCTGGCAGCTCATATGCACCTTCATCACAATCATTTGCTGCACAAATATATAAGCAAATGCAAATGGGTCAGCCACGAAAAGATAAAAACACAGCACTGACTCATTACAAGTGAGCAAGAAATTTCTTATACTACACATACCTTCATGTTTAATTTGATGACGGGTAAGTTTAGATGAGAGTTAAAGTGATGTTGATCAAAGAAGCTATACGTTGATGGGGAGTGAAGCAAAGGACGATTCTGGAATTGGAAAGAGTGACAGGGTACAGAGTAGCGGCAATGGATGGAGGTGGCTGAAGAAGACGACGAAGCCATGGTTAACTCGATGCGGTGATATTTTTGGGTTTGGTTTTGCTCTGCGATATTTATAGGAAGAGAGAGGAAGGAGTGGCCCTGAGTGACTTCTTGTACTGTCCTGAGATTATTATTAGCCAAATCAGCATCCAACTCATCACTGTTAGTCAAACTCTTCCTTTTTTAACAGTCAACGTCTTCCAGTTAATAGAAAGTGTGATTTTTGCTCCTAAAATGTAACCACATGTGTATTTTTGCTCCCACAAAAAGCATATAGTGCTGGGTGCTCCCGAGGGTAAAGCACATATGTATTTTTGCACCTTTACCTTATACTTTATAAAGTTAAGGGACAAAAAGTGTGCCTTATATAAAACTTAAAAAACTAAAAGTATACTTTAACCTTAATTATATTATTAATAATTTTCATCCTCACTTATTAAGTTATTCCAGGTTTTATCATATTTTCATTGATTCAGTTATGTTTCTTTTATAATCAAGCTAAATTATACAAAATTTCCTAAATTTTGGATCAGTTAGAGATAATCACCCAAAAATTTCAAAGTTTAGATTTAGCCTCTTAACTAGAAATGGAGCTTTCATAGACCGGGAAAAGGGGGGGGGGATCGCCTAAAAAAAAATTTGTCCCAAATATTTAATGAAAATTAGTTTTTGTTTTTTTTTTATACATTTAGCCTAAAAATTAATACATTTGACCCCCTCCAAATTCTTTTTTTTTTTAATTAATTAATGAGTATACATTTAGCCCCCCAAAATATTTATCTCGGGCTCGTGCTCGCTATTAACTTTTTATTTTTTTTATTATTATAACAATCATACCATTAACTGACAGTTATTTTTTTTTTTTTTATAGAAATTGTCACATTAAATTAATAAGTAACATGTAACAACATCATCCACTTGAAAGAGGACGACCACCTTTAATTTTAGGGTGTACGATGTGCCTTATACTAAGGATCACTCATATTCCTATGAGAGAGAATGTTTCTTATAAAAATGATAGAGATAATATAAAAGTTAATTGACTAATTTGGATATATTAAAAAAGTTAATCACATTAAATATTTGAAACAAATCTAGGTTAATTTTCCTAAAATATTATCTTTCATCATGAGTTCACGACTTACCTGTAGTCTGTAGATAGAAACTCCTCAATATGTGTAATCAACATAGATACTAAGTAAAACGTTACTATAAATTTGATAGACAAATTAGATTGAGATTTGCATTTAGGATTAAATATAATTCAAACTAACTCTTATATTAAGAACTGAAAGTAGTATAAAATTCACTTTATAGTTCAATTTCTTCATTAAAGTGGATCTTATATTAAGGATGAAAGGTAATATTAAATATTATTCTCAATTATATCATACATAAGTTCATCATTGCATGATGTTTTAAAAACGTGGGCAAAAAATTTAAAATACCTTTTAAAAGATATCCATATTTAACATTTTTCTGGAGAAAAGAACCTTTAATTTGATCCTTTAAATTCACAGTATATTTTATATTGGTTCTTTAATTTTTTTTAAAATTTAAAATTGATAAAAATATTCTCTAATACTCACATGTTAAGTTTAATTGTATTGATAAATAAAACTATCATTTGAGGCAAATGATGTTAGGATTAGAGGACTAAAAAGATACTTTACAAAATTAATAGACTAAATTGAAACCTTATATAGAATTAGGGGATCAGACACTTCTACATTTTTTCCTCCAGTTCTCAATAAATAAAATTTCTAAAAATACCCTATTCGATTAGGGATATATTTAGCTAAAAATTCAGGCACAAACAAACTTCTTCCTTAATTTAGACAATTATTTATTATATTTAAAGACAAAGGCATTACTCCAGGGGGTTTCTAAATTTCTTCACTTCCCCACCCCACTGTCCAATAAGACATGACGTGCACATTTAAAAGGCCTTTCCATTCATATGATTAGTTTATGGGAAAAATATTTGTCATGTTATAGAAGAAGTGTATTCTCATAGGGGCGGGGGCCACCCCTAACTCCCCTAAGTCCGCCCCTGAGTGGGAGTATGTGACGTTATAGGATTGATTCCACTTATAACATCTTACTATAAATGTATGTGTCCCTAATTAAAAAAAGAGTGAGATCTTGGCATTTAATGAACAGACGAATGACAAAAATCCTAGGTTCCACTCTTTCACACACACACTTGGTATCTTAGAAGGTTAGATTTAGCTTGGGAAAGGAAACAAAAATCCCAGGGTGTCGTAGTAATAAGAATATAAAATAAAACATCGGGTTAAAGTCAATTTTTATTTTAGAAGTTGTCAGAAAATCTCAATCGTGTCCCGCAATTTTTTTCTTGAGCAATATTATCATACAAGTTAATTCTCATGTTACACACATATAAAATAATGGGACCCACATATATATATATATATATATAATTAGTATTATGTGTGTGTAGGTCCCACCATTTTATGTGTGTGTAAGAATCTTCTTCTTCTCATGTAACATGAGAAGTTTAAACCCCTTAAGATACTGATTCGAAATTGGGAAAAAAGTTCTCGATAGGCATTTTCCCTACTCGTTCAATAAGCAGTGTTCTGAGCTACAATTGTATGCCATTAATTTTTTACCAAAACGAATGAAAAACAAACAAATGCATGGTTACTTGACTTGCTTGTTATTTTAGGTGCTTATAGACAGTTACTAGGCATGTCCAAAGACCGGGTCAGACCGGGTTAGAGGTCAACCCGAGGTCTGGCCCGATATGATCTCGGGCTGAAAAAATCAGCTGAGGCAGTCGGTCAGTACCAGCCCGACCTCGGGTTGGACCGGACCGGACCAGGACCACTGATCACTACGGACCGTCCTGCATCCCATCTTTTTTTCTAGTTTTTTTTTCAATTTTTTTCCATCTTTTTTCTTGCCTTCTTGAGATACAATATTTTAGCTCTGATTTCACCTGATTTCTGAAAGTAATAAAAAGCGACTGAATGAAAAGTGATTTTTATAAATTAAAAATCACATTAAGATATCCAGACTCGAATGAGTGGCTCAATATAGTGGGGATTTACCAAAAAAAAAAAAAAAAAAAAAAAAAAAAAAAAAAAAAAAAAAAGGACCTCGGGTCGACCGGACCGATCCGGGGGGTCTAAGCCCCCGGACCGAAGTCCACCGACCCGAGCGGTTTGTCCGGTCCCCGGTCAAATTGTCCTGGACCAATTTTTTTTCATTCTAGACCGGGTCGGGTCGACCGGGTTAACCTTGACCAACTGACCTCGGGTTTTTTGGACAACCCTAACAGTTACTTGACTTGCTTGTTATTTTAGGTGCTTATAGACTAGTGGGTCACAGCCAAAATGACTTCTGGCCGTTTGGTTTGTGCACTACCACTCTGGTCGTATTTATAATTCTCTTTTGATCAAATCATACGTACCAATAAGAGGTAGTTAGTTCAATGATTATGGGGTGAATTTTCAATTTTACCCTCATTTATGATTCGGTACCTTTCAACTCTTTTTTTTCTCTCTATTTTTATTGCTATAATTAATATGGGCAAAATTGTCACAATCTCATTTATTTGGTTAAAAGGGACTTGTAAATATGACCAAAAAATTTTGTCAAAAAGAACTTATAAATACTCCCTCTGGTCCTTATTATAAGGCACCAACTAACAATTCTCACAAACCAATAAAAACAATTAAAGTTAATAAAGTTAGCCTACAATTTAAGTAACTTTCAATATTGCCCATACTAATTGTACTAAACTCTAATATCATACTCCCTCTGGTCCTTATTATAAGACACCAACTAACTTTTCTCACAAACCAATAAAAGTAGTTAAAGTCAATAAAGTTGTCCTATAATCTAAGTAATTTCCAATATTACCCCTACTAATTGCACTAAACTCTAATTTTATATTAATTATTACCCTCACCCACTATCCTTATTAATTTTGGGTAGACATGGAAAAAAATATTAATACTCATTGGAAACAAACAAGTGCCTTATAAAAAGGACCAAAAAAATTTACTAGTTAGTGCCTTATAATAAGGACTAGATGAAGTATTAATTATTACTTTCACCCACTACCCTTATTTATTAGGGGCATATATAAAAAAAAATTTAATGTTTTCTTGAGAACAAGTGCCTTATAAAAAAAGACCAAATAAACTTATTAATTGATACCTTATAATAACAACAGAATAAGAGTGGTATGCATTTAACCAAGTAGTGAGAGGTTTCAATTGGCAGGAAAGAAGACTAGTGGGTCACAATCACGATTCACTAAAATTGGAAACCGTAACGTTTCAAGTGTGACCTCATAGGGGGTTGTTTGTAAGTATTGGTGCTTTTTAGGGTTATGGTCCAACTTTGTCGCCAAGTTCTTTAAAAGAAAACACTATGTCCCCAAGTTTTCGCATTAGAGCTGTGGATATTTATTTTTTTTTTAAAAAAAGATCAATTTCATCCCCGTAGTGTTAAAATAAAAGTAACGTCACCCATGGCTTATAAAAATATCATATGTCAACATTATTTTTTTAATAGGCAACATAAACTTTTTAGCTGTTAAAATAACTTTGCTGTATTTTGAACACTTTTAGGGAAAATTGATTAAAAAAAACTTCCCGAACAAAACTAACATTAACCTTGCATTATAAGCAACATCATAGTTTCACAAAAGCCATTTGCAAGCACAAGAATAACTATGGAATATAGGGAGAAACATCTCAATCTTTAATAATTTCATGGCTTTTATTACACTATGGGGTCTTTGTGAAAACTAAAGTGCCCCTAAATACGCATATTTCATTTTTGGCACTGTATCATTCAACCACGCAAGACTCTGGGAGGGGCAGGCACGTGAGAAATAGGATCATTCGGACCAAGATGATTGATTGGCGGACGCTGTTTGTGGTGATTGGTCACTGATTGGTAAGCCATTGCCAGTGCCAAAGCCTACAAAGTAGAAGACGCCCAAAAACATTGTTACATAAGAATTTAAGATAGTGAGAAATTGTCACTAAATATAAATTACAGCCATATGCATACAATGTGATCCTGGTCGGGGCGAGTGTAAATGCCAGTAGTGACGGTGGTTCTTCGCCGGCTACCACCAGGTGGTGGATCGGAGATGTCCTTGAAACCTGTCGGAATTACCATGACGGGTAAACCTACAAGACTTCCTAGGCAAACTTTCTCCCAGTCAGTCGCATTGCCGATGAAGGCATCAACCGTGAAACTCTCTCTTATCTCTTTTATTAGCTTTCCCCTTGCTCTTTGTGCCTGCAAAGAATAAAATGAGAAACTATGTAGCAAGTTATATAAATCACTGAACTAACATGAATTGAAGAATCCAAAGGTTACCTATCATATTTAAGAATAAACATTAGTTATTATGCAGAAGATCTTAAACTAATAAAGCTCCTGTGGTAGGAAACCGAATCAGATAACATAGAACGAACCTGAATATAATCCACGGCTGGGATTAAACGTGCACGGCGCAGTTCAGTAGGCCACTGATCTTGAGCTTCATACACATTATCTTGGCCTGATCGTTGCCACTCATCAAAGTGAGCCAGCATATCAACATCCACAGTGAAATTGACTATACCTTGAACAGAGTCAACTGTGTAATTCAGTTTAAAAGGTACCATCTTCACACCCTTTGATGCAAGAACATTAACAACCTAAAATTGTTATCCCAGAATTATGCTCAGCTTACATATTATACTGATAAAATATTATACGTAGAAATATCTGATAAAATATTAGCCAAATTAAATGAACATGAACTAACCTCCATTTCAGCATCATCAAGATATCCAACAGTCAGGTTGGTTATGTCAACCGAGAAAGGATCATCAATGTGGCTCTCTCTTGAAGAGATATCATCTGGATCCTTTCCCCGAATAATATCCAGGACCATAGCACAATCAGTTGCACTTCTGCAGAAAGGGCCTAGCTTATCCTACAAGAATTATATATTACAAGAAAGGCCCAGCATTTATTGCACATAATCACACAAGAACATGATATAATGAGGGTTGTACCAAGCTTTCGGATATGCTCATTACACCGCTTCGACCAACTGTACCAAAAGTTGGTCGCAACGCTGTCACACCACAATGAGCAGAAGGGTAAGTGATGGAGCCATCTGTTTCCGAACCAATAGCAAATGGAACCATACCTGTAATAAAATAAACAAAGTCAGATTGCTGGAAAACACAAGCCAAAAAAAAAATTAAGAAGCTTCTTAACCAGTAATTGATGGATCATATTCCAAGAATTGAGTGAAACTTTCTAGGAATACCAGCTGAGGTACTGGCAGCCGGTCCAGCAGATGAACCGGTAGAGAACTCTTCAATGTTCCATGGATTTCTAGTTCTTCCCCCAAACCAGATATCGTCGTATGCCAAAGATCCAGAAACAAGCTTTGCAACAAGAACAGCTCCAGCAGCCTTTAGCCTAAATGAACAAAGTCAGCAACTTCTTTTTTTCTTTTAAGATGGAGTGGCTGCACATTTACATCTTGGAATTGATACCTTTTGTAGACCCAAGCTTCCTTGTCAATAACTTGATCTTTGAAAGTTTTTGAACCCCATGTAGTTTTATAACCAGGCACTGCTATTATATCTTTCAATCCATATGGAATTCCATGAAGAGGGCCTACCAGGGAACCCAATATTATTTTAAATCAGAAACACTGAAAATCAGTACACATACAACAAAATTAATTCACAAGCCAACTTGCTACCCCATGGCCATAAGTACTCAAATATTTTATCCTTTTTTAACTGATATTCTTTATCAAACATCTTGTTCAAAATGTAAGAACTGAAATCAAAAGCATCATTTTTCAATACCAGGAATAAACTTCTAAATTTTGTTGGTTGGTTAAGATGCAAGAGAGGATAGTTGAGTAATCATCACATTATATTGCTAAGCTTTATGGAGTTGCATATGCAAAAGAAAGAAAAGCAGAAAATTGAATCACTTTGAAACATTCATTTGCTAGAAAAAGATGTCTACCAAGATAGACTCCTTTGGCAAGCAAGTCATCAGCTCGTTTCGCTTGCTTGTGAGCCAGTTCTTCAGTATAAGTGATCACATTTTCAAGAACAGGATTGAACCTGGTGTTATTTTCAGATCACTTCATCAAGTAAGAAAACACACACACACACACACAAAGGAAATGCCAAGATATCAGTGTTCTCAATACTACTCTTTTAGCCTCCGAAGGAAAATCTGTGTAAGCTCCTGAGAAGTGATTTGTTTTGTTCGAAAGAGTTCAGCTAATTCAAGAACCTGGTTCAAAAAAAAAAGTACAAGTCATTAATCAAAATAACACAATATGGATCAAATTCAAACCAATATTCTAGTGGGGATGAATCACTTACACTCATGAAGGCAATGTCTTGTTCAGATTCTGGTCTCCGAATCCCAGAAACAGAAGGATAGTTAAATCTCTTATTTGTCGGCCGATGGCCCCAGTCAGGATTGAAAATCAAAGCAGGTGGGTAATGGAGGCCTCCATTTTCAGAAGCCACAAGTTTCCGATTTGCTTGAATAATTGGGATATTGAGTTCATGTACACCTTTGTTAATCTCTACAATCTAAGGTCAGCATGAATTATTCACACTTCACATTCAGTCTTCTATCGCCAAGTAACACAGAAAGATCAAATGCACAAGCAAATTAAATGACCTGCTCATCATTGAAGAAGCTGGCATCGAGTAAACCTAATGAACTTCTAAGGCAGGAAACATCAATGCTCTTCCCGCTACTTTGGCATTTGTTCTTATGGTCCTGAATGATTACACAAGGAAAGAGAATCAAAATATAGGTAATGCATGCAAGTATCAGATTACAATTCTTAACTTCGATTTCTGAACTTATGGCACGATTTCTATTTTATAGATGGTTTGGAATAGTAATAATTAAGATAATCATTAAAGCTAAAGTTGCTGGATAAGAGAAACGAAATGAAACTAACCTTTTACATTTAAAAGGACTAATTCACGGAAATTGAAGCGCTTTGAAACAAACCTGAACTATCTCACAGAACAGTATCCATATTCTTTTAAATTTTCTCATTTGTTGCACATTTTGTCAGAACTACATTGCAGAGAAAGGAAAAGGAGACTACTTCCAAAAATAGACTCCGTTTCAGGGCATTAAGCTTAGTCAACTATAGCTAACTCCAATCTGACGGAAATAAGATCATTCCACAGAAATGCAGGTAGGGGCAATACACTAAATATTATTTTTTTTAAAACATTATCGAAGAAAAGGGAAAAAATAAAACAAATCAATGGGATTCGTAGAAAAATTGAAAAAGAGGAAAAGAGAAATAATAATACTCCTACTACCATGCTTGTGGCGGTTGAGTTGGTCGGTGGGTGATGAGGTGGCAGGCGGGTAGGGCAGAAGGAGGCATCAGAATACAGAAGAACTTGGCAACATAATAAGCCAACAACGAACTGGAAGGTGGGTGAGGCGGCGGCGCCACGTGTCAGGCGTGGAAGTGGCAGAGTAGGACACTTGTCTCGCGGCGGCATGGCTTCTTCCTCCTTCGATCGGTTTCTGAGACGGAAGCAGTGAGGATTCGAAACCAGCAATGGCTTTGAACAAACCCTCTCGGTTGTATTGTCTCCGAACTTTTAAGAAATTCTTAGTCAACCATCCCGGTTTCTTCTGCCTGATGAGCGATCCCTCAAGTCACAAGCAAGGCAACTCAATGCTCAAGGACAAACCAAAAATTAAATATCTGGTTTCGTTGTCACTGATTTTGGTAGATAGTATATTCTTTATCTGGACATTAATACGCCACTTCAATCCGCACTTTGTCTCTTATTTACATTGCCATACTCATTTCAGTCCGTCTATTTGGTTTCACACGTCATTAGGTGATAAGTGTTGTATAGAAACGGACAAATAATTTAATCAATTTTACCAAATTTAATATAGAGAATGGGTAACGATTTTACATGAATTCATTCGGGTTTTTCAGTTTGGACTAGGTGGGAACCAGGGGTCAGACCAACTGGTCTGGTCCAATCAGCCTGAGTCTTTTTTTTTTTTTTTTTTTTTTTTTTAATGTAATATCCCTATGTATAATATATATGGTGGGTGCATTTTTCGCTTAAGTATGCGCTTGGGAATTTTACCCTAAAGTTTTTACGTAGCAATGTTGCCCCTGAAGTGCTTCCCCCGTTAAAAACCCTAAGTTGACCGTTAGGGTTTTTTACGGACATTGCTCCGTTTTGAAATTTCATGGGTAAAATTACTCCCTTTGACGCATACTTTAAGCGATACCTTAACCCTAATGGTGGGTTTTTTCTGATAAGACAATACATTCAATAATTAACCTTGTTTTGCGCGAGAAATTCACGCTGCCATTACTGGGCTTGTATTTTTTTTTCTTTGGTCAAATTGATTATTTTATCCGATCTTAAATATAAGATAGCCTTAATTTTTTAGAAATATTAAGAAAACTGATTAAATTATCTTTATCTATATTTATATTTTCTCTTCAAACTAATCAGATTGACTAATTAATTAACTGATATATAATTTAAGATACACAACATATAATATAATTAAATAACTTATTTAGTTTCCTCAATCTCCACCAAAAAAAAAAAAAAATCAACTTTATCTTCTGTTTATAACCGGAGAAGTATGTTTTATATCCACGTGCTATATTGAATATCCATCCATTCTTGTAATATAAAAATATAAATTTTTGAATTGATTTGGTTTTAATGTTTTAAGATTACTTTTATATGATTACGGTTATTTTTATTCTATTATTTGTGATTATTAGGTTAAAAGTTTCGAATGGTGAATATTAGATGGAGGTCCGGAACTACTTAGATCAATTCACGTAGTTCACTGGACTAAATGTGTTTCAGCCCAACTTCGCGTTGGTGTTTATAGACCAAGTTCTCCACCAAACCATACCTTGGGGGTTGATACCAAGAAGTAGGGTGGTAGAATCACCATTGGAGGTCTGGTTCGTTCATCATCATGACCAGCTACATATGCAAAAGTCTTCGCCAATTTTAGCAACCATCTCCCTCTTCCCTTCATGCCACCACTGTCACATTAATTGCTCCCGAGATCCACACCCTTGATGCGTTGTTTTTGTCGTTAAAGCAATCGATTAAATTAGGACCAACTAATAATGCAATATTGTGGCAATCTAAGTTATTCTCGCAATGAGCAATCTGTTAATTTTTCTTTAGATTGAATTTAGATGATGAAAAATGCAATTAAATAAACCTAAACTAAAATGTAAAACACTACTACCTACTATCTAGATGCAATTAACTAACAAAATGTACTAATGCAAATGACTCTAAAACCTATATGAGAATAAAAGTAATCTAGATGCTAATGTAATTTTGGGGAATTTTATGAAAAGAGAATTAAAATCATAAGCAAGAAAATTAACTAACAACTAAGAAACTCAAATAAAAAAAGATAAAGAAGGTTTACTTCAGGTACGGTAAAGGGAATAACTCAGGATTTACATGGAGTTAATTTTCTTAGCCCAAATTAATTAGTTAGATCAAAAGGAGATTGATGAAAGATTGAAATTAATGAATTTAATTACCTAATTGAAATATGGGAAACCCTCATGTTCTACACCAACCACTAGAAAAATCATAATGGGATAAACGTTAGTTTAATTAAGTCCATTAAAACCAATAAAAATAGTTTCAAGATAGTTTTGGGAATCATATTCACAATTGTCTAATTAAACAACTAGACAATTAACCAAACTTAATTAAACAACCAAGAGGATAAATCTAAATTGATAATTAAATTAATAATGAAAACTCAATTAATAATATAATTGACAATCAAACGATCTGCAAAACAAAAATCCCAACAAATATTTTAGCACAATTCAAATTCAAATTATCAATTTAATCCAAATTAAATAATATGTATACAATCTAAAACTAGATTGTTCTCAAGAAAACAACTCAAAATTATCTAAAACTAAATAATATTAAGTCTTGAAATAAATCGATAAAAATAAAGACACTCTTCCTTTGTGATCTTCAAATGTGAACTTCTAAGCTCTAGCTTCCTTTATACGTCCTAAGTTGCATATCAAATAAACTTAAATTGTCATGAAAATTTCCTTTTCAAACTCCTTCAAGTAATTCCTCACAGCCATAAGAAACTAGATGGAGTTGGAGATTATTTAACATTCTCCTTTTCTCACTAAACTTTTTTTTCTTCTAGAAAGTTCAACCCACCCTTGCTGACTCCGAACCCAAATAGGCTCATTGGTATTGTTAGATTTTGAATAAAATGTTTAAGGCTCGTAATCATTACTAAGTTTTTTTTAAAGACGAATGCTAATTGGTACATGTATAAGCATGAGAAAATTAAAAAAAATTAATTCCACTTACTAATTCATCCTAAAAAGTTATTTTTTTTTAGACGAACAGTAACCGGTAGTATACATAAGTACGAAAAAATAAATAAATAATTTAATCTCACTTATGATTCAGTTTAAATAACCTCAGAGTGCTTTGCAATTATCCTGTAAATTTAATTCTTGCTGATATTCATAACTTGCTCGGTATATATGCAGGGGAGGAGCCAAAAATAAAAATTAGGGGGTGAAAATTATAGAATAAAACATAATAGAGTCAATATTTGAAATTGGGGGCGAAAATTACAGAATTAGATTCAAGATTTTAGAAAATTATACATTAGCCTCATAAATATTTCAATATTTTCATTTTAGTCCCTTTATGGGACTTTTAAATAGAGACTAAAGTCAGAAGATTAAAATTTTTAAAAGGCTAAATCACAATTTCCAAAATTTGTGGGTCTAATTATATAATTTTATGTGGACGGGGGCCACCCTTAGCCCCCTAAATCCACCCCTGTTTATATGGTTGAATGTTCTTCCCATTCTTACTAGTACTTTTTTATCCGAAACAGCCAAAAACAAAACGAGTGTCATTGAACCTTATGCAGGAAGTCAAAGTCGTAACTAATCTGAAACCTTGTTTGGTTAGTTATTAATTAACAAGCCACTTGATTGTTAAAATTACTTAATTCATCATTTATTAATCATTAAATACCTTATTCCCGCCCATAGAGAACAAATTGATTATTTATTATCTATTATTTGTTGGAGAGGCGTGTTGATACTGCCGTTGAATACCTAGTCTACGACTTGGCACATGGTGGATCCCAAATCTAGGTTTAGTGCATGAGGCGGCTTGCGTGAATTAGCACATAATTTTTTTCTTCTAAAGCTCATCTTTCCAAAACATCATGGTCAATCTCAACTCTCAAGTTAAATCTTTGAGTTTATCATTGTTATATTTATACCTTATAACATCGTGTCAAACCACTTTTAAACTCCTTATAGTTGTAAAGTTAATCAAACTCACGATTTCATATACGAGTTTTCGTTTACCGCTTAACTTACAATATCATGTTAACTCGCTTCTTAAACTCGCTAAGATTTTGATTTGACAATGTCAATGATTTTATATATGAATTTTGTTAAAAAATATTTGTTGAGCATGATAATTATGAATGTTGGTGGATTTAATTTTAATTATTTAGATTTAAAATATATTTAAAATAAATTGTTCTCATTTTTTATATTTTAATTATTAAATTATATATTTACATATTTATTGATAAAAACAGACTTTTACAAGTATACGATTGAGGTTTATAATATAATTTAATGTAACCATCACAAATTTACTTAACCTTAGGAGTTTACAATCTTACTCCATGGTCCATATCCTCAATTTGTCATGTGCACGTCGGTCGCTTCTAGACGACAACTTCCTAACTCGTAGGTCTATTTTTCTTATTGGGTATTGAAATTTAATAAATACCTAAATTGAAAAATGGAAATGGAAAATTGAGCGAACCACGCAAGTTATATTATCAGCTTTAATAATTGAGCGAAAGTGATGTGTTTGATTCCTAATCTCTTGTAGTGTCCCCGCCGTCTGATAGGTAAGCATCAGACATCACGTCATCTCGAGTACTATTAACTCACTTATTTATACTGCCTAATGCAAATTATCAATAACTTCACTTTAATTATATGAATAATAATTTTCACCCTCACTTATTCAGTTATTCTAGGTTTTATTGTATTTTCATTGATTCAGTTATGTTTAATATTTTTCATATATTTAGGCTAAATTATATAAAATCTCCTAAATTTTATGATCAGTTATGGATAATAATCATCGTTTCAATTTTAAAGTTTAAATTTAGCCTCTTAACATTTTTTTTCATAGACAATGGCCCCCCCAAAAAAATTGTCCCAAATATTTAATGAAAATTAGATTTTTTATTTTTATATATATATACATTTTATAAAATTTATACATTTGATTCTTCAAATATTTTTTCTTTTTAATTAGTTAATGAGTATACATTTGAACCCCAAATATTTATCTACACGTAGTCTTAACTTTTTATCTTTTTTTATAGCAAAAAAAAAAAAAATTATCTTTTTAATTATAACAATCATGCCATTAACTGACAGTTAATTTTTTTTTTTTTTTTACAGAAATTGTCACATTAAATTAATAAGTTAATATTTTAATAAATTAATATTTTAAATCCTATTATTATAAAAAATATTTTAATTTTTGTTAATTTTTTCTTATAATACCCCTATTTATAATTTTTAAATAATAATTAAAGACAATAATATGATATTGGAGGAGGATACATGTGTGGAGTAAATAAATATTTTTCAATAATGGTTAGATATTGGAAAATGATACATTATTAAAAAAAAAAAAAAAAAAAAAAATTTAAGTACATTTTCAATGTGAGCAGCCACACGTAATTCCCATTTTTTTTTTTTTTTTGGATTAGTAGCCCCACGTAATATCATATTTATGTAACATTCTTTTTTAAAATAAATTTAACAAAATTTTCTATAATTTATGCATCTAATAGCTCGGTAGCCACACATATTATATCTATCTAAATTTTTACAAAAACGAACAACTGGGAAAAAAATTCCTATGGACTGTTAAGCTCAAAGGAAAAAATTCATTCAACTAATTTTGCCTTGGTGTAATTTTAATTTTCATGCCATTTTTGGAAAAAAATTATAATTAACTAATTTAACTTTTTTTTAATCAGAAATTGCCACATCAAATTAATAAGTGACACGTGATAACAACATCATCCACTTTGAAAGAGGACGATATCGTGCCACCTTTAATTTTAGGGTGTCCGATGTGCCTTAAAAGAGTTTCTAGAACAAAATTGGGCTTAAACTCTGTTAAAAATGTGTTAATTTATTTTCTGTGATTTTTTTTGTAGAAATAATTCTGGCATGCGTGGAAGAGTCAATTTCTTGGAACCATCCTAGTCAGTATCACAGGCAGCTTGCTTTCCAAGAAGGGGCAGGTTTGGTATATATTGGCGGGTGGTCATATTTTTTACAGGACAGTCTTCCCCGTCAAAGTCAACCAGCCACTATATTCCGTGTCCCATTCAGTCTTTCCTTTCTTTATGAATTAGTTAAAAAATGACCGAATAAACTTAATTTAAAAAAAAAAAAATCCAGAAATTTTAAAATGATAACAAATTTTAAAAAAAATCATTAAAATTATAAATTGAAAATTTTTTTTTTTTAAATTTATCGGACATTTTAAATGCAATTAAATTATGAGCTAATATTTTGCACAGTGTGAAAAAAAAAAAATAGATTGTCATGCCTCGATGGTTTGAATATATTATTATAACTTTATTTTATAAAACTATTTAGGATTAAGAAGATCCATAAATATGTGTTATATTAAGGATAAAAGGAAGTATTATAGTTTTATTTTAATTTTGTATTTCATGTAGATTTATGGATATATATGTATAATAATTTTTAAAAAAATTAGATCGTTATCCATTTTTCCAAGGGTTAAAAAAGAGAAAAAAGAAAGGCCACCTACCAACCCTGTTATAATCAGTATATAAGACATTGTTACACACTAGCTCCATTTCCATCTTCTGCAGAATATTCTCATCTCTGGGTTTGAATTACTCCATTAATTAATTCCTCAGCTAGAGAAGTTCTCATCGTCTCGTTGATCGACACAAAAATGGAGGGCCTTCTACCTTTAGTTTACAGAGCCGTGATGAAAAGTCGCACTCGCCGGGAATATCAACGTCTCCGATCACTATCCTCTCCTCTCATAAACAGGGCCGAGACCTATCCTCACAGCAGCTCTCAGAGTAATCTTTATCGGTTTGAGACGCCTGATTCGACCCAGACGGTGACTGAACTTTATGCAGACGGCGGCAACAATGATCACCGTCGTCATCGTCATCACCAGCGGCACAATTCGGTCGGAGATTTCATTTCCGGTCGGTACTCGTCTTCTCAGCGGTACACGAACAGTTCTGCTCCGAAGCCTCCTGTCCGGTTTAGCAGTCACAGAAGAATGTTCTCATGTATCACGGCGTAGAGTAAGCTATTCTTGCTGGTTAATTTGTGCTTTCTCAAGTTAGTTAATTTACACACACACACACACGATGTTAATGAATTTGAAGATCCATTGTATTCTTCCATGATGATGCTTGTAAATTAATTGTAATTGTTGAAGTGTACCTAGATATAGTTGTAAACTCACGATTTTATGTTTACCGTTTTTAAGTTTGTAATTTATAAAATCATGTTAAACTTGTTCTTATTGATTTGATAATGTTTAGTGGTTTTGTATATGAATTTTCTTTAAAAAATAGTTCTTGAATATGATAATTATAAATGTTGGTGGATTTAATTTCAATTATTTATATTTAAAATAAATTAAATTATTATTTTTTATATTTTAGTTATTAAATTATATCATTATGGTCTTATTTATAAGTTCATTTTGATCAAATCTTACATAACAAGGAGAGATAGTTAACTTAATGATTATAAGTAAATTTTCAACGTTGCCCTTATCTATGATTGAGTATTTTTCAACTACTCCCTTTAATCTTTATAATAAAGACCAACTAACTTTTCTCACAAACCAATAAAAACAAGTTAAAGTCAATAAAGTTCTTACAATTTAAGTAACTTCCAATATTACCCCTACTAATTACACGAAACTTTAATATTATACTACCTCCGGTCCTAATTATAAGAGTTAGTTGACTTTTTTTGGAGAAATTAATAAATCTAAATAAATTACTTAATCATTTCATATGTTGTGTTTTCATAGATTATATATCCCTATGTTCATTATTATATAAGGCACCAACTAACTTTTCTCATAAAATTAGTTAAAGTCAATAAAGTTGTCCTAAAATATAAGTAATTTCCAATATTAACTATTTAAACTTAATATTATATTAATTATTACTCTCACCCACTACCTTTATTAATTAGAAAAAAATAAAAAACAAGCAAGTAAAAAAAGGACCAAATAAACTCTATAATAAGGACTAATTTATTGGTCAAACTATTTAGTTTGAAAATAAAAATAAAAATAAAAATACTCTAAGCTAATTTAATTTCTTTTTTAATCTCCCAAAAAAGTCAACTAGCTTCTTATAATTAGATGAAAAGAGTATTAATTATTACTCTCACATACTACCATCATTAATTATAAAGGTATAAAACAAATAACTAATACTTGTTGGGAACAAACAAATGCCTTATAAAAAGCACTAAATAAACTTGCTAGTTGGTGCCTTATTATAAAGACCAAAGGGAATATTTCTTCTTCTCTCTATCTTCATGAGTACAATTAATATATGTGAAATTGTTACAATCTCATCTATTATATAAAATTGAACTTATAAATGGGATCAAATTTTTTCAAATCAAAATAGATTTATAAATAAAATCAGAATAGTACAATATTAATACATATTTATTACAAAAATAAACTCATATGAATTTGCGACTCGGATTTATAATATAATTTTATGTCACCATGATAAATTTACTTGAACTTTTAAACTTATGAGTTTACAATCTTACTCCATGGCATCCTCAATTTGTCATTCGCGCATCGGTCGCTTCTAGACGACAACTTCCTAACTCGTAAACCTATTTTTCTTCTGGGTATTTAAATTTAATAAATACCTAAATTAAAAAATGAAAATGGAAAGAACCACGCAAATTATATTATCAGCTTTTATAATTATTGAGCGAAAGTGATGTATTTGAGTCCTAATCTCTTGTGAAGCAGATACTCTGTCCATCCCTCCTGTCCGTCTTCATTGATCTTCACCGTCGAAATTTTGATCTTAAAGGTCCTAAAATCATTTTTAAAAAAACCGCAGATTCTAGACCTTTAGATCAAAATTTTGACGGTCGGGATGAAAGATGAGGAGGGACGAGCAGAGAATAGATGAGCAGAGAAATAAGACTTTAATCTTTTTGTGTCCCCGCTGTCTCTTAGATAGATAAGCATTAGACATCACATCATCAAGTACTATTAACTCACTAATTTAGTTATTTAGTTAAAGTATGCTTTTAATCATTTAAATTTATACGAGGTATATTTTTATTACCTTAATTTTATAAAGATACTTTAGTCTTATAATTCTAACATCGTTAATTTTACTAACAAAAAAAATGCAAACTCAAATGATAACGGTGGAAACTAAAATAATAACTATGTAATTAAATACTATTAAATTTAAATTTAAAATATGAGTAAATTAAAGAATATATAAAATTTGTGTAATGAAATGTTATTAGTCATCACTTGAATTCACTACATCAACATTTTTTGTTAGCAACATTAATGGTGTTAGAATTTTAAGATCAAAAATATACTTTGGAAAGTTAAGGAACCAAAAATATGTTTTATATAAAACTTAAAAGACTAAAAATATACTTTAACATTTAGTTATTTATACTGCCTAATGCCTATTGTCAATAACTTGACTTTAATTTTATGATTAATAATTTTGATCCTCACTTATTCAGTTATTCCAGGTTTTATCTTATTTTCATTGATTCAGTTATGTTTCTTTTATATTTAGGCTAAATTATACAAAATTCAGACATCCTAACATTTTAAAATTTAATAAGTGACACGTGACAACATCATACACTTGCGTGGAAGAGTCAATTTCTAGGAACCATCCTAGTCAGCATCACAGCTTCCTTCTCAAGAAGGGGCACGTTTGGTATATATCGGCGCTTGGTCATTAGTTACAGTACAGTCTTAGCCGTCAAAGTCAACCAGCGCATTCCGTGTCCCATTCACTCTCTTCCTTTCTTTATGAATTAGTTAAAAAATGACCAGATAAACTTAATTTAAAAAAAAATCCAAAATGATAACAAATTAAAAATATTTTCATTTTAATTTCACGAGATTTATTTTTAAATTTAAAAATATTTTTGTTAAGTTTCTCAGACATTTTAAATGCAATTAAATTATGAGCTAATATTTTGCCCAGTGTGGAAAAGATTAGATGGTCATGCCTCGATGGTCTTATAAAATATGATTAAGGTCAACTCCAAACATGTCTTACTTTAAAAACAGGAGGGGTGTTATAGTTTTATTTTAATTTTGTATTACATGTAGATTTATGGTATATATGTATACTTTTTTTAAAAAAAAAATTAGATCGTTATCCTTTTTTCCAATGGGGAAAAAAAGAAAAGAAAGGCCACCTACCCCAACCCTGTTATAATCAGTATATAAGACATTATTACACACTAGCTCCATTTCCATCTTCTGCAGAATATTCTCATCTCCGGGTTCGAATTACTCCATCAATTAATTCCTCAGCTAGAGAACTAAAATGGAGGGCCTTCTACCTTTAGTTTACAGAGCCGTGAAGAAAAGTCGAACTCGCCGGGAATATCAACGTCTCCGATCAGTATCCTCTCCTCTCATAAACAGGGCTGAGACCTATCCTCACAGCAGCTCTCATGAGAGTAACCTTTATCAGTTTGAGGCGCCTGATTCGACCCAGACGGTGACTGAACTTTATGCAGACGGCGGCAACAATAATCACCGTCGTCGTCGTCCCCACAGGCGGCACAATTCCGTCGGAGATTTCATTTCCGGCCGGTACTCGTCTTCTCAGCGGCACACAAACAGTGAACCGAAGCCTCCCGTCCGGTTTAGCAGTCACAGAAGAATGTTCTCATGTATCACGGCGTAGAGTAAGCTCTCCTTGCTGGTTAAATTTGTGCTTTCTCAAGTTAGTTAATTTACACACACACACACATGATGTTAATGAATTTGAAGATCCATTATATTGTATTCTTCCATGATGATGCTTGTAAATTAATTGTAATTGTTCAAGTGTACGTAGATGTATTAATTTAATAGGTTTGTACTATAAAAAGCTAAATTTTATATATTAAAGAAAAAAAGATATGGCCTTTAATTTTCTTGTCATATAGTTCAAGGCTGGTTCATCTTTTCTATAATTTCTTCATCGATCTGTGAAGCCTCGCTCGTTTCTAGCTCAGATACGTTTAATTACCAATTATAAAAATAGAAAGAAAATAATGAACATGCAAATTGTGAAAAATAATCATCATACTTAAGAAAATAGATAATACTTATATGCAAAAAAAAAAAAAAAGGTATATAATTGTAATTTTTAATTTTAATCTGTTTACAACATTTTACTTTGATGAAGTTGTCTTAAAAGGACGTATTTGGAAGTGGCCCAGCTAGTAAAATCGAATTGGCCGTGTATCGCAAATAATCAAAATTCTGAATAATTTTAATTAAAACCATGCATGCGAACAGAGACGGACAATTATTGTAATTACTGATTAAGGACATATAATTATCCCCAAACTCTTCCTTAACATGTGTAAAGATAAACACTTTAATATATTAAGGGTTAAGACAAATAATTAACAATTATTACTTTAGTAGCGCCTAACATAAATAACTTTTAAGTTAACCAAAAAGACCAATTTTTTTCTTTTTTTTGAAAATGTGCAGTTAGCACAAATTTTTTTTTACTCTAACAGTGCCTAGCGCAAAAAAGTTTTTTTTTTTTTTTTTTTATTTGATTGTACTTTTTTAAAAGTTTTTTGATATTTCGATCCACTTAAAAGTTATTTGTCTTTAGGTGTTCCTCGAGGTAATAATTCATTACCCAAATTGCTCCTTAACCTATATATATTAATATCGTGTAGGCAGAGGCTAAAGCCAGAGAAATAGTTTAACGGGGGAGTCAAGAAGGGATAAATATTTTAGGGAAAATCTCTTTAAGGTTCTAGAGGATTAAGAAAATATCAAAAAAATCTTAGAAAAAATTTTGATATTAAAAAAGTTTTAAGGAGTTGTTAAAATTCAAAGATGAAATTGTTAATGCTCTATTGAAAAAATTGTCAATGGCTATTTTGACATCAAATTTTTCTTTGACATTTTCTCGCTCATTTAAAACTTTAAAAGAGATTTTCTCAATATTTTATAACTAACATATGCCGTCAAGTTACCCTACTTTGAAAAAGTTTATAAAAAGCAAGTAGTATTCGCAAGCAAATTAAATCATTGACGCCTTTCTACGTACTAATGTTTTCACTATATTTATTTCAGAAAAAAAAAACTACTTTCGATGTTAATTATAAGACTAAATTATTTTTTGAAGAGATTAAGAAAATTAATTAAATTACTTTAGAGGATTTTTACTTTTTATTTTTTTCTCCAAACTAATTAGTTTGACTAATAAACTCATTTCGGTCCTAATTATAAGATCAAGTTGACTTTTTTGAAGAAATTAAGAAGCTAATTAAATTACTTTAGATTATTTATACTCCCTCTGGTTTTTATTATAAGATACCAATTAGCAAGTGTATTTGGTTCTTTTTATAAGGCACTTGCTTGTTCCCAATGAGCATTAATTATCTTTTTTCATGTATGCCCATAATTAATAAGGGTAGTGGGTGAGAGTAATAATTAATACTCCATCGATCTCGATTATAAGAACACTTTTATAGTGTAAATTGCACTACAAAAGGGTTTTTATAATTAAGACCGTAGGTAGTATGATATTAGAATTTAGTGTAATTAGTAAAGGTAATATTGAAAATTAAATAATTCTAGGATAACTTTATTGACTTTAACTGTTTTTATTAGTTTGTGAGAATTGTTAGTTGGTGCCTTATAATAAGGACTTCAAATTAATTAGTATTTTTAATTTTTTTCTTCAAACTAATTAGTTTGACCAATGAATTAATATATAATCTAATGATACACAACATATGATAATACAAAATGATTAAGAACTTATTCAAAACTTTCCTTAATCTATCCAAAAAAAAAAAAAAAAAACAATTTTGAGCAGATTAACCCGATTTTGTAATTAGGACTAGAGGTGGTATGATATAAGGATATACAACATATGATATGATTATATAATTTATTTAGCTTCCTTAATTTATACAAGAAAAGTTAATTTAATTTTATAATTAGGATTGGAGGGAGTAATACAGAATGTTATAATTTTTTTTTTTTTTTTTATGATTAGAAGTGGTAGCATGCTTTGTAGCTTAGCTAATATCACACTAATTAAATAAAAACACAACAATATTCAATAATATCCTGAATTGGATTGATGCGGCGAAGGCACGTGTTGACAATTAATTAGCAGTAGTATTTGTTAGTGGTTGTCCATTACAATGGCGTAATTCAAATGATAATTCAATTGACATTGAAATGGAATAAAACGTGATTTAATGTTTATTGTAGTATATGTCTTCTTCCGTTAGAAGTCGTGTAATCAGAAGGCAATTTGTTGAAGAAGAAGAACACGGCTGGTTTGATTTGAAGAGCAGAGATAGGGATGACCTGGATGATGTAGTGGTTTTAAAATTAATCATGGCTAACAGTCGGGAACGTTGTTCTATTTTTTACACTTCCGTGATAATATTGCTCGAGAAAAAATTTGCGGGACACGATTGAGATTTTCTGACAACTTCTGAAATAAAAATTGACTTTAACCCGATTTTTATTATATATTCTTATTACTACGACACCCTAGGATTTTTGTTTCCTTTCCCAAGCTAAATCTAACCTTCTAACATACCAAGTGTGTGTGTGAAAGAGTGGAACCTAGGATTTTTGTCATTCGTCTGTTCATTAAATGCCAAGAGATGATAGGAGAAAAAAGGCTCACTCTTTTTTCAATTAGAGACACATACATTTTATAGCAAGATGTTATAAGTAGGATCAATCCTATAACATGACAGACTCCCACTCGTGGGCGGACTTAGGGGGGTTAAGGGACGGGTGGCCCTCACCCCCCCTAAAATTATAAAAACGAACTTAGAGTTTTAGAAAATTACATTTCAGCCTCATAAATTTTTTAGTATTTTCACTTTATTAGTCCCCACTAAAAGTTTTGCGGAAAGACTAAAATGAAGATATTGAAAATTTTATGAGACTGAAATGTACTTTAATAAAAACTTGGATTCTATTCCATAATTTTCGTCCCCTTAATTATATTTCTGGCTCCGCCTCTACTCCCACTTACATGAAAACCTTCATGTCATTAATCCATACGACTATTAGCGGGAGCAATACTAAAGTTGGGATTTTACTAAGGCAAATAAGGAAGACATGGAATATTCTTGCTTTTCAAGTGGAACTGAAGGTGCCGTGAAGACTTGGCAAGCTAGCCCTATTTTGCATGGTTGATAGTTTAATAAATTGTACTTGAGAGAGTTCATGTCATATATATTATACTCTCTCCTAGCCTTAATTATAAAGAACAAATTTTAGAGTTAGTTTTGGTCCTAATTATAAGAGTAAGTTTTAACTTTTGTCAATTTTTTCCTATAATACCCCTATTTATACTTTCCCAATAATAATTAAAGACAATAATAATTTAATAATATACCTATGTATTTTATAAAGTATATAATGTTTGCAACTCATAAAATAATTTTAATATGAAAATAAACAAAAAAAATTCATTACCATTCTATCCTTCGAGCAAAATCAGGTTCACTTTTTTTTTTTTTTTTTTTAATGAAAAATATTTTACTGCCTTGTACAAACACTCCAATTACCAATTGACAACCATGATTTTAAGTGTCATAAATCTAATTTTATGAAGGAAAAAAATATATCTAATTATATATATATATATATATATATATATATATATATATATATATATATATATATATATGAAACGCAATTTCTTTGTAAAGGACACCATCTTTTTCATGATTGCGGATCAAAATAATTGCGAGAAATTGGCAGAAATCATCAATCTATATACCGTGAAGCGTTAAGACAGTTGGCCGATCTAGACAAATCTAGCATTATTTTCTCCCAAAATAGTTCAAAAACTATAAAAGAACCATTTTCCCTATGAAAAAAGTCTCTTATACGCACTCATTTTATATACGGATATTTTAGGAAAATACCTTTAATTACCTAATTTAACTTCATTCTTTAATCTCTAAAAATTCTTAATTTACTCATATAATTAGGACCGGAGGGAGTAATTAATTAATTAATTTAACTTATTTAATTTTTTATATTAAATAAATAGGTCTTATATTTATAATCAAAAAAGAAATAATCATAGAGGTGTTATACATGCACTTTCACTAGAAAAAGCATGTGCTCTCAATCCTGTATTCCTTGTAGATCAAAGTTATAGCATCTTGTCCTTAGATTGTCGGTCAACCCAACCTCTCTTCTAAAATTTATATATATATATATCCTTATATTGGATATATATGCATTTTGACATGGCGTGGTCCTGTTATGTTTGGAAATTTCTGTCAAGATTTTAAAGCGGCCTTGCCACCAGTTTTTTGTTTTTTTACACACACGTTAGTTGAAAATGACACGTTTACATAAATTAAGATAAAACTCATCTTACAAATTTACCTCATATATTATAAATCACTTTGAAAAAACAGTTTCTATTATTAATCTAAATAGACACATGTAAGTCATAGAATTAAAATATTCATGAACCTTTTTTAAAAAATCTGGGGCAAGATTTTCGGATACGACGGCATTTGAATACACCGTCCATTTAGTATGCGCAGAGCCAAAAGAACAAGACAAGAAAAAGAAGAGAAACTGTTATATAAAAAAAAAAACATGAAGTTAAAATCAATAAAAAATATATAAATAATTAAACAATAATTATAAAGACACACACCCTCCAATCATTTGTAATTGCGATTGGAGTTTTTAAAATTAGTTTTTCAATCGTAATTTACAATATATGAGATAAGTATTTGAGAGAAATTTTATCTCAATATACGTGAATAAGTACTTTTAGAGTGACAAACGTAATCCAAAACAAACTAGTAGTATAAAATAGGGTTACGTATTAATTTTGTCTCTAAAATACACGTTGAGGACCAATTTTTCCTTGGAAGTTTTCTTTTGGAGCAATGTTGCCTCGGAAGTATAAAAAAAGTAATGTTGTCCCCCGTTAACCGTCCTAACGGTCAAACGTTAATTGACCCAATTATGCGGATGTGGATTGTCTACGTCACATATTTCTCACTTTTTTTTGGGTTAAATAGCAATTTTGCCCTGTAAGTACACCCTAAGAAGAATGTTGCCTTGGAAGTTTTTTTTTGTCTTAATGTTGCCGCCTAAGTCTAAAAATGTAGAATGTTACCCTTTCGTTAATGTACCATAATTTATTGTATCGACACTTTTTGTAAGCTTGTGATTATTGTTTGGAAAAATTCGTTTGAACCGCCCGCGACATACTCGTTTGATCTTATGTTTGGACAAATTCGTTTTTATATTTTTGTTTGATTTGTTCGAAACACTTTTTCTGGACAAATTCTGCAGGCAAGTGATTATTGTTTGATTGAAGAATGCCTGTGATGGAGGACGCTATGGGGAAGACAGAGTAGGCTATGTTTACTTTTTTAAAAAAAAAAAAATTGATTGCCACGCCTACTCCCTCATGTCATGATTATAATTATAAGACCGGGTTGACTTTTTTTTGAAGAAATTTAAAAACTAAATAAATTACTTATTCATACTATCTCTCGGTCTTAGTTATAAGACCGAATTGACGTTTTTTGGAGAGATTAATAAGCTAAATAAGTTATTTAATCATATCATACATTTTTAGACTTCCGGGGCAACATTGAGATAGGAAAAAAAGACTTTCAAGGCAAAATTACTACTTAAAAAAGTGACAAAGATGCCACGTAGACAATCAACATCAGCATTATACGGTCAACTAATGTTTGACCGTTAGGGTTGTTAACGGAGGGACAACATTGTCACATTTTTATACTTCCGGGCAATATTGTTCCAAAAAGACTTCCTAAATAAAATTAGTCGTCAACGTATATTTACAAGATAAAATTGGTATTTAACCCTATAAAATACAATTTTCAATACGCTGTAACATCCTAATTTTTAATTAGGATATTTTTTTAAAAATTAATTAATTAATCATGATACATAAATTTATTGTATAATTATCAAAATAAGGGTTTGTGTGTAAAATATCATTCATAATAATAAGGAAAATTAGCAAAATAAAGGTGTTAAAATAATAAATAGTTATTTTAAAAAAAAAGTGTAAAAGAAGAAAAGGAAAAGAAAATTAAAAAAAAAAAAAAAAAAAAAAAATGCATGGCGGTGGTGGGATTTGAGAAAAAGAAGAAATAAAAAAAAAAAAAATTAAAAAAGGGTGGCAGACACGTATGTGACGTGTCTGCCATGTGAGGGTGGATAATTCCACCGCCTTCCCTCCCTTACAATATATATATGTTGTGTGTGTGTATGTGTTTAGTCAATTAGAGGACGTGTGTGTGATTAGAGAACCGAGAGAGCTCTGGAGAAGAGAAAAGAAAAGAGAAAGTGTGAGAGAATAACGAGAAGGGAGAGAAAAGAGAAGAAAGGGAGTTTTTAAGGTATGTTATTTATTTTATAAGATTATTTAGATAGTTAAATTAATTTCTTTTCAATAAAATTTCTTCATGAAAATTGTTCTACGTATTTTTCTCTTTCTAATGGAGGTAATATAGTATTGATTAGTGAAAATTTTAGGATTTAAATATTGGTAAAGTTCTGAGTTTCAATAATAGAAGGCTGTATATATGTTAAGCATAATTAATAAATAACTTTAATCGGTTTAGATTTCTTATTTGGTTACTGAAGGAATTTAGAGTTATTTTCTATCTAAATGAATTTAGATTTGTGTCATATATAATACTTTTACCGATTAGACGAGAATCTAGGCATTTAGATGGATTATTAGAAATATTATTTAAGGTTTGATCGGTTAGTTTTGCTAAATCTTGAAATATATGAAATTATGAATTGGGATTTGAGATTTTAAATTTAGAATTTAAATGATTCTGAGTATGTGGAGGTTTGAAGATTGTTTAATAAATTGGGATATATTTATAAAAGTTAGTATTAGGTTAAAAATAGAGAAATAGATAAATTTTCATTTTTCTAAGAAAACTAAAGTAAGATAATAGTTTAATTAATTATTAAATTATGATATTAGTGATTATTGCTAATTATATTAACATATAATTATATATTTTATTTTTAAAGGGACCGATTTCTCTTACGTTAGTGTCGTGTCAAGAACTTGAGGTAACCACTTTCCACTCATCGTACTTTGCTTATATGATGATTTGTGAGTGATTTTTAATCTACGAAAGCTATGTTTTTTATGAAGTTGCCCTGTGGGATTTATTTTAGAATGAATAGTGATATTATATTTTTGGAAAATGCATTTTTATGGCTTCTTGAGCTAAAATAACATTGTTATCTTAATGATTATTGTGATGATGTATTACTATCGTAAATCTTGTTTGGAATTTCATATATTCATGCCAAGACTCTGATAATGTGGAGCGGTGATGGTTGTGGAGTGATGATGAGTTATTGTGTATTAAATACCACGTGGTATTGCCGCCACCGAGCGCACAAAATGACGGACGGATATTGCCCTTTTCGGTATCATCCTAATCCTTTGGCCGGGATTAGGGTCACCCTGGGAGTGACACCTTTCCATATTCGAAGGAAAGGGAACCCATGGTCCGATATGAGTTCTATAGTCATTGGCGGATCGTACCTCGTTATTGGAGAGCTTGGTGTCGTCTTGTCACGTAGACTACACCTATTACGTTATAGCCCATGGTTCACGTCGGGGAATAAGGATGGGGGTGATAAGATTGTCGTGGTATCGACCTATTGCTTGGCATGTTATATATGTGATTTGTGATATGATATTTAATTTAAAAATTGTGACAGAAATTATGATCTGATAATTGTGCTGATTTGATATATAGTACTTTGTTATTTAAAATGTTCCACTTGGCACCTCACGAGCACGTATTAGCATTTACAATGAGCTGGATTGATGGTTACAAATATTTTTCAGGTGATAGTTCTGTTCTCGCGTGGGTCAATCAGGGAAGGCTTCGGAAGCTTAAGTTACTTTTGCTAATGGTAGTGCTTCCACTGTTTTGGTATATTTTGAATTATTGTATATTGCCACGTCATTAGGGCTCACTTGGCATATTCTACGATATTTTTATATTCGGTAAATTCAAAAAGAAATTTTTAGTTTTAAAATATAGGCCTAGTTAAATCCAAAGCTTAGCTGCGTATAAAACATTTTAATAAACAGTTTAATTAAGTTAATAAATAATAAATTGTCCTTTAAAATGAAGGATGTTACATACTACGTAGTTATAAGACCTTTGAAATTTTTAACCAACTTTTTTCCCATCAATCACAATTTCTACCATTTCTTATATAGCAGCGGAAGCAGTGGCGGGACCAGAAAAAAAATTTAGCTTGGGCCAAACAATAAATATATTGAACTACTCCCTTTAGTTCTTATTATAAGACACTAGCTAATAAGTATATTTCGTCCTTTTTATAAGACACTTGCTTGTTTCCAAATAGCATTAAATATTTTTTTTTCATGTATACCCATAATTAAAAAGGTAGTGAGTGATAGTAATAATTAATAAAAACTAATTAACACTATTTTTTTGAGCAAAAAAAGAGTAATATAATTAATATGATATTAGAGTTTAGTGTAATTAATAGGGATAACATTGAAAATTATTTAAATTTTAGGAAAAATTTAATGACTTTAACTATTTTTATTGACTTGTAAGAATTGTTAGTTGGTTCCTTAAATAAGGATCGAGGAGTATTTACTATATAAGTATCAAATAACCTTAAAAATACAAATAGATAATAACCAATAATTATAAATCAAAACAATATATAAGATGATACCAACCTTTTCTAGATCTCAAACAAGAATTTTACTTTTCTCTCAAATCCAATGAGTAATGAAACAAACATTATCCTTATAAAAAATATTAAAAATTAGCTGGGGCCAAATTTGTGGCCAAATAAAATATCATATAATAAATACATATGTTTCTTAACAAATTTTATAAGATTGGCCCTAGTCAAGCCATCACTAGCTTTCGCCAATCGAGCGAAAGGGAGTATTAACAAATAAGACTAGGTGCATTCGATACATTACAGTAGTTTTCCATTAGAGAAAAAGATAAGAAAATGTGACTTGAATTCCAAAATTATAATTGATTTCCTCTTCAAATGAATTATTAATTGTTATATTCGTATAGTTAATATCTGTAGTTCTATATGCGAAAAGACTAATTTAAGATTTTAAAATTTAAATGATGCTATCTTGATCCTAAGTATATGATATGTTTTATGGGATAGGTTATTCTGTCTACTCTTATTTTGCCTACCCTTGCCTACTCTACTCAATACCGTTAGATTATGAGACAATCCGACGGTGGAGATTTAAGGGATAAGATAAACCTTTTTAGCCTTTCCTCACTCCCACCGCCTCCCACCCCCTCTCTCTCCTCCGTTGGCTGTTTCTCCTTCCCTGGGTCGTTATATTCATTTCGTTATATTCCGCCTCATGATCTTATCAGAGTTAGCCGCTGTAGTAATTGTTGGAGGATAGAATTGTGCTTTAGGGTTTGTTTTGTGTGATTGTTTGAATTTAGCAATTCAGATTCTGCATTCCAGTTTGTCGATTTTGCGGCTTGGTAATTGAGACTTTGGGTTCTTTCGTGATTCTTTTCTTGCTTGGACGAAGTATAATAAATCCTAAGGAGTCTCGTGGTTTTCACCTTCTTTTAGTTCTTCCCGTATGGTTGCATGTTTTTAATCTTAAGAATGACAATTAAATGTGGATTTTTAGGTTAAGAATGACAATTAATGAGGATTTTTAGGTTTTCTTATGCGGCAATTATTTGCAATCTATTCATTATTTCTATAAAGTCGTAACCTTTTGGGCTAAAAAAAAAATCGAAGAGAAAAGAAAATGACAAGAGGGAAGTCGTCGCACCACCAACGGAGGTGAGAGAGAGGGGGATGAGAGGGTGGGAGAGGAGAAGCGGGTAAAAGGTTTATTTTATCCTTCAAATCTCCACCGTCGGATGGTATCATAATCTAACGGCATTGAGAGGGGTAGGCGGAAATAGGCAAAATAAGAGTAGGCAGAATAACCTATTTCATGTTTTATAGTGTAATTTGTACTATAAACTATATTTTATATTTAGGACCGGACAAGTATTTTTAATCTTTTTTTGGTATAAAAAAGTGTAGGTGCGGGTAGATACGCCATATTGGTGCCCACCAAGGCCAAGGTATGCCTTTAGGTTCAAAGAGCACTCACTAAGGTACTTACAGATTGCCCACAAGGCCCTCACATCGACCAACGGGTATTGAACTTCCTCCCTTTTGGAATGAAGGCTGATGCCTTAGCTAACTGGGACCAGCTACTTGTCCGGTGCCCTGCACCTTCCACTGCCATCCGTTGCGCTTTTTTTTTTTTTCTTCCGATTTCTCATCTCTCCATCCTCCAATCCCGTCATGCCACGTTGCCCTTCCCCTCAGTCCTTTTTTTTTTTTTTTTTTTTCACTCCTTATATATTTACACAGTTTATGCAACAAGGACCTCAAACACAAATTTTTTTTTTGGGATCTTAAGATAATTATTTTAAGATCTTAAAAAAATATTTTAAGTCTTGACGATACTAAAAAAATACTTTAGAATGCTTTGATTGATATCTAAAAAAACCTCATGATCTTGAAAAATTATTTTAACATCTTGAAAAAATATCATGCGTATATTTTTAGTATCAGTTATTATCTTAAAACATCCTTTTAATACCATTCAGCAACTTGAAATATTTTTTCATGATCTCAAGTATTTTTTTAGTATCAATCAGTACCATAAAATATTTTTTTAAGATCACGAGGTATTTTTTTAGTACCAGTCATTATTCTAAAGTATTTTTTTTAGTACCAATTTCAATACCTTGAAATATTTTTTTTCAAGATCTTAAAATAATTTTTCAAGATTATGATGTATTTTATCAGTATCAGTTAGTATCCTCAAAGTAACTTTTTAGTACCAATCAGTATCTTAACATATTTTTCAATATTTTAAAATAATTTTTCAAGACCATGAGATATTTTTTTAGTACCAGTCAGTATTCTAAAATATTTTTTTAAGATCGTAAAAGAATTATTTTAAGATCCAAAAAATTTGTGTTTGAGGTCCTTGTTGCATATACTGTGCAAGTGTGTAAGGAGTGAAAAAAAAGGAGTGAGGGGAGGGGCGACATGGCATGACGGGATTGGAGGGTGGAGGGGTAAGAAATTGAAAAAAAAAAAAAAAAAGGTGCAGCGGATGGCAGCGGACGGTAGGGGCATCGGATAGTAGCCGGGTCCAGCCAACTGTGCCAATCTTCGATGGCAGTAATTTTTTTTTTATTTATAAATCTATTTGTCTTTCCATTATGTGACATGTCCAAGATCCTAGAGAATTTTAAAAATTCAAACTCAGTGGGCGGCCGGGCCTTGGTGTCATTGGGCTCCCGACTGATCTCTCTTATATGTTTATTTACTTATTTATAACGCTATAACAAAAAAAAAAAAAAATTTGTATAAAGTTATAACGGAGGATGGGTTGACGACTCACGAGTCACGACCTGTCATCAGTGCAAAGTGCCCCTTTAAAAGGGAGAGACGGATGACACTGACATTTCCATTTGAAATCTCGCGCAAACATTTGGTATACTTTTTCGCGCCATAACAGAGAGACGGAGATCTTAGAAGAAACGAAATGGTGCAGGTGTGCTTCATTCTGGACCTGCGGAGCTTGGGACCGCCATTGCTTAGAGACCTAAAGCTGGTACCACAAAAGAAACTACTCTCCTAGCCTCTCTATTATCTCACAGTGCTTTTCTGCCTTAGTGCTCAAGTATCTGATATTCGATTTTGCGAACAAAATCAATAGGAGTATCTCTAACCGCATCAATCACAAACAATCTTATACTTTAATTGATTACTTATGATGAATTGAATTTCAATTCTCAGTCACTGCTTCAACTTGCGAACTTCTACGCCGTTTCAAATACTTCCTCATCGCCTCGTCGAAAATCGAACTCTCCCTCAGATAAGATCGGTCTGTGCTACGTCTTTAAGAATCGATTATCTTCGTCTGATGAGGTATTGAACCTTTGTACTAGTTATTATTATTATTTTCTTTTTTGAACATCCGATTTGAATGATTTATTCGAAGTACACAACATATGGTTGCTGCGATCCGTATGAGCAAGAGTAAATCTGCGTGTAACGCAGCTGAAGATCGCCTATAATCCCGGAGGAAATTTCAATCTACGCGATTTCCACCATGCTGTTAACAGCTTGCCCTCCGATGCCTTCCTGCCTGATAATGATAACAATTACGGTGCGTTCTCTCTCTTTATATTTTTCTTGTTTGAAGAAGCGCAATGATTAGTTGGCTGATTACTTTCAGATGTAATGCTTTCAACTGTTTTGAGTGATCGAGTATTGTACTCCTGGCAAGGCAAAGATATTGAGAGAAAAGCTATAGTCATAACTTCATTCTTGCCTGAAGATGTAGACTCTACAATGCAAAAGTGCCTCATGGTGAGTCAGTGATTACATAAATTAGGTTGAATGTCAATGGAAATAGTTCCTTCTTGTCTAGTAATCTAACGGCTGTTCTGTCTTTTTCCAGGATGCTGCAGATAGATGTGTTTCGGTTGATTTTGCAGTATTTCAGCAGAAGTCAAGCCATCTAACTGATACGCGTGAAAACATTAACAACTTCCGTCGATGCATTTCTCATATTGACAATTGCTCATTCCAGACTTACATCCACGGTCAAGTACTCTGTCAACATTTTAAATCTGCTATTGTTTTTTAGATTTTGAGAACTACTATTTGTATTTTTCGATACTAATAGAGAAAATAAAAGAGAGTATACAAGTCTCTTATTCAAGTGCTTCATAGTTGATGTTTGAATCTGAAATTTCTGGAAAGCTTATAAAGGACTGCAGATTTCAGAGTAATGCAGAGTCTTGTTAAAAGATGGCTTCAAGTTTTACAAGATGACACGGAGAAGCCACTCCAAGCACGTCTCATTTTTAAAGAAAATCTATTAGATTCAATGAACCACATATTCTGCAACCTGTATGCAGCTGCCATTTCAATCAGCAGTGGCTTCAGTCAATGTCAGGTAATATGGGACTCACAATACTCATGCATCTAGTAATCACTCCAATTTTTGGCTCATATATAAATTTATTCGTTTTAAAAATTAGTACGTTTGTGTTGTTTTTTTAACAGAATTTTATGCTTGCCAGTTTATTAAAGATCATATGTTAAGGATTTCCTGTTTTTCTCAGGCTAAAAAAGATGCAAGATCAGCATAATATTCAGTAAATATTTTCTTTATCATGTTTAGACGATATATATTGCATTTAAGCTATTGAGTATGCATATACTCGGAGGAGCATTTTAATGCTCAATTTTGCCTTTCCATCTATCAGAGGATAATCCACTCCGAGGGGCGAGGATTATATATTGTTTTACTCTTGGCAGATTCAGGACACTATAGTTATCCTAGTACTAGACAGCTATAGCTAGAGCATAAGGGCAAAGATGCCTTTATAATCTCATAGAATCTAGTCAGTGTACATTTTGTATTAGTTACTTTCATTATTAGTCTGATTTTAAAAATAAACTATGCCATTTCATTGTTCTGCATCATTTATCACGAAATTTCATTAAATTCAGATGCTTTATCATTTTGATTATTTAAAAGTAAAAAAGAGAAGCGTTAATCATGGGGATTGGGGACCTTATAGACATGCAGATGTCATGGCATTCTGTTACGAGATGCTGAAACAACCAAGTTCAACAGATTTTCCTGTCCAGTCACAGGCAGCAATCTGGAAGCATGTGATGTTATTGAAAATTCTGTCAGGGTTGGGGACAATACAGTTCTGTTTCTTCCATCATTTCATAGTTTCCTGAAGCTCCCGCAAATTAATTCACGAATTGACATAACAGTTATCAAGAGGACAAGCTTGACTTCTGTTAATGAAGGTAAACATAGCTTTTGGCATTTCATACACATCTTCGGAATCAAAGCATTATTCTGCATGTGCATGTTTTTTTTATTTTAAGAAAACTGCAACATCAACGTGGATAGCTTGATGAAGTTGCTTAGTCTGATAGACTGATTGAACAAATGCTTTGACCTTTCTAACTATTAAATTACGAGTAATATAATCACAAGATATATATCCTGTTTGAAGGAATTTCTGTCTGATTGACTGTGAAGGGAGAAAAGATCTTTTGATGTGTTTTCCACAAATTTATTCCTCATATTTTGGCATTCCTAGTATTTTTATTCCAAATCATTTTGTGGTTTACCATCCATTCAGCCTCAAGCAATGCAAGTTTTGCACTTTAATGCAGGTCTGATAATGGGGGCTTCCTTCGTCGTGATTCCATCCTCCTGTCATGTGATTGAATCTACTTCAGACGATGCTGATCAGCCGGACTTAAATGCTCTAGGTGTGTACTAATCTCAACACCCTCTTGAATTTCAATATAACAATGTCAGCATCGCACTAGAGGCATAACTTACTTGTACGAATTGTTCTTCTCCAATGTAAAATTGTCAAAAGTTCTTCACATGATATAAGTTTCTGCCATTATTTTAAGTATAGATATGATTTGACAGTTTCCCGAGGCCTTTCTAGTGTTCTGCACTCAATGGACCAAGGTTTGATATGCTCTTCGAATAGTGATCTAGAAACAATGATTGAGGTTCCTTTCCGTTGCTATTACATTCTGCAGCCATCAGATAACGGGCCAATGCTGCTCAGGGTAATCACTAAGCCTCTCTTGCTCTCAATAATTATTTCATGATATCTTTGATAGCATATTATACTGTATGGCTCGTATATCCTGATAAAGTTTTATTGTTCCTTTTTAGATCCGTGTAACCAATGTCTATTAACTTGCAGCGTCTTGCAGGTGCAGAAGAAGTATTACGTGTTCCTGATAATCGATTAGCTAACTCATCTGTCAATAAGGAAATTGAGAATTCTGTTGAAGCCTGTTTGTTGAAGGTTCGATTTAAACTTTTCTAAGGTGTTTGTGTATGTCCGCATGCGCGCGCGCGCGCACTCCCCCCCCACCCCCTCTTTTTTCTAATGAAAGTTCGATGCACACACATTGTACAATGTAATATTGGCAATATTCCACCAGGGACAATTGTAGAGTGCCTGACTCTAAGGTGCGAAATTATATTCTGCCATTTTTCTTTTTCATGTTCTGCTGGGAGCTATACATATATACATATATATATATGTATATATATATGAACTTATTCGGGAGAATTTTGGTTGTTCTGCCAGTTTATGAATCTCACATAGCGGAACCAAGGTCTTTTTAAATTATCAGAGTCATTTATTACTTTCTGCTAATTATATGGAATTAACTAACAAAACATACATATTGAATTTGAATTAGCTAATTGTACGCATTTATCACTTTCTGGTCCTAGAATATTGTAACGATGACAGGAGAGTTATGCATGCAGATTGATCTCGCGCCCTATGATCCCTTGCTGCATGAAAGAGGCTTTCATCAAAAACTAAACTTGCTTGTCAGAGAAAGCTTACAGTTTGGGTTAGTGAACTTCTCCATCCATTTTGACATGTGAATGGCCTCTTTTTAAAACAACGAGTGTTTTCTTCTTAAAAGAATTGAACTTGCATTCTCAACTTTTTGCGGAGAAAAAGATGGCCTTGTACCGTTAATACCCAAATTCTTTCACACAATGCTATTGATATTTATCATTATCAGTCATTGTAGTCTGTAGATAAACCAATTCCTCAACTAAATACTCTCAGTTCCCTCCACATTCATTGACTGTATTCTATTAATCTATTGTAGGTCCATATTTCATAAAGAGGGAGATGCAACCGTTGAGCCACGCTCAGGTGAAAAACCATCTACAGAAGTTACTGGGAAAGCAGAAACAATCATGCTTGTGGATGGAAAAAGCTCGCCATTAGATCTTGCAACCCAAGAAGACAATACCATCGCCTGTATTACTAAAGAATGGGAGCAGTTGGTCGTAAACGAGGGCCCTAAGATGTGTTCTCCGTCTTGCATGCCCAAACCCAAGTTGGATCAAAAATGTGTCTCACCTCGTGATTGTAACAGGCAGCTAGACAGAGACACCTCGAGGATTTTAGAGAGACTGGAGGTTCCAAGACCACTAAAAGCAAAGTCGGTGTCTCCTGTTTCAAATGCAACCATGACAAATGCAAGTGTGCCCACAAAGAAACCTCTCATACCATTCCAACCAATTCAAGCTACAGAACCAGTCTCTATTGGCAGCCAGCTATTGAAACCAAATTTCCAAAGGCTGAAAAGGAAACATAAATGAAAAGAAGGCTACCGCACTTGCATTGCTTGAATGAATGATTCAGAAGTCAACAAGGTCAGCATCCATTGCTTCTTTTCTCTTTTAAATTTCATGCTTCAAATTACTACTATTTTATAGACAAACTTTGTTTCGGTCGCTGCACTTGTGAATATGTTTCAGTAAATATTAGAGGCGCACGTGAAAATGCTTGATAATTTCAGTTCATTTGTCTATTAAAATATCTACAGTCTTAGTTCAAGAGTTGAATTCTTTCTTGAGATAGATCAAAGTGTAGAAGTATCGATGTTAGATAGAGTTGAACGATTGTGAAAACTTTATGATAAATTATTTGTAAAAGACTAGTATATCAACCTAATTATTATTTGTGAAAGACTAGGATATCAATCTAATTATTAACATTTGAGATAAAATTTATTTATAAAAAAAGTTGAATGATGTCACAAGTTTGGCCATAAAAAATAGATGGAAATAACAAAGATATTTTGTTGTCACTATTTTTTGGGGCTATCTTTAATTCCACTCTTCGTGATAAGTTCGGTAGTATGTTTGACTTCTTTGCTCATGGGGTCGGTTGGTGGGCCATTTAAGTTTTGGAAGGGAGTTGAAATGCATCATAGGTGGAAAGCACAACAGTTGTTTGTGGATAGAGTCGAGGGTGACGTCAACACGTTTTTGTTAATTTTTTTTTTTGATAACACGTTTTTGTTTATTTCTTCCAACCGAAACACGCCAACAGAAGAGGACAAGGTAAGGCGTTGGTCAACTGATTCCAGCCGAACAGCATGAGGAAGCTTCATTCAATCATACATATTTTGTAAATTGTTAGGTTGGAGGCCCATGTAATAAGAAAATAGGAGACCCTAAAATTGGAGGATTTGGAGAGGACAGTGCATTTTGACTATTTCCATCTTTCATTATCTCCTAATCTAAAAAAAAAAAAAAAAAAAAAAAAAAAAAAAAAAAAACAGAATCTCTCTCATTTCCTTAAATCAAAATTATTCTTCTCATTTTTCCTCTTCTCTTTCCTTTCATTAAAATCCCTCACTCCTCTCCCTATCAAACCAAACAAGGGGTAAAGAGCCATTCACATAACCTGCAGGCTCAAAAGTCTCTAGTTTCAGAATAAGTATTTCTTTCCGATGAAAAAAGAAAGATTAAGTAGGTTTGAAGTGTTCCCTCTAGGTTTCATGTATAAAAATTTTAGTCAATAGTTAATTTTCGGAAGAACGCCACTTGTCATGTTTGAATAAGGTGTTGAGTTCAAACCCGATATTAATATATTTGTGTTCCTTTACATAGGTAAAAACATGCTCTCTTGAAGGGCATCAAAGAAGCATTAAGGCATTGAACCTCAGCAGAATTCCATGTTCCCTCTATGCATTTTTCAAAATAGAGTCTAAAATTTTAAGCAAAGTAAATGGAAGGAACGGAACTCTACAAAAATAAATTATAAAGGGCTAAAAACAAAACATATGAACACATAAAGACTTGAAATGGTTTTATTTTATTTACAGAGGGAGTACTTTAGAAGAATTACCTTTCAACTAGAGTTAGAGTAATAAAAAGGAATCAATACTTTCTAATATTGTTGTCAAACTCGCGAGTTGATTTTCTGAGTTTACCGTTTTAAAATTTTTAGCTTACAAAACCATTCCAAGTCACTTTTAAATTCGTGTTAGTTATAAAGTCAGCCAAATTTATGAGTTTACACACTGAATTTACTATTTTTATGTTTCTAGTTTACAAAATTGTGTTAACTCACTTTTAAATTTATGTTAACCTTTTCGATTTGATCATGCTGAATGACTTTCTATATGAATTTTAAAGAAATTTCTTTATTGAGTATGATAAATTATGAATATTAATGGATTTAATTTCAATTATTTCAAATTGTTGTCATTTTTTTTAATTATTTAGTTATACAATATTAATATCTATTTATTGATAAAAGTATACTTTTACAAGTTTACGATACGGGTTTATATCATTGTCACGAGTTTGTTTAACCTCACAAGTTTGACAACTTTACTTACTGATTAAGGAAGGCAATTTGGTATAATGAACTAACATCTAGAGCATATAGATGCCCCAAAAAAAATAGAGCAGATAATTATCTTCAATTATTTCTTGTAAAAGTAAAATTCTAATTCTAAATATATTACATAAATGTAAAAAAAAGGCATCCCTAGTCTTGTTTGGAAAGAAATAGTTTGGACAATTTTTAAGATAAGACTATAAGAAATCAATCCTGAATTGCTATGACAATGAAAATATAAATAAAGACACAAAATAAGTACCATATATTGGATCTAATATTCTAGCAATACTCTCCATCTGGATTCAGGAATTAATTATTAGTTTATTAATCTATTAATTAATTACAAATAGTAGAGGATATGATATAATTCAATAAACTTATTTATTAGTCTGGTATATTCCTGTCGGTATATGCTCAAAATCCACTTTCTTCCAATCCCTTTACAGAAGGCTGAGGCTCCAGTCTCTTTCGCAGAATTGCTCTTTGGAATTGTCTCCGTAGTACTGTAGTGGCTGTATCACGCTGACGTACCCATGCCATAGTCATCCAACCACACACCTTTTGATCGTTACATGTTATGATAAAGATTACAATATTACACTGAAATATATATGTCCACTCAAAAAAACTGTACAATGAGGTAGTGGCCCATCATCAGCAAGGAAAAGGACCAGGATATATTATTCCGACAGCTTTCTTTTAGAAATTTTCTTTATGGAAATCGAATTTCGTGGATGTCCTGTGAGAGAAATCTGAAGCTAATTGGGAAAGCTCCCCGGTGAGCGCTGGAGGCCCACAGTAAAACACCCCTGCATGAATTTATGTTTTTTTGTTAGTTCTCAGACACCATACATTTTGGATGTTACTTAGCTTTCTGCACTATATATATATATCTTATCTTTCTAGCATTTTGATAAAGATGCTTTTGTTTAAACCAAAGCATCTTTGGAAAAAAGTATGAAATTATTGAAGTATTACTAACCAAAGGCTTTGAAATTGCGAGAAGCAACTTTAGTTAAAGATGTGGGGACTCACCAACACGGGCATGTGGATGAGCGAGAGCAATGCGCTTGTACACACTGCGCCAATTGGGTTTGGCAAAGTGAGTCATGACACGAGTGCCAGAGACAATGTCCACGCCATTCTTTGCGTGGTTTATAGACTGTAGCATAGCGATAAGAGCAGAACGTGCGTCACCTTCTTCATAGACACTAGTGCAGTAATTGTGGAGCTCAAGCACTCCACGATGGTCTGCTCCAGCCGCCTCGTCCATTACCCCTTTGAACCAGTCAAAAGAACCTTGTTCTCTTGTCACCCAATAGAAGTAGGCCTTTCTAGTTTTGAACTCACTGTGCCCAGTTCTCCTCTGTTGTGATTTACCACTTGATCCTTCCTCTAAAGCCATCTCCTCCTCCTCTTCCATTGCCTTGTAGTTATTGACTATGTCCTTCACTATACTGATCATTGGGGTAGCTCCAATTCCTAATCCCACAAGTAAAACCACCTCGTACTTCTGATAGTCTTGAGCTGGTGCTCCATACGGTCCATCAATCAGAACTTTAGGAAGAGAGCTGCGTATTGTAGTCATACATAAAATATCGTTCAATAAGTCTACAAAAATCTTCAAAGCTTAGTAATCTGGCGTGGAAGCTAAAATTTTAAATGGCTTAAGTATGTATTTCACTGTTATAACTACTCAGGAATCTACTTTCAATTAGCTTGCATGTTTGAGTGGGATGGATAACCTTTCATGCAAAAAAAGGAAAAAAAAATCAACTTGCATCTCTATCACCTCGGTTGCGTAAATGTCTGGATTACAATGATATAGTAATAATTATTGTTTTGCCCACTAAGATATATGCAACTGTAAAGGTGGCCCCGGGAAAATTTAGGCAGCGATCAGTGTAACCCAAAAAGCACAACCAATCTCTTAAAAGCAGAATATGCTTAATCCAGTATTTGAGTTCAAACTAGTAGGTAGATATGGATAGGGGCAATCCATCTACAGCTTCAATTATTGGGTTCATTGTCCAGGGTCTGACTGTGAATTTCATCTCTTGACTTGACAAGTGAAAGCACAATACTTTCACCAGCAAGCCACATGTTCATTATCCTAGTTTCAATAGATCTTTTGTAAAATTCCAGACAATAGTTTTTGCTTGTTAGTTGTAATGTAACCACTTTTATATAATGATTAGGACATTGGGGGAATAATTTCCCCTCGAGATTGGCCTTACTTTGGACTGGTATCTCCTTGCATGCATTCAGCTCTCAGAAGTCCACTCTTCCCATTTGGAGGAGGTCGGCATGCCTGAAAGAAACGAAAACAAGAACTTGAGTAATTATAGAAATTTTCACTCAAGAAAAACCATTCAAACAAAAGTATTACCTCTGAGAATTTTTCTTTTAGGCTCCGGGTCCAATCACCTGCCGTTCGAATATGAACGCTAAGGTGTTCATCACCAGGGGCTGAGGTTATGGAGAACGGATGCCTGAAATCCAATATCACTTAAAGACTTAAGATTCTAGGAGAACTAAAAATGCCTTGGTGGTCTCAGACCATGTTTTCTTCAATACATACCATTCAAACGGAGATACAGCAGCACAATTGACAAACATGAATTGTCCACTCCTGTATCTAAACCCATGAGGCTTTGACATGTGAATTGCTAATACATTTCCAGGATAAACAGCCACCTTCAAGTTTGGCATTGAAATTGCAGTGAGACATATTTCTAAGCCTTTATATTATACCTCCAGGCTTAGCCAAAAGAAAGGCCTTATTTTCTTTATCAGTAACTTAAGAGTTTCAATATTTGATAATTACCTTTATTATTTTCACAGGCTTGATGCTCGATCTGAGTGCTCTAGTCAGCCTTTCCAATACATAGATGATTACAGGAATAGCCAAATACATCCAGGTCTACAAAAACACACGAAATGATTAAATTGTGTGTGAAAATCAGTGAGGGAAGTTAAAGGAGGAAGGGTTGAGTTGACTCAAGGTGCTAACCGTTTTCTTGTACCATTCCTTGGTCAAGAAAAGTTTCAATCCATGCACTATCAACATGGAGTACACAATGATGAAGAGGTGATGGGAATACCAAAACGCATTGAAACCGGTGAGCTTGTCTAGGGGTCTGGGTAGCTTCATCCTGCCTCTCCTGAACCAAGGGGTGGCCAGGGTGAATGCTATTGCCATTAGCACTACCATTATAATCCCTGTCACTCCTTCCCATGTTTTGACAAAATGCCAATAACTAGTAGGCTTAGGTCCGAAATATTGCTCCATATCCAGATAAAGGTACTTTTCATTACTTAAATGAAGAAGACGAGGAAAGTCACAAGTAAGATGATAAATAGCATGTATACCAACGCCAATTGTTATTGCCACAGCTATCACCTGCAAAACGCACCAATTTGTTAACTAGAAGAAGAATGCATGCTCCCTATTGCCTTGTGAAATTGTGAAATTAACATGCTAGTTATCTTTTTTCCCCTATTCTAGTCACTCTGTTTTGCTGTCTGAAAGGAAAAATTAGCAGTTCAAATTACCTTGTGGAAGTTGAGGTTGTCATCAAAAGGAACCACACCACCTAGTTTGGTCTTATTCCTGATCCAGGTGATAGTGTTTCGGCAAACAGGTAACAAAATAAGAGCCATGTTCAATTTTAGTGTCTCAGCTGCACCTTTCGCCATGCACACACAATGGCCCATTGCCTCATACACGTCGCCTCTTGCATGATACTGCTGATACTTGTAGCCAAATAGGCCTGCCATCACACCCAACCAAAGTGCCAACACCCAAGCTCTCTGCCAATTATCCTGTAAGAAGTATAAGGCGTCCCTGTACCACCGCCTAATAACATTGTTGTCATAGGTAGGCGTCAGTTTTTGGCTTAGCATTTGGCTCAGGTACTTGCTGTCTCCCCTCTTAGAATTTTCAGGTCCATGCAACAATAGCAACTCCAGGTTGTCTATCTGTTTTTCCCCATTAAAAATCACCAAATGACCCAAAAACATGCGGCTGAGATGAGAATTATGTAATAGTATATTTGTATTCCATGCTTAAGATTAAAGGTTAAGTAGTTACCAAGATAAATCCTGAGCCATCTGGGTCCAGTTCTTCCATAATCAAAGCCGCATATTCTTCTGCTTGTTTCTGGATACTCGTGAGTTTGTTGGTAGTGGCGCTAAGGCAGATAATCTGAAAAGCGAATACAGAATTGAGGGTGCAAGGTCATGGAAATGTAGGTTGGAAAAGTTAACCGATAACTACTTTACAAGTTTTTTTTCCTTCTCTGTACAAGAAACATAGAATATACAGGTGCTTGGAATCAGCTATTGTGAATAAAAAAATTCCTTACCTCTTTGATCTCTTCCTCTGTGATTCGGCCATCTGCATCTTTATCCACCCTGCACCCAAATTAAGCATGGCGATTTATTGAAGCCTTTCCGGGCATTGAACAAAATTCTGAATTTATATTAACAGCAGCTAAGAATTACATGTCAAAGAATGTTCTAAGCCTAGAATCGAAGCTTTGGTCGGAAATCTGGTCCCAAAAATCCTTCAGATGTGCCTTGTTAATGGAATCCCCCTGAATTCCTCTCTTCCGAGCGAGAGCATCATACAGCTCCAATGCAAAAGCCTCAGATCCCTTGTTCATTCCTACAAATAAAAATCCAAAATCCACCTCTAAAAACTGATCCAAAACTCCAAAAAAAGTATAATTACAACTTGACAAAAGGATGGTGAAGAAGAAGCTAGGTTTGTACTACCTATACATTGTCCAAAGAGAGCACGAGGAAGATAGCCATCTGTGGTAGCCGTGAGCTTATCAAATTGCTTCTCAACCTCATCCCATCCTGCACAACCATCAGTCTTACTAATAAACTTGAGCCCATTAAGAGCAGGAGCAGCTGCAGATTTAGTCCTATCATAGCGTCTCACTGGTGCTGCAGGTTTTGAAAAAGAAGCCAAACGCTTCAGCTCCTGAGACACATGCTTCACTTTAATGGAAGCATTACGCACAAGTGAAGCACCAAAGGATGTTTTCTTCTCAAGGCCTTTTACAAGCAAACCAGATCTCTCATCTTCACGAAGATCCCCAGTTGCAACAGATTTAACACTGTGTAAAGCCACAGAGTCTCCTTGTATATCCATTGTGACCTCAACAAAAGCTCCTTCGTCTTCATCCTCTTGTTTGTTGCCAGTACTGCTGCTGCAACCACCACCATTAATGGCGGTGCTGGATTCAGGAACATTGAAGTGGGGGCTTTTCCTTCCAACCCTTTTGTTCAAAGGTCCACTTAGAGGGCCACTATGAGGTACTCTCTCACCTCCAATGAGCTCTATGTCTGATTCACGATTGGGAAGATCTGATGAAGCTCCTATTACCTCGTTGTCTGCTCCCATTATTATCTGCTTAATTTCTCAGATTCTGATGCAAGATTCTTCTGTGATGATGGACTATATAGTACTTCAATTACCCTCCTCTCGCTTTCTGGTTGTTTTTTCTTTCTGAATGATGTGCTATACTTGGTTGCATTGTTTGTAGGAAGACAAGGGTTGGTGCCGTGAAAAGGAGAAAGAGTTAAGAAATCAAAGATACTTGTCGATTCCTAATTTTTCAGTGGAATGAACTTTGACAGAAGCGGACAAGACGAGAACAGGGATGATTGAGGAAAATCCGTGATGGGAGGGACATATTATATAGGATTAAGTGACACTCTTCCCAGTCTGGATCTGGACGCATGTCATTAGCTCATTGATTTTTTAAAACAGAGCGACGTGCCGGTGACAAAGACTTCAAAATTTTCCCGATCAGACATCATAAAAATTCTGTTGACTTTACCGTTTAAAATTAACCGAAAAAGAGGAGAAAGACACTTAAATCACTTACAAAATCTTAAAAAAGTCTGATAAAATATGGAAACAGTAAATATTACTCTAATTTTATTTATAAATTCATTTTGACTAAATCTCACATACCATAGAAAGGTAGTTAACTCCATGGTTATAGAGTTTTTTAACTTTTCCCTCATTTATGATTTTGTATTTTTCAACTGTTTCTTCTCTCTCTATCTTCATAAGATCTTATTAATATGGGTAAAATTATCACAATCTCATATAGAGATCTCTCACTATTTACTTTTTTATCTGAAGTTTATAGGAACTTTCCCAAAGTCTTGCTAATAATTAATTAAATTCACGTGGAAATTAAAGTATAACTTGATGTGCTACGAGTATTGCTCACATACCTAACCTTAGTTTAAACTATTACGGATGATAAACATGGCAACATTTTAATCAAGAAGGTGTCTTGGAGGTCTTGCTTTATTTTGTTTTATTAAAAAAATTACAGGGCTCTATCAATTATGTTTATCTGTAATTATTATTTTCTGTATTTTATTACCTTTTATTTAAATTCTAAAAGTAAAAGTAGAAGAAAAAACTTTTATCTGCACAATTCATTTTTTGTTTGATTTTATCTTATATTAACTTAAAAGAATATTATTTTTATTCCTTAGTTTATCTCAAATCTTCTTTATAAATATTTTCTTTTTATTTAGTCCTTTAATCATATATGTGATTTTAATTTCATTTCATGTTAATTGAATATCGTGTATAAAAAAATGTTAATGGAATCTCTTTTGTCCTACTATGTATTTTATTATTTGATTTAATTTTAATTTAATTTCTTAACAAAGCTATAGTCGCCTTGCTAGCTTAATTTTGATGGTCTCTCATGGACACAAATCTTGAATGTCTGTCATTATAATCCATTAAGTCTCGTCACTGTCCAAATGTCATTTTAATTTTTTATGACTTTTTCTTCATTTAAAAAGTATACTTTCATTTTTAAACTAAAAAAAAGACTCATCATTTGTCCGATAGCTAGAACGGGACACATGCAATTCAAAGGTGATTATTATAATCTTAATTAAATGAATTGATGTAGTAGAAAATTTTGGTTATAGTCATTTCTAAAATACGAAAAATGTTTTTGGTTTTTTTAGTTAATAATGAAAATACAATTTAATTAAGCTAATTTCACAAATCTATCAAGATATGTGATTATATCAAGTTTATGTTTTTTTTTTAAAAAAAAAATATTAAGGAGATCCATTAAGAACTATCCAGAGTAAGAACTATGAGATAGAGTAAATCAAAGACAATCAAATGATCCTATAAAATAAGAGTAAGTACCATGAGATATGATTATTCAAAATGCTATTGAATTATTTGACTACGTATTCGTTACAAACTTGTTCTGGTGTAGAACACAGATGTCCAGCCTTGGGCTGGTATTTTGATCTTGGATCGGTGGGCTTTGCTTGAATATCTATGGAGGAGATATCCTGGAGAGCGTGGGATCACTATGCACAGACTAGGCTCTCGCCAAAGGGGGTGGTGTGTGCACACAGTGTGACAGTATGTAAATAGTTTAGGGTTTTGAACGTGTGTACCTCAAGGCTTGACCCGGTATTTATAGAGTTTACCTTAGGTAGGATATGTCGGACCTACGTGATCCTTGGTGCGAGTATCTAGGCCGTTATATCCTGAAGATTCCCCTGGATTATGGGGGGAGTTAGGATATTCACCTCTTGTAGATAGATCCGGCATATCCGTTAGGATATGGTATTTGCTGTTGGGCCCTTACGTTATTGGGCCTTATGTAGGTCCGTAACAGTTGCCCCCAGCCCGGTAGTTCAAGCTTTTGAGTTGTCGGGATGTGTTTTGCCGAAATGACGTTGGTTATCCTGAGTAGGTATACCGCGGTCCTTACGTCACCACGTTATATGACACTGGCCCTGTCTGTGGGATTCATTTGCTTTTATCCGAAGCAATACTAGGAAGTCTATGGTGATCGAGGTCTATGGGATCGAGGCACTCCTTTGTTGCCTTTGGATCCGAGGTAACGCCGAAGGACTCGATGTTTGAGGTAATGGCAAGCGTCTCTCTGACTTCGAAGTTTGGATTTCTCTGATGCTACCATCATTGCCCCTTGACACCTGGCGTCCTTGCGTTGGCGAGGGGCTATAACCGCCGTGTCTAGCCGTCAGCGATTTTCATGCGCATTTAATGCGCCTATCACGTAGCGTACGTCACCCCTACTTTAAGGGTGAATAGTCTTTTCTACCCCTGACTCTTCAGAATTATGACGTTCGAAGGAATACATCTGTCCATCATTCGTATTTCCCTCCATTTCTCGCACTATTCTCTTCTGCTACTGTCTCTTCGCTCCCTCAGAAAAAATCTTGTTTCTGCCGCGATAATCTCCGTGCAGCCTTCAAACCTTGTCTCTTCCGCCTTTATTCGATTTTCGCTAAAACAGGTATGTTTATTTCCTCTCCTCTTTCTTCCAGTTTGATGTTTTGCACTTCTGTGATTTGCTCATTTCTGCTTCTGGGTTCTCTTGGGTAAGCTTTTAGTAGGCGCGTTTGGGTGTCTTTTGAGTTTAGGTCTCTCTTCTTTTCCGTGGGGTATGATCGTGTATGGGAGTGTCTCTTGTCCCCTTCGTGTTTGGTTCCCCTTTCCTTATCAAACCTTTTGTGCCTTTCTAGGTTCCATTTTCTGGTGATAATGATAGGTTTAACCGTTTGCCCTCTTCGAATCAAAACACGACTCAAGAGGAAGAAGTCTTTGCGTGCGTTTTCCTAGAGCCACCTTTTGGTTGTTTGGCTCTTCCCTTACTGAGGAGCAAAGGCTAGCGGCCTTGCTCCGTGGTGGGTCTGGTGATAGGAGAGTTGAAGGGTCATCATCTCCCGCCTTCCCTTCTAACGCGGGTTCTCACCACCGGCTTTCCTCGTTTTGGAGACCGAGACGGTTCAAGAGCCATCTCGGCTCAACCCATTAATTTTTACCAGACTCCCCCTCGGGAGAGGTCGGACCTCCTCCCCGAAGGGTATCTCGGCCCCTGCTGGGATTGCATTGCTTCCAGCTCCCATTACATCGCGCTTGGTCAAGATTCTCTTACCAACCAAATTCTAGGTTCCTGCCGACATAGGTCTCCACCGGTCCCACCTCGGCCATTAGAACCGGACTTCATCGTCCTTCTATCCTTCGCATGCATGCATCAGGTATACCTTTCTCTTACTGACCTTTACCTATTTTCTATTTGCTTTAGGTCTAAATGGAGTCATCTCCTTCATCCGATAGGACCCCTTTTGCTACTGGGGAATCAGATTCTGCCAGTCCTCCACAAGCCCTCCTAACGAAATATCCCTGGGTTGCTCATGGGGTATTGACAACGCAATCATTGATGTCGCCTTCCGATATTGCCCGGCTCGACCTGGGAGACACTTCCTGCTGCACCTTACGTCCTCCTTCTGATGGGGAGCCCGTATGTGCCGTTAGGGAAGGGGCCAATTCTTCCTTCTTCTTCTTCTACAAGGATTATGCCACCCGCCTCGGTGTTCGCTTCCCGTTCACCGAGTTCCAAATGGAGGTTTTGAATTATCTTCATCTAGCTCCTTCCCAACTCCATCCTAATGGGTGGGGTTTCATTTTGGCTTTTGAGCACCTCTGTAAATCGTTAGTGGAACCCATTCCCCATAAACGCTCCATATTCTTTTATTTCTTCTGTCCCTTTACACCTCGGTCTGACAAGAACGACGAGGAATTAAAAGGTTTGACGTCCCTCCGAGGTGTTCCTAGTCGGAAACTTTTCCACGCTTTCTCTGATTCCTTTAAGCATTTTAAGACCAGCTTTTTCAAATTGTTGCCATTTCTGGGCAACAACCCTGGTTTCTTCACGGCCCCGAGTCCAAAGATATGGAATGGAAATTCCCATTGTACTAGGACTAAGGACCATCATAATAAAGACTCCTCCAATTACCAGGTAGATGGGGATGATCTCCCAGCCGAGGACGTCGTAGCGGTGTCTCGTCTGGTAACTTACGTCAAGGAGCGCGGTGTAAAGACCGCTGCCTGGATACTTTCCCACTCCGCTATCGAGCTCGGTTCGGCCTCGTGTATATTTTTCCTCTTTATGTCTGATTTACTTTTGTGGTATTCCAATACTTGATCATTTTGAGCTTTTGTTCTAACGGGTATCACTTTTGTGCAGCTCAACCTATGGAGCCGTTGCCTCCCTACCCTCTCACGTGAATCCTGGTGATGAGGCTCCTCCGTGGCGAGAATCTCGAAAGTGCGTCGTTGCCGAGCCTGGTAGGGGGAGGGGAAGAGCAGTGCCCCAAGCCCCGGCCTCCAAGAAGACGAGGTCCTCGGCCAGGGCGGCCCCTCCACTTCTCTTGGGCTAGCGCAAAACAAAGACAAAGAGACCGTGGTTGAGGAGGTTCTGACTCGTCCCCAAACTAGCTTGGTACCACCTCCACCTCCTTCCTTCATGCTGCCTCGTAGTTTCGCTTGGGAAAAGGGGGTTACCGAGGAGCTCATCGTCGCCTACTTCCCTCCCCGTCGTTTCCTAGATGTTGCCGTCCCTCTGACTAAGGCTGATGAACGTTTAGTTCATTCAGTGCAAGATCATTTACTAAAGGGGGTCGGCTTGGCGCAGACTATGCTTCATCTAGAAGCAGAAGGTGGTTGGGATATCGGCTGAGAAACGGAGCCTGGAGAAGGAGAGGGACGTGGTCGTGGCGGCGCAGAAGAGGGCGAAGGAAGAGCTGAGCGCCATCCAAGCTGCGCGGTTGAAAAACGTCGGAGGAGCCGAAGTCCACTCGGGATGTTCTAAAAAAAAACTCCGAGCTCCTTACTTGCGGCCGCTCATTCCGATAGCATGGACGCTTTGAAGACAGTGCAAGTGCAGCGCGGCGGGGGTAGCTTGGCGGAGGAATTGGATGCGACGAAGGCCGAACTTGTAGACACCAAGAAGGCCCTTCCTAACGCCTCGAATACTATAAGGGCGACCGCCAAGGATGCTTTTGACATGGCTTTGGCCCAGATCCAACACTTGAACCCTCACGTGACCCTGGAGCTTGATAAATTTCATTACCGGGCATACGTGCACCAGGGCAAGTTCTTCCCACCTCCTCCGTCTCCGGACAACACCTCCGTGTCGGAGCTTGATGGCATGGAGCAGGGAGGGGAAGGGGAAGAGGAGGTCTCGCCCGACGCTCCTCCGGAAGATGGTCGGGTCCATCGAAGCCGCCCGTGTCCGACCCCTGAGTGGCCGAGGTGTTTCTTGTCTGTAGTTCCTTCTTTTTGGGCGTATGTGCCCTTTTATCATTGTACTCTCCCGGCGTCTGTGCCGGTTGTATATTTTCTTTTGACAATTTCTGATGATAATTATCTTATCAATTTATTGCCGTATTTTTGAATTCTAAGCTTTTGTTAGAAATTCTTCGACCGGGCCAAGGTCTTTGATTATGCAGATCTACGTTTTCTTCCAGACTTGACGCCTGGGAATCTGTGGTAGGGTTTTCTTTTTTAACCGCACAGGGTTTATTTTAACCGCACTACCGATTTCCAGTTCCGTTGTCCGGGATCATAACCAGGATAAGGGCAAACTGTCACATGTCCAACCGTGGTGTCTGAAAGGCAAAACTTAAACATTTTGACCTGATCAGGGTCGGAATGACAATTCATCTTATTGTGGATCGAGTTTGATGCATCAATTTTCGTGAATGCCAGTAACGGCGATTTCACGATACTCTTAACCTGGGCTCATTGGCCCTGGTGTCATCCATCTAGATGGGTTTTATTTGTGACTGGGTTTAGGGACCTCGGTGTAATGCTTAAGCTATCAATAGTGTGCACTGCGAACTTCCACTGAGGAATTCTTCATTAAAAAATAATACACTCCAAAGAGCTAATAACGTCTCATAATAAAATTTAAAATGGACAAAAATGTAAAATTTGAAATCTAAATACGAAATCAAGAAATAACTGAGCTCAAGATGGTGAGTCCGAGGTTGTTGTACGAGTCTTTAGCTTGTCGAGCCGATCTAACTATAGTAGATTCTTAGCTTGTCGGCGTTCCAAGTTCTTTTGATTGGTTTCCTTCCTAGGGTTTCGAGTATATACGCTCCATTGTCTAGCTTCTCTTTAACCCGGTAAGGACCTTCCCAATTTGCAGCTAGCTTGCCATCTCTGGCGTTTTTATTTCTGATGTCTGCACGTCGAAGTACTAGGTTGCCCCTGTTGAAAGAACGGGGTCTGACCTTTCGATTATATTTCGCTGCAATGAGTTGCTTGGCGGCTAACTCTCAGTAGTGCACCGCGACTCTGACCTCGTCGATCAAGTCTACCTCCATCCTTAAAGCGTCATCGTTCGACTCTTCTCCATCTTGGAGAGCTTTTATCTTTCTCCACGACGGCTGTCCTATCTCGACCTGGATCATTGCCTCGCATCCATAGGTCAGTCGGAAAGGCGTTTCTTGGGTTGAAGTCTGCACGCTTGGTCCTATACCCCCAGAGAACACTATAGAGTTGTTCGACCCAGTTGGATTCCGCATCTTGCATCCACTTCTTTAAGCCGTCCAAGACAATCTTGTTGGCTGCTTCGGCCTGGTCGTTCGATTGTGGATGCTCGACTGAGGCGAAGTGCTGCTTAATGTCAAGGTCCGACATCATATCATGGAATCCTTTATCCATAAATTGGGTCCCGTTGTCCGTGACTATCTCGGCTGGGATTCCGAAATAGGAGACAATTTTATGACGAAAAAACCTTTGTATACGATCCGAGGTTATAGTCGTTAAGGGCTCGGCTTCAATCCACTTAGTAAAGTAATCTACTGCCACGATGAGCCATCCGAACTTGAATGGCCCGAGGAGATCTATCCCCCATTTGTAAAAGGGCCAAGGGGCCAAAATGCCTTTCAACTCCGCTGGTGGGGGCCAAATGATTTTGGCGTGCATTTGACAACTGTCACATCTTTTAATGGCCTCTTTTGAGTCTGTCATCATGGTTGGCCAGTAGTAGCCGGCACGCGAGCTTTCCTCGCTAGAGCTTTGCCCCCATGTGGTGGCCGTTGACTCCTTCATGAATCTCGGCCAACACATATTTGGCTTCGGATGGATCCAAGCATCTTATCATTGGAGAGTGCAAACCTTTTCGGTATAGTTGGTCATCGACCATCGTGTAGATGGCGGCCTCTCGGATCAATTTCTTGGCTTCGGTTGAGTCTGTCCGAATGATTCCTCTTTCTAGATAATCCTCAATTGGTTTTCTCCAACCCATCGCCGCCGATATAGTCATAATGCAGCTTGGTTCTGTTAGATTTTGCTGGATGACGGTCCGGTGGTTTCCGGGCCTTTCGTACTAGCAAGTTTGGAAAGGATGTCGGCCCTAGTATTTTCTTCTCTCGGAATATGAGTGACAATCACTTCTTCAAAGTCAGGAAATCACCTCCTTCACCTTGTTAAGATACTTGGCCAATAAAGGGTCTTTTGTTTGATAAGTGGGTGAAGACCTTTACTCTCTGTGCTCCGTGTTCTCTAACCTGCAATAGTCCGGTGAGTAAGGCTTCATATTCGACCTGGTTATTTGAGGTCGGAAACTTAAGTTGAAGGGAATGCTCAATTGCGATACCCTCCGGGCTCTCAACTATTATTCCTGCTCCGCTACCCTTTGCGTTTGACGAACCATCGACATAAACCTTCCACGTTTTGTACTGATCATCCTCGGTCTTATCATCCGGGGTGAGTTCCCTCACAAAATCTGCCAATGCTTGTGATTTGATCGCATGCCGGGCTTCGTAAGTGATGTCGAACTCGGACAACTCAATGGCCCAGCTGGTCATTCTTCCTGCCAGGTCTGGCTTGTGTAATATTTGTCGGAGCGGCTGACTAGTTCGGACCACTATTCGGTGTCCCTGGAAGTATGGCCGAAGCCTTCTTGTTGCGATAAGTAGGGCAAAAGCCACTTTTTCAAGCTTTTGGTATCGCAGTTCCGAGCTCTGTAATGCCTTACTTATGAAATAGATTGGCACCTGGCCGATGTCGGTTTCTCTAACCAGGGCCGCACTTACTGCTTCTTCTCCAACGGACAGATATAAGAACAAGGACTCACCCGGATCAGGCTTTGATAGGACTGGTGGGGTTGCCAGACAGAGTTTGATCTTTTCAAAAGCTGCCTCGTAGTCCGCGTTCCAACCTCCTTGTGTTTCCTTTTTTAGCAACCTAAAGAACGGGAGCGTGTTCTCAGCCGACCTCGGTAAGAACCTAGTGAGCGCTGCCAAGCGCCCGGTCAACTGCTGGACTTCTTTCTTCGTCCTCAGGGCCTGCATGTCGAGGACGGCCTTACATTTATCAGGATTGGCTTCGATTCCGCGGTTTGTCAACATAAAACCTAGGAACTTCCCGGCTGGGACTCCAAATGCACATTTGGCCGGGTTCAAACGAATATGAAATCTTCTTAACTTGTCAAATGTTTGCTCTAGACCACGGATGTGGTCTCCCAGGTTTTTGGATTTCACGATCATGTCATCAATATAAACCTCTATGTTTTGCTCGATCTAGTCCTCAAAGATCTTGTTCATCATCCGCTGATAAGTGGCCCGGCATTTTTCAATCTGAAGGGCATTACGTTGTAGCAGTAGTTGGCTTTGTCGGTTATGAAGGCCATCTTTTCCTGGTCGTCAGGGTGCATGGCTATTTGATTGTAGCCAGAATATGCGTCCATGAAGGATAGTAGTTGAAAACCAGAGGAGTTGTCGACCAATTGGTCGATGTTAGGCATTGGGTAGGAATCTTTCGGGCAAGCCTTGTTTAAGCTGGTATAGTCCATGCATACCCTCCACTTTCCATTTGGTTTTAAAACCATAACCACGTTGGAGAGCCACGTGGTGTACTGTATTTCTCTGATGAACCCGGCTTCCAATAATTCTTTGACGTGCTTCTCAAGAGCCTTCTGTCTATCGGCTCCGATATTTCTCTTCTTCTGCGCCACTGGTGTCGACCCCGGCCGGATAGCCAATTTGTGGCAACAAAATTTAGGGTCAATCCCTGGTATCTCGGATGGCGTCCATGCGAAGATATCCTGGTTCTCTCTCAGGAACTCAATCAAACATCTTTTCAGCTCCGGACTCATCGCTCCCCCAATCTTCGTAGTTTGTGAGGGATCCTTTCCAAGGATTAATTCTTCCAACTCGCCTTCTGGTTCTGGTCGTGGGATCTCGAGCTCATCCCTAAGGTCGAGCTCTATCATGCTTATTGAACGTCGGGACTTTCTATCCTTTCCTGAGTTTGGGGGTTGTTCACCCCTGCGGATCCGAGGCGGCGACGATGGTCCGCCTTCTCCCTCCCGGACAGTCTCGAAATAACACTGCCGGATTCCTTCTGATCTCCGTTAACAACAACAACCTTGTTCTTGTTGTTCACCATCTTCAACTTCTGATGCTTTGTAGATACTAGCATGTCCCAGTTATGGATGGTCGGTCTCCCTAATATGATATTATAGGAGGAAGGAAAGTCGGCCACTATGAATCTTACCCGTTCGATTTGAACGCCTCTTTGGTTCCCAGTGTTAGTCTTAGGTCGATATACCCTTTGGGAGGTGAGTGCTCTCCGTTGAATCCTATGAGGGTCGTTTTGCATGGCTTCAGATCTTCTACATCCATCTTCATCCTATTTTAGGCATCCCAACTGATGATGTCTGCCGAGCTCCCTGCATCAACGAAAATCCTTTTTACCCGGCACTACGCCAGGGTTCCCGTGATGACCAAGCCATCCTGATGTCCCAGAACTACGTCCTTCAACTCTTCATTAGTAAAGACTAATGGTGGAGGCGTTGGTTTGGTGGGGTCATCTTTGAACTTTGGGGGATCCTTTACGGAGAGGACTTCTCTCAGGTACTTCTTGCGCTAGCTTATTGTATCCCCTCCCCCGTCGAAGCCTCCGTTAACTACGTTGCAATGGAACTCCGCTTCTGGGAACTCGTCGTCCTAGCTAGTTGACTTTCGTCGCTTCTTGTCCTTCTTTGGGTCGGTGATCAGGCTTCTACTACGGCCTCCTTGCTTGTGTTTGTTATTTTTACGCCCTTGAGTTTTTATCACGTATTAGCGCAATTTGCCATCTTTGATGAACCTCTCAATGGCGTCAAGGGTTCATAACATTGATCCGTGGTGTGTCCCGGTCCGTCGTGGAACGCACAAAACTTGGATTGGTCAGTTGTGGGTCGGTTTCGGGGAGGCCGAGGCCTGTCGACTCTTTTCATCTCGGTCTGGGCTACCTCTTTCAAAATCTACGAACGAGCGACGTTTAGAGGGGTATATCTTTCATACCTTGTTTTTCCTTCAGGTCTTTCTCGGAGTTCTGCCATCCCGGTTTCACGTGCGGACCTCTTCTTTTCATTTATCGGGATGATCTTTATCCTCGGGTGACGTATTCGCCCGCTTCTCGGTTCCAACAGCATTGGCTATCTCCATCTGTTCCACATCCAAGTACTGCTTCGCTCGGGTGTGAAATTTCAGTGAGAGTGTAGACTCGGTTCTTAAAAATATTCTTTGCCAATCGAGACGAGGGATCCAGCCCATCAATGAGGCAGTGCACGTGGACATCCTCCGGGAGTGAACGTACTTGTAAAGCCACCTCCTTGAATCGGTCTAGATATTTTTGGAGCGTCTCCCCCTTCTTCTGTTTGATTTTGCTCAAAGTGAATTGGGACTTCGGCTGCTTCTTACTAGTTGCGAAATTCAACTCGAATTTGCGTCCGAGGTCTTCAAAGTTGTGTACAGAATTGGCAGGCAGGGTATGGAGCCACCTCTGAGCAAGTCTGGTTAACGTTGCTGCAAAAAGCCGCGAGATGACCGGGCCCTTAATCAGTCGAACAAACATGAGCAGCTCAAACATATCGAGGTGAGCGCGTGGGTCCTGGGTCCCATCATACTTTGGGAGGTGCGTCAAATCAAAATTCTTCGGATACGGCGCTAGCAATCTCGGCGGAGAAAGGACTTCTGTTGAGATCGGTTAGGTACTTCATCTTATACTCTCTGGGGGAGCTCCGAGTCCGGCTATTCTCTCCGTATCTCGGTCTTCATCTTCCGAGATCCGTTCCAAGCGTAGCGTTTTCAAGGTCGAGGTTGATGGTCGAACTCGTCTCGAATTTGCCCCTGCGCAGCTTTGCCAGCATCTCGCCGCGTTGACCTCGGTTCTCCACTGTGAGATGGACTACTAGTATCTTGCGTCATCACTTCCTTCCATCCACGTGAATTTTCACGGCCCTCTCTCTAAACCAATGTTTCGACCTTTTTAAATCGGTCCTCCATCATCTGCTGTATTACTTTGAGATCTTCCTGGCGCTGGAGGTTATTACGCTTTTCATTATTCTCCATTCACCTCAGCATTGACTCCTGTGTTTTCTGTAGGAGGAGGACGTCTGGATTTGGAGTCGATGTTTCCTTCTCCGCCACGTCATGCGTTTTGGCGACGACGGGAGGGGAGGATGCCGTGTCAGAAACGTTATCCTCCGGGATATCCTCGTGTTGGGGCTACTCTTGAGCTTGATGGTGTTGACTTGCCTCGGCCTATTGTGGATTTGCAGGCTGAGGGTTCCGACTGCTGCTTTTGGTGTTAGCCATCGGTGGTCACGGGGATCGAAATTTAACGTCCCCACGGTCGGCGCCAATGTTCTGGTGTAGAACACAGTTGTCCAGCCCTGGGCTGGTGCTTTGATCTTGGATCAGTGGGTTCTGCCTGAATATCTATGGAGGAGATATCCTGGAGAGCGTGGGATCACTATGCACAGACTAGGCTCTCGCCAAAGGGGGTGGTGTGTGTGCACAGTGTGACGGTATGTAAATAGTTTAGAGTTTTGAACGTGTGTACCTCAAGGCTTGACCCGGTATTTATAAAGTTTACCTTAGGTAGGATATGTCGGACCTACGTGATCCTTGGTGCGAGTATCTAGGCCGTTATATCATGAAGATTCCCCTGGATTATGGGGGAGTTAGGATATTCACCTCTTGTAGATAGATCCAGGCATATCCGTTAGGATATGGAATTTGCTGCTGGGCCCTTACGTTATTGGGCCTTATGCAGGTCTGTAACAAAACTCTTTATTGGTTTTGTTAATTTTCAGTTTTATTTATTTTACAGATTCAAAAATTTGACCTTCGCCTTTTATTATTTCAAATAAATCCAAGAATCACACAAACTGGAAAATTTAATGTTAATTGGAATAACGTAACGTAGTTTTTCAATCAGAGTAATTCATGCATCTGTTTAAAGTATTATGGAATATATTGTTAAGAAATCTATTGTGTGTGTACAAGCTAACAAAATTTATACAAAAAGATTTAAGTTAACCTATAGTATTGTTGTCAAACTTATGAATTGACTCTCCAAATTTATTTGTTAAGTATATAAATTATAAATGTTGCTGGATTTAATTTCATTTATTTAGATTTAAAATATATTTAAATAAAAGTGTTTTCACTTTTATATTTTAGTTATTTAATTATTATTAATACATATTTATTGATAAAAGTGAACTCTTACAAGTATATGATACAATTTTACGTCACTATCACGAATTTAATTAATCTCAACAGTGTGACAAGCTTGACTTATAATATACAATCTGCAAGTTAAGCTATTAATTAAAGAGTGCCAAACAATCTTTCCAGTTTTCACCGAAAACTTTGTCCAAAAAATAAACTGAAATTATTAAACAAAAATGAAAAGATGAAAAATGAAGATCAATATATGCTTTAATCTCAATAGTAATTAATAACCATATAAATATGTAAGGATATCATAAAAAATGGTGAAACTTACGTAATCCAGCTTAATTATAAGGCACTTTAGGAAAATGAGTAAAATTAACTAATTTAATTTCTTTCCTTAATCTCCACAAAATAAATAGTATAATTAGGATCGTAGCTAACATGTCTAGGTATATTTTTAAAATAGGTGGTTGGATGTTATGTAATGAGGGCCAGATCGATGGATTCCAAAGCTTAATTATTCAATTAAATTAAATTAAGTAATTAAGAGAGAAAAATGAACAAAGTGGGATGGCCGTTCCTTCCTCATGACTTTGCTTGCTTCACGTGTTCATTCCAATATTATTAAACCCAGCTGAAAGCTTAAATCGGAGTTAAACCTGAGCTAATTTGGGATTAGACCGATAAAGAAGTGAACTTGAACAATAATAATTCTTGAAATAGTTTTTAGGGTGAAGGTGCAAATTTGCCAAACAACTATTACCCAAAGAGCGTCTGGGCCAAATAACTATTGAAGAGACCAAAATTGCCAATCAACAATTAAAAAGTGAAAAAAAAAACCAAATAACTATTAAAAGTGGAAAAAAAACACCAAATAACTATTAGAAAAAAAAAAACAACTATCACAATTAAGTTAAAATGTGAGACACTGGCGTAGGACGGTGGCGAAACGCTGGAGAAAAGAGCGGTTAAGTCTTCTTGTTGGAAAAGGAAAATACCAACGAGATGGGACCCATGGGAGCATGCATTGCGCGGCAACGAATTCTTGCTTGTGGTATCGAGGATGGAACCAGGGTGTAAGGTGTGTGCCGGTCGAACGTTGTGGACTACTTGGATGAGTTCAAGAGGGTAAGTGGAACACCCAAGAACAATAGAAGCTTTGGAAATGCCGACGTCACGACACTATGACAACCAATGGAAGACGAAGACACTAAGACAAAATGACGGGGTAATAGTTCGTTGGCGAATCGCTCCAAATTGTGTTTTTTTTTCCACTTTTTAATTGTTGATTGGTAATTTTGGTCCCCTCAATAGTTATTTGGCCCAGACGCTCCTTGGGTAATAGTTGTTTGGCAAATCTACACCTTGACCCTAGTTTTTAAATTTGATAACTTTTTAGGATCAAATGATAACATTTTTGAATGATTATTTTTGCATTAGAAGGTAGACATCTCAAGCTTTTCATAGAGCCTTTGTAATTTTTGAAAATATGTAGAATTATATATGCATTTTTAAAAGCAAAATTTTTAAATAAATATTGAACTGGTTAAACCGAACGGATTAGATGATTGGTTTGACAATCTAATTTTAATAACATGGTTTTATTCCGATATTTTGTTTTAGCCTGCCTTCTCCTCCTTTGTAAATCACGATTGCCTTTGTTTTCCTCTCTACCAACCAATCCTTTTTTTCTACCTTTTTTTCTTTTATGAAGAGTCATGGTTGTCGTCAACATTCAGTAACCTCTTTAAGAGGAAAAAATAATATCTTAAAGACGTGACATACATTTTTGACACAATGTTAACAAATAACCATCTTAATCAACTTTTTAAGGACAAAGCTTAAGTCTATTTATTTGTTATTTATCTATATTAGCTCTAAGCAAGGGCGGATCTTATAAGGGTCATCCCCCCCCCAAAAAAGAAATTCATAAATGAATACTATAGAGAGAGGACACTGGTGGTAGTGACAGATTTTTTTTTTGGTCAAAGCATCACTCATAAGTCATATCATTTTCACACCCTTTGGCGTAAAATATGCAAGCTGGATTCAACAATTGAATGTATTAATCATACTCCTTCTTTTTTGGTCAAAATTAATCATACTCTTTTGCCCCCCAATTTTTTTTTAAAAACAGTTTTTCCCCCTTTTTTTTTCATTCCCTCCCCGCAGTCTGCTCGTAACTTCTATTATTCTCCTAACCTCCCTTCCCTTCATAACTCAATAATGAGAACAAGAGTAAAGAACGCGCCTGGTAATCTCCCTTGTTAACTTATTTGTAATTTTTCGGCTCTTACTTGCTATAAGTAAATTCTCTCATCTTATTTCTTTGCTCTGATTCAATTCTATATTTACTTTATCTAGTCTTGATTTTTTTTCCTAATATAAGAAATTTCCTAATCAGTAAATCTCGTAGAAATCATTGAGTTTAATAAATTATTTTCTTGTTTCTTTCTTTATTTCCTTATCTCTTTTTCATTCTTTGATTTTGTTTGCTTTGTCAATAAGAAATGATAATAATAGATTTCTTTATTCTCTTCACAACTCAAACTGGATTTTCACTCCCGTGTTTTTGCCTATTTATACCGAATATTATGATCTTGGGATAAATATTCCCCTCCTTAAAAAAAAAATATTTATCCCAAGATACACCAAGGCTCTAAGCCATTGGGATAAATATTGTCACATGAACTTTTCTTAATATTAATAAAAAAATTAAATGTAAAAATAGAGAGATTCTGAAAATTTTGAATTTATAAATTAAATTTGCATTTTATAACTCAAATTTAGTTGCGTTAATTATGAGTCGAACTTGTAAAGTTTGTAAAAACAATAAATTATAGAGATCTCTCACTATTTACTTTTTTATCTGAAGTTTATAGGAACTTTCCCAAAGTCTTGCTAATAATTAATAAAATTCGCGTGGAAATTAAAGGATAACTTGATGTGCTACGAGTATTGCTCACATACCTAATCCTTTACTTTAAACTATAAAGGATGATAAACTTGGCAACATTTTAATCAAGAAGGTGTCTTGGAGATCTTATTTTATTTTGTTTTATAAGAAAAGTACTCTATCAATTAGTATGTTTTTTTTTTTTTTGTAATTATTGTTTTCTGTATTTTATTACCTTTTATTTAAATTTTAAAAGTAAAACTAGAAGAAATTTTTTTTTATCTGCACAATTAATTTTTTATTTGATTTTATATTATATTGTAGTTTTTTTTAATTAAATTGCAGTAACTGAAAAGAATATCATTTTTATTCCTTAGTTTATCTCAAATCTTCTTTATAAATATTTTATTTTTATTTAGTCCTTTAATCATATATGTGATTTTAATTTTATTTAATGTTAATTGAATATCGTGTATAAAAAATGTTAATTGAATCTCTTTTGTCCTACTATGTATTTTATTATGTGATTTAATTTTAATTTAATTTCTTAACAAAGCTATAGTCGCCTTGCTAGCTTAATTTTCTCCAATTGACACAAATCTTGAATGTCTGTCGTAATAATCCATTTAGTCTCGTCACTGTCCAAACGTCATATTTTATTTTTTTTATGACTTTTTCTTCATTTAAAAAGTATACTTTCATCTTTAAACTAAAAAAAAAAAAAAAAAAAAGACTCATTATTTGTCCGATAAAGAGACGGGACCCATGCAATTCAAAGGTCATTATTATAATCTTGATTAAATGAATTTAGTAGAAAATTTTAATTATAGTCATTTCTAAAATACAAAAAATATTTTGGTTTTTTTAGTTAGTAATGAAAATAAAATTTAATTAAGCTAATTTTACAAATCTATCATTATCAAGATATGTGATTATATAAATTTTATGTTTTTTTCTTAAAAAAATTATTACGGAGATCCAGAGTAAGAACAATGAGATAGAGTAAATTAAAAACAATCAAATGATTCTATAAAGTAAGACTAAGTATAAGACTAAGTATCATGAGATATGATGATTCAAAATGCCATTGAATTATTTGATTACGTCTTCGCTACAAACTCTATTAGTTTTGTTAATTTTCAGTTTTATTTATTTTACAGGTTCAAAAATTTGACCTTCGCCTTTTATTATTTCAAATTAATCCAAGAATCGCTGAAATTGGAAAATTTAATGTTAATTGGAATAACGTAGCGTAGTTTTTCAATCACAGTAATGCATGCATCTGTTTAAAGTATTATGGATTAGACTGTTAAGAAATCTATTGTGTGTGTGTATAAGCTAACAATATTTATTCAAAAAGATTTAAGTTAACCTAAAATATTGTTGTTAAACTTTGCGAATTATTTCTCAGTTTACCGTTTTTATGTTTTTACTTCATAAAATTAAGTCAAGGTTACTCTTAAACTCGTGATAATTGTAAGCTCTATCAAATTCACAAGTTCACACATCGAATTTACCATTTTTACGTTTCTAACTTATAAAATTCTGTTAATTCATCCTTAGACTCGTGCTAACTTTTTTCGATTAATATTTGATCATGCTCATGTATGAATTTTATAAGAAAATATTTGTTAAGTATAATAAATTATAAATGTTGATGGATTTAATTTCAATTATTTTGATTTAAAATATATTTAAATAAAAGATTTTTCATTTTTATATTTTAATTATTTAATATTTAATTATACACTATTAATACATATTTATTGAGACGATACAATTTTACGTCACTATCAGTAATTTACTTAATCTCATAAGTTTGACAACCTTAACTTATAGTATACGATTAGCTAGATAAGCTATTAATTAAAGAGTGCCAAACAACCTTTCCAGTTTTCACCGAACACCGGCCGTGTCCAAAAAATAAACTGAAATTATTAAACATAGATTAAAAGATGAAAAATGAAGATCAATATATGCTTTAATCTCAATAGTAATTAATAACCATATAAACATCTAAGAATATGATTAAAAAAATGGTGAAACTTACGTACTCCAGCTTAATTATAATATAGTAATAGCTAACATGTCTAGTTGGGGGTTATGTAATGAGGGCCAGATCGATGGATTCCAAAGGTTAATTATTCAATTAAATTAAATTAAGTAATTAAGAGAGCATAATGAACAAAGTGGAATGGTCGTTCCTTCGTCATGACTTTGCTTGCTTCACGTGTTCACTGTAAGATTATTAAACCCAGACGTGCCACAGAATCGGTTTGGGTAGTGGGTTAAATTGGAGTCAAACCTGAGCTAATTCAAGATTAGACCGGTAAAGAAGTGAACTTAAACGATAATATTTGTTGAAATAGTTTTTAAATTTGATAATTTTTTAGGATCAAATGATAATTTTTGCATCAGAAGGTAGATATCTCAAGCTTTTCATAGGGTCTTAATTTATAATTTTTTAAAAAATGTAGAATTATATATGCATTTTTAAAAGCAAAAAAATTTAAATAAATATTAAACCAATTAAACCGGTTGGATCGAACCGGTTAAGCGATCGGCTCAAGGGTTTCGTGGTTGACCCGGTCCAGTTTTAATTACATAAGTTTATTCCAATATTTTATTTTAGTCTGCCTCCTCCTCCTTTGTAAATCACCATTGACTTTGTTTTCCTCTCTACCAACCAATCCTTTTTTTCTTTTATAAATAGTCATGTTGGTTGTCTACATTTTTTTTGGGGGTCAAAATTTGTCGTCTACATTCAATAACCTCTTTAAGAGGAAAAAATAATCTCCTCCTGGTCACAATTATAGGAACACTTTTATAGTGTAAATTGCACTACAAAAGTGTTCTTATAATTAGAATCGATGTATCTCAAAAACGTGTCATACATTTTTGACACAATGTTGACAAATAATCATCTTAATAAACTTTTTAAGGACAAAGCTTAAGTCTATTTATTTGTTATTTATGTATATTAGCTCTAAGCCTCTAACTCTCTAATCAAATATTGTTTTATGAACTTTTCTTAATAATTTTAAAAAATTAAATATAAAAATAGAGAGATTCTGAAAATTTTGAATTTTTATAAGTTAAATTTGCATATTTATAAATCGAATTTAATAACTTATTTTTACAAATCAAATTTAGTTGCGTTAATTATGAGTCGAACTTGTAAAATTTGTAAAAACAATAAATTATAGAGATCTCCCATTATTTACTTTTTTTATCTGAAAAAGTTTATAGGAACTCTCCAAAGTCTTGCTAATAATTAATAAAATTAAGGTGGAAATTAAAGTATAACTTGATGTGCTACGAGTATTGCTCACATACCTAACCTTTTAGTTTAAACTATTACGGATGATAAACATGGCAACATTTTAATCTTGTTTTGTAAGAAAATTACAGGGCTCTATCAATTATTGTTTTTTGTAATTATTATTTTCTGTATTTTATTACCTTTTATTTAAATTTTAAAAGTAAAAGTAGAAGAAAAAAAATTTATCTGCACAATTAATTTTGTATTTGATTTTATATTATATTATAGTATTTTTTATTAAATTGCACTAACTGAAAAGAATATTGCTTTTATTCCTTAGTTTATCTCAAATCTTCTTTATAAATATTTTATTTTTATTTATTCCTTTAATCATATATATGATTTTAATTTCATTTCATGTTAATTGAATATCTTTTATCCTGCTATGTATTTAATTATGTGATTTAATTTTAATTTAATTTCTTAACAAAGCTATAGTCGCCTTGGTAGCTTAATTTTGACGATCTCCAATTGACACGAATCTTGAATGTCTGTCGTAATAATCCATTTAGACTCGTCACTGTCCAAACGTCATTTTTTTTTTTAATGACTTTTTCTTTATTTAAAAAAAGTATACTTTCATTTTTAAACTAAAAAAGACTCAATCATTTGTCCCATAACTAGACACGGGACGCATGCAATTCAAAGGTGATTATTATAATCTTAATTAAATGAATTGATGTAGAAGAAAATTTTGGTTATAGTCATTTCTAAAATGCGAAAAATATTTTTGGTTTTTTCAGTTAGTAATGAAAATACAATTTAATTAAGCTAACTTTACAAATCTATCAAGATTGATTATATAAATTTTATGTTTTTTTTTTAAAAAAATTATTAGGGCCATCCAGAGTAAGCACTATGAGATAGAGTAAATTAAAGACAATTCTAATTGAATCCAACGATCCTCCAATATAAGGTTGTTTAAAAACCCGAGGTCTAGTTAGTTCGCCCGCCCGGTCCTGGTCTAGGATAAAAAAATTGGTCTAACACAATTTGACCGGGACCAAACTTCTCGGGTTGGATTGGACTTCGGTCCGGGGCTTAGACCCCCTAGACTAGTCCTGTCGACCCGATGTCCTTTTTTGTGTGGTAAATTACCACTACATTGAGCCGCTTACTAGAGTCCGAACATTCTAATGTGCCTTTTAATTTATAGGAATCACTTTTCATTTTGTCACTTTTTACTATTTTGGAAAGTCAGGTGAAACCAGAGCTAAAATATTACATCAAAAGAAGGAAAGAAAAAAAACTGGAAAAAAATTGGGAAAAAAAAAATGAAAAAAAATTGGACCGTTTGAACGCCCCTTGCAGTCCATCCAGTCCAGCTCGAGCTCGGGTTGGTACCAGACCTCGGGCTGATTTTTCCAACCCGAGGTTATATCGGGCCAGACCTCAGGTTAACTTTGAACCTGGTTTGGTTCGGTGCTTGGATATCTCTACTCCAATATAAAATAATAGTAAGTACCATGAGATATGATAATCCAAAATGCCATTAAATTATTTGATTACGTATTCGTTACAAACTCTATTAGTTTTGTTAATTTTCAGTTTTATTTATTTTACAGGTTCAAAAATTTGACCTTCGCCTTTTTTTATTATTTCAAATTAATCCAAGAATCACTCAAAGTAGAAAATTTAATGTTAATGGGAATAACGTAGCGTAGTTTTTCAATCAAAGTAATGCATGCATCTGTTTAAAGTATTATGGATTAGATTGTTAAGAAACCTATTTTGTGTGTGTGTGAATAAGCTAACAATATTTATACAAAAATATTTAAGGTAATCTATAACATTAATATTATTGTCAAACTTATGAATTGACTCTCCGAGTTTACATTTTTACTTATAAAAAATTAAATCAGGTCACTCTTAAAATCGTGATAGTTATAAAATCAGTCAAACTCACGAAGTTTACATACCGAATTTACCGCTTTTACGTTTTTAGTTTATAAAATCGTGTTAACTCGCACTTAAACTCATGCTAACTTTTGCAATTTTATCATACTCATTGGCTTTACATATGAATTTTATAAAAAAAAATTATTTGTTAAGTATAATCAATTATGAATGTCGATGGATTTAATTTCAATTATTTAAATTTAAAATATATTTAAATAAAAGTATTTTCATTTTTATATTTTAATTATACACTATCGATACATATTTATTATATTTATTGATAAAAGTGAATTTACTTAATCTCATGTGATTGAGTTTGACAACCTTGACCTATAATACACAATCAGCAAGTTAAGCTATTAATTAAGGAGTGCCATAAACAACCTTTCCAGTTTTCACCTAACACGTTGTCCAAAAAAACAAACTGAAATTATTAAACAAAAATTAATCTCAATGATAAGCATATAAATATCTAAGGATATAATTAAAAAATGGTGAAACTTACGTAGTCCAGCTTAATTATAATATAGTAGTAGCTAACATGTCTCGGTATTATTTTAAAAATAGGTGGTTGGGTGTTATGTAATGAGGGCCAGATCGATGGATTCCAAAGCTTAATTATTCAATTAACTTAATTAAATTAAGTAATTAAGAGAGAAGAATGACCAAAGTGGGATGGTCTTTCATTTCAATATTTTATTTTAGCCTGCCTCCTCCACCTTCGTAAATCACGATTGACTTTGTTTTCCTCTCTACCAACCAATCCTTTTTTTCTTTTATGAATAGTCATGTTTGTCGTCTACATTCAATAACCTCTTTAGGAGGAAAAAAAGTATTATCTTAAAAACGTAATTATACATTTTAACTAATACAATGGTAACAAATAATCATCTTAATCAACTTTTTAAGGACAATTAGATTAAGTCTATTTATTTGTTATTTATGTATATTAGCTCTAACTAGGGATGAAAATAGGCTAGACTAAGCTAGGTTTTACTTAAATAGGTCTGGGCTTGTAATTGAGATTCAAAGCTTGAGCTTGAGTCTGAGCTTGTATGTAGGTTTTTTTAGGCTTGAAGCTTATTTAAAGACCTACTTAAAATGTAAGCCTTTAAATAACATTTAAAATTTATACCTCTAAATTCATATATAACCCTTTTATATTTATTTAAAATCCTATATTATGTTTTAAAAGCGTAACATCCATTCTTGTCTTAATACTAAGGTTTAGTAAGAAAAAAAAAATGTCTAGTGACAACAATTGTATGAGAAAATAGGAATAAGAAAAACTAATCGTCTGTTGACTAATGCGATATATTTTGCAAAATCGATTAAGCATAACAAGCAATGTAAAACTAAATTTTACCTTTTTTACTTTTCCCACATTAATTAGGACAAACTCTTCCTACTAAAATTATAATATTTCATTAGGTCAGTAAAATAAACCCATACCAATTATTATGTTTTAGCTGACGATAAATCATGGGAGGAGGAGTGAGTTGACGTTGCTATCTCGAGCAATCAAAGAGAAAAGAGGTAGGGGTGAATGATTGATACAAAAGTAAGGGTTGAGTGTAATGATAACGTCCTATGAAACTTAGAATTGAGATTAAATTGGTAAATTTATAAATAATTTATAAAATTATTTAGATAATATTATATATACTTATATAATAGTATAAATTAAGAAAATTTAAATAGGTTAGGCCTACAAACTTGTAGGTTAAGTCTTATAAAAATAGGCATGATCTGTTTATCTAAATAGGCTTGAGCTTGATCTATTTACTAAATAGGCTAAGCTAGACTTTAAGTAAGTTAGGCCGTAGGTCTATGTTACGTGTCTAACCTATTTCCATCCCTAGCTCTAACTCTCTAATCAAATCTTGTTATATGAACTTTTCTTTATAATGAAAAGTGAAATTGATAAAATTTCAAAATTTTATAATTGATAAAATTTCAAAATTTTATCAAACAAGTGTTAATTTACATTGCAAAATTTGATTAGCAAATTAGACTTAACAAATACAAGCAAATAAAAGGAAATTGTTTTTTTTAAAGAAATAACATATACATTTTTTACACAATTTTTAAGGAAAAAAACTTAATTCTACTCACTTATGTCGATTAGCTTTAATTCTCCAATAAAATATTGTTATATAATTATATGGACTTTACTTAATAGTAATAAAAATTCACGTTGATAAATTATCAAAAAAAATTCCACAAAAAAAGTTGCAACCTTGGTTGAACAAGTATTAACAATAAAAATCACACTTTACAAAATTTGATCAGAAGATCTACCTTAACTAATATAAGTAAATGCATCTAAAATCACCCCCCCCCCCCCCCCCTTCTTATCCTTAAAAATCAATTAAATAGGCATTGTATACCTAACCCACTCATTGGATTGTGAGTGTGAGGAAGGGAGGTTCCGTAGGTATGAACTCTCAACAACCAAATATTCCATGAATTAAGGGTGCTGACAAAAACATAATAAATTGAAAAGGTTGATCTACGCTTTACAACACAAAACTTATTTTATTTATTTATTTGGTACGAGGTAATATTACTTAGAATAAACTACTCTAAAGTTTAAACTCTCACAAAGCCTGCCTTTATATTGTGTTCTCCTTTATTTTAAAATGCTGTTCTAGTTTTATTTATAAAAAAATTTAATATAGTTTACCCCAAAAAAATTGCATTTTATCAAACATTGTCTTAGAATTTACCAACTTTCAATTTCACTCCTATTTAGTCTATATACTTTTGATAAAATAAATAAATTAATTAAAGGTAAAATTGTATAAGCTTACTTATATTAAAAACAAAAAATGTTATCTCTCTTTATATGCCCTATAAATCGGACTATAGGAATATATATTAAAAATATTTAAACTTGACATTATATTTTCAATATTTTAGAATTCAAAATCTAAAATGATAACATTTTTTCATCGATAAAAAACTAGTCGAATAGTTTCACATACAAATCATTACTATGACAAGAAATGTTTTTTTGGGTATCTCCTACCTTCTAAAGGATGTATATTCATTACTAAGATATTTTGTAACTTTTACTTTTTCATCATAAATGAAATTACGCTTTATTAAAAAAAAAATTGCATCGATATTATATTTTTAATTTTAAAATAAAATAAGCATACGAGGTTGTCTTTTTTTTTTTTTTTTTTAACTTGCGCAAGATGTTATGAGATGTTTTAACTTGATGTTATGAGTTGTTGGATTCCGAATTCAAGGGAAAACATGGAAATGCACTGATAATTGAAGTAGATGGTATTTTTGTCACTTCATGAATTCCTTTTATCCCTTTTTTTTTCCTCACAATCAAGGTTATTAAACCCAGATTGATCACCTCAATCGATCGGGGTACTAAGTTAAGGGTCGAGGGTCGATCGAAGCTAACCCGGTGCAAATGTGAAGATTTCGGGGTTATTATTATGAAATTGTAAAAAAACTAAAAAAAAATTTAAAAAAAATTGAACTAGGTTAATGGCCAAACCAACTAGTTAGCCAATTTCCGGGCTGAACCACCTTGTCTGGTGGGAGTTTAGTAACCTAACTTGCAATAGGCAATTGATTAATTCCTTAATTTTCCAGGACAATAGTTAATCCGCCACATGGGGAACCAACATTAACAACTCCCTCTTTAGGTAATCCATATGAATGATCTATTAAATTTCAACAACTAGGTCTTTTTTGAGCCTTTAATTACTGGGATGGAACTTTCCATTTGTTCTTGACATTATATTAAATATTTATGATAATGCTGTTCATCGTCATGCATGACTTTTTGACAGTTACACAAGTTGTTGATTTGTTTTTTTAGGTGACGTTACTTCTTCCTTCTCAAAAATAAAAGTTAGATCATTAATTTTCAAAGATAAAAGAAATTAGTCGTGTCAATTATTTATAAAACTTATGTGTTACTTTCTCTAAGATATTCCCTTCAGTCACTTGCACCGTACAATGAAAACCACCCATATGAAAATTGTTTTATAATATGTATAATAAATAATGATACTTTAAGGAAAAATTATAAATGCAGTCAAACAAAATTATAATTTTAAAAGATAAAGTGAATTTAAGTCTTATATATGGGACAAAATTTAAAATATGGTTACTTTGTGTGTTTGGGATAGCGGTGAGAAAAATGACTTTTTGTAATTTGACTTATACAATCTATCTTAGTTACAATCATAATGTTTGGATTGACGATAGTATAAGTAGTTTTTCTGAAATTGAAACTTGTTTAGAATGACGGTAGCATAAATGGATTTTGAGATAATTATAAGAGAAAAAAATTATATGAAGAACATATATTATATGCAGAAAAGTAAGTTTATATAAAAAATGACTTAAAATAACATGGAACTTATTAAATAATATGTATTTTATTAAATGAAAAATATATATTATATGTACATTAATTTTAAGAAAAATATTAAAATGATATAACTCTTAAGATAAATACTAAAATTTAAATAATTTGAACTTATTAAATAATACGTATTTTATTAAATGAAAAATATATATTATATGTACATTAATTTTAAGAAAAATATTAAAATGATATAACTCTTAAGATAAATACTAAAATTTAAATAATAAAAAGTAATTTATTAATTATTCATAAATTAAATGAATAAAAGTGATGGTGCTGGGGTAAATAGTAACAATGTCCAAGTGTGGGGGAAAAAAACAACCAGAGGGAGCGGGGCACGATGGAAAAGAGATAAGAGGGGAAAAAGAGAGAGAAAATAAAGAGTGGGTGACATAATGGTAATTTTCCCTTTTTCCAACAAGCCGTCTTTTGTTTTTTCATAGCTCCAAATTTTGACATCATATAAGTCCAATAGACTCAAAGCTGTACCAAATATGATTAAAAAAATTTCAAAAGCCCCAATCTTGTTTTGACCCCTTAAATCTTGCTTTTAGAACTTTCATAAGCTATCCCAAACATACCCACAAGACACAATTAAAAATATGGTGACAGAATGCTCAGTCCGCAATTGCGTAAAAAAATAATATTGGCATCCTGTTTCTAAAAAACTAGGTTGGATTTAGTCTAAAACTTAAGATTCATTCATTTTGTTTCAAACTAATTTACTTAACTTATAATCTGATATTATTTAGTGATATTTTACCAAGATCATATCACATTTATCTAAATTAATCAATTTTTTTAATCTATCCAAATTAGTAAAGTAATTTTTATATTAGTAATGAAACAATAAGAGAAAGAACCAAAAGATACAAACAAATAAATGTCCCTTATTTGGATTTTTGAAAATGCCAGGAACAAACATATAGAGATGTACATACATGTTTCAATTGACATTGGAACAATATATTTATCGCAAAAGTTGAAATAAACTCATCTCATAAATTTACTTTTTATACTATAAATCACACTACAAAAACAACTTCTACCACAAATCTAAATATGCATCAAGTCTCATTGGGATTTTGAAATGGTTATGCCATTTGTGATATTCATTGGTTGCATCAATGGAATGATGCCAACAACGAGTATATCTTAATAGTCAATGCACAAGAACTAGGTTTGGTCTTGGGAGAAGCACTCAATCACAAAACAAAATATAACATAACGCAATTTGGCTTATTCAACACTTTAAAATATAACCACCATGTGATGCCTTACTTTTAGAAGGCAGCCAACTATATATACACTTAAACTAACGAATGCGTGGTCAATACACATTACTCCATTAGGGGATGTCTATATATATTATAGAGTGCAGGCGATGAGAATTTGAAGTAATTTTGTATTCTTATCATCTTAGGCCTGCATTTTCACCATCTTTATAATCCACCTCATCCTAAATGTAAGAGTTGCATAATTAATATGTAGAGATAAAATAAATTTGTTAAATTAATTAAATTAGTTATTTATTAAAAAAAAGTCATGGGTTGATTTTCTTAAAAGGGATAGGATATTGATCACTACTATTTTTTTCACTACCAATGTCACTTCACTTTTCCACCGTTAGATCAAAATCTCATATACCTTTATCATTTCTCTCTCCTATTGCTCGAAACCTTCGAGAGATTGTCTTATCTAATGGTGAAAAAGTGGTAGTGAAAAATCCATTTTTTAATCACTGCATTAGAAACTACTTTCCTGATAGAGAACCCCTGATGTGTGCAATCAACAAGGAGATTTTAATTAGGGGGACAGTATAAATTTAGGAAACAAAATTGATTGAGATTCTATATTTAGGATCAAAACAAATCCTTTTGCTAGCTCTAACATTTAGGGCTAGAAAGAGTAGTATATAGGGAGAATTACTGTGAGATCTCAATAAAACTTGGGGAGAATTTTATTTTATTATTTGAAGAAAATTAATGCCTTAGAGGCTTACACGTTATCATTAAGAATCATTTTAATCATAAAGTTTTTAATTTGTCATGAAAAATTTTATATTAAAATGATGACTTTTGTAAAAAAATTTGTTTGTCAAATTTTAACTGAATCAAATGTTTAGACACAAAATTAATTAACTCACTCACTCAAAATTGTGGTGCCTTTGGTTATTCAACAGTAATCTTGAGACTGTTAATTTTGAGACAGAAGCGACTACTACAGATTTTCTCGGGATATAAAATCAGTCTCATATGGCGCCTCAGAAATAAACAGGTTCATCCGGGGGAATGGTATCTCCAATGTGAATTATATTATGGTAACTTCTGAAACCCTAAACCATAGTTTTAGAATTTTTTTTTATAAGTCGAGAAAAACTCCTTTTACATATTTATTTTATAAATTGTAAAAAATATTCTCTAAAAACTAATCCAAATACACATACACATATAGTAAGGCGTGGGAAGACATGCTATGATCGTAACGTAGAAATGTCACGTTTTGAAACAAGTCTGGTTTTCAATTGATCATCTTTTTATAGCTTGAAAGGGCATGGAATGGTGCAAACTTTAAATCTGGAAAGCCTGCCACTTTTCATTTACCCAAAACAGAACTAAGAAGTTTGTAAAATATACTACTGGCCCTATTTATAAGTTCTTTTGATCAAAAAAATTTGGTCCTATTTATAAGTCCTCTTTGACCAAATAAATGAGATTGTGACAATTTTGTCCATATTAATTGTACCAATAAAAATAGAGAGAGAAGAAAGAGTTGAAGGTACCCAATCATAAATGAGGGTAAAATTGAAAATTCACCTTATAATCATTGAGCTAACTACCTCTCCTTGGTATGTGTGATTTGGTCAAAAGGGGACTTATAAATAGGACTGTAACCCCAATAGCTTGTAAATGAGGGCTAAGATGGATTTAGTATGACAGAAAGCATAGAATGTATATAACTTGGCAATAACCATAAAACCACTGTTTCATTTTCTTCCATATTTTCTAATCTTCAAGGCATTCCGTCCTCTCCAATTCTTCAATGGAAGTGTATTTATAGGTAGAGGTAACAACCCTTTACGTTTTAAGCCTAAAAAAGGAACCCTAGACCAAATTTAAAAAATTGGGAAAAAAAAATTAGTTTTAATTTAAGACATATTTAATGAGTTAACTACTCTTTCTTGAGATGAATTATTTGAAGTGACCTATACCCATTCTCACATATTAAGGAATGCATTAAATTAATACAGTTTTTCAAAAGGTTCAATTTAAAGAAAAATCAAAAGTAAGAAAATAGGAAAATTGCTTAATTTTAATGTGATTTTTCGAAGAAAAGCCTATTTGCCCTAAATGCTAAACAAAACATCATCTTTGGCTCTAACTAACTTGTAAAGGTTCAAAAGTCCAACTACGTATCTATTTGAATTAGCAGTGGAAACTATTTTTCCAATGTAATTTATAATATACGAGGTAAATTTGTGAGATGAGTTTTGCCTCGATTTATTTTAAAATATTTTTCAACACTTAACCCAAACAGACCCACAGTATTCCAAACAATCACTTACAATCTCACCGGTTTTTGGTTTTCATGAATCTATTAGTTCTTTTTTTTGTTTTTTTTGGGGGGGGGGGGGATACATATCGGTTCACTTTTCAACCCTCTCATTCTGAAAGAATCGTGGCTTGGATTCCCTCACACAGTTAATCTCGTCAGCAAGATGTCAGGCTATGAAAGCCCACTGGGCTGAATGTCCCTGAAAACCCACTCATGTAATTACAGAGTTGGCTGTGTGTGTTATGTAATATACAATAATTCAGTTATATAATTCCCATATATAATTACAAAAATCCTATCAAAAAAATAATTACAAAAATGTCATCGCCTCTACTTTTTTTCTTTCCTTTTTTTTTATTTTAAAAAAATAGTTTTACAAGTTATCTCATGAAATGTTATCACCTCTATTTTTTACTTTCTCTTTTGAAAAAAGAACGTCTTTTGAGGAAGTAAAATCCATATTCTGTAGTAGTGAAATGAGAATGAAAACAATCAAGGTATGCGTCTGAAGCATGAAAACAAAAATATGACTCTTCAAGTTCTAAAACCCTAGCTAATCAATGTAAAACGTAATTGACCAAACCAAGCTCATAGATCTTGTCGCAAGCCGTAAATAGCTTTGATTAACTTACAGACATGATTTGGCTGCCTTTGATCGATGAAGCCTTCTATTTCCTCTCACAAAAACCTGTTAAGAAATGTATTGTTGATGTCGAGTTGTCAAATTTCTCATTTGTAAGTCATCGCAATTGATATAATAACTCGAATCATGGTTGATTTTACAACTTGGCTAAAAGTCTCACTGAAATCCACACCAAGAATTTGTTGAAAACCTTTCACAACCAATCTCACCTTGTGCTTTAAAATCAACCCATTAGCTCGAAACTTGGTCTTAAATACCCAGTTGTTGTCAATGAGTTTTTGATCGTTGTATGGCACTAACAACCAAGTTCGATTCCACAATAAAGCATTAAACGCTTCATTCATCGCATTGAGACATGCTGGAGAAGACAAGGCTTCTCGAACAAATGAGGGTTCTAGGAGTTCTGAGCTGGCCTTCATTGTGAGAGAGTCTTCTACATTGAAAGATCCAACATATAAGTACTTGGGCCTAACTATTCCATCTTTGGCCCCTTGTAACCATAGAGTGTTGGTTGTTAGACCCAGTAGAAATTGGGCAAGGCATCGAAGCAAAACCATTGTTCTCAGTGGACCCATCATTCTCAATCTGCGAAAAAATTTGTGATTGAAAATATTAGAGAAACTTGTCTTGCAGAAGAACGATCATCACTACTCTCGTCATTAGCCTCATTTATCGTCCTGACTCCTTCACTGACTTGAATTATAAGAGGAACTGAGTTTGCTTGAGCTTCAGTCAAGACAACTTGCTTCATAAAATCTATTCTAAAAGGAAAAACACTCAGATAAAAAACATGTCTTGAGATGAAAATTTTACCTGACGCACTCAAACATCGATAACCTTTATGTTGAGACGCTGCACAATATAAACACATCTTTGACTGTGGAACTGAAATTTATGGACATTATATGGCTTGAGGCATGGATAACAAACATAGCCGAATGGTTGAAGAGTATTGTGCTTTGGTTCTGTTTTCATCAACTTGAACATGGGTGTGTCATTTTGCAACACAGGCGTTGGTTATCGAAGACACTGGCCATTGTATGTAATCCATTAGAGAAACTATTAAAGTCAAGGGAATAAATAATTAATTGGGTTACAGAAAACTAGTCAATCAAATTATAGACATTCTATAAAGGGGTAATGCATATTCTTGTTATAAGTGTCATTATTCTTGGAGATCACGTTCGGGCTTTTAGTGGAGTAGCACCGAACTAGATAATCTTGTGTAGATTATCATGAGCCTTGATGAATGACAAATGGTCTAGGCTAGCTCGAGACAAGGGATGGGGTATATTATCAGATGATGATGGCTTATGGGCTACATGGTCTTGGGTTTACGAACTCGAGTTTGTATCTTAAAGAGCAAGTGGGAGATTGTTGGGTTAATGTGCTCTCTAGTCACTTAAGCCCAATAAGGCTTATTGAGACTACAACCCAAGAACTCTATGGCCTATGTGGTTTAGAGTTAGGTCTTGGGTGTAGTAGCATATAAACCTACTTTCACCTCTTGTGACGGTAAGATAGACGCATAAGGAGGCTTTCATCAGAAACAAACCCTAGAGGCAGACGTTCATCATCTGAACGGTTACCCACACAACCATCCTATTCCCCTCGAGAGATAGTCTGGAAGATCGATCATAAAGCAGACGAGGACTGTTCGTAGAGAGGCTTTTGCCCACACAACCATCCTATTCCCCTCAAGAGATAGTCTGGAAGATCGATCATAAAGCGGACGAGGACCGCTTGTAGAGAGGCTTTCGGATCGCCGCATCTTTCCGGGTAATCAAAACGATGAAAGTTTTAACTTTTCCTATATCACGTGGTACGATACGCTTCGCGTTTCGATTAGTTTCCTACAATTGGCATCAGAGCCAATAGCGATGAGGAAAAGAACCGAGTTTTGATATTAATTTATATTTCATGTGATTCTTTTTGAAAATTATTTTTGAAAATATGGCATCTTTTTCTATATTTGTTATTTATTTCATGGTAGTTATTCGTTTATAATTCATATTTGATATTAGTTTTAATTTTAATCGGTTAATCGCTTTAATCCATGGTTAGATTCTCTCGTGTTTTTCTTGATTTGTAACAAGGAGGCTAATCCCATATGATTAGGTTTCCTCCTTGCTTTTTTTTTTTTTTGGAATTTCTATGTATTTTTTTCGAATTTACGTAAAAGTTGGAGATCAAGAAACTGCAAAGAAGATGACTTCGGTTGATGGCGTGACGAAGTGGTGGCTAGGGTTCCTCTTTTGTGTCCTAGGGTTTCTAGCCAAGGATTGAGGGTGGCTAGGGTTCCTCTTTTGTGTCCTAGGGTTTCTAGCCAAGGATTGAGTGTTTTTGGGCTTTTGGGCCCATAGATATCCTAAAGGGGCTTGAGACGAGATGTTATAGGCTCGACGAAGAGAAATTCCAAAGTTGTAAATTTTATTTTTAAAATTTTATAGGAAAGCCATGGATTAAAGTTATTTGTTTAATTATTTAATGCTTTTATTGAATTGTATGAATTATATTTACAATTAACATGATGTTTGTAATAACATGCCATATAGAATAGGAAGATGTCATATTGTTGCATAATCACATGTCATAATAGCATAATAACTATTATGTTTTTAATCAACTAGTATGATAGTTATTATGCGAGATTATTTAGATTGTCCACTACATTAATTATCATTAATTATGATTTTGAAATCTAGAATAATAATTGGATTAATTAATTGTGGAATTAAAATCTCTACATTAATTATCATTTATTATGATTTTGAAATCTAGAATAATAATTGGATTAATTAATTGTGAAATTAAAATCTAGACAATTAATTATCATTTATTATGATTTTGAAATCTAGAATAATAATTAGATTAATTAATTGTGGAATTAAAATTTCTACATTAATTATCATTTATTATGATTTTGAAATCTAGAATAATAATTGGATTAATTAATTGTGGAATTAAAATCTCTACATTAATTATCGTTTATTATGATTTTGAAATCTAGAATAATAATTGGATTAATTAATTGTAAATTAAAATCTAGACAATTAATTATCATTTACTATGATTTTGAAATCTAGAATAATAATTGGATTAATTAATTGTGGAATTAGAATCTCTACATTAATTATCATTTATTATGATTTTGAAATCTAGAATAATAATTGGATTAATTAATTGTGGAATTAAAATCTAGACATTAATTATCAATTATTATGATTTTGTAATTAGTGTGTTTTTTTTTTTCTTATTTTCAAAAAAATGTTTTCATTCAATCTTTAACTACAATCTTGAGTCCAAAAACCTATGGATGGCACAAACTACAAACAATGGAGAACTAATTTGGATATTGTTCTTCAATATGAAAAGTTCAACTTTGTTCCACAATTATTATTCTAGATTTTATTTAAAATCATAATAAATGATAATAATAATTGTGGAACAAAGTTGAGCTTTTCATATTGAAGAACAATATCCAAATTAGTTCTCCATTGTTTGTAGTTTGTGCCATCCATAGGTTTTTGGCTCAAGATTGTAGCTAAAGGATTGAATGAAGACATTTTTCTGAAAATAAGGAAAAAAAAAAAGCACACTAATTACAAAATCATAATAATTGATAATTAATGTCTAGATTTTAATTCCACAATTAATTAATCCAATTATTATTCTAGATTTCAAATCATAGTAAATGATAATTAATGTAGAGATTCTAATTCCACAATTAATTAATCCAATTATTATTCTAGATTTCAAAATCATAATAAATGATAATTAATGTAGATTTTAATTCCACAATTAATTAATCCATTATTATTCTAGATTTCAAAATCATAATAAAGGATAATTAATTGTCTAGATTTTAATTCCACAATTAATTAATCCAATTATTATTCTAGATTTCAAATCATAATAAATGATAATTAATGTAGAGATTTTAATTTTCCACAATTAATTAATCCATTATTATTCTAGATTTCAAAATCATAATAAATGATAATTAATTGTCTAGATTTTAATTTCACAATTAATTAATCCAATTATTATTCTAGATTTCAAAATCATAATAAATGATAATTAATGTAGAGATTCTAATTCCACAATTAATTAATCCAATTATTATTCTAGATTTCAAAATCATAATAAATGATAATTAATGTAGTGGACAATCTAAATAATCTCACATAATAACTATCATACTAGTTGATTGAAAACATAATAGTTATTATGCTATTATGACATGTGATTATGCAACAATATGGCATGTTATTACAAACATCATGTTAATCGTAAATATAATTCATACAATTCAATAAAAGCATTAAATAATTAAACAAATAACTTTAATCCATGGCTTTCCTATAAAATTTTAAAAATAAAATTTACAACTTTGGAATTTCTCTTTCGTCTTTACATAGATTTGTCTCAAGCTCTTTTAGGGTATCTATGGGCCCAAAAGCCTAAAAACCCAATCCTTGGCTAGAAACCTTAGGACACAAAAGAGGAACCCTAGCCACCACTTCTCACGCCATCACCAAGTCATCTTCTTCGCAGCTTTCTTGATCTCCAACTTTTGGCGTAAATTCGAAAAAATACATAGAAATTCCAAATAAAAAATAAAAAACAGCAAGGAGGAAACCTAATCATATGGGATTAGCCTCCTTGTTACAAATCAAGAAAAACATGAGAGAATCTAACCATGGATTAAAGCGATTAACCGATTAAAATTAAAACTAATATCAAATATGAATTATAAACGAATAACTACCATGAAATAAATAACAAATATAGAAAAAGATGTCATATTTTCAAAAATAATTTTCGAAAAGAATCACATGAAATATAAATTAATATCAAACTTCGGTTCTTTTCCTCATCGCTATTAGCTCGATGCTAATTGTAGGAAACTAATCGTAAACGCGAAGCGTATCGTACCACGCGATATAGGAAAAGTTAAAACCTTCATCGTTTTGATTACCCGGAAAGATGCAACGATTTGAAGCAAATGATCGAAAGCCTCTCTACGAACAAATTCCTCGTCCGCTTTATGATCGATCTTCCGACTATCTCTCGAGGGGAATAGGATAGTTGTGTGGGCAACCGTTCAGATGATGAACGTCTGCCTCTAGGGTTTGTTTATGATGAAAGCCTCCTTATTCGTCTATCTTACCGTCACAAGAGGTGAAAGTAGGTTTATATGCTACTACACCCAAGACCTAACCCTAAACCACATGGGCCATAAAGTTCTTGGGCTGTAGTCTCAATTAAGTCTTATTGGGCTTAAGTGACTAAAGAGCACATTAACCCAGCAGCACTCAAACATCGATAACCTTTCTGTTGAGACGCTGCACAATATAAACACATCTTTGACTGTGGAACTAAAATTTATGGACATTATATGGCTTGAGGCATGGATAACAAACATAGCCGAATGGTTGAAGAGTATCGTGCTTTGGTTCTGTTTTCATCAAGTTGAACATGCGTGTGTCATTTTGCAACACAGGCGTTGGTAATAGAATAATTAGGAACACTGCTTGCTGAAAAACATCAGCCCAAAACTTTAATGGCATACCAACATATGAGCTAATAGTGTTAAACCCATTTCTACAATGTGTTGATGTTTCCTCTCTGGTCGACCATTCTGAGCCGAAGTATATGGGCATGTAAATCAAACATTGATTCCAGCTTCATGTGCTATAGCTATAAAAGGTTTATATTCACTGTCATTATATCACAATGACTAACTTTAATTTTCAAATCAAATTGATTTTCCACAAATGCTTTGAAATGTTTGAATGCATGAACTGCTTCTCCTTTATGTTTTAAGGGATATAACCATATATAATGACTATAATCATTGACAAAATGAATATAGAATCTATGACCATTATGAGATTGTATAGGAACAGGACCCCATAAGTCTGTGTGAATTAATTCAAGTAGAAAAGAAGACTCTGACACAGAAGATCGAAATGACAACAATTGTTATTTCCCTAATTGGCAAGCTTCACATACATAATTATCACTGATAGAAACATTTGAAGCTCTCTTGTTACTTTTATTTAGAACATTTTTTAGAACTTTGGTGCTCGAATGTCCCAACATATGATGCCATTTTAGAAACTCAATTGAAAATCATCATGTACCGTCATCAACACCTTTGATTGAACACCAAACTTTCTTTCCTTCATTGGATACATTCCTTCCTTTGGAACCCCCTATAGTAGTAGTTTGTCGGTCACCGAGTCCTCCACATCACAACTCTGATTAGTGAAATTTACATGAACAGGATCATCGCGTATTAGCTTATTAACACTTATCAGGCTTTTAGTAGCAGAAGAAACATAGAGAACACCTCTAAGAAATAGCTTAAAAGAATGAGTGCAAGGTATAACAGTTGAACCAGTGCCTAGAATTGGTCTTTGTTCACTAGTACAAGTAGTAAGATGCGACTTACCAACTGGAACAATTTCCTCCAAGTGCTTAGGTTTGGGAGTTACATGATAATTAGCGCCACTATCCATGTACCATAGAGGATCTATAATTGAATAGGGATTAGCATAGTAAGTCTGAGAGGAAATAGAGTAGTTAGTATTATAACCAGCATCTTCACGATAATTGCATGTAGCTATAGTATGGCTAGAACGTTGGCAATGAATGCATAATGGTCAACCAACATACTGACCACCATGAAAACGTCTTCCTTTATTTTTGAAATTCTGAGAATTGTTTATCTAGCCTCGGTTGTTTCCTGAGTCATGATAAACGTTGTTGGAGACATCACTTCGTTGAGCAGCATTCATTAAAGGCTGTATACTCAGATTTGAAAAATGATTCAGCTCACTAAGTCATGATTCGAAAGAAAGCATAGCCACATGTGCCTCAATCCAAGTCAGATCAAGTTTATCAACAAGCTTAACCACAATTACATTGTACTCTACATCTTAACCATTGAGAGTATGGAGAATGAGATCATCCATTGCTACAAGAAAACTAGCAAGAGAAATTTCATCAACGAGATTCTTCATTTTGTACAGATATTCTTCCATCTTCGGTGTATTTTTCCTGGTGTTGTGTAATTTGTTTTTCACAACCATCACTCGTGCCTTTGTCGTCGCACAAGTGAGATCTCTAGCACCATTACACACTGCTTTAGCAATCTGATAGTGAAGAAGTTGAGCACCAACGTCCTATGTCATTGTCTTCCTTAACCATCCTACTAACATTTGATCAAATGAAAACAGGTCAGAATATGTCGTATTTGCTTTGTTTCCTGCATCATCATAAATGAACTTTGGTGGAGCACTCATTGTGACATTGATATGACCTTCAAGCCGATTCCCTTCAATTAGAGGAAGAAAGATAGACTCCAAAACTAGAAAATTAGCACGATCCAACTTGATCGTTGTGGTTTGGCACGAAGAACTAAAAAGAGAATAGGGTTTGGTATTTGAGGAAGAGCCAGAATTAACAAAGGAGGATGAGGTAGACATTGTTGCTCTGATACCAAGTTAGAAAACTAGAGAACAATTGAGTATAAGACTGAAGCAAACTATTGGTGCTCAGACATAGCCATGTATTTATGTTGAACGATACAACATTCTGGAAGATTATTCTAGCTATAGAAATTTAACAGAACCTATGCATACGAGACACATGAACACTAAAAATATTCTACAAAATCTTACAGTTATAACCACTAGATACAGAATAACTATTATATTCTAACAATTGGAAATCAGAATCTTCTGGAAAACAGAGCTTGAAACAGAGGTGGCATGATGGTCATCTTGAGAGTTTAAAATATTTATTTTTTGGGTTATTTTGGTTAAAAGTGTCATAAAGTTCAAAATTTGTCTTGATAATTTCAGTGTTGATTTTATCTAGTAACTACTAGATCTCTAATAAACCCTGCTCGGCGCAATTGCATTTCTCTTTTTATCATTATAGAAACTGAAGCTATTTCTTCTGTTGAAAAAAGATTCATTATAAACTTCCTTCAGATTAGGAGCCCCAGGCCCTAACACAGCGCACCCTCTTACACAATCATTGGATAACAAAAATGTTAACAAAATCCCATGTGTTTTTTTACATATAATCTTGAGTTTCTTTGAATAGTCCTTTTTTTCCCATATCTAATTTGAGTGCTCGTTTATAATCTGGACTCAAGTATAGGGCAACTAAGAGAAGAAACAAGCCTAGAATACTAAAGCAACAAGAGGTACTTCAATGACAACAATTTCAAAATCACACAACAAATATATATAACTAGCTTCAATTCTTCATATCAACTAACAATTATTTCTAGCCATTGCAGCAGTCAACTCTCCTTGATTATATATAAAGATTTGTGGGGATGCTGAAGGAGAAGCAAGATATGAAGTACCCCCATGGTAAGGCAACAACACAATGAATAAATATCAAGTTTGCATTGATCATAGTATTTACATTTATGCAAATCAAACTTCAATTCAACCACAATTTAATTATATTATTCTGTATTTATAATTACAAAGCCAATAATATATGTATGAAATAAAATTTCCATTTTAACATTATAACTTAAAACTCAAATTCCTTCGGTACAAATAATCTTTTATATGTAAATTAATAAAAATAGTCACGTGTTTTGCACAAAAAACTAATTATTATTATTTTTTAAGAAAAAAGAACAACTTTAATATTTTTTTTTTTAAAAAATTAGGTAATAAGCAGAGTGCTGTATCTTGTTTAATGTCCAGCAATTTTTTATATTTTTCATTCTCAAATGAGTTTCTTAACCAATCATCCAAACAATTTTTTTTTTCTATAAAACTGTTTCTTAAAAAAATTAAAAATAGAATCAAACAAGACCTTTATATCTCATTTATCACTGTAGTTGCTTTTTTATTTTTTGTTTTTTTGTCTCGATAAATGATGATAAGAACACTAAATGGGGAGGTTAATTAGTCTCTCATGCAAATTACTTGGTTTAACATTCATTATTTGGATTTAACATTCATTATTTGGATTAAAGTACAATTTTGTTCTAAAAGTAACCAATCAGAAGCGTTGGGTCCGAAAAAATTTTAAGGAGCAATTTTGCCCATTAACATTAAAAATGTTCAATGGTCATTTCAGCAAATGTGCTCTTTTTTTGACACCTGTGCAAAATTTCTCCCCAAAAAAACTTTCTAATATCATGGAAGGAATTAGTCACTCACAATATAGTAAATCAAAATTTGAATTACCTCAAACAAGATTGCTTTCAATTAAAAAAAAAAAAAAAAACGTAAGCCTATTAAAAACAAGGAACACAACCTCTTCATTTGCAATGTAATTTTTAGAAACTTTTTAGATCTTTTTTATTTTTGGTTTTTGATCTATATGGCCAACTAGTGAAATGAGACAACTTCATGTTGGTTTACGATCAAGTCCATTTAAGCACCATTAGAAGTAGAGCAAGCCGAATCCATGCACAATGGCACAATCAACAAGAGATCCCAACAAAATCTCAATACTATTCATCAGTCATGGACTAGTGGATTGCTAAAATTCAAGCCTAAACAACAACGACATATAGACAAAGAACAGCACAATAAGCAAAGTTTTTAGTAAGGTCATAGTTTTGGCATCAAGACACAGATCCAAGGTGATATAAGATCATATAGAAGTGATGTTTTCAAATGTCTATGTTCTTAGTTTCCTTTTTCACTCCACAAGCCTCGTTTTGGTAGATCAGAAAGCAAATCAATCACCACCCACTTGCCTCTTCCAGGAGTCTTCCACAATCAGTTCATCAACTCCCCAATCTTCATAGCTAACAATTTCACGACAACACCATAAAAACATGAGATTGGCACAAAAAAGGACAGATTTATGCCACTCCAGAAAACGCCCTTGCTTCCATATCACATAGCACCTACCTTCCATCGGGCAAGTATCGGCGGATGGTAAATGGAATCTTTCGCTCTCGAAGCTCCTTCATGGCAATCTAAACAATTTGGAGAAAATACCAGACATGGATCTTTAGAAAATTTTGAAATTGAAAATAAGCTATTGCGCAAAAAAACAGAAAAATAGAAGAATTACAGGAACATTAACAAACAAACCATCTACCCCAAATAAAATGTACTCCCTCAGGTCATAAATATATATAAGAGCTAGTTATGGGTTTATTTTGGTCCTGAATATAAGATTGCAATCTACTTCATATCCCAAATTCATAACTTTTTCCCCAAACTATCCCTATTGAATACACATAGTAAGAGGGTTTTCATCAACGGATAGTTCCAATGCAAATGATGATTAAAGAGCAATGTTGTAAAAACGACGTCCAGAAACGTAGAAATGTCTGTTTCTACGTTTTTTGGCCTGAAAACGTGTCGAAAAAGATGCCGGAACGGGTTGCGATGAAACCGCTGAAACGCCGTTTCAACTCGATAAACTTGACGAGTTTACCGATTTGACTCAGTTACTATTTTTTTTTTTTTTTAGAAAAAAAAAACGAAGCCCCAAATTAAAACGCAAACGCTGAACCCTATTTGTTGTGTCGGAGATTTCGTTCTTCACTTCTTCGCATCGACGCATTGTTCCTTCTTTTTTCTTCGCATCAACAATTCGACGCATCGGCTACTGCTTCTTCTTCATCGACCGTCGCTGCTCGCTAGTTGCTTCTTCATCGGCAATGGTGGTGCAGAACGGTGGTGGCGTGGAGTACGATGAGGGAAGAAAGGAACGTCTCTGGCGACGATGATAATGAAGGTGATAATTGCGGCACTGTGATATACTCTCCTTCATTCTCTAATGTCGGGTCTGCTATACTGAATGGAGAAAGGTCAGCTGCCCTATTTGGTCAAAACGCAGTGTTTCATGCAGGGACCTAACTGAAACTTTTAGAAAGTTTCATAGAGGGACTAAATTGAAAATTTTATGATCACTCATTAATCCAAATTAATCATTTTAATATGTATTATGATGACTGAGTTTGAACTTAATTATTTCCTTGAGTATTTGGACTTAAATTTGTGATGACTTTAATGTATTGGTGTGTTTTGGTTTTATATATGTTGGATTTTTTTTTTTTTTTTTTTTTTTTTTTTTTTTTTTTGTAGTACGTAATAAACTCATACGTTTCGTTTACATTTTACGTTTTTGCTCACCCTTACCGTTTCTACGTAGACTCTACATCTTAACAACTCTGTTAAAGAGGGTATTTTAGGAAACTCAACACACATTTTAAACAAATAGCTAACTTATTTCCTTAATCTAAAAAAATTAGTTATCTAGCTCCTATATTAGGGCCAGAGGTAGTCTGTTGAAACTGAAGAAATATCATCATTGAATTCCAGAGTCAATCCTTACAACTGAAGTGTGTACCAGACAAGGTTCACATGAATTTTTACCATTGAAAACTGACATAGAACCATACAAAGCATTTTGTTCAGTCAAAATAAATAAGTAGGAATCAAACAACAATTTAGCTTTGATGGTAGCAAACTCTTAAACTTCAGAGGCAATCCATATCACTGAGGACTGAGGAGCATACTAGACCAAGTTCTCATAATTTTTTAAAATTCAAACACTGGTATGGTACATTTCATAGTGCCAAGAATGGAATGCAAAGTACATTATTTTATCACACTAAAGAAACTTTAACTTCCATGTAGAAAATACCATCATATAATTGAAATTTGAAATGGCGAGTAACAAGTTATCAAAGTGCATAGAAAATTATTTCAGATTTTGAACTTGGACCATTAGAAAGCGGAAGACCTGAACCAATTCTAGTGAACAGTAGTCAGAAAACTTTTAACAATCAGAATAGTAGCAGGCTAGCAGCAGATATTACTGTTAACCAAGACAGAATGTGAATAAGCCTTGTGAATGAGGAAAACTGATCTTCCCACATTTTTCATAATATTAAACAAAAATGTAAAGGAACATCAAGAGACAGTCTCATGCTTTGAATGTATGTTCATTCAATTTATTTCAAATTACAAAACAAGTAGAACAAATATATGAACAATAACAACATTCCCCACATCAGAAGTACATATGTCAAATTACTCAGCTCAATTGTGGCAAACATGATATCTAATCTTCCTAGATAGCAAGAACCAAATGAATGAAAAAAGATGGGAGAACGCTAACATTGAATGTTTGAAATGCATAACATTGAAAGAAAAGAGTACATATAACCCCTCTGAAGAGGAGGTAGATAACTAATTTGTAGATATTAAGAAAAATAGCTAAGTTGGTTTGTGTTGGTTTTCCTAAAGTATCCCTTTTAATCCTTTGCATTAGAAACTACTCTTTTGATACCTGTAATCAATAGGGAGAGTGGAACAAAACAAATTGTAAATTAGGGAGACAAGGTACATCTAGGACCAAAGCAAATCCCTCCACTATGGCTCTTATATTTTGGACCAGAGAAAGTATAAAAGAATGTACAAAAGTACTATTTATTAAAAGGTAGTAGTAAAGTATTACCTCCAAAGGGTCAGTCTCCCCCTCCAACTCCACCATGACAGGTGCATTCATACTGGCCAAGCATGCAGAAGACATTATACATATATACACAATAACAAAGATATGATTGACAGAATCTATATTCAGTAAAGTTCAAAAAAGAACCTGATTTGAAGAGCACGGGTACCCAATATTCGGGCACGCTCATATTTTGTCATATATTTGGATGTCCTCCTAGGCCTTTCTGTAGCTTCTTGTTCTTCCCTATCCTCAGTTTCAAGTTGTTCTCCAGCCATGTCATCATTGTTATTGTTTTCCACATCCTCCTCTGCACCTTCCTGTCCACCATCCAACATACCAGTGAGTTCAATAGATAGTCACTCAATAAAAGGCTCCATAAGACTTAAGGGAAAGACTAAGGTAAAAAAACAGGTCCCCTACTTCAATCTCAGGCTCTGGTGGTTCCTCTTCATATCTGCATCAGCATTCACTTTCAATGAGACACTTACAATAATGAAAGACTACATAACATAGCTCTAAAACTTGTACCATTGCATTGGCATAAGCATAATGTGAATTTACATAAACATGGGGTGTAAATATATAGTCATAACAGAACAGGTAAACCCATCGAGGAGAGTCAGAAGAAGTTTTGATTCTAGTAAAAACGAAGAAACAAGATATCAAGGTTGGCAGAAGACATTGATTTCAACTAAAATGATGAATTCTGAGTTGCTTAATTTCTAGAAAAGCTTTTCAATTGTGAAAATTGAATGGGAAACAGAAAAACCCTAGTTATTTATATGTATGTGTGTAGCAGAATATGAAGAGAGATAACCCCATATCCATGTCATTGTAGTCATCGTCCGCCATTGTGTATTGCCAACGTTCACCTTTGCCTCCACCGCAACCCCTAAACCCTCACAGAAGGCTTTGAAGAATCAACTCACCAGGGTCTTCTCCGACATCGCCTATATATGGGTAACAACATGTTTTTATATATATATATAAAAACACACAGATGAAATATATTGGATTGGACTCTAAACAAAGCGATTGTTCACTTCCTTTTAACGGGCCAATCCGCATTCAATAAATGTTAAGGGCCTCTTAGTTTCCTGTGCTTGTTTGGATTAGTTTCAATCTTGATTAGGGCTTCACCCTAAACAGGCCAAGCCAGTTTGGCTACAAAGTGGTTTGAGTCTACCCTGTGGCCTATTACAGGCCCTTTTTTCCGGCATAAGCCTAGCCTGTATACAAGTCAGACCAGGCCACATGCCAGTTAATGAGGCCTATTTTTTTAAAAAAACTTTTTTAAGTAGGCTAACAGGCCACAGGCCTAACCGCAAAATAGCCCTACTTCAAACAGGCTTACTATAGTTGAAAACAGGCCGAATTACATAAATTAATATTAATGACCTAAAATACATCATAAAATATGAAACCAAATAAGACAATATAACAATTTTCATTACAAGTTCACCAATTTAAACCGAATCAATTTAAAGCCACCGAATTATGTACAATAATACTAATGATCTAAAATACATCATAAAATATGAAACTGAATAAAACAACATAACAATTGTCATTACAAGTTATGTAGGTAGCTTGAGTTCAGCTTTATGGCGTCAATATGCAGATCTTGATATGATGGTGCTGGGCACCATTAATGGTTTAGGGTTCGCTCTCACATTCTTGGTGCCTGAGGGCTTATTGCAGCTACAAATTAAACCATTATTGCTCTTAAATAAATAATATACTGAAATAAGCATATCTGTTTTCAAACTGATTATATATACATAGATACAGAAGAACTAAAGCATTCCCCAGTGTTTTCTGAACTACCTAATTAACTCTAAAAAATAGTTAATTTACTTTTTTAAAAATATGAACAACAACATTGACAACCTGATTATTTGCAACTTCCCCTAGAAGAAAACCGGCACTATATGAACTTCAGATGTAGCTAAATAATAAATATATGATCACCAGAACCAGGAATAGAAACACGACAGCAGCATTATAAACAATGCAAAAAATAGAACCAGGAATAAGATATTTCTCTGCATTTTACATACATTTGAAATAGGAAAGAAAGAAATATATTATCACCGGAACCAGGAATAGAAACACGACAGTAGCCTTATAAACAATGCAGAAAATAGAACAGGTGTTAGAAGTGTTAGAAATAAATAGTTATTTTAACTAGTTATTTGTAAATAAATACTGGTTTGGTTTAGTTAGATATAAACGCAAGGCCATCAGATAGTATATAATATGTAGGACTTGTGTTATTTCAGACTACTCTTGTAAAACTCAATTTCATTCTAATAAATGATACATGTTAGATGACTCAACTCAATATCTAAATAAACAGGGGAAGAGAAAATATTCCTATCATTTATTAGAATGAAATTGAGTTTTACAAGAGTAGTCTGAAATAACACAAGTCCTACATATTATATACTATCTGATGGCCTAACTAACTAAACCAGTAACATTTATTTACAAATAACTAGTTAAAATAACTATTTATTTCTAACACTTCTAATTCTCTGCCTTTTACAAACATTCGAGAGTTGACTACAATGCAGAAAATTCATAATTGACAAATGAATTTGACTAAAATGTTGAAAATTCATAGAAACACAGACAGTAGCATTATTCCTAACTATTATGCGCAAAATTCAGAGTTGACAAACACTTAGTGCTCCTTAGTTGACAAATGCAGAAACACGAGAGTTGAAACTTGAAAAGAACAGGTTTTCATATCGCAGTGAAAATTCGAAAGTATTATTCCAAAAATCGACTATGAAATGAGAACCGGAAAGCATTATTCCTAAAATCGAAAGTTGCACAATCGACAGGGAGCGGAGTTACACTGGAAATCCGCTGGAAATCCGTAGACTTTGACTGAAGGGGATCGAAACAAACAAATCTGGGACTCTGCGTTTGTATGAGTGCGTGACTGACAGAGAGGGAGAGAGGCATTGGGATGAGGAGGAGAAGGTAACCCTTTACCTGGTGTGGCGTCGAAGACAGGGGGGCGATGATTGCCGGAAGACGGAAGAGCTTGCGTGATTGAGAGATTGGGAGGAGAGAGTAGTTGACGGACTCGGCTATCTCAATCAGATCCCGGACGAGTTGCCGTCGGCTTGCATGGATCGTGATTGAGATTTGAGGGCAGGCACTGAACTGAGATTGAGAACCAGAGACTGAGAGAATGAGAGAATTTCTTAGGACACGAGAGACTGAGAAGGTAGGGTTTTTTCAAACAAGCAAGTATACGTGTCACACTGTCAATGAAGGATACCTTGTAACAGGCCTGACAAGTCTAAAAGGCTTCTTATTAGGCCTAAGTCAGGCCTATTAAATAAAATAGGCCCTGAAAGAAGCTTTAACCTGATCTTTTAACCTGATAGATTAGGCTTGATCAGGCTCCGAACAGATCAAGCCGTCTGATCTATTTCCACCCCTAAATTTGTGATTTTAGAAAAATCTCTGATGGAGAACCTGCATGGCTTGGAGGCAAAGACAGAACTCCCACAGCTGTTTTGTACCAAATGTGAGATAATATTAAATATATACTCTCTTCGGTCCATCATTTGCATCCATCACGAAACTATTAATTTATAATAGGGTTAAGTAGTAATTTGTTCCCGAAAGTATATTTTCAGGAGCAATTTTATCTTGGAAGTTTTTTTGAGATGTTATTGGAGGGGCAAAAATGCTCCAAACAAAAACTTCCAGTGCAACATTGTTCTAACAAAAAACTTCCAGGGCAACATTGCTCCAAAAAAAACTTTCAGGGCACAATTGCTCCTGGTCGTATACTTCCGGAGCAAAAATGTTACTTAACCCTTTTTTTATATTTAATATTTAATTTTACAATAATGACTCGTTAATGAAAATGCAACCCTTTTTTATCTCTGTCTTCGCTGATTTATGTAATTCAGCCTGTTTAAAGTAGACCTATTTTTGGCCTTTTTGAAGTAAACCTGTTTTGTAGTGAGGCCTGTGGCCTGTTAGCCTAATTATAAAATTTTTAAAAATATAGGCCTCCTTAATATGACACAGGTCAGGCTCAAGTTGAAAAAATGGCCTCTAACAGGCCACAGGCCAGGTTCAAGCCACTTTGTTGTCGAACAGGCCTGGCCTATTAAGGGTGAAGTCTGGGCTCCTGTTTCCACCCCTAGATATTATATAAATAAGAATTAAAAATATATGATATCATAAATAGTAGTTTTAACATTTTTTTAGGTTAAGTAGCAATTTTGCCCCTCCATTAGCAACCCTAACGATAATCGTTGATCGTTAGGGTTGTTAGCGAGGGCAAAATTACTCCAAACAAAAACTTCCAGGAAAAATTGAATCCAAAAAACTTTCAGGGCAAAATTGCTCCTGAGGGTGTACTTCCGAGACAAAATTACTACTTAACCCTTTATAATATAATAATTTACAACCTACCGTATCATACAACTTGGCACACTTGAAATGTGTAATATTTAGAGAAAATTAATTCATGAGTTGTTATAATTTCACTTTTTAATTATTCCTATGTAATTTTTTACTTGAATTCTTATTACTTTTTAATGATATACATTGATCCTAGGCTCTTAACTATATTATTGTGTTAAAGGACATTTTTCCATTAACGTTTTCACCTTGCTCTAATGTATTTTAACAGTCAAACGTTAGTGGACCAGTGGCATGTCCATGTGGCATATCCACCTTATCTTTTTCCAACTTAAATTCATAAATTTGGAAAAAATACAAATAAAATTGCTACCCCTCCTCAAAATAGGAAGAGAAATGTTTCCATTGATATCTCTCTCCATTTAACATATCTACATTAGATCAAATTTCAATTATTGAGATTTCATACTATGTAAAAATATTATTATGACATTAAATATAACAAAGAAGCTATCATGATAAATATTATAAATCTCAACTACTAAAATTTTATCTGATCGTGGATATAGAAAAGAAATGTTGAGAAAAATCAAGAGAACCCATTCACGGGTCAGTCAGTTTATTATCCCCTTTCAAATGCTGCTTTCATCTCATATCCAGAATTATATGCATCTTCTTTCAACGTGAAAACATGAAACCCCAAGCAATCTGGCATTGGTCAATAGTGATAGCAAGGAATCTCATCTCCCCCACTAATTGTAATTAATTATTAAGTTCCCTAATTAAATAGGCCCACTTATTCTTCTTTCACCGACGTTATCACGTTATCCATGGTAGTTTGTAGCAGAGCCCTGTTATTTTGGGGTCAGAACTTGCATGTAATTGAGGTTTCACTGTTTTGGAGTTCTTTGTTTTTAACAACAAACTGCTAAAAACTTCACAATCATGTGAGCTCTCCCCAAACCCCATGGAAGCTCCTGCTTCTCCCAAGTTTCCACACAATGTGGTGAATTTCAAATGGTGCTGTAAGACTTACAAAATAGTAATTTGTGAGGTTAAAATGTTGTGGTGACAATACCTGACATCGTACTAACAAAATCCAAATTCAATAGTGTGGATACAGATGCACGATGCTAGCTACCCCAAGGAGGGTTGCTACTTGCTACTTACTACTTACGAACGCTTTAAAATAGAGTGGGGCCAAATTGTACCACATTTAAATGGTACAGTCCAATACAAGAAACAAACCACTAGAAAAGAAGACATAATCCATAGCTGTTAGTTTGGGTTTCCGAAGTGAACAGAGAGAAAGAGAGTGGGGATTTCTTGCATACAATAAAACACTTCTCTAATCACTGTGACCCAATGAAAGGACCCTATTCAATGGATCCTAGATCTATGCAAGGAGACCTAGGAAGACAAAGATAGCACAAACATAGGACCATGAAGCTTTTTAAGGTTGCTGTGTTGACTTTCTAATTTTAAGTAAGACTAGGTTAGTTAGCTGTTTTACTAGGGTGGCTTATGGGGTACTGTGAAAGTACTTTTTGACCCATAAGAACCGTTGAGAGTTTGTGGGGAGGTATGCATGTTTTTTTAGAGAGTTTTGTGGAGGGAAAAACAGGCTTCGACGAGGGGCATCTGTTTTTTGTCTTGGCTGAGGGAGTTCTTGACTCCTGTCAGATTATTGTAATTTGTTGTTGTCATAGCTGGTGTGTTGAATTAAACCAGCAGTTCAGATATTGTTTTGGGCTGATCCCTAACACCCAATCATGGGACTTAAGTCTTGGGGCTGTGTGTTTCATTCTATCTCGTTATTCTCCATCATGGCCTTCCTCGTCATCATCCTCATTCCTCACTATTGTCCTCTTCCTCTATTCTTGACTTCTCTCCACTATGAAAAATAGGACCACCCAATATTTTTACACATGGAAGAGGAATTTCTCTTTCTCTCTTTCTTTTGGCTGATTCATTTCGATCTCTTTTGCATAAAAGCACACTTGGAGACCATGCAGCATCTGATTACTTGAACTGCTGGTTAAACCCTCTAACATGAATAGCGCTCATCTTTATCATGGACAACACTAATCTAACAATATGATCATTGTGATTAGCAGGGTGTTTGAGGCCTGGGAAGGTAGGTTGATGAGAAGTGAAGGCTGTGCTATTATTTCTGTTTATGAATGGTCAAAGCATACTGTTTATTTGGGGTGTAATTTGCAGAAGGAGGCATGTGCAGACAAAATACAAACAAGGGCTTTCTCGTCACTAACCTTTGTGAAGATGCAAACATTCCTGTGCCTGCAATTCCTCCCACAACAATCACTAACTGTATTAGATTAAAGAGCTTGGCGGAAAAACATGTCCAGCTGTAATATACTAAACATGCATTGATAACATCAACACCAACAATGAAAACCTCCACCAATAGCTAACAGTTAACACAAGGAAAGCACAGAGTTTCTTGCATTCATATTGTTTTGTCCCAAAAGTTGGAAAAACAGTCTACTCCCTTTGAATGTTTTTCAGATAAACTGAGAAAAGAAAGTGGTCACCAATTTTTTATTTTTTCGAAAATGAACATTATATCCTCAAATAAGGGTCATTGCAACATACAGTCGTAATTGAGAAACACCATATGAAACAGTGAGATTGTATATTATTTATGTAGAATAAAGAGGCTCAGAAAACATGGAAATTTGGTCATGGAACACATTTAAGCATGTCAGTTTTATAATACTTTCATCATTTGCAATCTATAAACAATTTGACTACATGCACTTAATAACTTTGAGCTTTCTGGCGTTTTTCTTTTAATTGTTGTCCTTGGTATGTGTTCTGGTGTAGAACACAGATGTCCAGCCAAGGGCTGGTACTTTTATCTTGGATCAATAGGCTTAGTCTGAATATCTAAGGAGAAGATACTCAGAGGAGTTTGGGATCACTATGCACGAAATATAGGAGGTGGTGTGTATGCACAGTGTGGCGGAATGTAAAGTAGCTATGAGTTAGAACGTGTGCACCTTAACAGTGGTCCTATGTATTTATAGGGTTTACCGTATGGGATATCTCGGGCGCACATGATATCCAAGGCGAATATCTAGGAAAGTATATTGCGCAAATATAGTTCGGATACTCATATATTGCTGCTGGATAGAACCCCTTATAATATAGGATCTCTCTATATTATAGGTGGGCTGTAATCTTTAGTTGGGCCATTTCGGCATTGGGCCGTAGTACAGGTCCGTAATAGTATACTATTTGAATCTCTTCCAATTTTTCTTAAAAATACTTCTCAGCCATCGTTCAATTGCGACAATATCAGCTTCAGCCAAAGGCCCACACTCCAAGAAATGGCTCTGGTGCTCTCGAAAAAAAATTCTGCAACGTCTCCGCTATCTGGGGAAGAAGATGATCAGCTACTCCGTAGTTCCAAAAAGCTAAAGAATGTTTACTGTTCTATCGACAACGTTAACAATGCTGAATGGCCTGCGCTGGGAGTTACGGGTAAGAGGCAACGTTCCCCAGGCCTATCCTTCTCCGAGACACTTCAAGGTATTAACAAAGATGGTACGAGGGATGAATGTGCGACAAGTTTGATGAGATATTGGATGACTCTATCTCGGAAGCGTCTCATACCGATTCTCAAAAGATGAGTGCACCCTCTCGTGTGAGATTGTCGAAGACCCCGTGAGGAACTTTCCCACTTTTTCCTTCTCTCGATAAGCTGAAAAAAAGACTATACGGGGCATGGAAGCAAGTCATCATTGTGAAATTATTAGGCGAAGCATTGGGTACAAATTACTCTTGTCAATTCCCGCAAAAATTATGGGCTAAACGAGGTGTAATCAATCTCATCAACATAGGCAACGGTTTCTTTGTTGTAAAATTTACGAACAAGGAAGACTTTGATAATGCTCTCACCGGTGGTCCTTGGATGATTTTCGATCACTACCTAACCGTTAGGCCATGGAGCCTCGCCACTCTATGCGTGCCGCCATTGATAAAGTAGCAAAGATGGGTTAGAATGCCAAGCGTGTTTTTGGAGTACTACGATAGGGAGGCTCTATCATGGATTGGTAATCGCATTGGTGAAACTATCAAAATAGACATTAATACCTCTGGGCAGCTAAGAGGGCATTATGCAAGAATTTGTGTGCTGGTGGATCTTACCAAGCAGCTGATGGCAGGTTTTTCGCTTGACGGACATGACTACTACCTTGAATATGAAGGCCTTCATTGGTTATGTACCAAGCATGTGGAATGTATGGACATAAGTCCGAGGATTGCAAATCAAAGCGGGATGATGGGAAAACGCGGGGATGACCCGAAGGGATGTCTTTTTAAGGTATCGTCAAGGAAAGGCGCACCTACGGGGACCGCTCAAGTGCTTCAAGAAAACTCCAAGTCTGAGTCTCATGATGTATGGAAGGTCGTTCAGAAGCCCAGGCGACCGAAGAAGGAGTCCGACAAGGTTCAAGGAGTTCTCCGGCGTGACGATGGAGGTTCTAGGTTTGGCGTTCTAACCGAGGAGGATGATAAAGACGTGAACAACTCTGCAGGCAACGGCTTACCGGTGGTACAATTTGGCGCAGAGGAGCAAGGGTGTTGCGAAAGTCTTAGCCGCACATTCCTCTAAGTTGAAAAAGAGTGGTTCGAAAAAGAAGAATAACAAAAAAAGAGTTTGGCGACGGGGTCAATAAAAGGCGGAGTAATGGACAAGACCTGATTAGTGTTAAACTGGCAAATGCCGTGGATCGAGAAATGACTAAAGGTGATGAGGTCCCAAGATCTTCTGAGATAAAATCAAATGACGTAGGAAATTTGAAGGGAAATTTGCAGCTGGAGCCCACATGACCAGGGAGGGAAATTACCAGAAAATAACATGGTGAATGAGCCGATGTTTCACTCGTCCATTATGGATCCTGGCAAGCCCGGTAAAATAGACGGGCTGTGGGGAAGTTTTGGGCGGGCCCTCTACCTCGGGTCCCGACCATCTAATGGCCGATGACCCATCTTTGGAGGAGACTTGCGAGTCCATGGTCCCCGAGTCACAACTTTCCAAGTGATTGGGCTTTTCTTTAGCCTATTTTATCCCCTCTGATTAATTATTTTAATGTCAATTAATGCTCTTTTCTGGAATATCCGTGGTGCTTCGAATAACTCTTTGTTGCGACATCTCCGCCCGTTTGTAATCAACCATGTCCCTCCCCTCGCGATAATGGTTGAAACTAAGTGCGATCTTGACACCAAGTTTCATTGTTTGAGGAGGTCAAGGTTATGATAGTTTGGATTTTATCCCAAGCGTTGGGCGTCCGGTGGAAACGTGGCGCTTGGAAAAGTAATCTTGTCTCCATCTCTCGTAATCGGGAAAGAAAGACAGTTTATTCATCTTCAATGTTCTTTTGAAGGGACCTTGCCGTTTCTTTTAACTGCGGTCTATGCAATTCCCACGGCTTCTAAGAAGCTTGTTCTCTGGCGTGATTTGGCAGATCTCTCGTCGTCTATCTCGGCCCCTTGGACGGTTGTGGGAGATTTTAACGACATTCTTTCTGCCGATGAACGGGTTGGAGGTGCGGGCATCAATTTCTCCCGTATTAATTCCTTCCATGACCGCATTCAATCTTGCCAACTGTCGACTTGGGGTTTTCCGGCCCCAAATTTACTTGCGTGGCCCCGTCTCAACAACCATTCTCGTCTCGTTTGAGAGACTTGACAGAAGCGCGGCTAATTCTTCCTTCCTCTCAAAGATTTTCGATTGCCACGTTAAGGTACTTGCTCGCACTAAATTTTCAGATCATAACCCTCTCTTAATAAATTTTGTTGCACAGCAGGTCCTTCGATCGGGGGTTCGGCCTTTCCGTTTCGAAGCAATGTGGACTTGCCATGAGCAAGTATGATCACTTCTTATCCTCCAACCGGGATTCGATCCCGATTTTAACTCCTCGCTTTCAAGCCGCGTGTGGGCTCTAAAGGATTGGAATAGAGACACATTTGGGTATGTGGAGAAAAAGAAACATGATATCCTCTCTCGTCTGTCTGGAATCCAGAATTCAAGGGCCTACCCTTTCTCTCATTTCCTCTAAACTTGAAGTTGATCTTCGGATGAGCTAGAAAACTTCTCAAACTTGAAGAAATCAAGTGGTTCCAAATCTCGCTCGAATGGATTTCAAATGGGGATCGTAACACAAAATTCTACCATTTGAAATCTAAAATGAGAAGAAGGAGAAATAAGATCGTGGCGCTCAAGAATGATGAGGGCGCTTGGATTGATAATGCCAACGATCTAAGCAATCTGGTGGTTAGGTATTTTAAATCTTTGTATACTGAAGACAATGTTAGTTCTTTGCATTCTGCTCAGTTAGAGACCATTGCAAATTTTCCTCCCATCGACTTGGCTCTGTTTAGGAATTTCTCTTGCATTCCTACAGATGATGAAATTAGAAACGCCGTTTTTTCTATGGGTAACTTGAAAGCTCCTGGCATTGATGGCTTTCCTCCTCCGTTCTACAAGAGCCAAATGGACTAAAGTTGGTCCTTCTCTCTCTTTTGTTAAAGGGGTTTTTCAAGGGGCTATCTCACTAAAGGAATCCAATCAAACTCTCATCTCCTTGATCCCCAAGCGGGATAACCCCGAGGTTGTTGCTCATTTTAGGCCTATATCCCTCTCGCTTTCGGTTCATTATAAATGTGTGACCAAAATTATTGCGCAAAGGTTGAGAGAGTCATGAATGATGTTATTTCTCCCTTCCAAACTAGTTTTATCAAGGGTAGGCATATCCAAGATAATATAGTTATAGGTCAGGAGATTCTACATATCATGAACAAGAACAAAAGTAAGAAGGGGCTAATGGCTATAAAGATTGACCTCGAGAAAGCTTTTGATAGGGTCCGATGGAATTTCTTGAAGCAAGTCCTTGAACAGTTAGGATTTGAACCTAATTTCATCAACCTTATCATCTCATGTGTCACAACTGTCTCCTATAATGTCCTCTGGAATGGTGCTTACACTGAATTTTTCTTTCCCCAAAGAGGACTTCGTCAGGGAGACCCTATTTCTCCTCTGTTGTTTGTGTTATGCATGGATAAACTATCGCATGTGATTTGTGATGCGGTGGAAAATGGCAGCTGGACACCGATTGCAACCTCTATGACCGGTCCTAAAATATCGCATTTAATGTTTCTTTGATGACCTTCTTTTATTCGGCATTGCTTCCGAGGCCCAAGTTTGAGTGTATGATGGATTGTTTGGAAAGGTTTACAATTGCTTCAGGGCAAAAATTAATTTGGAGAAATCCTCCTTATATTTTTCCCCCAAAGTCCCAAATCAATCCCGGTTAATATTAAAGACCTAACCCATATGAAGATCTCTTGTGAAATTGGTAGGTATTTGGGTTTTCCCCCCGTCAAGGAATAGAAGATCTAAGGATACCTTCAGATACATTGTTGAGAGGGTTCACTCCAAATTAGCTGCTTGGAAAATCAAGTGTCTATCCACTGCGGGGCGTATTACCCTTGCTAAGTCCGTTTTGAGCTCCATTCCTCTTTATCCGATGCAAGTTGCAAAAATTCCAATTACAATCTGTCATGAAGTTGAGCGGCTTCAGAGAAACTTCATTTGGGGACATGAGGGATCTCAAAAGAAATTTCACCCGGTTGGATGGGATGGTATCTCTAGGCCTAAGGATTTTGGTGGCCTCGGCTTCAGGAAATTGTCCTCTTTTAATAAAGCCTGTGGAACCAAATTGGCTTGGAATCAGTGGTTGGTACAAACGGTTTATGGGCGATCTCCTTCACCACGATACATGATTCGAGATGAGAACTCACTTCTTCATTATCGTTCGAGACTCTAAGCTATGGCGTTTATCACTTCTCAAAAAGACATTCTTGATCGGGGCTCTAAATGGCAAGTGAGAAATGGCCGCTCTATTAATTTCTTCAATGACATCTGGTTAATTGAAGGAAAGAAGATAAAAGACTTGTGCACGAGACAGCTGTCAGATGTTGAAAACCTTTCCTTGGTGGCTGATTGGGGAAGCAACGGTTCTTGGGACCTTCATAGGCTCGCTGATTTAGTCCGTCCTGATGTCATCCAGTGTCTTATTTCTTCCATACCGCCAGTTCCTAATGCTGGTCATGACTTCCTTGTTTGGGGTCATTCTTCTAATGGTAATTTTTCCATTAAGAGTGCTTACTTCTTAATTGAAAAACCCCCGATTACCTTAAATCCGATTGTATAAATACATTTGGAGTTGGCAAGGTGTTGAAAGAATCGAGTTTTTTTATGGTTGGTGGCTTTGAAAAAACTCCCAACAAATTCATGGAGAAGCTCTTGGTCCTCTCGTATCCCCTTTGTGTGGATTTTGTAACACGTGTTCGGAAGACATCCTCCATATTTTGAGAGACTGTTGCTATGCAGACAATATGTGGAGAAAAATGCTAAATCCAATTTACTTTGGTCAATTTTTTTCTGCCAATCTCTGTGACTGGTTAGCAATGAACCTCCTTGGCAAACTTAATTAGGAAATGGGTCCCTTCTGGAATCTTATTTTTGGCGTGGCCTTGTGGAAATTATGGGGGTGGAGGAACTCTCATTCTTTTGACACCTCCTTTGCTAAACCAAGGAGACTGAGCCGATCATCAAACAATGCTTTGGAGATTTTATACCCGTTTCCGATCGGTTCCTCGTTGTTTCGCGTTTGGGCCGTCGCGCCTCCTATTCCTCTCTCCTGGCAGCCCCCACCCGACGGCTGCATCAAGGTAAATGTTGATGGCGCCATGGTTCAACGATCGCGCATTGCGGGTTGTGGAGGTGTTCTTCGAGACTGTTACGGCTCTTGGATTGCTGGATTCACCAAGTCCATTGGTGTTTGTGATGCCTCTACTGCAGAGGAATGGGCAATTTTAGAAGGATTATCGTTAGCCTGGGATCTTGGATACAGGGACATTATGATTGAATCTGATGCTTTTCATCTTGTTGCTAATTTAAATGATGTTACTTTTAACTTTGGTAGTCTTCTTCTTGTTAAGATTAAGCATTTATTGCTCAGAGAGTGGCCTATTTCTATTTGTTATATCCCTAGAGAATGTAACAGGGTTGCTAATGCTCTTGCTAAAGTAGGCCTGTCTAAGTCTGATATCTTGGGTAGTTGTCCTTTATTTCTAAGGACGTGGTTGGATCAGGAGTGTTTGGGATTCATTCCCCCTATGTAATCTCTTCTCTTATATTTCTGGCTGAACGCCATCTTTTATATCAAAAAAAAAAAAATATCAGCTTCAGCCTTCTTTTGACAGATATTCTTCAAATTCACATACCGCCTACGGCAGGGTGGATAAGAGATATGGCTACTCACTCGGTAGAAGATGTCATATATATCTGGTATAGATCCTTCAAGCGGTGTCTCCCCTGTGGCGGACCCACATTGTGAGTTGGGGGCACCTTGAATTTGGGAATTTTCTTAAAAAAAAAAAATTAATACATAATTGAACGATTGCACACCCTTAAATTAAGTGACCACCTTTAATACATCAAGACTGTACTTTGTAATCGGATTGGGGATCAATGATTGAATGATTATTTAGTGCCTTATATTGAAAAAGATGTATTTGATAGCATTGATAATAAGGCAACTATGATGAAATTTTAAAAAATAAGGCCTTGAAAAATGACATTATAATTTTTTTTATTGTAATATAATTTTGCTATTAAAATATATATACTTTAACTTATTGAGTATCTGCATTTCTAACCGTACTTAGTCTTGCTTTTCTAAATGACAGGTTTGTAAAATAATTGCATCTCTTATTACATCATCAGTATTCACTTAATTTCATGAATTTTTTTTTATATTCTTTTGTTTTTTAATGCATTTAAAACTTTACTTTAAACAAAAAAATTCGGGTTGCTACCCGAATCCCCCAACCACTAGTGCCCCCTTCAGTATTTTTTGGGTCTCTGATGGATGTGGGATCCAGATCACTTGCCAATGAATTCAAGAACAAAGAATCTAAGTCTTTGACCAAGTTACACAAATACTCATATATTCATTTATAGATTCTAAAGCTGTATTACATCAGATAATATAGGTAGAGTGTAACATAGATAAGATAACTGCCAATAACTTCCTATAACTTCTTACGGATAAGATAGACTTAACTTCCTAAAATATAACTTCCTGAAAATAGAACAGACATAAAACTGACATAAAATACAGACATACATAATTCTATATTTTAATTATCCTTATTCACATGCCTCCTTCTTGAATAAACCAAAAGAGCATGCTGTGAATTCCTATCAGTCCGCCCTTGTGTCTCCCCACCACCTTCGTTTGCAATGAATTCCTGCAGAATCAAGAGAATTGTTCCATTATGGAACTGAATCTTAAGAAACCAAACAGTCAGGGATATAAATTCCACAAAATAACTAGAAAAATATATTTCCAGCTCAGAATGTTCAAGAAATCGAGATAAACTCTCATAACCAAAATTTTATTAATCCTACTAACAGTTTTCCAGGCTTTAAATAATTACCACCTGACACTGCAACTTATTACAGTCCGATTTAACAAGGCATGACATGTGGCCTTGTCAAGAGGGAAAAAACATCAAAGAAGCAATTCCAGAAGTACCAACCTTCAGAGCTGTCACCAACAGCCAAAAGTCTGATGAATTATAAGCCACTTCAGCAGAGCTGTCATTGATTATCTGTTGCAAATCTGAATCTGAAAAAATATATGGTCATTGAAGTTTAGTCTAATATAAATTCAATTGGAAATAAGGCAGTAAATGTTCAAACCTAGTCAAAAGTTCCGAGTAAAAATCTATTTTTTTCTGGAAAAACATTGAGAACTTTAAAAGAGTTCATCAGAATGACCCTCACCTCCAACCAATGACAGAACGCCTTTATGGCGTTGGGGCCAAGGGCCAAATGGTTCAGACTGATCTTATAAAATTTGTTAGAATGTAAATATATTTATTATATGATATTTTATTTGGCCATAAATTTAGCCTCAACTAATTTTTTATCTTCTTTGTAAGGATAATGTTCGTTTCATTACTCATTAGGTTGTGAGAGGAAAGTAAAATTCTTGTTTGAGATCTTTGAAAAGATTAGTATCATCTTATATATTGTTTTAATTTATAATTATATGTTATTATTTGTTTGTATTTTCGGTTATTTGATACTATTTAGTAAATACTCTCTCTGGTCTTTATTTAAGGAACCAACTAATAACAATTCTCACAAGTCAATAAAAACAGTTAAATTAATTAAATTTGTCCTAAAATTTAAGTAATTTTCAATATTATCCCTATTAATTACACTAAACTCTAATATCATATTAATTATTACTCCTTTTTTCCTCAAAAGAAGAGTAATAATTAATTTTTATTAATTATTACTCTCACTCACTACCTTTTTAATTATGGGTATACATGGAAAAAAATATTTAATGCTATTTGGCCACAAGCAAGTATTTTATAAAAAGAACCAAATATATCTGTTAGTTGGTACCTTATAATAAAAATTTAAGAGAAAAGTTCAATATGCTTATTTTTTGACCCGGGCTAAAAAAGTTTTCTGGTTCCGCCACTGCCTCCAACCAATGATAGTGCATGCTTCCGTAACAAACATTTGAAGTTTTACATAGTAAAAGCTTTTAAGATGGATATTAAAAAATAAAAAATAAAAATCTTTATGAAAAAGCCCACAATTTCATGAGAAAGCTTAAAAATTAGAAGCTGAAAACCTGCATATATATATATTTGTCATTTAAATAGTCCAACTGTTCCTTATTTTGTTCACCTCACCATTCAAGGATTTTATTAAACTTGAACCTGAGAGTTCACAAAACAGAGTATATTATTGTGACATCTGAAACTGACTTGTGGATGTTAAGACTTCTTTGACGATAAGTTCAAGGAAATGGAATTGAGGACAAACTAATGTTTGAATTTTATATTTGAATTTTAAATTTTCAAAATTCCATTAAGTGGTCCACATGTATAGGTTTTATGTGGTCCACAACCCACTATCCCACTTTCTGCTCAACCGTCCACTATCTTATGCACGATTGAAAACCACCTCTTTGATGGGTAGAGGTAGGATTAAGGCGTGCCTATTTATTTATGGTTCCCTAAGTCTGTTCACACATACAGAAAAACTTAATCTATAGAGTGAGAGTGAGGACTTAGAAGAACCATTTCTTCTTGTGAAAACAAATCAATGGCTGGAAGTGTGTCAAATCTTTATTTTTAATTCCATATTGATATAATTGCTATTTGGTTATTAAGCATGATTAGATCGTTTATATTTCCAACAACTAACTTATTCATTCTAATAGTAATTAAATGCATCTGACTGCACTGGGACATTTTTCAGGAATATAAAAGAAGTAAAAAGTTACTCTCTTAAGTCTCAACATTCCAAGGACCACCATAAATATATGAAGGATTACTCAAGTAATGTTTGATCCTGTCAAAAGATCTTATGCTCCTTCTCAAAAGAAAAGCAAGTGTCAGAATAAATTGTAAGGCAAATATTAGCTTACAAGAAAGTTATTGCAGCTAATACTTAATAATTCCTTGGGGAGCAAAGACTTTGAAAGAGGCCTCAATAGCTTATTTATAATTATCTTCATCTTGCCCAGGCATTCTAGCTTTGATAAGCTCCTAAGTTGATCACATTGGAAGCTAATCATATAACTAGAACACCAGTATAAGAAATGGCTAAAAACACAGAAGCAATAAGTGAACCTTAAACTCCCTTTTCTCTCCATGGCTCTTGGCCCACTCATCAGTCATCTTGACAAGAATAATAACATATGGTATGTGCTTATGGGCCACAGGAACTTGAACATTCAACTCAATGGTTTCTGCAAGGCTACAGTGGGCAAACGCAAATCATGCAATGAGATGTCAAGAGAAAGAATCATCCATATGCTCTCAGCAATTTGATTATCTTGTTGCAGTGCTAGGTTCCAGCATAAGAATGATCTTTGGATCTCAATTATGCTTCTACCACAGTTAAAAGAAACATGAATATTTTAAAGTGAATTGATTATCAGTATTGCCTTGAAAACTTCCTTTTCTAATACCCATTTTATAAATCGCGTACTGATGTTTATATCCAATCTAGATGGATGAAATTAAAAGTGCATCATTATTGATATTTAGAAGTTAGTTGATGGTATATATTATGTTATTCAAATTCAAACAGTTAAAATCGTTTTCAAGAAGATTTGTATATTTAACTTATATCATTATTTTTAATTTATACCCCTTGGGATGTTTTGATAGCCAAACTCACCATATTTCTGAAATAATTTCACACATGTTTCATGTTTCGAAATAGAAAAAAACTCTAGTACCCCGTTTAGTAACCCCTTTTAAAAAGTTATTTTCCACAAGTCGAGACAAAAACCCTCTCTCAACTTACCTCGTAAATTCTAAAAGCTATTCTCCAAAAAGGGTTTCAAAAGGGCATAGTTATGTTGCCAGGAATATTCTTCCTGGGATAATTTTGATATTTCTTTTCCTTTGGTATGTACACACTTTCACTTTAAAACTTACTTTATCTATGGTTCCGATTTTGCTACTTCCTCTTCCTTAAGTGTGGCGTGCATATTGATGATGATAAAAGATTAATTTGATGTTGTTAGCACATGTTTTATTATTAATATTAATAATTAATAGATGATTGACTAATATCACTCATTAATTACAACTTTACTAAACATGTGCTTTGATTGGAAATCAGAATCTTCTGGAAAAGAGTGGTTGAAACAGAGGGTGGACATGATGGTCCTCTTGAGAGTTTTTAATATTTATTTTTTAGGTTATTTGGGTTAAAGGTGCCATAAAGTTCAAAATCTGTCTTGATAATTTCAGTTTGATTTTATCCAGTAACTGCTAGATCTCTTATAAGCGGTGCAACTGTATTTCTCTTTTTAGTTTTTAAAGTATCTTTCTAGTATTAGTTGGTATCCTGAAATATTCTAAAAAAAATTTCAAGAGCATGAAGTATTTTTTGGTATCTATAAGTATCTTTTTAGTTTTAGTCAATATCCTATAAAAAAATTTTAGGATAAATTTTTTTTTTTTCATGGTACTAACTGAGACTAAAAGATACTTTTAGGTATCGAAAAATACTTCTTGATCTTAAAAATAATTTTTAACATCTCGAACCATTATTTCAAGGTATTAGGTGATACTAAAAATGTACTTGAAAATACTGACTAGTACTACTGAAAAAATGAGATTTAAACCTTCAAATAAGATCTAACAATCAAATCTCTCTCCCAAAAAAGACGAGCGCCCTACTGGTCCAAAGAACAAGCAGGAAACAAATAAGAAAATATATTACACTCGAGTCACCTAATAGTTGACATTGATCATAGCATTTACATTTATCTAACTCATATTTCAATTCAACAACAGTTTAATTATATTATTCCCTATTTAATAGCAAAGCCAATAATATATGTATGAAATAAAAATTCCCATTTTAACATTATACCTTAGAACTTAAAATCCTTTAGTACAAATAATCTTTTATATGGTTCAAAAACAAATAATCTTTTATATGTAAATTAATAAAAAATACTTTAAAAAGAAAAAACCTGTTGTAGAACCTGCACGGCTAGATGGAAGCAAAGACAGCCCTCACACAACTGTTATGTATAAACAATGTGAGATACTATTAAATATATACTCTTCTCGGTGCCATTTCCTTTGCATCACAAAACTATTAATTAATAATATAGTAATTTACCACCTACGTATCATACAACTTGTCATTTTCTAAAATTTATATTTATTCTTTTTACAAAAGTCTTCACACTCCTTGTATATAAAATTAATATCCTTTAGTTTGACATCATTCGATAATGGAGGGTTTCTTTGTTTGGTATGGGGAAAAAATAAAATTGGGGGAAGATAAATTATATGGTGTATATAGGGGTGAGCAACGGACAGGCGAGGCTGTTCCAGGGTAACCCATGACCCGCCCGTTTATTTTCACGGGTACGGAGCGCCTAAACGGGTCTAAAGAACCTGTTTAAGAAATCTGGGCTTTTAAAAAAACAAAAACAAAAACAGGTTTTTTGGACCAGAATTTTTTTTTTTCCCCGATTTTTCATGTGCTGTTTTGTCAATATATTCATGTGCAGGTCGGAATCAAGATCAGTATTTTCTAGTATTAATCTGTGGTCATCAAAGACAAATGGAATTGAAATGAAGACTATGAAAGCATGTGGCTTCACATTGTACTGTATTGAGAGAATAATCCCACCACAAGGGACAACCTCAACATCTTTAAGTTTAGCCAACATCAACCTATTAGCAACTGTTCGGATTTCTACGGGATGTTTATGTATATGAATTAGAGAGTTAAATGTGTATGTTATGCTTGGGCTGTCTATTATATTATTATTCTGGGGTTGCTTTACTATTTACGGGCCTCACTCCCAGATATTCAAGGTTTTTTTTTTTTTTTTTTTTTTGGTATTGCAATGTCACTTACATAATAATAATATTAGGTCTGGTTGTTTCCTGTAAGCTCTTATATAAGTGAAGTCTGAGGGCAAAAAAAAAATATATATATATATATATATATATAAACAGGTAACGGGCGGGCACGGGGTACCCGTGCCTCACCCCGTGACCCGCCCTATAATATAAACGGGTAACGGGTAGCCCATTCCCGTGACGGGTCCAATCTAGACTGATTTTATCCGGGTAAAAATTCATGAAGTACGGGCGGTTGGGTGGGTTGCGGGTCACTTGCTCACCCCTAGGTGTATATATATAATTGATTTGTGAAAACTAGCTAACCACGCCACTTGTTCTTCCCGCCAAGCACCACTTGGCACATGAAGGTTTAGACATTTGTCATAGCCTCATAGGTATGGTACTCCACTTATGCTATTGAACTCATAATTTCTCGACATGTACGTACTCATATTTATTATTTCAATCAACCCCAAGCGTATATTATTTTATTGAAAGCCCCTGCCGTAATTATCTCCATTAATATCCTGTTAATGGTAATTATAGTGGATGGGCCCAAAAAAAAAAAAGGGAAATTGCTAGTGTCACGTCAATAATCATCTCATGGCAATGTCATACTTGAATTGTGTAATATTTAGAGAAATTAATTTGAGTTGTTATAGTTGAATAAAATTCTATATTGTGTTAAAGGATATTTTTACAATAAGTTTTCGAAAATATCAGCAATGAATATCCAAAAGTTTTTTTAAGATTAAAAGTTAACAATGAGCTTGTTTGGATTATTATGTGTCAATGAGCGGTGGATTAGCTTTTGTAGAGGAAACAATTATTTTAGTGAGAAAAAAGCCAATTTGAGGGTTTGTAGGTATTTGGATTGGTTTATTTCTTACTAGACTTATACCGAAAAAGTAACTTTTCCATTGATACTGGGTCTGTTTGGGTTGGCGGTAGGAGCGGTGGCTTAAAAGCTATCTGACTTTTATAAAAGCCTGGTAGGGAAAAAGTCAAGTTGTGTTTGGATTGCCAGTCTGGCTTTTTGCAGAAGTAGCTTTTTTCTCAATGATGAGTGTTTGGATTGCCAGTCTGGCTTTTTACAGAAGTAGTTTTTTTCTCAATGAAGAGTGTTTGGATTATTATTTGAAAAGTTAGTTAAAATGGAAAATGACTGAAAAGGGCATGAATCATATTAAATACTACTATACATATTACTTGTATATATTAGGATAATAAAAATTGTAATTTCAATTTTAATTTGGACAAAAGTTAAATGATTATTAAATAAATTAATAAACAATAAAATCCTTAATTAAATATATTTAATGGATAAAGTTAAACTTGTTTATAAAATAAAATGCATACAAATAATACATTAAGTTCTCCTATTGCTATGGCGGCCAAGTTTTTCTCTGATTTTATCACGAAGATGATTCATTTGTGGTGAAGATAATGTATTGATATTTGATGAGGGTCCTTCATCAAGTGGATCATCTTCATCTTCATCTTCATCGTCATCATCCAAATCTCCTTGGTCATTTCGTTCAAATTCCACATCGAATTCGAAAATCTCCGAATGAGATTGTGTATAGCCATTGTTGCACAAACTATGTAGATTTGAGTTTGAAAGTCATAAGGGAGCATATTTCGCAATATATTAAACCTATTCTTCCACACTCCAAACGTCCTTTCTATAGTGCACCTCAAACTTGAATGATAATAATTGAAACGCTCGTTTGGATTTCAAAATCCCGTTTGTCGCTGAATTGTGGAAGGTGATAACGTTCACGTCTATACGGACCAATGTATCCAACTGGTGTTGGATAGCCAGCATCGACCAAGTAATATTTCCCTGATATATGAGGAAATTTTGTGGCACTTAGAAATTATAGGAAAAGTGAAATAAACACGGAAACAAAAATCTAATTATAGTGATGGTGTTGAAGATATACCTTGAGGTGGATGGGGAAAATTCAAACGTCGATTAGTGAGAGCGCTGTTGAACAAACGTGCATCATGTGCCGTACCTTCCCACTGCCAACACATAAGTAAAGCACATATCCCAATCACATACCGCCATGATATTCTCGTGTTGGAATTTTCTTTCTCCCAACATATTTGTCGCGCTCAAATTCGCTCACCACACAACTGATGTGAGTTCCATCAATTGCTCCTATTGCATTCTTAAAATATGGGAAGTAGCGGCGATCATTTGATATATTAGGGTGACGACGGAAACTCGGGATCAAGTGGTTTGACGTATTCGCTTGATAGATTAAGACAAGCCCGTAAAACCTTGTGGAATAACCTACGATAGTTTCGCCGAATGTTGAAACCGTTCTGTATGATTCTATTTGTTAAACCATGGCCAACTGTATATAAGAACATTGCTACCTGCTCTTCTACTCTTGTGTACTTCGTGTGTTGTAGCCCATGGTCTACCAATTTAGAGCATAAATGATAGAAGACATGTTTTTAAACTCGAAAATTTTCATGACATACTATGTCATGGCCTTGCAAAACCTCCTGCACCCACATTGCTCCCGTTTGGTTACTAGTTCTACGTGGCTCTTTGCAAATATATGATGTCATATGTTGAGCCACCAAGGCAGCAATCTGTACGTTATTTTCAAGCTCTTCCTCCATAATAGAAACTTGTAAGGCCTTTTTTTGGGCATGAGACAAACATCGTCCTTCCATGGAGAATAGACCTGTGTCAAGGTGAAAGCTTAACTGAATGAAAAACATATATAGATAGGTGATAATAGTTGCATCAAACATACATAGATAGGTGATAATAGTTGCATCAAACATACAAACATAAAGTTCAACATAAAATAACAAGCGTCAAACAACAATAATAAGCATCACATAAATAGGTGCATCAAACAAAATACATAATACAAATGCTGTAGCATAATCAATTCTGGTTCAATTCGTCGGGGGTTCCTGCCATGATGGGGTGTTGTACGCATGATGCTGCAACCAATCTACCAAGTCATTTTGGTCCCCTTGTAGTGCAACAAACACATCGCGCGGTCTGTCATGCATCATCATGTTATAACATCGCCGGCGAAACTCACTATCGGCCACCGCAACTTCGGAATTTTCCGTAACTCACTGTAGACGTAACTCATTGAAACATCATGGTTGACATTTTCAAGCTGTTGTGTTCTATCCTTAGTTGCGGTAGCTATCATACTAAGAGAATCTGCTATTTGTTTCAAGGCAGATATTTTTTTCCTTCTTCCTGCATTTGACCCTTCACCCCTCTTTCTCTTCCCGGATCCTGAACCACTAGTTGTCAAATTTAGGCCTTCTAAAGGGGCACTAACTCCAGTACTTGCACCTGGAAGCTCTTCCTCACTATCACCTGACCCTTCTTCTAGGTCCATTGTGGGTCGGTACACATCATCTTCGTCATCTCCCTGTGTTGCGAGATGGTGAGAATTCTTTAAAACCCGATGCCATACCATCCTTGAAGATTACCTCTAATTCTTCCGGCGAACTTAATGCCGTTGTACCTATACTTTGCATACCGTGGATTCTCCTGAAAAAAAAAAAAAATAAGTGTAATCTAAAATAATAAATAATAACAATATAAATACAAAATTAAGAGTTTTATACCCGAATTTTCCTATCCCACCACTCATCTTCTCGCAAGCACTTTATGGTTGACACTTCATATGATATACCGGTCTCTTTTGCAAATAGCTTCTCCCATACCCTCCATTCTTTCTTCAAGCTATCATATTTATTTTTCAGTTGTTTTTTTTCCACCGATTTTCCCGATTTTTTGTTAAATCCATAAAAAATATTTATCCATCCAAAAGAGGTGTGAATGATCCGCCTTGTCGTTCTTTTTTCATAATTTGGTCAACACATTGTTGGAGGAAAATTCCCGTGCTTCTATCATCCCAACATATTCTACTTTTGTCCGCGCTCATATTGCTATGTAAATAATCGGTAATTGCTCTGTGAATAATCGATAATTCACAAAAACATATACTTGCTTTATAATAAAAATAGTGGAGAATGTATACGAAATTTAAATGTAATAATCAATAATAGCAAAGTACAAGAATGGGCCCTTTTCTGGTTTGGCATATGATCCTCTCTTTTTTTAATTTACCAAAGTTCGGCCTATTATCCTAATTCCGATAGATCCCAAACAAACAAACAAAAATCATGCAGGTTATTAAGTATGATTTTTTTATATTAGAAATTCAAGTCATAATCAATAATTTTTTTATTTTGAAATTTAATTTGCACATCTCATGACAAAAAAATTTATGGACATGGGTGAAAAGTTTTTGTTTGAAAATTTAAGACGAGCCTAATAGTATAATAGAAAGACATCATATTCTTTTGATCAAATTTTTTTCAATAAGTACTTTTTACCTATTTTTCCAACAAATCTTTTCATTGTGAATGAAGTAGTGTCTCTTAGTAGTAACATAATTCTTCAATAACAAGACATATCTATAGCTACAGCAATTTCAAGTCATCTAATGAAACAATCCTTTCGCTAGTTAACTGTAGTACTTTACAAACAATGCCACTCCAATAATCCCCTCTTCCTATCCATATATGAGACCATCAATGCCAAACGCAGAACACTAATCAAATGCTATGCCACCCCATGCAAATTTGAAGTTAATAGACATATACAAATGCTATGCAAACCAAGGACAAATACACTGAAGCTATTTTAATTGGAATCTGGAAATTAGAGCAATAACTTTGGACATAGGCATCTTTCATAACTCACCTACAACTGTGGCTTGATGGAGCAATATCCTGTTACAAAATGGATAAAGAACAAGAAATTAAAGAAAATACTCCTGAAGTTATATGTTATATATGATTGGAAATTACCTAATAAGCTTAAAGAAAAGTTAGACCATCATGCTATATATAGAGGCCCCAACATAGCAGCACTAAAATAAATTCAGAGGACCTATTCTAAGAACATGAACAGAGCAATATACATCAAAGAACAATATTAGCAGCTATTTAACATAAACTTGAAATTTCATATCCTCTGGCTTGTGGTCATGGTGGCTCAATCAACACAAATAGTTTGATTCAGAAATCAAACAATATTCACACAAGTCAATCATGCTATGAGCAAAAGCAAAGATGAATAAGCATATTGTCAGCAAAGACCTAAATCAGAATACTGGTAGTTTCTATATAAAAATAGATCCACCGGCTTAAATATTGAATGCTATAAGTAAACCAATTGATTGGGGGGGAAAATAACCATAATTCAGATAGCTGCCAAGTTGCCCCATTCATCAATTTGATAAATTTCTAAAGTTCCATGCTCATGAAAAAATACCCTCTGATGTTCCCAAAGTCTAGGCATAGGCAACCCTTGGACCAAGTACTCCTAAAGGTAACGAAACAAAAGGGAACAGCCACGAGATACATCATTTCATTTAGACCATGCAGACAGTTAGCAAGATTCAACAAGACAAAAGGCCTTATTCCACATTTCTGCTAAACAAGGCCAGTTACATTAAGTGCACAACCGAGGTCCAACTATAAAAATTTATCATTCAACACATTTTATCATTCATCACAAGTCGTTCTAAAAAATTGAATCTAGATTGTATGAGAAATATGACCAAAACTCATAACAAGAGAGTCATGCCGCAGAAAATATTCATCAACTTGTGGGAACAAATCTTTCACCCATGTCTAGAATGCAAACAGAGCAACAACATGAAGAAGAAAAAAAACCCCACATGTACAGATCAGTCGATTTCACAGGAACAGAATAATGGGAAGCAAGAATCCAAGCTAATCCACCAGACAGAAACTCATAATCAACTGAAATCAAACTCAAAATAAAATTCCCAGACTCATGATTCCAGAGCTAATCCAGTTCTTGGGCACATCAGATGGAAGGAAATCACAAACCTGAAGAAGATTTTTGAAGTGCTTCCGCTGATCGACTGAGTGCGACGAGTGTAGACTGACGATGGCGTCTGGCGATGGGCGATGGCTAGCGACGGCGTCTTCCACTAGTGACAGATCGGAGAGGACGAATTGAGCACACCCTTCTTTCTAAACCACATTTAGCCGGCCATGAGCTCTCCCCTTGCTTTCTTTTCTTTGCTTTGGGCGTCTCTGCTTTTGCCTCTCGATACGCCACAAGACCGCTATTTGAAGACAAGGATGGCTCTGCGCTTTGATTGGACGAGACGAGCACGCGAACCGGCCCGGAGAATCCCCGCTGGAGGAAGGGAAAGCCGAGGATGATGGAGTCAAAAACTCATGATCTAGGGCACGAGAGCACGGGAATCTCGATGGAGGGGATGCGTGAGCACGGGATGGAGAATCTCGATAAATTTCGAAGGCACGCGATGTTCCGGGCTTTTTCTGATGGAGGGGATGACTGACGGATGGAGGGCACGGTGGAGAGCACGCGATGGAGAAGAGAACGGGCTGGATCAGTACGTTAAATGGAGGGGATGGAGATTAGCACGGGCTGGAGGTTAAGCTTGGATCAGTGCGTTTTGGAATAAGCTTGGATTTCAGGCGTCCAATAAGTCCAGTTGCGTTTTTGCAAATGAAAAAAGTTCATCTAACGCACTGATCCAGCCAAACAAGATTCATTGGGCTTTTTTTTCACCGGTCCAAAGAGCTTAAAAGTCACCGAGTTTTTTGCACTAAAATGCTTGATAAAGAAGTTAACCCAAACAAGCCCACCGAGTATGGGAGCGTTGGCGCATTTTGGGCTAAATTTTTCTGCTTTGCTCCAGAGCATGAAAGATAGAATTTTTTTTTTTTTTTTTTTTTTTTTTTTTTTTTTTTTTGGGTGGGGACCAAAAAAAGAGAGGGAGGGAAGTGATGACTTTTGTTTAGAATTTTAATAAGAGTAATTTTTTTTGTCAGGAATATCTACCTAGCTAAGTACTTTTTTTAATAATAATTTAAATTTTTATCTTCAATAACCACAATATATACAACTAATATTAATATATATATATATATATATATAGTATTTAATAAGATTCATATTTTTTCGGTCATTTTCTATCTCAATTAATTTTTCAAATAATAATTCAAACCCTCTTCAATTTGAAAAAAGTAACTTATACAACCATCAATCCAAACACAAATCACATTAACAACCTAACTTTTTTTATTGGGCTTCTACAAAAATTAGATATAAAATAAGTCACTGCTCTCATTGCTAATCCAAACAAGCCCAATATCACCTTGCTCTAATGTATTTTAATAGTCAAATTAGTTGATGTGGCATCCACCTCAACTTTTTTCCAACTTAGATTCATAAATTTGGAAAAAATACAAATAAAATTGCTACCCCTACCCAAAATAGGGAGGAAAATGTTTCTATTGATATCTCTCTTCATTTTCTCTCTATTTAATACATCATTAGATCAAGTTTCAACGATTGAGATTTTTATAGTATGTAAAAATATTATTATGACATTAAATATAAAAAAAATCTATAATGATAAATAGAACAAATCCTAACTATTAAAATTTAATCTAATAATAGATATTAAATAGAGAGGAAATGTTGAGAAAAATCAAGGAACCCATTCATGGCTCAGAAATTTTATTATCCCCTTTCAAATCTTGCTTTCATCTCATACATATCACATGAAAGGGCATGTTAGTGTTTGTTTGAAATAGTAATTAAAGCCTTTAAAATCAATTTTTCAATTGTAATTTACGATATACGAGATAAGTATACAATAAGAGTTTTGTCTCAATTTATGTAAATAAGCACTTTTAAAACCCTAAAAATGATCCCAAATAAGTTTTTAAGTTTGGAAAAGAGGAGAAAAAAAGAATGGGCTTGCTTATTACGATAGGAGTGCCATGTGCAAGGAAATTTAAGAATTTGCTATTGGTACAGTTGGCTAAGATATCAGTCTTCTCCTCAAAAGAGAGGAGGTTCGATACCCGCTGGTCGATGTGAGGACCTTATTAGTGAGTAATCTGTAAATACCTCTGTAAGCGCTCTCTAAGTCTAGAGGCATGCCCTAGCCCTAGTGGGGTACCTGTTTACCCCCCGTAAACTTTTTTGTATAAATAATAATAATAAATAAATAAAAAATTAAGAATTTGCTTCCATGCGTCGTTCTATCTTCTATGGGAACGTGACGGTGCTACAAATCTTAAATAATTTGATGGACGGTGCATGAATGCTATTGGGTTTATCAAAACCATACCAATTTATACCCTAAAATGTTAATATTTTAGTTGCCCGCTTCCCAATCATATACACAAAAATAAATATAATGAAAATAATTAAAGAAAGGGAAAAAATTCATCATTGTGTCTTTTTTATTCCCTTCTATTTTTAATATAAGATGCATTTTGTACCAATTACTTATACTAGTTAATGACTTAATTTATTTAAAAAATAACGGTAAATTCCAAATTCTAATAAATAATAGTGAAATTAAAGTTGGATTCAACATTTTTTTGCTGGATAGTTGGATTCAAGTCATTCAACATTTCAACATATATTAAATAGTAAATGAAAATGACGTAAAGTGAAGGAAAAAAAACATATATTCGGTACTATGTTATTGTAGATGTCTTGCGAGATAGTTGCAGGCTTGCAGCCAATAAAGTTCAATGTTTCGTCTTACTTTGGAAAAAAACATGTGGCGTCTTAGAATATTACGCGCTTACGTGCGTGCTATACAGTTCAATACTTCAATGTACCATCACTTGTTTTGAAAATGTAACAGGAAAAATCCAAATAAAGAAGTTTAAAAATATTAAAAGATAAAAAGTATTTGAAATATTTATAATCTCAGAGAAATATTAGTTCAAATTATCTTTTTTAAAATTACAAAGAAATAACCAAATTGCTCTTTAATATATGTATATATATATATATTTTTTTTTTTTAAAAAAAAAAATATATTATCCGTGCTGGTCACCATTGCCACCGACAACCACCCCTTATTGGCACCGAAGTTTTTAGTAGCGGGCCATTCGGCACCTGAACTCCGGGGAGATTATTCCAGTGCGAGGAAATATTCCATGGTGAATTAATATTCCCAAAATGCCAATGGTGAGATTAGAGCCCTCACCACTTGGTTTGCAACAAATATTGGTAGCCCTAGTGGTTTTCAAGATATATTGTGCAAGCAAAAAAATATATATATATATATATATATATATATATTTATTTATTTATTTATATGAGCTAACCATTTACTCTAACTCATTTAGAAGTTTTGATAACAAAGGTTATTAAAATCTAATTAAATGTCGTGAATTTATTAATAAAACTAGCGAATGAACTCGTTGTGTGAATTTTTTTACCAGTTGGATTGAAGTTGTTAAAACCTAATGAAATATTATGAATTCTTTAATAAAATTTGTGAATGAGTTGATAGTGTAAACTTTTTTACTTGGTAAACAAAAATTATTAAAACCTAATAAAATGTTGTGAATGAGTTAGTGTCAAAGTTAAAGAGTTAATTTGTGTGTGTAGTGCGTGAGCGTGCATAATACATATTGAAAAACATTGGTAGGCTGGTAGCCGTTGGGCTACAAACATTACTAAAATATTCCCACCTCCAACCGGAAGTGATCGCCAGAGTTCTAGTGGGGGTAATATTTATTTTTAAAAAGATATGTAAGGGCAGTTTGGTCATTTCTTCATAACTTTAAGAAAAGACAATTTAAGTCTAACATCTCTATAGAATTATAAATATTTGAAACATTTTTTTTAGGATTTTTAAAGTTCTTTGTTAAGAATTTTCCATGGATTTTATATTAACCAATATAGGTAATAATGATAAAACAATGGTAATTATTTTGAGGGTTTAAAAATTGCAAAGGAACCACCACCAGAAGGAATGGCAGGGCCCCACACGAGTTAAAGAATGATTCATACGGGCGGTGCTCCTCTCCTGTGAGTCTTAACTCGTTGACTAATGCACCTTCCCACCGTTAACATAAAATATATTTATTTAACTTGATTTAATTAAAAAGTTGATTATGCTACTTCCTCTGCTCCTTATTATAAGGTCTCAACTAACAAATTTATTGGGTCTTTTTATAAGGTACTTGCTGATTCCCGATGAGCATTAATTATTTTTTTATGTCTGCCCATAATTAATAAGGGTAGTTGGTGAAAGTAATAATTAATATGATATTAGAGTTTCGGACAATTAGTAGGGTAATATTGGAAATTATTTAGATCCTAGGATAACTTTATTGATTTTAACTATTTTTATTAGTTTGTAAGAAAAGTTAGTTAGTACTTTATAATAAAAACCGGAAGGAGTAGTTCATATCACACGTATTTTTTAAAATACCCTGTCATTTTCCGTAATTCATTTATTCTCTCTCTCTCTCTCTTTTTATCTATTGTTGATGAGATATTAAAGAGATAAATTAGAAAAATATTAATAAATATACAAAATTTGTCTTTTATTTAGGTCGTGACTAACTCTTTCGTATATTCCCCATATCAAGTGGCTGGATTGTTAAAAAAATAAAAAAATACCAAATGCCTGGAGTATAAATTTGTATTTCATATTAATTTTCAGTAATTTTTCCTCCGACTATTATATATATTTGTGTATATATAATGTTCTAAAAAGTAACATAGTTAGTAGGAGTTTGGTTTCTCATATCATCTCTTATAATATATAAATCATTTCCATTTAATCAATTGTAAAACTCACAATATTATTTTAATTTGTTCCTCATCTTTTCGGTCAATAATTTAGATAGATTTATGAGAGATAATGAAAAAAGAGCTAATGTGAGAACATGATTTCAAATAGTTGAGATAGGGATTTGACTGTGGGCAAGGAACATGAAGATATTGACACGTGTTGTGCCTATGAAGGATGCACGTGTTGTTGTGATGCTCCACGTGGCCAACTTTAGTAGACTGGTCGCCTCCTAAACATGAAAGTAATAAACATTCTTAAGAAAAAAAAGAAAAACGTGAAAGTAAACATAGAGTATTGATATGACTATTTATTTCTATTTCCTCTGATTTTTATTAGGGAAATACGTCAGTCACTAGGAGAAGTATATCTTCATATCATAGATACAAAAAGATGTAGGTTGACTATTTCCATGCTTGAGTTTTTTTTTTCCTTTTAAAAGGATGTGGGTCCCACCATTTCATGTGTGTGTAAGAATTTTCTTATTCTCATACAACATAAGAAGTGTAAACCTCTTTTTATTATACTGGTACCAACTAACAATTCTAAAAAATCACTAAAAACAGTTGAAGTCAATAAAGTGGTCTTAAAATTTAAGTAATTTCCAATAGTACTCCTACTAATTGATTAGTTCTAATATTATACTCCCTCCGGTCCTAATTATAAGACAACATTTGGGAGTTCATTTTACTCCTAATTATAAGACAACATTCTAATTTTTGTCAATTGTTTCCTAAAATACCCTTAGTGATACTTTCCCAATAATAATTAAACACAATAATACTTTAATAATATACCTATATATAAATAATGTTTGCAACTCATTAATACCACTTACATCTCAATTCTATTGGTTTTTTTAATAAAATAATTTTGAGCAATTTTTGTCATATCACCCCTACTAATAGTTCATTCCTAATAATTAATTTAATGAGAAAACAGTTTAATTTTTATAACTTTTATTATACGATTCGGACTCACCATCATTAACACTATTTAAAATAGCACAGTTTAATTTTATAAATTCCGTACAATTAAAAGGATTTACATCGGGTGATGAAAGTGGAGAAGGATAGCGGATAAATAAAGCAGTTTCAGTTCTTCAAGCTGGGATGCAACCTCATCACGTACGGGTGTGGGGCTACCTATTCAGCAAACTACTTTGGTTGACGTCATTTTAAATTCTAAGTAAGGTTTTTTTTTTTTTTTTTTTTTAAAATCAATAAAATTAACTAATTTAACTTTTCTCTTTAATCTCTCCAAATTTTGGTAATTATGTTCTATAATTAGGACGGAGGTAGTATTAATTATTACTATTACCTTTATTAATTAAGGGGATATATGGAAACAAAATAATTAATACCCTTGGAAAGAAATAAGTACCTTATAAAAAAGATCAAACAAACTTACTAATTAGTGTTTTATAATAAAGATCAGATGAAAAGAGTACTTCCAAGTTAGAAAAGTTGATAAACCGTCTTAAACTTGTATGATTATCTGACTGAAAGCTGCTTCTCGTTATTATATCCTCACTTACAGTAATTACTAACTCTCCCAATATAGGATATACTATGTCTTATATATACTATAAATTATATTTTATATTTAAGATCGAAGTAGTATATCAGATTAATAATCAATGGAGGCATCTTATTAAATGAAATATACTCCATATTTTGTATTATGTATAAATTTTCTTCTTGCACGCAAAGATTTACGGATGAAAACGAAGTTGGGGCCCTTTCTCAAATCACCAGGGGATCAGGAAAATAAGTTGCCAATATTCCTTCTTCTTTTTTTTTTTTAATCTGTTGAATTTTGCTTCAGTTATACTCCTCCAATTATTTTTATAAAAACACTTTCACCATGATTTATATAGATTGAGAAAAATTTTAAGCTTCATTAACATTACCCTGTAATTCAACAACTTGCTAATTACTGATATTTGATATGGATTATATTATATCTAATGAGAACAATGTCAATACACTAATAACTAAGTAGTAAAAGTGTGCATTCATATAAAAAAATTTCTCTCATGCCTATAACCAGAACAAAAAAAAAAAAAAAAAAAAAAAAAAAAGGGTTCTTTCTCTATCTTATAAGTAAAATCAGAGGAGTAGTTAAAGTTTGTTTGAGGTTACTTTTGAGCATCATGCTTGTTCACATAAATTAAGATAAGAACTCATCTTACATACTTACTTTATATATTGTATATCACAATTAAAAAACTATTTTTAAAAGTTTCAATTGATATTTCAAACCATTTACTACCGTTTTTTTTATATAAAAAAGCTTAGATGAGGGTAGACGTTGGTACCCCACCAAGGTCAGGATATGCCTCCGGGGTTAAAGAGCGCTTATAGAGGTATTTATAGATCGTCTACTAATGAAACCTTCACATCGATCCGTGGATATCAAACCCCATCTCTTTTAAGATGAAGTGCAACATCTTAGCTAATCACCGTTTTGTGTGAATGGATGGAAGTGTAAAAAAGTATTGCTTAGAAAAGTACATATGGTTCAAGATTTTGACTTTGAGGGAGCCAACATTGTCAAAACAAAATGAAAAAGCAAAAATGCACGTTAAAGAGACTAGATAATAACGAGAAAATCATGTGAAAGCTCCATTCCCATTAATTTATGCATCAAAATAAAAAAGTTGCAAATTAATATCAATAAATTCACCTCCTCCTTCATTTTTATAATTCCAACAAAAATCTATTTCTTCTTAACATGCTCATATTATTATTATTTTTTAGGCTTTGGCCAGAAAATAAGGAGTCTAAAACTTGCTAATCACAAATGCCACCTTGCGTAAGAGACCTGCATTCTATTTCCCCTAAATCAAAGGAACTTTTTCCCTCCAATCACAACGAGACAAGTGTCCCATAATCCCCAAATACATTCCTAACGTTTAAGTGTTAGGTAATTAGAAGAACGAAGAATTTGGTCACCTGCTGAAAATCCAATCTCTACGAACCACAACTTCAACAAACAAAGTCATATGAGTATTATTCTACTTGTATCGACGTGCTTTAATCTCACTCACACAATTACTCCTATCCATATATTGAACATGTCAAGCAATCGTTAATAAGTCCAATTTATAATTTTCCTCACTCATTTTTTAATATTATTATTATTATATTCCTTCAATCTAAATTTGGGTCAAGGGGGAATCATCCCTTGAATGGGGGACACCGGGACAATATACAGAATCTTCACGAGCTGTTCAGGAAAGTTCCATGTCATCCCAAAACAACGTTCAGCTCGAACTCATCGTTTCTTAGTTTTCTTTTTCTTACTATGTTATGATGTGACGTGAAAGAAACGGTCGATGTCATCCGGAAAAAAGCAAAGAATTGAAAAGGAAAAAGAACGAAAGAAGAGTAAGGATTTTGCTCTCTGTGACGTGTCTTGGATGCTTCAATTTGCGCGCTTGTATATTTCTTCTTCCTCAATCCTTCTTCACGCCTTGTCCCTCTGAAACGGAAAGGTTAAAGGTTGCTTTTCTTAGTAGTTGATAGATTCCAATCAGAATAAAACTTCAAAAATTTGAAACTTTCCTGTGTGTGTAAGAGAGTCATCAAACAGAGCACTCTTTTGTTATCTCTGCTCTGCTTTTTCCGGTGAGTATTTTTGGCGGCACAGTTAATTCAAAACCAGAGACTTGATCTTGAGGAAGATGATGCAAGTTTCTTCTTTATGGAGTCACTCTCGCTGCAGATTTCACCCAATTTCTATAGGATCATCTTCTTCCAATCGATCTGTCCAACGCAAGTCGATTGCTTTCAAGTTCAGCCCAATTCGTTCACTCCCATCCAAAAACTGTTCTAGTTCTAGCTCACCTTTCATAAACGGTTCATTTTCCCATGGAAATTTCCTCGTGTCCCAGAGAAAAGGTTTCATATCAGTTCGTAGCCACAGGAAGTTGAAGAAGAAGAAGGGTCTCACTGTCTGTGCGGCGTTTGAGAAATTTACTGAAAGAGCTATAAGGGCTATATTGTATTCCCAAATAGAAGCTCAAGCTCTTGGCAAAGAGGCGGTTCTAACACAGCATCTTTTGCTGGGACTAATAGCAGAGGAAGAGAATTCTACAGATGGGTTTCTTGGTTCTGGTGTCACCATTGAGAAGGCTCGAGAAGCAGTTAAAAGCATATGGAATCTTCGAATTCCTAGCTTTTCTCCTACAGGTAACAAGGATGTTGATGGTGATGGTGACGGTGAAGGTGAAAAAGATGCTAGTTCTTCTGTTCCTTATCACCATCTCCCCTTTTCTCTTGGCGTAAAGCTCGTGTTTGAGGCTGCCGCTGAATATTCAAAGCTTCTTGGCTATAATTTTATTGGCCCTGAGCACTTACTCATTGCTCTGTTCAAAGCTGATGATAAAAATGCTGGCCTAGTCCTCAAAAGGTAGTTGCTTCATGTCTTTCTTTCTATATTGTTTGGAATCTGATATATTCTTCTCTAGTCACAAACAAATTGACAGCACATATTATGGTCCCCAAATTCAGTAATTACTCTTTAACACACACCTGATTATGTCTTGGAATTTTATAATCTGTGAGACTCTGGTTTTGTCTTTGGCTTTCAATGAAAGATGGCTGTTGAATGAATCTGATACGAGCGAGTTTTGAATCCTTTCCCAAAGCTAATTCTTGGAAGAGGGGAATCCCAAAAAGATATCCCAACACCCCAAAAAAGAAATTGCCGATTTTTTCTATGGGTTTATGTTGGACCCACAATTAATGGGCCAAGACTCAACGGGGGCTAAAGGGGAAGAGAGAGAAAGTAGTACTCATAGTTGACTACTTGACTGTGAGGTGTTAGGTGGGAGAGAGAGTCTCTGATCTCTCACATTTCTGATTCTAGGGGTAACTTCATCTTGTTTTTCATTTTCCTGCCTGTTTCCATCAGTTTTAATTTGGGGTTCCATGAATGTATGCATTTCTTGTGGTGTAAAATGTCAATATGATATTGTCTAATAGTAGTACTACAATAATCTCAGGCTGTTATTTTGTTTCAAAATGTTTTTAACTGATGTTGCTAATTTACTAATATCTTTCAGATTAAACGTAAATCCACCCCACTTGGTATCTGAAGCGTTCTCCAGACTACAAAAGGAACTTGACAGAGATGGAAGAGATCCCAAGATGTTTTCCAAAGGGATGCGTGATAAGTCTCTCTCGAGAAGGGGCAATGCCTCAGGACTCTCTGACTCATCCAAAGGTAAGAAACATTCTCTTTTAAGTCAAACTTTGGCTACTATATATTTGAGGGCAGGCAAGTAATCAATCTCTTATTATCAGATCAAAGTGCTTTGTCACAATTTTGTGTGGACCTCACTGCTCGTGCGGGTGAAGGGCTGATTGATCCTGTTATTGGCCGAGATTTTGAGGTTCAACGAATTGTGCAGATTCTAGCTAGAAAAACCAAAAGCAATCCTATTCTTCTTGGTGAAGCTGGTGTTGGAAAAACAGCTATTGCTGAGGGCTTGGCAACCCGAATTGCTCATGCAGATGTTCCTTTTTTCCTATTGGTGCGTTTCTCCACAAGTAACTTTTATTTTCTTCTTGTTCTCTTGTCCTCAAAGCTTGTGCTCTTTGGAGTGAATTAATTATGTGTTTCAAAATTTATTTATGCTTTGGTGCTTCCACAGACAAAGCGCGTCATGTCCTTGGATGTTGCATTATTGATGGCTGGGGCGAAGGAGAGGGGAGAACTGGAGGAACGTGTTACAAAATTAATAAAAGAGATAATACAAGCAGGTGAAAACATTTGAACAGAACAAAGTAGGTTGAATAGGAAATTGCTTTTAGTTCTCATTGGTTTTCTTCTCATACAGGTGATGTCATTCTTTTCATTGATGAAGTCCATACACTTGTTCAGTCCGGGGTAGCCGGATCAGGAAAACAAGGATCTGGCCTTGACATTTCTAATTTACTGAAACCTGCACTTGGAAGAGGTCAATTTCAGGTGATTATTTCTTCTTTAACTTCTAACTGTTTTTGAACATGAACAAATTTTCAGGTTTGAAACCAGAAACATAATTTTGTAAAGATATAACTGTGAAAGTGAGAGGTTGAGCCCTTGGCGCAGCAGTAGGGTTGCTGTTATGTGACCTAGAGGTCACATGTTCAAATCCTGGAAACAGCCTCTCCGCTTGAGGGGTAAGGCTGCATAATCTATCCCTCCCCAGATCCTACCTAGTGGGAGCCTTGTGCACTGTGCAGCCCTTTGATAACTATGAAAGTGATACATGAATGATTAGGTTTGTTGCCACTTAAATGAATGTTTGTTTTAACTTTTTAGAAGTGTTTTTACGGCGTTCGATGTATGTGAGAGGAGTTTTGTCTCGGCTTGCACAAAATGGCTTCTGAAATCGTAGTTTCCCAAATAGGAACTTAGGTATGTACTGCTGGAAAATGTTTACCATCAATGCCAAGAAGTTGATAAGATATTAGAAAGGTAAGTAAATGAGGTTTGGGGGTGGGTAGTCATTCTGCTCAAGTTAAACAGCTGTAAGAGCAAACTGAAAAATCTTAGACATTAAAATATGATTTTTAATTTGTTTATTATTTTTTCATTGCATTTGGAATTTGTAATATATGCATGATGACGTGGAAGGATCATCTTTATCTATTTCTGTTTTGAGTTTTCTGTCAAAGAATTATGCTAGATGTCACATGATACTTCCATATTCGAACTGCTTTAACATTCACCTTCTCTTCAGTGCATCGCATCCACAACCATAGACGAGTACAGGTTGCATTTTGAGAAAGATAAGGCGTTGGCACGGAGGTTTCAACCTGTAAGGGTTGATGAACCATGTGAGGTTGTTCTAAATATCCAAGCCTTTTTATTTTTCTGTGTAATGGAAACCGTTAGTGCTAATTAGATTTCTAATTTTGATATTATTAAATATGTACAGGATGATGCAGTAAAGATACTTATGGGTCTACGTGAGAAATATGAAGCACACCACAAATGCAAATATACGCCAGAAGCTTTAAAAGCTGCAGTGCAGTTATCAGCTAGATATATAGCTGATAGGTATCTTCCGGACAAAGCTATTGACCTTATTGATGAAGCAGGAAGCAGAGCTCATATTGAAGCCTTTAGGAGAAAAAAAGCACAAGAAACTTGCATACTTTCCAAAAGCCCAGATGATTACTGGAATGAAATTAGAACTGTTCAGTCCAAGCTTGAAATGGTAATAATGGAACTGCTTATTGCAATGCTTGTAGTTGTGTGAATATTTTACATTGTTAGTGTGTATTTGATGGTGACTGTTATTTCAGGAAGGCAAACTCAAATGCTATGGTACTTCTGATGAGACCATTGAACTCATCGTGGACTCCTATTTGCCTGAGACAACCAATGATGATGAGTATGTGACTGTACCCTAAAATAGTACTCCCTCCGGTCTTTAATATAAGATATATTTACTTAATTTGATAATATTATAAAAGTTAATTGAGTTAGTTGATATGACATGTATTTTTTAAAACACTCTTGTCATCATTCTTAATTCCTTCATTCTCTCTTCTCCTTGATTATTATTGATGAAGCATCAATAAAGGTAAATTAGGAAAAATTTGATAAATATGTACTCTATTATATTGAGGACCAAGATCAACTCCCCAAATATGTCTTATACTAAGGACTAGAGGGAGTAATAGGATTTCACTTGAGCTTATTTTGATTTCTAATTCTAAGTGGCTAACGGCTTTTTTTTCTTCTTCTTCTTTAGGCCTACAGTGGTTGGATCTGATGAGATAGCAGAAGTTGCTTCCATGTGGTCAGGCATCCCTGTTCAGCAGCTCACTGCTGATCAAAGAATGCTTCTGGTAAATCTTGAACACCAACTTCACAAACGTGTGATTGGGCAAGATGAGGCTGTTTCTGCCATTGCTCGAGCTGTTAAGAGGTCACGAGTTGGCCTTAAGGATCCTGGTAGGCCGATAGCAACAATGCTCTTTTGTGGCCCAACTGGGGTTGGTAAAACTGAACTTGCCAAGTCTCTAGCAGAATGCTACTTTGGATCAGTAAGTCTTCACCTTGATCAGTACATAAACTAATAGTAGTTAATCCAATTTAAAAAGAAAAACTATTTTTGTTACCTAGATTGAACTTAAACATTTGGACTTAACAAGGAGTTAAAAATTATTTTTATCTTAGGAGGCAGCCATGGTACGATTAGACATGAGTGAGTACATGGAAAGACACACAGTAAGCAAATTGATAGGATCGCCGCCGGGTTATATTGGTTATGGAGAAGGAGGCACATTAACAGAAGCAATTAGAAGAAAACCATTCACATTGCTCTTGCTTGATGAAATAGAGAAAGCTCATCCAGATATATTCAACATTCTTCTTCAGATACTAGAAGACGGCCATCTTACAGATTCACAGGTCTGTAAAATGATGTTATGAGTTACTTGTATGCTTTGTTACTGTTTAAACCAAGTTGGTTTATTTTGAAACTGGATGTAACATAACAGGGTAGAAGAGTTTCATTTAAGAATGCATTGGTTGTAATGACTTCAAATGTGGGGTCCAGCGCCATTGCAAAGGGACGACACAACTCCATAGGTTTCTTATTTGCAGACGACAAGGACACTTCATACAATGGTTTGAAATCAATGGTGATGGAAGAATTAAGGACATATTTTCGTCCAGAATTGCTCAACAGAATAGACGAGGTGGTAGTGTTTCAATCCCTTGACAAGTCACAGGTTCGTTACCATCTGTTCATTGAAATAAAAGCTCTCTAACTTCATGCTCTATTTATAACTAGGACAATTGGAGTATCATGTTGCGATTATAAATGCTAAGTAATTACATTATTATTTCAAATGTAGCTTCTTACAATACTGGATTTGATGCTGGGAGAGGTGAAGAAGAGGACAAAGTCTCTGGGGATTGATTTAGAGGTATCTGAATCAGTGATAAATTTAGTGTGTCAGCAAGGGTATGACCCTACGTATGGGGCAAGACCTTTGAGGAGGGCCATTACTTCACTCATTGAAGATCCTTTGAGTGAAGCAATCATTGCCGGAGAGTGCAAGCAAGGTGACACTGTCTTAATTGATTTGGATGCTGATGGTAACCCTTTTGTTATAAACCAGTTTAATCAGATTGTCAACTTATTTTGATACAACTCTCAACCCATTTGTAAGTAGCCCATTCTGCAGTGTATAGGTACATGATTTATTAGTCTGTTTCTTTCTCTCTCTCTCTCTTTTTTTTTTTTTTTTTTTAAATTATTAAGCCCCCTTTTTTATGCTTGGGCAATTCTATACTGCCTTATGTTGAGCTTACCAATCATTCTTTTTTATATGGGAAACTCTTCCCCTGTCATCAAAATGAAAAAAAGAGAGTAAATTTTAATTGAATTTATTTCTTCTTCTTGCTGTTGATGTGAAATTTTGACTTGGACAAGTATGATGCTTGGTGCATCATTAATCTCTAAGCAATGTGTCATTTTAGAGCCTACAAAACCCTTACTAATTTGTATCCAGGGGTGCTTGGTTTAAATGGTGGATTTGCAAAATGGGTGAACTGAGTTTGAGTCCCAGTTTGTTTAAAAAGATTATGGGGAGAGGTATCTTAATCGCAAAGTCTCAATCTAGATTAGAATGGTAATAAAATTGAGAAAAAGTGTTAGACAAAGACAACGGATGACACAAATAGTTTTATATATATAAAAAATAAAACTTTCTAATTTGTGTGTTGGAGCCAGACTATCAAAATTGTGGGAATCTCAAAACTGGTTGTGGAAGGCGACTCTTCTTGTGTTATCCAAATGCTATTAGAAGCTTGGAATGGTGGAAAGGTTAAAAACAAAATACTTTGCTCGTGGTTTAGGAAAACAAATACACTTTAAATTTATAATTATGGGATTAGTTTTGTTTTAAATACTAAATCTACAATATATTATTTTTTCAATCATTTACTTTTTTTAATATATATATATATATATATATTATATATCGTTTATCGTTTGTCATGTCACTTGATATAAAGTTATGTCAATCAAAATACCTTAAAACTACGTCGTTTTAGGGTTAGAGGAATTAATCAACTTTTAAATAGATGTGGTTTTAATGTTAGGAAATTAATTAAAGATCTTTTGGTAAAATTCATATAATAAATACAAAACAAAAATACAAAAATATCATTTATTAATTCTCCCTAACTCCCAAAACGACGTAGTTTTGGGGTGACTTGATATAACCTTATATTAAGTGACATGACAAACGATAAACTATATATATAAAAAATGCACAGCAAGTTTGCCTGTGGGAGCGTCCAGCACCACCAAGTTTTAAAAGGAGCAAAAGTGCACACAAGGTTAGCTTTTTGGGAGCAAAAGTGACACAATCAGTTAGTTGGGGGAAACTTTGTTAACCTGGTGTTAAGTTTTGCCACATGTGCATGTGAAACGCTGACAGGGAAATATATATATATATATTTTTTGTTTAATTAAAAAAAAAAGCACAAAGACGCCGAAATCGACAAGAAAGAAAACTGAATCCAGAAAACTGAACCCAAACCCATCTTGGCAAATCGAACGAGGAAACTCATCTTGGCAAATCGACCGAGGAAGAGATTTGAGTTAGCGAAGAAGAAAATGGGAAGCTAGGGTTGTTCATATCCGGTGGGTGAAGGTCGATCGATTCGATAGAAAATCATGAGCTTTACGGACAACAAGGATAGCGATGGATTAAATCTTTTCCTCTCGAGAGATGCCGTCGAGCACTACGAAGGTGGAAATGGAATGCGACATTCCCCGAAGTCTTAAGTAGTATTTTCAAGTGACTTCCTAAAGAACCCTAACCCAAATCGAGAAATGGTCCAAATTTTTTTCCTCGATTCATCCCCGACTTGCGGGTTAGATCTTTGTGAAGAAGAATCCTCTCCTTCGTGGTCCCCTTGGTGAATCTTGTGATTGCAGAGTTATGTGATTTGGGTTGTTTTGGTAGTCACGGTCCTATGTTAAGGCCCCCTCACGTTCCTCCTTCTCACACCCCTCTGTTTCTGGCTACTTTTCTCCCCAATTTTTTTTTGGTTCTCAAGTTCCTCCCCGACCTTGTTTTACTCTCCGATATTTCATACACAAAAAGCTTTGCGAGAACGGTGATAAGTTTTATTTAAACCGTGAATCCAAAGATATTGTATGAAATTTATGTCGATCCTCTCTCGAACAACGCGATGCATTTTGCCCTTAGTCATTGTAAGTATGTTGAACCTATGGACTTATTTTTCAGCTTCAGTTAAATTTTTACCATTGTACCTACCAGGTTATATTTAAAGGACCGTTGGTTTGCCTCGGAAATTGTTCCTCTAAATTATCCTTTTGAAATGCGAAGCCATTGTTCAAGTTCTTTTGGTGAAAGGGTTGAAAGCGTTGTTCGGTGTGTAAGGGAAATTTTCTTTTCCCGGGATTATATGAGGCCGAGCCTTGAATATTAACTCATTAGTGTTTTTTTTTCGCGCATTTCTCGCTTTTGGTCATTTCCTTTTGCCTATCTAATTAATTCATACACCGATCCTGCGTATTTCCTGTGATACCATCCCCTCAAGTTGAAAGCGTACCTTTGATTGGATTTAGTTTTCTTCTTTGTCGATTTTAGCGTGTTGTGCTTTTTTAATTAAACAAAAAAAAAAAAATTATTTCCCTGACAGCATTTCACATGCACATGTGGCAAAACTTAACACTAGGTTAACAGAGTTTCTCCCAACTAACTGATTGTGTCACTTTTGCTCCCAAAAAGCTAACCTTGTGTGCACTTTTGCTCCTTTTAAAACTTGGTGGTGCTGGACGCTCCCACAGGCAAACTTGCTGTGCATTTTTGCTCCTTCGCCCTATATATATATATATATATATATATATATATATATATATTGAAAAAGAGGTTAAAAAAAGCCTCCACCTTCTGTATGCTAATTTGTCATTAGAGCAGAGCTAATTGCACAAATCTTTAATCTAATGCCAAAATTTATAATCTAATCATACATCCTAATAAAACATATATAACACTAAATAAAATGGGTGTAAAACAAAGCCTAAAAAATAATATTCAATGCAGTTCGAATAGCTTTTCTTTTTTCAATCCTAATTGGAAAGGGATTATATTTTGAATTTAAATTAGATTTCTACAACATAAATACATATAAATAAATAGTAACTTTTAGGATCTTATAGTTCAAATGATACCATGTGCCCCCTCCAACACTTATTAAACCTGAGATTAGTGCACAGATTAAGAGCACTCTATTTTGCATTTGCACCTTAGGAAGTTGGAACAAATTATAATTTATTTGTGGTAAAGATTCCTTTGATGTTTGGAAAAAGGCAAGAATATAACATTTAAATTTCAAAATCTCAAACCAGTCTTGTTACTTACTTAGAAGAGTATAGTAATTGACAACTCATTTTAGTGAAAAATTACTTAATTGAAATTTTTGACCTTCAAATAGTTTTTTTTCCCACCCTAATATTTAACTTTTAGTGGAACTTCTTTTTGATCACTTAATTTCATAAAGTGACTTGTGGGGTGAGGTTGGGGGCTAGTTGCCTTGTATGTCTTCCTAAACTTAGTCAAAAATTGTCTAGTCCAGCCTCAAAAAAGTTGTTCCAAAAAAATTTGAGTATTGTTGGGCTAGACTAATTATTGGACACGGCCGCGCATGGAACCACTTATGGTGCCTATCTTTTGGATATGCACCATTTGCCTAACCAATCTGGACCATCCAGATTTGATCTGGACAATCCAGATTTAAAATTTTTTTACTTTTTATTTTTTTAGGTAGAAGATCTAAAATAAAGATAATTTCTTAACTCGACACTTTTTCAAAAAATCATTTTTTCATTTAAAAAATATCATTTTAAAAAAATTAAACCTGGATCGTCCAGATCCGGATTAGCTAGGCAAATGGTGCCTATCCTTTGGACATGCACCATAAGTGGTTCCGCCGCATCGGGGATGGAGTACTACCCGCCCATTTGGCCCTACCCAACAAATTACATGCTACTTAAAAAAAAGGGTTAATTGAGTTGGAAATACCATTTATTAAATATATTTCTTTTTGTCGCAATAAATATATACTATTCAATATTTATATAAAATAAATAATATTCGATATGTATTACTATATTTCAAATATATATTATTCCTTGACATTTATGAAACGTCTCATATTATTATTATTATTTAATATTCATCTAAAGTTTTGTTTTTATCTGGATGGATGTTTACTGTAGGCTTTTGAAACTGAAATGAAATTAATTTTTTTAATGAAAATTTACCCCATTACCCTTAAGATTTAAACGGATCTGTATTATTATTGGGTTTAAAAATAGGGATAAGATATTATCATTACCAATTTTGGTCACTAGCAATGTCATTACCATTTTTTTTTATCGTTAGATTAGAATCTTAGTAGTAGAGAGAAATGATAAAGGTATATGAGATTTTGATCTAACGGACATTGATAATGACAATATCATATCCCTTAAAAATAATATTTATTTCTTTGGTCCGAGTGGCAATCCTAGTAAAATTAATATTAATTATTAATTTATTAGATTCCATACGATAAAATAAGAGAAGGTATTATTTATAGGACTATACTTACATGAAACTCCTTATATTTTTTATGTCACATTCTTTAATCACACATAGTTATATATCTTTTTTTTTTCACATAAGTTTATACTTAAATGATAATATTTTCAAAAATAAGGCATATAGCTACTTGTGATGGGACAACTTGAGATAATAGATATGGAAAATTTGACTTAAATATTTTTTTATATTTATAATAGTCTGCAATATTATTTTCGTTTGTGGTCTTTCTTTTTAGGTGTGTCGAATATGAGAATATCCTTAATCGCGCTGAATGAACTAACTCAAATTTGCATAATCCCATAATAGCATACCTGTATCAAATTGGAATTTGCAAACCTTACCAAATGACCTCACTGCCCCTCATGGCTTCATGTTAAAATTCTATTTGGCAAGAATAAAAGTTATTCTCAAACAAATTTTTAAAATTTATAGTAAGTATGTGTATTTGTTTTGAGTCCAATATGAGATATACCGTTAATAATATATATAAATAGTGTTATTTTATATTTATATTTTATCATTTTAAAATTGAATTGACCGATTCCTTTATTATCCTTGCCACAACATTATACACTTTATGGTAGTATATTCTTTCTTTTCTTTTTTCCAGTGGCAAAAGGAAAAGGAGTATCTATTCTTTTATTTATTGGTGAATCAATAATTCTCATGTGTTAAAATTGTCCAAAAAAAAAAAAAAAAAAAAAAAATGACGGAGACGAGTGTGGAGTCGAGTGTGCTTAAGCGATTCCCGGCCTCATCGGAGGATTGCCTCCGGTCAACGAAGAAAGTGTGTATACGGGTAGCCGGTGAGACGGATAATGGTGATGGCAAGAGCAAGGACTTGGACGTCGTCATGACTGAGAACGGATCTGTTTCTGGCATGTCTTATAGGAATAAGTTACTTAATTTCGACCAGGCGGGGCAAGCTTCTCAGAGTCGAAAGGAAGTTGAACTTACTGACGGCGATTTTCACATCGGCAAGGATGGCGATGTTCCTTCAATTGATTTCTCCCCAGCGATCAGGGATGTACTCGTACGGGGTATGGAGCGCACTTTGATTATTAAGTTATTGGGCCGCTCGATCGCATACAACCATCTACTAGCAAAAACCACAGCCCTATGGCAACTTAAAGGTTCTTTCAAACTGATTGATATGGAACGGGGGTTTTACTTGGCTGCTTTTGACCTAGAGGATGACTACACTAAGGCTCTCACAGGAGGCCCGTGGATGGTGTTTGGGGCCTATCTGACGGTGCAACCTTGGTCGCTAGATTTCGACCCCCTTTCCCCCATTTCCAAAGTGGTGGCTTGGATCCGCATCCCTGGCCTCTCGTTTCGGTACTACCACAAGAGCACACTGAGAGCAATTGGCACACTCCTGGGAGAAGTTGTTAAGATCGACTACAGGACTGAGATGCGAGGCAGGGGAAAGTATGCTCGTATCGCTGTCCTTTTCGATCTACAGAAACCACTAGTGCCATGGATTAAGGTGGATGGGAGGACGTATGGAGTAGAATACGAAGGAATGCCATTGATTTGCTTCGATTGTGGCAGATATGGCCACACAAAGGAACGATGCAGAGGAAAGGATCAGATGGTTGCTGGGCCGAGCACTCAAGGGCAAAATCGTGTGCCTCCGTCCTCAGGCTCCGCTCATACTGGACAGAAAGAGATCGGATCTACCAAAGACGGCATGCCGGACCCACCGTCGTCGCCATTTGGAGAATGGATGCAGGTCAAATATCCCAAAAAAGGAAAAAAGCAAACTGAAGGGAAAATAGCAAAGATGGGGGGATCTACAATGATTGAGGGATCTCGCTTTAATGTCTTATTTGAAGAAGAGGATTTGATGGCAATTCCAACGCCACAGAATCAGAATGCTAGCACGGAGCAAATCTCAACTAATCAAGGTGATGATTCTGTTTCCAATGTTGGGGGCCAAAAGCCACGTCATAGTAATGGGAAGAAGAGTGTAGCCCAGAAAGTGACACACCAGGGCCCAACAAAGAATAAAAGTGGACCGACCCAGCCTATGAAGATCTATAAGCCTAAGGAGAAAAAGGATGTTTCCCCAATGCTTACGACCCAGGTACCAAAAGACCTGTCAGACCAGCAAGACGGTATCATGATTATGGACCCCAACGACAAGACCGAATCAGTGAAGGTAGATGACCCAAGCACTGAACTGCATCGGTCCTAGTGGTGAAGGGCGAGAGGCCAAGATAGTGACAAGACTTAAGCCCGGATTCATAACACTAGAACAGAATCTACACTTGACCGAAGCAAGCATGTGGTGGTAACACTCCAAAGTGAGCGTCGGGCTCTGGAAGATATTGGGGAACAGAATGGGAATATTACCCCTGTCTTGAATGTGGAAAACAGAGATCCTAAGAAAGATGGGTGCGGCAAGGAAAACTCAAAGAGGGTGAACATCAACCAGAGACGAGCTTTGACTGGGGTGAAGCTATCTCCCAGTAACTCAAGAAACCTGAAAGTGAAGAAGAAACAGCAAGGTTCACACATGTCGAAGGATGCCCTTCTTGCCCTTAAGGATGCTCTCGATACGCCGTTGGAACCTCAAGTCCCAAGCTTGGCAGAGAGGAAAAGAGATGATGATGGTCCGTCAGGGTCGGGCATGGTTGCCTGACACCCTCACACACAGTCTTATGGATTTACAACTATTTATTTGGAACTGCCAAGGGGCAGCGAGTAGGAGTCTGCTGAGGACTTTTAGGTATTTTATCAAGGAGCATAAACCTGCAATGGCAATTTTGGTAGAGCCGCGCATATCTGGCAAGAAGGCTGATCGCTTCATTAGACTTTCAGGTTTTGACCATTCATACAGGTTGGAAGCGAGGGGATACTCGGGTGGGATTTGGTTACTGTGGAGGGAGGCTCTATTTGTATCGATCTTAGGATGCCACACCCATGCATCCACATGAAAATAGAGACCCAAGGTTGCACGACCCCTTTCCTCTTCACAGCGGTATATGGAAGCCCGACGAACATGTTAAGAAAGGAACTTTGGCAGACTCTATCTCTGATTGAAGCAACTGTGTCCTTACCATGGCTTATTGCAGGGGACTTTAATGCCATTCTTAGCAGTGGAGATCGAGTAGGAGGCGTTGAATCCCGAGCTCGTGGCTGCCCTTTGTTTCGTGAGTTTATTTTCAGTAGTGGTCTCATTGATTTGGGCTTCACAGGGCCAAAATTCACTTGGCGTCGGGGCACACTCCTCCAACGTCTAGACCGAGCTTTGGGGAATGCTTCTTGGCTGAGCACTTTCAGTAATTCCCAAGTCAAACACCTCCCGAAGCATAGCTCGGACCACCGACCCCTTTGTATAGAAGTATGTCACGCCAAACGGCCCCCACAGCGGCAGCCACCATTTAGGTATCTTGCGGCTTGGGCTACATCTGATTCCTTTGATAAGGTTGTAGCAGATAGCTGGCAAAGCTCAGGTCCCATTACGTCATCAATCAACAATTTCACGGCGGCAGCCAAAAAATGGAACTCTGAGGTCTTTGGAAATATTAGCAGAAGGAAACGCAGACTCATGGCAAGGTTAGGTGGAGTTCAAAAAGCACAAGAAACCAATCCTTCTAGTCACCTGGATTTGTTGGAATGTGATTTGAGAAAGGAGTTTGAGGTTGTCTGTGAGCAAGAGGAGTTGACATGGGCACAACGGGCGAGATGTGATTGGATTAAGTTCGGGGATCGTAACACAGCATACTATCATGCTAAGTCAACACAAAGAAGCCGTAGAAAGGCCATCTTGGCCCTTAGAGGGGACTCAGGGGAGTGGTGCTCGGATGAGGCTACACTTCAAATATGGATGCTTCAGTTCTACAAAACTCTTTATACTAAGGAAGGCGCGTTTGCCCCATTGTATCATGGAAGGGGCCTATTCCCAGTGGTAGCTACAACAATGAATAGCGCACTTAGTTGTCCCATCTCCTTAGGTGAAGTTCACTCGGCACTTTTCCAAATGAAGCCGCTCAAGGCTCCGGGTATTGATGGTTTGCATGCGGCTTTCTACTAGACTCAATGGAAGACTGTTGGGCCCTCGATCTGCCTCATGGTTACAAAATTCTTTGAAGACGGCCTTTTGGAACCAGAATTAAATGAGACACTTATCACGCTTATTCCTAAGGTCCCGGCACCTGAATTTATCAAAGAATTTAGACCTATAAGCCTATGCACGGTACTATACAAAATTATAACCAAGGTTTTGGCCAATCGTCTGAAGAAATGGTTACCATGTCTGGTCCTCCCAAACCAAGCTAGCTTTGTTGCAGGTAGGCAAATTACAGACAACGTCATTATTGCTCAGGAAGTAATTCATACTATGAGGGGCAAATGTGGCCGAGAGGGATGGATGGCAATCAAGGTGGACCTAGAAAAAGCATATGACCGCTTGAGATGGGATTTTATTGAGGAGACACTCTATGATGCAGGGCTACCCCCAAAGTTTGTACGGGCTGTGATGTTATGCGTTTCTACTTGTAGTATGAGAGTAGTATGGAATGGGCACCGATCGGAGCAGTTCATACCCTCTCGTGGGATCCGACAGGGGGACCCCCTGTCTCCATACCTCTTCGTCCTCTGTATGGAAAGGTTGTCACAACTCATACATCAGAAGGTAGCTACTAACCTATGGCGACCGATAAGCATGGGAAGGGGAGGACCGCAGATTTCACACCTATTTTTTGCAGATGATCTTGTCCTTTTTAGTTCTGCTGATGCCTCCCAGGTAACTCTCATCCGGAATATCCTTGATGATTTCTGTGCTAGCTCAGGCCACAAGGTTAGCAACTCCAAATCAGCCGTTTTCTTCTCCAAGAATGTATCTCCTGGGGCACAAATTGGTATAAGTGAAGAGATGGGCTTCCAAAGAGTTGATGATTTGGGTATGTATCTTGGGGTACCACTGCTTCACAAACGAGTAAGGATAGGGACCTATGCATATCTTGAAGAGAAAGTTACTAAAAAACTCTCAGGATGGGTAGCTAAGACCCTCTCACTGGCTGGACGTATTACCCTAGCTAAAGCAGTGCTCACAGCCATTCCAGCATATGCTATGCAAACCACGAAGTTGCCACCAGGACTTTGTTCACGGATAGAACGCCATATCAGGAACTTTGTATGGGGGAGTACGACTACTGATAAACGACCGGCCTTGGTTAAATGGACAGACATGTGTTTACCTACTAAGCCGGAGGTTGTGGGTTAAGGAATTTGGAAACCCAAAATAATGCTTTCCTTATGAAACTGGATTTGCGTTAAGAGCACAACCGACTTGCTATGGGTGAAGGTGCTCCGTCATAAATATGGGTGGGATGACCGTGATGGGCCTCGCTTGAGAATTCAGAATTGTTCTTACTTATGGCGCCATCTGACTAAGATTTGGAGTGATGTGTTGCTTGGCACCCGCTGGAATGTGGGAAATGGGGCCACTACTCGTTTCTGGGTGGATAACTGGGTTCCCGAAGTGGGACCACTCAAATTCCTCTCCTTCAGAGATATATCATGTGAAGAGGAGCAGCTCACTGTGAGCCAATTCACCTCGCTGGATGGGCAGTGGCAATGGGAGAAGTTCAGTAGTGACTTACCGGAACATGTCCTCTCTCTTATTTCAGGTTGTACAGCCCCAACGTCGGCTGATGGGGACCCCTGTTGCTTTTGGGACCACTCATCGGATGGTCGGTTCTCAGTGTCCTCCGCCTATGTTTCGTTGTGTCCATCTCCCGACCAGTCTCAATCTCATCTTTGGAAGGCCATCTGGAGATGGCCGGGGGCCCAGCGAGTACGGGTGTTCCTGTGGCTTGCTGCTAGATCTCGTTTACTCACCAACGCAGAGAGGCAGCGGCGTCATATGGCCGAGTCGGCGGAATGCACGCAGTGTGGGGGAGCTCTTGAAGACGTGGATCATGTGCTACGACGTTGCAGGTTTGCCCAGCAGGTTTGGGGATTGTTCTTATCAGGGCCTCAGTTAAGACAATTCTTCCAGTCGGGATATAATGACTGGCTACTGCAAAACCTTCATCATAATGCACCTGGACCTCATGACAGTGGTACATGGGCAACTTTCTTTGGGCTAATATGCTGGAAAATCTGGGATGCACGGAACAAGAGGATTTTCCAGAATGCTCATGTATGCCCGGAGAGTTTGGCGAGGGAGGTACAGAGCCTTGTGGAGTACACTACACAGGCCGCCGCGCGTGGCCGATGCGATACGGTGGAAGCACATTACTGACGGAGACCAAGGCCGGTTGCATGGCACAAACCACCCGTCTCCTCGGTCGCGCTGAACTGTGATGGTTCCAAGAGGGAAGTTTCGTTGCAAGCAGGTGCTGGGTGTCTGCTCCGGGATTGGGAGGGCCGATGGTTAGCTGGATGTTGCCGCAACATAGGCAACTGCTCCTCTCTACAGGCTGAATTATGGTCATTACTGGACGGTCTGGAACTCTCATGGAACTCCGGATATAGGAATGTAACGGTGCGGCTAGATTGCTTGGTCGCTTTGAATCTTGTCGGGAATCGGGATGGTACGCAAACGCTGTTCGCATCTTCTCGGACGTATTCGCGCCTCTGTCGCGAGATTGGCGGTGAACATCAACCATGTATATCGAGAGGGCAACCGCTGTGCAGACTTCTTGGCAACGCACGCTCTTGCATTGGGCAAAGGGGTCCATCTAATGGAAGAGCCTCCGTCTGGCTTGCAGTTTCTTCTCAGTGAGGATGCTAGAGGGATTGCATGGACAAGACATTGTCCTTGAAATATTTGATCTGTTTTGATTAATTCCTTCTCAACAAAAAAAAAAAAAAAATTGTCCAAAAAAATGTGTTATAAAAAAAAAAAAAAAAAAAAAAAAAAAAAAACTCTAATGTGTGAGTCAAGCGTCGTCGTCTTTAATGAACTCGAGAAGAGGTTTTTTATTTATTTATTTTTTTTTAATAAAAAAAAATTGTAAATTGTTAATATAGTTAGGGTTTTTTTCCCTTCTCTGGTTCATCATCCATGGCGATTCCTTCAACTGTCTCGAATTCTATCCCAATGGCCGGTAATGAACATGTCAAGGAGGAACACGACCCATTAGGTTTAACTTCAGTGTCTCAGCAATCGATATCATCTCAGCAATTTCCCATGAAGCCTGTCAAAGGAGAGCAAGACGATCTTACAAACGGTCAGCTAGCATTGGTGGTACCGTCAGTTTCATCAGCTCATGGAGATGATAACCGTGCGGCTAGAATTTCGAAATCGGTGAATGAACTCGGAAATCTATCTGTCGCTATAAATGCTTTCATGAGCAGGTATGATGAATTGCAAAAGCATCTGGAATTCATCGACAAAGCCATTGACACGAGATCCAAAGAGCTTTCTCTGCCCTCCAATGCAACTCCGAATACGGCGACAGTGTCTTCTACTCCTTTGGCAGGAGGCAATGTTCATAGCACGGAACCCGTGAGTGCCCAACCTACTCCGGTGAAAGAGGATGAATTGCATTCAAATTCGAAATTGAACGATGGGCCCCTAAATGAAGTTTTTTCGCTTTGCCGAACGATGTGCAGCCGTGGCCTCCGTAAATATGTAATCTCAAATCTATCACAACCAGAGAAACTCCGTGAGGAAGTTCCGGTGGCTCTCAAGAGTGCCCCGAAACCGTCGAGGCTCGTGTTAGAATGCATTGGGCGGTTTTTTCTCCAGGGAAGCAGAGCCTACATCAGAGACTCCCCCATGATTCCTGCTAGATTAGCTTCAGTTCTTATTTTGGAATATTATCTCTTGTCCGGTTGCGCTGGTGATGAGAAAAGCATTTATCCTTCCTCGAAGGAAGAAGCTAATTTGGCTGCATGTGCCTGGAAGAAAAGACTAATCGTGGAGGGTGGTGTTTCAAAGGCTTGTGAAATTGATGCAAGGGGTTTGATTCTTTTCGTTGGTTGCTTCGGTATTCCAGTTAGTTTCCGACACGAAGAGCTACGGGATTTGATTCGTCTGAGCAATCCTAGGGAAATTATGCCTGCCCTTCGCCAGTCTCCTGGCCTTGTTAAAAGGGTTTCAGGTACTGCTTCTTGTATAATTTCATTGGCGTTATTGCACACGAGGCTCACTGATTATGTTTCATGTTGAACAATTTCTAATAATTCTATTACTTAGCTATCTAATTCTATAGCTTCCCACTTAGTTGGATTAGAAGGGGGATAAAAGAATAATATTGAGAAGAGAAGGAAAAGTTTTCTTGGTTGAGACTGTAGTTCCAAGACAATAGGATGGAATCTATAGGATACCTATCTGGGCTGACAATTTTGTGTAGGTTTGTGCTACTCTATTAGGATATGAGTCGTAATGTTCCTCGTTGTCAGGTCATGTATAGTTATTGCTATTCAAGTTTTCTGTAGAGGATATGAACAACTATGTTGTTATTGCCCCTCGGAATCAGAATTGTAGTTGCAGAGAAGGGCTAATTTTATTTTGTTGATATACAGAAATTACTGCTTATGGTTTATGAAGCTAAGTCCTCTTGGGTTATGCTTTCCAACTGACCTTTAAAATATGAGTTACCTGTCTTTGGTCCCATTCAGCTCTTGGGGATTATTCATCGTAAGTTTTAAGGATAGCTCATAGCAGAAGAAATTAAGTTATAATTCTGTGTATTTTATGCTGTTGGAAGGCTTGTTTGTGCAGTGCATTCATTAAAATATTTACCATTCTGTATGACTTGTTGACTACTTCATCTTATTTTAGCGGCTAAAAGCCTTATTGTGTTTATTAGTACTATCTCCGGTCCTAATTATAAGACCTAGTTGACTTTTTTTGGAGAGATTAAGGAAGCTAAATCAGTTACTTAATTACTTCATATGTTGGGTATCTTTAGATTATAGATTAGTTTATTAGTCAAACTAATTAGTTTGAATAAAAAGTTAAAAATAAAAATATTCTAAAGTAGTTTAATTAGCTTCCTTAATATCTTCAAAAAAGTCAACCAGGTCTTATAATTAGGACCGGAGAGAATACTTTCCATGCCTTATATAAGTAATGAGAGGTGTCAATCGGATTTATGGTTCTTGAGACAATTAGGCCTACTCTTTGCAGTGGCGGTGGTGTTTTATCTTCTAAGTTAGCATCTTTATTTTTATGATTTCTGTTACTTTCTTGTTCAACATCCACTTTTTACGAAATAGGCTATAGGCTTTTCTCCTAATCATTGTATTTTATTAATTTTTGTTTTCCTTCTTGAAATATGGAGACTATTCCCAGTTATTTTGGATGCTAAATGAGTTGTGACAATTGGTGTCTTGTGGTATTACTATCTGATCGATCAATTTATTCTTCTGGAATGATGATGAATGAGCAAGGTGTTGTTTTTAATGTTCTGAAGCCTAAATCTGATATAACCATGCCATTTATAACTGCCACAGATATAACCGATGAATTGATGAAGAAGGGCAATGTTGTTGAAGCCGTTGACTTGGCATATATATTTGGATTTGAAGAAAAACTTTCCCCTCAGACAAATTTGACTTCATATCTGCAGAAGTCTGAAGATTCTTGGAAGAAAACTAAACAAGATACTCGTGGCCCAGCTGCTGCATTGGTATGGGCTAAGTGCATTGGCACTATTTATTGGTTGCATTGTTCTATTGTGAATATTAACTATGCTGATACATGTTGATCTTTCACAGAAGCAAGCTGATGAAAAATACTTGGCTGCTCTGAGGTCTGTACTAAATTGCTTGGAAGTTCACAAAATTGATCAGACACAATTTCTTCCTGGGTCAAAACTAAAGGAGAAGATTAGCAGCCTGGAAAAAGATATTGACGATGCCAACAGAAAAATCCAAGACAAGGTGGCATCAAAGAGAAAAATTGATAAAAATGAAGCTTCAAACAAATTCAAGGCTCCTGAGTCAAAGCGACTAAGGTCGAATTTGAAAGATCCATCTCTCGTATCATCTCCGGGGTCCTTCTTGCAAGAGCATAGGATTAGTGGTAATATGGATGGAAATAGCATGTATGATGGTTTATTGACGACCGATATGCTGAGTAGTAGACCCTCTAGCCTAATAAATAATTACTCTCCTGCATCATCGGTACAACTTGGATCTGCCGTAGGGCCTTTGCCAGAAAGTGTCTTTGGAGCTACATTAGCAGCTGGAGGTGGTAAGCTTATAGGTGCCGGAATTGGTGTTGCCGCCGGTTCATTGTCTGGATATCACGGAGATACAGTAGTAGACAATGATCATCTTTACAGACGGCTTGGAATTAGGGAATCTGTATTATCTCTCGAGAGGTCAGGTGGACAGCCTGCATCAGCACGATTAAGCAGTCTGTATGGTGTGTCACCATCTTTAGAGAGTTTTGCAGGTTTTCCAGATCATCCTTCTTTGGGTTCTACTAGTCGTATCGCTGGCACTGATCTATATAGCTTTGCTGATTCCATTTACGAATCGGACTCACTTAAGTCCAGTAGTTCTGCTAAGGCCACCAATGGTTCCTCTTCCTCATACATGTATTAGATGATACTCCAGATGCATCTCTTGATCAGGCAAACTGGAAGCCTGTGCCATTCACTAAACTCCTGTACTGGGAAAATTAGCCTTGGCAGCTTGCTGAGGATGATATCTTGTGACGCGAACCCATTAACTGCAGGGTTGGTTATTTTAGTTCAACATACCCTTGTTGAAACTAAATTTGCCGCAAGATGTCTGTGGATATTGTGCTGAGCTGGTCTTCAGTCTTTATTTTTACCTATGTACCCCTTAAGGAACAAAGCTGTAGATGATTAAAATATGAATCTTATTCCTCAAAAGTTATCCATTTTAGAGTATTTTGGTGTTACTGGGTAGTACAGGTATTCTAATATTTTGGCGTTACTGGGCATTACAGACTTTCTAGCCTTATACCGCCAGATTATATGTAAAATGAGATCTGAATTCCCCATAGCGGCAGCCAGACCTGTGGGTGACTCCGCTAGTATAATTCCGATCCTCTTGATCCACATAATGCAAATTTACAATTAAAAAGAAGTTTACCATTACTCAAAATAACACAATTTACAATTGAAACTGTGAGTATCTACCATTAATGGCCCTTAGAAATTAGGATTTGTGAATTTAGTCCTTAGGCACAATTTTCGCTTGGTCCAATCAAAACTCCATCCAGTTAGATCTACTTATTTAGATCAGATGAAATATGAAATCTTAAAATTATTTAGGGAGAATCCCATATAAAGACGGTTGAAATAGGAAAATCCTATATAAGGCTGATAAATTCAACAAATCTTAAATTAGATAAATGATCCAATCTAGAATATTTAAATATTGATTATTTTCTAATAATACCCCTAACCCATGATGCAAAGAAAAGACGAAAGGAAAACTAAGAAGTTGGATGTTTGTCGCACTCGTTATCATCGTCGCTCCCTCTCGTGTTCCTTGTGGAGCTTGAATGACGCCATGAGAAGTCGCTATTGTCGCTGCCATGAGAAGTCGTTATTGAGAAGTCGCCCCTTTTGAGCCATTAGAATTGAAGCCGCCACTATCGTCATGAGGAACCTGTATGTGCCATAAAGTCAAGTATGAAGATTAAACAATTTTTTGGTTTTAGGGGAGAATCACATGGGATACTTGATGCAGAGATTTCGGCTCATATTCTGCAGTTGATTAATATAGTTGATCAATATCACGGACAGTAGATTACACAGTACAATATGTGAATATTTTTTGAACTGCAAAATTGGGTCGGCAATTGAGATGAAGTGGCTTAGTGATAAGATTTCAGGGTCGTTGATTAATTAAAAGGGTTTAAGGAATGGATATTTAACATTAGAACCAAATTATCGTAATCTTTTTTGGCAATTTTCTGACGGTGTCGAGGCCTCTAATAAATTTTCTATCATTAGGGTTCTTTTTCCAATCAATTTTTTTTTTTTAAAAAAAAATAACTAAGGGATATAGAGATAATTTGGCCCAAATTCTAAATCTCTAATTGTGTCACATAAACTAATTAATAATTTGTTAAATTTAGTAACCCAAATTAAAATTTGAGTAATTCAACCGTCTTTTTATAGGATTTTCCCCAATTTTTTAATATTGTTATAATGTGAAGTTAATTTCTTTCATTTTTTCGCACACTTTATTTTTCTTCCTATGATTACTTATTGCATAAATGCAGGGGTTGCTGCCAGAAAATTCAAACTAATCAAAATTAGTAAAATTTACAATTCTCTAAATATCGTAATTACTGTATCCTTTTCAATTATATATCTTTTCTTCCTCCCCAATCTAATTGAAGTAATATTACATTAGACAAGCATTTATGCTATCAGATTAAGTTTTACAAATGAAATGAACACTAACTCCTCCTAAACCTCATCGCACACCGATTTGTAAAGGTAGCTTCCCTTGAACTCCCTTTGTAACCTTTTTGGCGGTTATGATGGGTTTTAAATAACAATTCATTATATCAATAACTTCCCCAGAAAAAGCTCAAAATAGAGCATGAGAAGTGGCAAGATAACGTGATCAAACATGACATTTATCCAAGCTGTTTCTTGTTTTAGAAGTAACTAAAAAGCGTCCCATCTTCCGTTAGTTCCTTCTCCTCAGGATAAAAAGAGAACTGCTTTCAACTCTGGAAAATGTGGGAAGAAGAAGAAGAAGCAAACATAGGAAATGTATATGCCGTTTTGGAGCCTCCTTTTGATATTTGTGAGTCGAAATGTTGTGTTGGGGGCTTCTCCTTCTCCTCCACTTTTCCCAGCAATGTTTGTGTTTGGAGATTCTCTTGTTGATAATGGAAATAACAACTACCTCAATTCTCTAGCAAAAGCCAACTACGTTCCTTATGGAGTTGATTTCCCAAGTGGTCCAACCGGCAGATTCAGTAATGGCAAAACACTGATAGATCTTCTAGGTACAACAAAAACCAAACCAAAAAAAAAAAAAGGAACTTGGCTTCTCTTTCTTTCTTCTTTTGATTATCTTTGTTCTGGTTTTTAGGGGAATTGGTGGGTCTTCCTTATCTTCCAGCTTTTGCAAATACTCTCTCACAAGGAAGCAATGTTTCTGCTGGCGTAAACTATGCTTCAGCAGCAGCTGGGTTTCTCGATGAGACAGGATACAATCTGGTAATCTCCGCAAAATTCTCACACGAACAGTTTGTAGCACAATTTGCACAACATAGCAAATCATATGTTAAGGATAGAATTATTTTTGCAGGGAGAACGTGTTACCATTGGCCAACAGGTCCGGAATTTTGAGACAACCTTGAAACAGTTGAAAAACCAAATGGTGGATGAAACCGATCTAAGCCAGCATTTAGCAAAGTCATTGGTTGTTGTCCACTTTGGAAGCAATGATTACATAAATAACTATCTCTTACCAGAATTTTATGAAACAAGCTTGATCTATAACCCTCCAGACTATGCTGATCTCCTCATAGGCATTTACAAGAAGTTACTTCTGGTACAGAGACTAACAACAACAATACCAAGATTTTTCTATTTTTTTTTTACATTGACAGTACACAGATATAATGCTATTATCAGTCATTCCTTTTTTTTTTTTCCCAGGACTTGCATAGTTTGGGACTAAGAAAATTCTTGTTGGGAGCTATTGGACCACTTGGGTGCATACCAAATCAACTAGCAACAGGCTTGATACCACCAGGACAATGCAACTCTGGGGTGAATGAAATAGTTTCTATGTTCAATGATAGGTTGAACTCTTTGGTCATGCAGCTCAATTCAGATCACCCTGGGTCCATTTTTGTATATGGCAACTCTTATGGAGCTTTCAGTGACATCATAAACTCCCCAAACACTTATGGTAAGAAATGTCCCTTATTTCTTGCTTGTAAAATTTTAATAGAGATAATTGATGAAAAGTCTCCATTGCAAGCTTTATTACCCAATGGTATGAAATACCGTGTTTGAGATTGTGCAACTCACTTTCAACTGTATGTAACATATTTTCGACTTACACAAATATCTTCTGTTTTACACATAGTTGACGATAAGTTGCATACAACTAAAAAAGTGTTACATATGCTAAGAAATATCCCTCATTGTTTGCTTGTAAACAATCATATATAGATATGTATGTTAAAAGTAGTAGTTTGTGCCAGTTTTGATTAGCTGTGGAGAATTGATTTTGTGTCATGCTAATTAAATGTGCAAGAGAGTTTATCTCATACAATACAAAAGTGATTTTGGGGTATCCAAACGGGCACTAGACAAATGTATTTCTAATGCATGCTCATGTTTTCTGTACACTCCAAAATAGGAATCATGCATGGCTTTATTTTTTAAAATTCTATTCCTTTTTATTTTCTTGTAACCAAACAGAGGCTAAATATGATGAGACTTGTTTGGACAGGGCTTAGTGTGGTTGATAGAGCATGTTGTGGAGTTGGAATGAACCAAGGACAAATAACATGCCTGCCTCTATCAGTTCCATGCCCAAACAGAGACCAATTTGTGTTTTGGGATGCCTTTCATCCTTCTCAAGCTGTTCAGCAAGTTCTTGCTCAAAGGGCCTTCTCTGGACCCCAGTCTGATTGCTATCCTGTTAATGTCCAGCAAATGGCTTACATGTAGTAAGAATCTGTCAATGTATTGGTCTAATCAAAGATTAATTAGTATGATTTATGATAATTCATTAAAGAAACTTCAAGATTTATTTTTCACCATATGCTCTAAATATGTTTATAAATATAAATAAAATAATAGACACAAAAATGGGGTAACAAAATGAGATCTTTTATTTCTTTACTCTAGCAAGGAGTAAAGCTTGTTTGGAATGTTGATTGTAACAATTAAGAATAGTTTTTCAATCGTGATTTACGATATACAAGTTAAACATATAAAATAAGTTTTTTCTTAACTTATGTAAATATCCGTATGAAATTATGATAAGCCGCTCCAAATAAGAAAATAATCGTTTTTTTTTATACCAAACGAAGAAGAAAATCGCAAACACTGTATTACCCAACATCTACAAGACCATCTCATTTAGATAAGAAAATAATGTTTTAATTTTTTTTATGTTTTAACTTTTACAACTCCCATCTCATTATTTTTTGGCCTTTTCGTCCCTTAAAAATAATTAAAAATAATATCTCGATCAATTATAGAAAGCATCCCATTATCAAGTTGGCTTGTTTATCTTGTATCTTTTTCTTTTAAGCACATTAATTTGTCTTTTTACTATTTCCTCAAGATTTTTCAATCTAGTCCTTCCCCTTCAGGAAGAGACACAAAATTACAAATTCCATATTGTTGCTTTTAAAATGTCAAGACATGGCAAAATCTATTCAAATCCCATCTAGTCCGAGAAAATATTACACATGTTCTTATGCGACCTCTCTTAAAATACTAGATATATATATATATATATATATATAAATTGATCGATGTAAATATTTTAAAATAATTTATTTAGTTTTTTAATCTTCCTGAATTAGTCAAGAACCTAAAATTTGAATTGTTTTATTCCTTTTTATAAGAGTCCGACAAAAGTTTTTTGAGTATTTAATTATTATTTTTCATTTTTGCTCCTCATTAATTATAGATATTGTATTAATTAAAAGGTTGGTGATACTTATATTTACTTTATTTTTATATCTTATTTACCCGTAGAAATTAAAGAGATACTTAGAATTTTTTATTTATTTAAGATATACTTATTATTTTTAATCTATTTTTAAAATCACATAATTCAATTATTATGTGTTGAATTTAGAGAGATAAAGCGTACGGATTTTTTTCCTAAATTACCCATTATTAAATAACTAATTACCGAAATGCCCATGTTTCCAAAATATTTCCTAATCTATTCCTCGTTTAGTCGACTAACCCTAAGTTTAGTAGACTAAAACGCGGGGCATTGAATTTTTTGACTTTTTCCTCAGTGATTTAGTCGACTAAGCACGTGGCTTAGTCGACTAAATCGAGACAGAGAGGTTTTTTTTAAACTCTTATCACGTTAAACATCACAGATTTTCACTTTTATTAAAATATTAACAATATTATAGGAGAGATTATAGGAGATTATAAATTATCAAATAAATTAGTATCTCCATTGATAAATTCCCCTTTCATTCTAATTAATAAATTAGAGTTTTTCAAATATATAACATCCTATAATTTAGGACTCTATACTATCATTTTTAAATAAAGCTTATCATTTAATTATTAAATATATTTTCTTTCTAGAAACCAAGCATGTACCCAATAATGATCTCATCAAAATTTAATTTCCCTATGATAATAATTTAATTCAATATATTTACTAATAAAACCAATAAAATCTCTTGATGAATTTAAGGGCATAAGATATACATTATCTTCCCTTTATTAATTTAATATTCATCAAATCCTCAATTAAATAAGGAGATATACTAGGAGATTTATTAACTACCATACCAATCAAATCTAATATATTTATTAACTAAAGATATTCAAAACTTCAATGAAATAAATTCATCGTGGAAATAATCAATAATTAAATAAAATATTGATTTCTATGGGGCATCAATACTGAAAATCGGCCCATCCAATATTGAAAGCAATAATCGCATAATTGAATTTTTAATAAATGCCCACCAATATTCCAATTATTATTAAATTGAAAGCATACCCGGAAAGAGCAAATAACAAACGCGGTGTGAAACCGAAGTAACTTTCTTTTGTACGTATAGTTATAAGCGTTATGGATGCAGTACAATGGAGATACTAATTTAAATTGTAGGATGTGTTATGAAACTAAGTAAAATACAAGAGAGATTAAGATGAAGGAGATAAAGAAATGCAAGAGAGAAATGGAGAGCAAAGTGAGAGTGCTTCTTCTTTCTATTGTTCTCTTTCAACTTTGATACATGCCTACTATATATAGGCAATGAATCCTTAACACCATTACAAGAGTTACATACAAAGGAGTAAATCTACATAATGGTATGTTATGAAGTTTTGTAAGTTACATATAAAACTCCCATGCCATTCATATCATAGGTTACATGGCTTTAGAAACTCCAAAAGACTCTTCTTGAAAAGGTTGTGGACATTCACACTAATATTGGTATATTCATAACACTCCCCCTTGAATGTCTATTATGAACGTGCCTTATTAAAAACTTTAACTAGGAAAAACCCAATGGGATAAAAACCTAGCCAAAGAAAAGAGTACAACATCCATTGATATATCGACTCCCTTTTTTTGACAACATCAGTATTACTCCCCCTGATGACTACATTACTTTCAATGTCTTTTGAGCATATCATCCTTTTTGTCATCAAACATTCTATTGTGCACCCGCAAGAACTAAATATTTCCAAAGAAAGTCATAATAATACTAACATGATTTCTAGGCATTCTTATAAGATATACCTAGATGCATATCAACAGATATTCATTAAAACGATTATATCATACATGCTCTAATAGATTTAAGTCTTACAAAACTTCTTAAGTATTGTTCTCGAGAACTTTGAATTAGATGCTTCGCATCTTGAGTCCTTCGTGATATGTGCTACTAGCACTCTTGGATCCTTTGAAGATTCTTATGCAATCTTCATAATTTAATAAGACATATGCATATGCGATATAACAATATCTAATAGACGCATAATTTATCATTCATAAATTGCCAGATTTATCGTATCCACCACAAAGTCATATATTCCAATTTGGACTTCAAGTCTTTAACTATCATAATATGATTATATTTGCGTCACTCTCAATTTTACTTATCCTTTTCGCCAATAATCTTTATATAATATCCTCATTTGATCACGTGATATCATCATCAAAATTGTTGTCGACAACTTTATCTTTTCGGTTCTATTTTTCCAATTCGACATAACAATATCAATATTACTCAGGTAATTCGAACCTCTCTTGAGGTTTTCCAATAAGTTATGTCTCGCAGTACTCTTCCGGAGTACTTGCCTCCTTAATACGATCATCTTAATCATATGCTCCAATTTATACATAATATTTATATTTGGAACCGAATACTTACTCATGCTTCAAGCATGTTACTAATTGGAGCATTTTTAGCTGGAATATGAGATTTAATAAATCTCATTTAGGTCAAGAATTTATCCGGCAAATATATCATGAATGCATAACCCGATGAACTCCTGGTTCATTCTTCTTTATTCGAGGATATATACTTTGCGATAATGCATTCCATGTATTCTCTTATCCAGCCTATTCAATTTCTCCCCTCATGTTGAGAAAATAATGTCAAATATCAATTGACTAATCATACAAGATAAGTTTCCTTAATCCATTTGTTTCCTTTAGAAACATTATTTTGTTTCATATAGAGACAAACAAGAAGAAGAAGGTCCTTATACAACATTTATCTCAACTTTATTTCCATATCCATCTATGTGCATTGTGGTGGATTAATAATCATCGCACATACAAACTTTATAAGATGGAATTTGTCTAGCTCCTGACCTAAAACCAATTATATCGAGAGAATTTTGTTGGCTTATAAGTGCCGCAATATGTAAGATCAAGCATACCAACATAAAAATTTTGTTCTCATAAGAATTGATCTAACTATTTATGGAGGCTTTATATGATCAATGATATTCTCATAGAAAATTTGTTTTGAGAACAAGCAAGACATAATTCATAAATAATATGTTGGTTATTCTTGAAGAATCTTCTCGTTCTTCGATGGATGTCAAAATGTAATCTTATTTGTATTATATGACTCGATGATCAAACAAGTCATGCCAACAATAAATTTCTTTGGATCGTAAACTTCTTCGGTTTATCGTGACATATGTCTCAATCAATCATAAACTTTTGAAACATAATCGACATCCATTTTGGGAGATATATTAGGCTTTATGTGAGAAGTATATAACTTTTCAAAAATTAGTTCATACTTGTATTTGAACTCACACTTGTTTTCTAACAATCTCCCCCTCAAGTGTGAGTCATATAAACATACTTTCTATATATATGCATTTCAAAATCACTTTAAAACCCTTTTTCTAGCGAAAATTGTCATGGCAACAGTTTATAAGATGAGATCACAATAAATGTAAATAATAATATATATATATTTTTTAATAAGAACAGAAATTAAACATCGTATTACCTTCCGGGCTTATTTGTTATTTGTCTTGGCTTCAAAATAAATCTAGAGATATTTCTCTCGCAGCTCTTTGCCTCTTTGATATCCCATTGGCAAAAAGATTAGCAAACATTTCATTTCCTATATTTGTAAACTTCTAGTTTACAATTACAATTTCTTGCATTATTATTAGTAGTAAACTTCGGTTTACAATAGCGTGTTTTCTATGATATCCATTTTGTAGATATCTTTGAAACTTAATAAGTTTCTTTTATACTCGGTAGAATAATTAATGCATAATTTTGTTCCTTCGGTAACAAAATATTAGCTCTTCCTGGAGCCTTCAATCAAATTTATACTAGCATATATTGTCCGAACATTAGCCTCTCTTTTAAAATTGGGTAAAATATGCTAATTAGTCTCCAGGAATATTAGCTTTTAAACTTATTACGACATAAATCTCGCAAGTTATTGTCTTCTGGACAATATTTTCTAAGGCTATCAAAATCCTTTTATACAATATTTGAAACATAAGTCTTTAGGACTTTGATATTAATAACAAACAAATATCACTTTCTTGTCCATCATTCATCTCTAGATGTGAACAAGCTCCCATACCTCTTTCGTAGGTATAGAAGACTAAAGACCAAATATCTCATACAGTTCAAATGAAAATTCTTAAAAAGTTGGTGTGCATAGTAAAATAGTATGTAAATAGTAATAATATTACAATATAATATATTATCACATTGCTTCAGGCCAAATTATCTGGCTTTACTTCAATTTGTCTTATGGCTTCATGCCAAATTATCACATTGCTTCAGGCGAATTTGTGTTTCCTCATAGGGCTAAGCCAATTTGTGTCTTCTCATGGCTTCAGGCTAATTTGTTTCATAAGAAATTAAATCAATATGGCTTCCAGCCATTTATCTTCAAGATAAATAATATATATATATATATATATATATATATATATATATATATATATCCGTCATATAATAATGAATCAAAGAATATGAAAATAAAAACAATAAAAATTAAAGATATTAAAATTAAAACTTTATGGCTTCGCCATTTAGTTCTCAAAATGAGAATTTAAATTTATATGGCTTCGCCACAAAATAAGAAATTAAAGTGATATCACTTCGGTCATATAATTTCGAATAAGAAAATAGAAGTGTATGGCTTCGGGCATAATAATATCAAAATAAGAGTAAAAGAAATATGACTTCGGTCATATAATATCAAAATAATAAATCAAAATGTAAGATATACAAACAATAATAATAAATCAAAGTAGGAATAAAAAGACTATGACTTCGGCCATATAATAGGAAATCGAACAATATGACTTCTCGTCATATAATTTCGAATATGAAATCGAGATGTATGGCTTCTGGCCATAATATTAATAACATAAAGAGTTTGTATAAAATAACATAATATTAAAAGTTAGCCATAATAACATAACAATAAAAGTAAAATGTTATGTTAGCAACAATAAAAGTAAAATGCTTAATTTAAATGTTATGTTAGTAACAATAATATAAATGTTATGTTAGTAACATAAAAGTAAATGCTTAATTTGAATGTTATGTTAGTAATAATAATATAAATGTTATGTTAGTAACATAAAAGTAAAATGGTTAATTTAAATGTTATGTTAGTAACAATAATATAAATAGTAAAACAATCATAAATTACTATGCAATTACTGTGCATGAATAAAATTGATGGATGAATAATGATAAATAGTAAAATTACTATATAAAAGAGTAAATAATCTCCAATCTTAACCATGGAACCCGATATATAAAAACAATCGGTAAAAGAGTATTCCATATGGTGGTTGAGATTATCCCAGATATATAAATAAACATATAATAAAATCATTAGAGAAAGTAGATGAAATCGTTAAAGAAATTATACTTTCATTATAGCAATCGTGCTGATAACGTGTTATGAAACTAAGTAAAATACAAGAGAGATTAAGATGAAGGAGATAAAGAAATGCAAGAGAGAAATGGAGAGCAAAGTGAGAGTGCTTCTTCTTTCTATTGTTCTCTTTCGACTTTGATAAATGCCTAACACCATTACATACATAAATTGGTATGTTATGAAGAAGTTACATATAAAACTCCCATGCCATTCATATCATTTGAAAAACATTCAATTTATATTAATGTTATATATTTGAAAAACTCTAATTTAATTAATTAGAATGAAAGAGGAATTTATCAATGGAGATACTTGATTTATTTGATAATTTATAATCTCCTATAATCTTCCCTATAATATTGTTAATATTTTAATTAATATGGCTGAATAAAAGTGGAAATCTGTGGTGTTTAATATGATAAGAGTTTAAAAAAACCCCTCTGTCGCGATTTAGTCGACTAAGCCACGGTCTTAGTCGACTAAATAGTGTGAAAGTCAAAAAATTTTAGTTGACTAAACTTGGGGTTAGTCGATTAAATAGGGCGATTGAGAAATAGTTTGGAAACAATGGCATTTTGGTAATTAGTTATTTAATAAGGGGTAATTTGAGAAAAAAGCCTAAAGCGTGCCCTATTAATTTGTAAATAAAAAAAGAGTACATAGAGGCTTTATATAGGAAAACCTAGAGCTAACCCTAGAATCTAATCTAATCTAATTAATCAAAATAAATAAAATCAAAATGATTAAGATATAATATATCCATATCTAATCTAAGATATAATAAATATCAAACTTAATAATAAGATAATGATTTAATTTAAATAATCTATAATATTCTAAAATAAAATAAGACAAGAGGGAATAGATAAGAAGGAGAGCAGGCACTTTCCTTTTCAAGTAGCGGTGTAATACTGCCATTTTACATGTGTCTTTATAGGAACAAAAAGATAGAATATAAAAATTAACACTTAAAATGCTCTAAAATAAAAGTGATAGAAAACTATTTTTAGATTATACATTTTCTTACTTTTAAGAAATTCAAGCTCACCTCCTTCAAAATTCTATAGATCAATGTGAATTTTTATTATTAAGAGAAGCAACCATGACAAAATTTGATGAGAAAATACTAGCTAATATTAGTCTTTACGAAAAAAAAAAAAAAAAAAAAAAAAAAAAAAAAAAAAAAAAAAAATCTCTCAACCGCATACTTGAAAATAGATAAATAATACTAACATGTAATACGTTTTTGTTTTGATTTAGATTGGGATATATAACAAAAAAACGTATTACCATACAAAGTTTAATGATTTTGTAGTTGCTACAAGATTTTTTTTTTTCTTACAAGACTACTCATAAAAATGAGTGAGTCTTGCTAATATTTTTTCTATTATCTCTCTATAATGGGACCCACTCACTTTTACGTGGGTGTTATAGAAAAAAAAGTTTCTGCAATAACTGCAGGAACATTAAACCCATATATATATATAGGTTTATTGTTTGTAATGACATTTGACCTAACGTTTCGTCAAGTCACCCTAAAACTACGTCATTTTGAGAATTAGGGGAATTAATGAAAGAGTGTTTTAGCCAAATTTATATAATAAATACAAAAACAAAAACACCAAAACACCCTTCATTAACTTTGTTAACTCCCAAAACGACGTAGTTTTAGAGTTAAGGAATTAATTAAAGATCTTTTGGAAAATTCATATAATAAATACAAAAACAAAAATACCAAAACACCATTCATTAATTTTCTAACATAAAAACGACGTAGTTTTATAACCTAATTAAGAACATAACCTTATATTATATATATATATATGAGAAAGGTATTTCTCATAAATCCATATATATACACATATACATATATATTGATTTGGTCAATGCCTCTTGGTATATTGCCCCCGTTTTTCTCTCCTAAAATGTTTATCCATAAAATAAATTAACTGAAATTTAGAAAACAAAATTATAAATTCGAAAAACTTATCAACTCTATATAAAAAAAATATTATTTTTAATTGTATCCATATCAAATATATTTTTATTTTTTTACATTAACATTAAATGAGATAAAAAATTATTATAATTAATGTGATACTGCATAATTTTTTTAAATTTTTTTATCCCTATTAGTTATGCTTTTAATTTCTCTCCTTTTTAAATTAACATTATACAGAGATAAAAAATTATAATAATCAACGTGATGCTGCATAAAAATAGCCATAAAATCCCTCCTCGCCTTGTAAATTAAATTGCAACCGGGGCAAGTGAAAATAATACTAGCATATATTGTTATAACTTATACTAATTATAATGATAAATTAAATTAATAGTAGTTACTGTTATTAGGATCATTATTATGATGATGATCGAATCCCGCGTGGCCACCCAATCAATTATATAAAGAGTAAAATATTTTAACCATCATTCTATTTTTTTTTAATTATATAGATCTCCTCTATTTTAAAAACATACATTTAAATCAAACCGATAATTACGTTAAGAATAGAATATTTTAAAATATTTAAAAATATATTTTTAATTAAAATTTATTTACTAATTTACCCTAAATACTAAATCTGAAATTTTAATCGACATCTTGTAAATATTACAAACTTTTAAAATTTTGAGTAAGTTTTTTAAATGTTTGTAGAAAAATATAAAGCTATAAATTTAAATGACTTATACCATCTCTCAAACTTATATAATTTTTTATATAGGGTAGGAAAAGAATGTATTTAATATATATTGTTAGTCATTTAACAAACTAAATATAAATAAATTTCAATAAATATGATAAAAAATTAAAATTATAAATTTTTTAATATCAGAATTAAAAATTTTTAACATATTAAAAAGTAAAAAAATCTAATAGAATTAAAATTTAGTGGTATAATTTGTTTTTGGCCCATATATACATATACACACATATAAATATAAATATATATATATATATATAAAAGATTAATGTTAAAGAGGGGCATTTTGGTATAAAAAAAATTAAAATTAAAATTAAATAGTTAATTAATGGTTTTAGTAGATCGAAACAAAATATCAAAACATAAGAGGATTTGTGTAATATAGATTTTAATTTTAAGGGACGTATAAATAAATTTTCAAAATTGAGGAGAGTTTTGTGTTATTGAGATAAAGTAGAGTGTTATTAGGGTATTTTACTCTTATATAAAGGGCTTACCGCCTACTGATTTTCTTTACAATCCGTTTTTCAATTTTTCATGTTCTCTTTATTCTCCAAAATATCTCTTCTGCATATTGCTTCTTTCCCTTCCGTTGGCCTCGGCAATAAGGCACATAATACTTCGATTCCGTCACCCACGATTCACACCCTCTCTCTGTACCTCGGGCACCGCACCGGAGAGGGATCAACTCTCCGACGATGGCGCCGCCGACGAACGCTGCAGTAGATGGAGCTCAACAGCCCCAGGGAAGACAACAGCAACAACAAGGTGGCTTCAGTCTCTCCGGAATTATTCGGATGGCTGTCTTTTGGTATTTCGCTTCCAAATTCTTCTCTCCCAAGAGACCACCTACCGAACCTGGTGCTCTCATGTCTAATCTCGTTCAGAAAGGCCAGCCGTTGGTACACTCTCTCCCCCACTATACGTGTTTAGTTACTTGAACTTTTATGATCTGATAGACTGATGCTGCTTCTAGATTTAGAATGATCCGTACTGCGTAGGAATTAAGTCGTACGTGTATACACTTTAGGTTATGCTATACTACTTTGTAATCATTTGATTTTTCATTCTAATAATTTCAAATTAGCCCCTTTCTTCCTAATTAACAAGTGACTCTGTTGTGAAGTTTTACGGTTATAGTAATATGCATACAGCTTGATGCGACTCTTACTGATTCAGTGGTACGCGAACTAAAATCTCAATCCTCATATACAAAGTTTATATAAGATTTTGCGATTTTAACCTAATCCCTTTCTTTCTTTAGAGTTTAACCCCTCAACTGTCTTCTGAAAATCCTAGATTCTTTGGATATTCTGCAACTCTGGGCTTCATAGCCATTGAATGAACGAAGATGTTTATTACTGTCAAATAACCACATAAAACGGTCGTAAAGTTTGCTACTTTTTTACCAACACCTTTGATTTATAGACCTCTGCTATCTAATATGGTCCACGCCTTAAGCCAACAGTTTACCGTTTTTGAAAGCGCACGCTGTTTTTGCTGTTGTAGTAAAAATCTAATTGTTTTGTTTACATCCTATGCAACTTCCTTCGGTTTCTTGTAATTTAAATTGAGATTTTTGATCATATGCTATTTACAGGCTTGAGTCTTAAAGTCTTAACTTGACAGATACTTTTAATACTAAATTGTATAGGGAAAAAAATGTTTCTTTACAGTGTCACAACCTATTGTAAGTTTGGTTCTTCCATAGTGTACATAAAAGGATGTCCTCAATCATGTTGCCTTTTGTTTTCATACTCAAGTTCTTTTCTATTGCTACTTTGTTCAGGATATGTGGCTATACCTCTCAGAGCATGAGAAGTTCAATGACTTTGGCAGTGAAAGCGCTCTTGTGTGGCATGAAACCAATATACCATATGCTGTTTGGGGCCCTGAGAGTACCCGAACTCTTTCTTTGACGTATCACCCCTCTGAGGTATAACTGATTGGAAATGCTGCTTGCTATATTAATCTTGGATTATGAGAAATTGATGATGAGTGTTTCAAGTAACTCCCTTGTCATGGTAGATTTTTTGATTAGGTATTCATTTTTCAGGCTCTGAAGCATAATGGAAGTCTATATGCTCATGTTTTCTTTGCACTTTCTGGATATTCACCTGACCCAAATGACCCAGAATACCAGCCTCAATCAGCATTTGGAAGGACACATGGTAAGATCTTTGGCTCCCCACTTCTTGAAGTCATTTAATATATAAGTTTAAATTGATTTATAAAGGCTCTCTCATATCATGGATTTCAGCTGTTGTGATATACTTGCCCAAGTCAAAAGCAGATAAAAGAAAGAGTCTCTTGGGAAATTCAGAAGATTCTAGTGAGGGTCAAGTGGCATCTGAGGTTGATGACACCGAAGAAAATTCAAAGGATGATGGCCCTGTGGAGTGGGCTTCTTATTGGAAACCAAATATTACAATAAACTTGGTTGATGATTTCACACGGTATGTTTCTTGCTGTTGTTTGACACTTTAACTATTTGTGAAATCTGACCAGTAATCACTATTCTAGAGGAATTATTTAGCACCAGATGATCAACATAGGATTCTGTAAAAAGAAAGGCCTTCTTTAAATGAGAGTTGAAGTATTGAATATTTTTGGCCTTTGGTCTTGTATGGCCCACTATTATCTTTAAAGTTTGATTTATTTAGAAATACCCCATTTGTTACCTTTTGCATATGCATGGTCCTCCTTTGTTAAGATTCATATTAAGTGATCTCAAATTTGTTGTTGGCCACAGAAAATGTAATGTTATTTGCGGCCATTTTATGGATTCCTACGTCAGGGATACAATCTTTTGGTCTTAGAATTGGCACAGTTAAGAGCATGAAGTTGTCAGTTTTCAATATTAAGTTGACATTTCTATCATTGAAATCATCCTCGTAGTCTTAGTTCTTAGTCCAGTCTTTTTTTGATTGTACATGAGTTGGTCAGAGGGCCTTATAAGTGTACTGTGTGATTAATTTTGGCTGTTAAAGGTTCTAGTATGAATCAGGGCAAAAAACAACTAGCAAAGTTAGATCAGATTTGTTTTTGCTGTTTTTGTCAATGTTAATAGCAGTGTCAAAAGGTGCCTGCCTTAGCACCTAAGACAAGGCGCCACACAGCCTTAGCCCATCTGATACCATGATAGATAGGCACTAGCTTTTGTCATGGATAAAAGGTGCTCACGTTTCGGTTACTTGGGAGCCTTTCGATGGGCATTGGATGAGTACCTTCGGCACCCCATTGATTCTGTCAATTGAATATGTTTTCTTTTGAGAAACATTGCAGCTATACACCACCGCTGCATTAAATCAGGTGAACACCCCTGCTGTGCAGTGGGCACTACTAAATGATTCTATCATTGAGAATAAGAGATCTATTGTGGTCTCTTGTTTATAGCTTGTATGGGGATGATGCTTTCTCATGTTTATACTGTCAATGGTGTATTAGCTTTAGGTGTTTAATTATTAGAAATTTGGAATGGGAGAGTTTTATAACAAAAAGTAGGGGAGTTTTAAATTTAATATATTTGATAAGATAGAAAAGTTATATATTTAAAACATTATACAAGTTGATAGCAATTAGCAATGCACAAAAATATTTAGTTAGGAGCAATTAGCAAGCACAAGCAGATTCATACAGGTCTTACTTCACTCAGGCGAGAGACTTCAAGCATTTTATAGGTCTGATGCCTTGAGGGTGGCTTTTGCCATTGACTCTAACATTGGATTTTTATTCAACCAAGTTAACATTAATCCTTTGACTCTGGACCTTCGTTTGCCCTTATATGTTTTACTAAAGAAGATATGTGCTAGTCATTTTTGGATGAATACTTAAAGTTGACCTGCATGATTCCTTCTTATTGCTGGTCTGTTGATTCTATTTTCTTGATTTTCTACTCTCTCAAGGTGTTTGACTGGCCCGCAAAAGAATCAACTCCCACAGTCCCACGATTATATGCCGTGTTTTAAATGTAATAATTTTCCTCGTTTGCAGGTACCCAAAAATGGCGTCCCACCAAATATTGCTGCACGTATCCTTTTGGCATTTCCATCTCTTTTATGTACATTTATTTTGTTAATTTTGGGCTTTTTTTTTGGTATTTAAAATAATGCTATTCATATTATTTAATATTAGTATAATTAATATTTATTAATAAAAAAGTTACAGATAGTACATTTCTTTTTTTATTTTTCAATTTGAAGATCCTGTATTTGATAATTTCAACATGCTGAGATATTTTCATGTTTATGCTAGTCTTTTCTTTTGATATAATCTTTTGACCATGGAGTATGGACTGTAAATTAGCCAATTTAGAACTGAATTTCCTTAATTTTTCATGTCCAGACTTGAACATCGATCCTATCTCTGAGAACTACTTTCCAACTGTATTTTTCAATGAATTCTGGTTACTCAGGAATAAGTTGATACCTGTAAATGAGACGGTAACTGAGTTACCTCTTCATTTGGAGGTAGGCCCCATTAGCATGACTAAGTGGCAATTATTCCAGCAGATTGATCAGTCCTTCCAGATTCATCGTAGTTATGGTAGCATGCTTGAAGGCGAGGGTGATGAGCTGAAGGTGTGCATTTGAGAAAATTTACAATGATGTCTCAAACTTCATACCCTGGATGTTCTCTGTCTTTTCATCTTGTTATTTCTTTTTCAGGCTTTGCCTGCTGTTGCACATAGATTCTTTTGGTTGAATATATATCCTTCCCTTCCCAAAAAGAAATAAGCGTCATACTCTTGATTTCTCCCTTCTGGATGTATTATAAACTTATTTGTTCCTTTTAATAATTCTGCATCGTGGCATGTACATCTTAGTTTGTGATATTCCTGAAACCATCAAAGGCATTTTTCCCTTGCCTTTCTATTGTAGCTATAGCCCCATGTCAGCATATTGTCCCCATGGACCTTAAAATGCTTATATCTGTTTGTCCATTTAACAGCTCAGCACTCATACCATAATGCATTATTTTTGTAACAGATAATGGTTTTTAGATGAAGTTTCTAGTGGCTTTAAAGCAACTTTTCTGTTGGTTGTGTATCTGTCTTCTGTGCATTGATGAGTTTATTTCATTAATTATTGATTTTGTTTTTTCCCCCAATCAGAGAGTATTCTTGGAAGGAAATCCTTACCTTCTGGCAGTTACCATGGTTGTTTCTCTTCTACATTCAGTTTTCGACTTTTTGGCTTTCAAGAATGGTAAGTTATTTTGTATGACAAATTAACTATCTTAATGTAAGCAACAACAATGAGGATACTCTGAATCTCTGATAACATGGCTTACTTTTAACAACTCTTGCCTTCTTCTACAGACATCCAATTTTGGAACAAAAATAAGTCTATGGAAGGACTCTCCGCAAAATCTGTTGTTGTTAGCTTTATTTCTCAGCTTATTGTCTTCCTTTATCTGCTTGACAATGACACTTCGTGGATGATACTTGCAAGTTCTGGCGTTGGCTGCATAATTGAGTTCTGGAAAATTGGGAAAGCCATGCATATCGAGGTATCTCCTGTAGTCTTCACTCTTCACATTGTATTTTCTGCACGTGAGCATATTTGATCATTGTGTGCTGATGCAGAGAACATTATGGTTCATGACATGTACGCTGTATGATCTCTTATTGACCAGTGCTTGATATGGTTTGTGGCATTATGATGTTTTTCACAAGTGATTTTCTGGAACAATAGAAAACCTCTGATTGGCTCTTGCTTTTAGGGCTGTGTTTTGACATTAAAATGACACGTTTCATGACATGCAGGCTGCATAGTCTCTCACTGACCAGTGCTTGGTATTGTCTGTCGCATTATGTTTTTCACAGTATTTTTCTTGAACAATGGAAAAACCTTTGATTGGCTCCTGCTTTTAGGGCTAAGTTTTGACCTTTTTTTCTATCTACGTAATCCTATGGTCAAGATCTGTTGTGTTTCTATATTAGATGTCTGCAACCAACAATATATATATTCTTGTCACCAGGTTGATAGGACTGGGAGGATACCAATGTTGAAGTTCCGAGATCGAGAATCATATGCAGGGAATAAGACAAAGGAATATGATGATATTGCAATGAAGTATTTGTCCTATGTCATGTTATTCCTTGCTGCTTGCTTCTCGATTTACTCATTGAAGTATGAACGCCACAAAAGCTGGTATTCTTGGATTCTGTCTTCACTCACAAGCTGTGTATACATGTTTGGTAAGTACTCTTTCATCTGTATTGATCTTTCATTTAGGAGTGGCAAATGGCTTAGACGGGAAGTCATAAGTTGGTTGCAACCTGCAACTGAGCAGTTTGGCCACAGATCATTAACCCATTGAATATGTATTAAAAAAGGTGGCCCATTGAATATGTATTAAAAGAATTTCTTAAAAAATATTTTAAAATAAAGAGCTCAAACGAGCCATCACCCGTCTACTTGGGTGTGTCCTATCAAGTTAATCAACCCATTGAATTAAGAAAAGGTAGGAGCAAGATAACTAAGTTAATTAGGTCAATGATGAAGTTAGACATAAGTTCTTTTGTTTCACTGGAATGACTAAATGGGTTCTACTTTAATCCTCAGTCGTTGCAGTTCTTGCATCCTAATTGGGGATGTCCTAAAATTGAGATGAATTCTTTGCCAAGGGAGCTTGTGACCTTTTTTTATCCTCATGGGTTCCCAAAGATGGTTTCAACTGTGCCTCGCATAGCAGAATCTAGTAAATGAATTGAGTTGAAGTTGTTTGGTCAGGGTTTTCTAAAGATTTGTTTTACTTTGTGTTTCTTCTTCTCTAGAGTATAATTTGCATGGTCTTACTTTGTTTTTTTTCTCTAGAGTTAAATGTGCATGCATAGTCTTCTATTGTGAAGACTAAACCAATCCTAATTTAGGCAGTATTATTTCTCCTTAGTCTTTATGGAGAAATATGTTGGAATAAATCTGTATAAAGTTTGCTGTTGCTTCCTTTTCGTTATGTTTGGACCAAAATAAATTAAAAAATAAGCTGATACCCTTCGACGGTGAAATCTTGTTTGCTTACTCACCAGAGTTCCAAGGAGGACATAGAGCTCTCTCTCATGCCCATGGTCATTAAGCCTCTTGGTTTGCAACATTTTGTGATATATGCACTTAATGATGAAAATTTGCTGCAGGTTTTATCATGATGTGTCCTCAGTTGTTCATCAACTACAAGCTTAAATCTGTTGCTCATCTTCCTTGGAGGCAGATGACTTACAAGTTTCTCAACACAATCATTGACGATCTTTTTGCCTTTGTCATTAAAATGCCAACATTACACCGGCTGTCTGTTTTCCGTGATGGTAAGATTGGTTTCTTATCACTCCATGCAAACAGAATTTTGTCTATCATGTGCTAGGTCTAGCCTGAGGAAACTGCTAATGTTAATGGCTCACCTCTTGTTGAACTCAATATGTACTGCAACTTATGAGAAATGAGATGTCTTGGCAGCATCACTTTAGTTTTTTTTTCTGATACTCGATAGCCTATTGAATTTAGTTTTGGCTGAGAACTGTTAAATGTCAACACTAGAACCTTTTTTAAGATGTAGATGAATATTAAGTTTTGTTATTATGATGGGAAAAGCATATCCCATGAGACACGGACTCTGTTTACTTTTTAAAATGAGTGTTTTTGAAACTGATAAGACAAACCAATCAACTGGGTGCATCTATATTATGGTCTATATTTCCTTGGCCTCTAACTTCTGTAGTTGCCACTTAGCTGAAAGGTTCATCATCTTAATCATTGGCTTTACTACTGGACAATTTTTTTTTTGTCATTACAATTTAAAATGAGTCACTTTCTGGAATTAATCTTTAAAAGGTGATATATTGTTTGGGATATATGTAATTTCCTATGAAGGATCTGCACTGTGCAAGTGAATTTGTTTATGATCTGGCCTTTTTCACTGTATTAACTGCTTTTACTCTTTCTTGCAGATATCATTTTTCTCATATATTTATACCAAAGGTGGGTTTATCCAGTGGACAAGAAGCGTATTAATGAATTTGGTTTTGGAGGTGAGGATGATCAGGCTGCAGATGCTGTTGCAGCAGTAGATGCTGCAAAGGAGGAGGAGGAGAAGAAAACTAACTGAGAAAGTTTTCTATCAAATGAACGTTAGAAAATTTCACAGTAGATGGTGTAGAATGTATTGGGGAATTAACTAGTTTTTCACCTCCCCTTTTAATTTGCTGTTTTGTTTTTTGACTTCCAAGTGTTTGCTAGGACAGAAGGATAACGTGTGTTTGGAAGTAGTTTTTTAATGCCCAAATATTTTTATGGGTGATTTTGGCTTTTTGAAGATGTTTGGGATGACTTTTTTTTTTTTAATTGGGCTTTTGGAAAAAAGCACAACTTAAGCCATGAGTCAAAATTTCTTGTTTTTGGTTTTTCCGCTATGGAAAGAGAAAAGTAACTTATGAAAGAAAAATATTGGGTTCCAATTTTGTAATTGAAATATTATTATGGTCATTATAAATCCTTATAGATGAAAATTTTTGTTCTAAATATAAATTCATTTAAAAGGTAATAATCATAATATAATTTAGTTCATGGGAAATTTAATTGGTGAGAATTATTTGATAACTTTTTATATAAAAATTATGGCAATATTTGATTTAGATCCTTCTAATTTTTTCAATAAAATTTTCCCTACTTTTCTTAAAAAAATTTGAGTAGTTTAGTATTGTCAGTTTTTTTTTTTTTTGAAAAAAAAAATGCCTTTTTTAGTCTTTTTTCTTAAACTTGCTTTTCCATAAATCATCAAAATAAGTTTTATGTATCTTTTTTTTTTTTTTTTTTTTGCTCAAGCAAGTTTATGTATCTTTCATAACACACATACATATGCTAATGTATATACATTATTTATAAGATTCATGTTCTTTTCAATATTTTTTATCTAAACTTATTTTTTAAAATAATCTTTTAAACAAGTTTTATTTTCAAAAAAGTTATTTATGCTACAGTCAATTTAAACATAAATCACATTATACAATTTAATTTTTACCTAATCTTAAGTTTGTAAAGGTCAAATTGTGAAAAAACCATTTTTGCTATCTTTATTTATGGCAATATTTGATTTGGGTCTTGATTTCCGATTTTGATGGCAATAGCTCAGGCTTTTCAGTTTTGGTGTTAATTAGAGCATGTTACAAGGCCCTATTAATGATCTGTATACTTGGTCATTTTTATTATTTATGAAAGGCATCATCATCATCATTAATTAATCTCTGAATGGGAGAAAAAAGTGGTAAAAGTTCTTTTTTAGGATAGGTTCTAAACAGAATAGATTTTGTGAAAAAAGTGATTTTGATAAAATGTTAGTGTTTAGATATTGTTATTAGAATAACTTTTTCATACTCAAATTACCAAAAAGAATATTAGCTTTTGTGATAATTGCATGTAAATGATAAGATTTTGTTTTAAATATTTTAAACATTAAATTTCATAATAAATATCAAAATTTAAATAAATTTGTATTCAAAATTAAAATTATAACATTAGTCAATTATTTAACATGATAAAAAATAGATTAAATATATATGTTTTAATAAATTATATAGACAAAAATTATTTTTAAATAAGACAGCTGAAATTCTTTAGAATAGATCAAATTTTAAATATTTTTAACATTAATATTGTTGTAATTCTTAAAAAATTCGATTAAATAAGACAAAAAAGGCCCAAGATCATGAGGTCAACCAGGATACGGTGAAGAGAGAAAAAGTTGAAAGATGTAGTTTCTTTACAAGGATTATCAAATTTGTCACGGATGTATACGTATAGGAGCAATTTTATCTTGGAAGTTTTTTTTGACTCAATGTAGGCTAGAAAGTATAAAAATATAGCAATCTTATCATTTTTCGTTAAAAAGTTAACGGTCAATGCTACTTTTTTAATAGTTAACATTAGTTTTTTAACAGAAAATGGTAAGATTGCTACATTTTTAAACTTTTGAGGCTAAATTGAGCAAAAAAAAAAAAAAAAAAAAAATTCAAGGCAAAATCACTCCTGAGCATGTACTTTCGGAGCAAATAAGCTACTTAACCCTTTTTACAAAACCATAGTTTTGATTTAAAAATGCGCTTTCAGCAATTTTAGAGTTTTTGGCAAAAAATTTTTAAAACCATGGTTTTGTTTTGAAAGGCACTTTTTTTAAAAGTATCCAAACACACATCATGAATCTTGTTCTTGTATCATAAACTTTCTTTTTAAGGAGTATAATTTATTTATTTATTGTTAAAAAAAGAGAGAACAGGAGATTTCCCTCTGGCCGGATAGATGGTTTATATCCGAGAAGTTTTAATCCCCTCAAATATTAATATACACTTAGAATTCAAATTGTGGAACTTGGTGGGATAAATCAGTTTGCATGGATATGTTCAAATATTTCAGCTTCATATTCTCTATTTTCCTTGTTATAAAGAATTAGAAGCTACTACCTCCAAAGGGACTCGGTTAAAGGATAGGCACCAAGAGCTTGGAGTATCTGGACGGTCCAGATTTTTTTTTTTTCAATTGCTGCTTTTTGGGTAAAAAAATCATTTTTTGAAAAAATGTTAGTTGAGAGATTATCTTTATTTTAGATTCTGCACCTATTAAAATATTTTAAAATAATTAAAAAAAAATAAGATCTGGACCATCTAGATCAGATCTGGACAGCCCAGGAGAGAGGAGCTCTCCCTACCTATCCTTTGGATAGGTAGGGAATCCCATTCCACCTCCAAAGTAGTGATTAGTGAGGCGTATCTTGGGGATATGACAGAGAGAGAGAGAGAAGAGAGTTCGAGGGCGTAAGCGAGGGACGGAGAGCAGCGGTAAAGAGGGTTTGGGAGGCGGAGATGGGGAAGGTGACGGTAGCAATATGGTTGATAAGGGTGTGCAGGCTGAGGAGGGCAAAAAATTTACTTTTGGTAATCTACCTGTGAAGAAGAAAGGGGAAGGTGCTGGTTCGAGCAGGATAGACAGTGGCGATGCCAACCATGGCGGAACTATGTGATGACCAGCTGGGGCCTTGGCCCGAGCTGGCATTCTCTTATCTTATGTATTTATATGTATGTATTATATAATATTTTATTTTAACCACTAATTTGGCCCCAGCTAATATCTTATTTTTTCTATAATTATACTTTTTTTTTTTATTAGGACAATGTTTGGTTCATTACTCATTGAGTTGTGAGAGGAAAGTAAAATTCTTATTTGAGATATCTACTGAAAATGTTAATATCATCTTATATCCGGCGTTGTTCATCTTCATTTTAAGGACTAAATAGGTACTCAAAATCACTTCTTTTTGCCTCACTCATTTTATGAAAGTTATTCTACATATTTTTTCCTTTCTAATGAGGGTAATATTGTGTTGATTGCTGAAAATTTTTTGAGTTATGATTTTAGGAGAGTATTGAGTTTTGACAATATATATGTAGAGGATGATTGATGGCTAATTTTAATTGGTTTGGATTTACGAGTTTTGACAAAAGATACTAATTAACACCGACATCAATATATATTTTGGGTCACCAAATTTGTTGTAGGTTGAAAAATATGAGTAAGGATAAATAGAAAAACATATATGTGCTCTTTAAGAAGAAAATAACTTCAAAAAATGATATTTCTAAGAAAATAATTTCTGAAAGTGATGCACCTTGTAATTAGTCTCCTTCCAAACATTATAGAATTTTGTTTCTTTTGATTTAAATTGTCGGTTATTATTTAGTAAATATTCAATATGTTTATTTTTTGGCCCGGGCTAAAATAATTTCCTAGTTCCGCCATTGGATGCCAAATTGTCGTACAAAGATAAGCTTCTCTCGCCTGGGTGTGGTGGCTTCCTGGTAAAGCATTCGGAGGAGGATGACAAAGTGCAAGGATGGAAGGACTATTTCAATATCATGGATGGGAAGGATGCTCGGCAGGAAGAGGCGGAGTCAGAGGAGGATGATGACCAGGTGACAAGACGTACGGAAGGTAAACCAGGGACGCCGAAGTTCACTGCCAAAGAGTATGCTACATGGTGTCTTCCATGGATGAACTCACTTATCATTAAGGTTCTAGGCGCAAACTTTCCAACTTACATTATTCGCGATCGAATAAACCGTATGTGGCGTGCTAAGGATCCCCTGAAACTCATTCCTCTGAATAATGGGTATTATATTGTCTCCTTTGCTAATAAAGAAGACAAAGAATATGCCTTTCAGGAGGGACCATGGATGATTGAGGACCACTACTTGATTGTTCAGAGATGGCGCCCAAATTTTAATCCCTGGAAGGAAGATCTACAATGTCGTATCGCGGCTTGGGTCCGGTTATCGGATGTTCCATTTGAGTTTTACAATGTTGAGTCCTTGCATCGGATAGGGAACATGATTGGTAGAATGATTAAATTTGATCAATCAACCTCCATCTATGATAAGGTGGTTTTGCTCGCATCTGTGTGGAAATTGATCTGAAGCAACCCCTGGTGCGAACGTACACGGTGTTTGGAGAGGAGCGATCAATTGTCTATGAAGGGCTTCACCAGGTGTGCTTTCAATGTGGTAAGTATGGGCATCCAAAGCAAGCATGTCCGCTGGTCCAGACCGAGGATAGTGTTTAGGATAAGGAACAACAGAATGCGACATCAGATGTTGGGGTTGTCGACGACCATAACCAAGTGAAGAGTGATCGGATTGCCGGTGGTTCTACCATTGTTACCAGTAACGAAGGTGCGGGGAGACCCCATTTGGGAAAATAAGGATTCTGAGGGGTGATTTTCGTGGGATATTAATTCGCTAGGTGTAAAGAAGGAGGTTAATGAGAAGTTAAAGCCAGTGGTTGACCAGGGGATCTCAAAGAATCAAATGGAATCTCAGCGTTTAAAAGGGAAACAGGAAACGAAATCAGGAAATAACGAAAAAATTGGGGAATTTGCCAAGGATAAGGGAATAATTAAGACTGAGTGGGTCCAGGTTGGATCCAAGAGGAAGAGTATAACCAAAACTAGAGCTAAGGGCAAGGAAAATAAGCCTCTAGCGCGTGATCATGTGGTGCATCCCTCACAAGTGGGCCATGCATTGACCACCCTCCAATCAAACCCGTTTACTTCCCTACAGGTAGAGGAGCCCAGTCCATGTAAACCAACGAGTAGGCCTCGCAAAGATCCTCACGACAAGGTAATATTGGGCCGTACCACGGCAAACATAATCAACGTTGTTGGTGTGCATGAGGATCAGGTGGTGGCGTCAACGTCTAATTTAAAACCCATTGAAGTCGCCAACCAAGTATAGGATAATGAAGCAATGATACCACATTCACTGGATGAAGTCATGTGCGAGCAGAATAAAGCTGCGGGGGAGCTTGCCACACCCCAACATATCTCTATTGTTTCTCAATGAATTACATGATTTGGAATTCAAGGGGCACCGGGGCATGAAGCTTTCCTGCTCTTGTGTGTGACCTTAAATCTCAATATCATCTGGATTTTATTGCAGTATTAGAAAAACGGTGTGCGAAGACAACATCAATAGGCCGAGCAAACCAATTGGGGTTCTTTAATATGGAGCTTCTTGATTGTGAGGGATACAATGGTGGTATTTGGTGCCTATGGGAGCCTAGTATCTCACATGTGACTGTATTAGAACGGCACAATCAATATATGCACTTACTAATTACCGGATCAACAGGACATACTTGGACCCTCACCGTGGTGTATGCGTCACCATCATGTGCTAGTAGAAGGGTTTCGTGGGAGAATCTATCTCACCTAGCAGTGACAGTCCGGGGGATTGGATGATTGGAGGGGATCTCAATGGTACGATGCTTCACTGTGAACGGCGTTCTTCCGCCATGTCTCGAATCTCTTATGATCGTGACCTTCTTGGCTGGGTTGACTCGCATGATATGAGGGATGTTGGATTTATCGGACTAGAGTTCACATGGAAACGAGGCACATCTGAGGCAAGACTAGATAGAATGTTAGCCAATGAGTATTGGTTTAATTTGTTTCCAAATGCATCGGTTGCTCATCTTCCCTTCTTCAAGTCAGACCATAGGCCTTTGCTTTTGCGACTAGACACGAATGTGGATACTCCTAAACCAAATCGCCCTTTTCGGTTTATTGCGGCGTGGGTTTTACATGAGAAGTTTGATGAGTCCAGGAAAATACTTGGCTGCAAAACATTGATCAATTTACTCATGCGTGCTTGAAGTGGAATAAAGAGGTGTTTAGACACACGGAGGGAAGGAAGAAATGTTTATTACGCCGACTTGAGGGGATTAATCGTGCAACAGCTAGATATGGTTTGACACCTAAATATGAAGACCTTCAAATTTCTATTTGGAAGGAACTGGAAGATGTTTTGCTCCAAGAGTCCCTCCTCTGGGCGCAAAAAGCCAGAGCAGAATGGTCAGTTTATGGTGATCGTAATACACGGTATTTCCATGCTCGAGCCAACCGAAGACGGAAAGCAAAGAAAATTGAGGCCATTAAAAATGATGATGGCTTCTGGGTTCTGGACACTACGCAGATTAAAAGTATGGCCACCTCCTTCTTTTCTAGCCTATTAACAGAAGATGCTTGTGACCGGACACCTCTCAGCTGTTCTATCTCTTACCCGTGTGTGGAGGCAGAATTTCTCCGGGGGTGTCATAGAGAGATCTCGAATCACAAAATTAGAGAAGCAATATTTAGTATGGGATCCCTCAAGTCCCCGGGTCCTGATGGGTTTAATGCCCTATTCTATCAAAATCAATGGAGTACGGTATGTCATTCTGTTACTAATTATATTAAGTCTCTGTTTCTAATCCGCAGGCTATTCAAGAGGTAAATGGAACTTTGCTAGTTCTTATTCCCAAGAAAGACCATCCGGAGACCATGGGAGATCTGAGACCAATAAGTCTATACAATGTCATATATAAAGCAGTCTCAAAAATCATTATGAATCGGCTCAAGCCTATTTTTCCTCAAGTGATCGCCCCGAACCAGTGCAGTCTTGTCCCAGGAAGACATAGCAGTGACGACATTATTGTGGCCCAGGAAGTAATCCACACTATGCGGAATATGAAGCAAAAGAAAGGATTCTGGCAATTAAAATTGATTTGAAGAAGGCTTATGATCGTGTCAATTGGAAATTTCTATTGAGCTATCTCCAGGAGATTAACATCCCAAGCACCCTTACTAAAGTAATTGATCAATGTATCTCTACTTCCAAGATGCAGTTGTTATAGAATGGAGATAAAGCCGGGGGTTTTAGCCCTTCTAGGGGAGTACGACAAGGCGACCCTTTATCGCCTTAACTTTTTGTCATTTTTATGAAGAAGTTGGCTCATCTTATCCAAGCGGCCATTTTTGATGGTCAGTGGAAACCAATTCGCCTTACATGGTCGGGCCCCCTCATCTCTCATTTATTCTTTGCAGATGACATTATTCTCTTCGCTGAGGCGTCCATGGATCAGGTGGATATCATTAATTCGTGTCTGAAAACATTTTGTGATTGTTCTCACTTGAAGATTAATCATCAGAAAACATAGGTATTTTTTTTTTCAAAGAACGTTCACCACGTTAGACGGAACGAGATGTGTGCTTCCTTGGGGTTCTCAATCACAAGTGACTTGGGTAAATACTTAGGGGTACCCCTCCACCATAAACGGGTGACCAAGGAGTCCTATCATTTCGTGGTGGATAAGGTTAAATCACAGCTGTCAAAATGGAAAACTAAATCATTCTCCACTGCAGGGTGCTCCACACTTGTCTCATCGGTGACCACAACAATACCTGGCTATGTCATGCAAACCTCTTAACTCCCTACTAGTACGAGAGAGACTTTGGATAAATGCAATCGTCAGTTCCTATGGGGTAGCACAGAAGAGCAAAAGAAAATTCCCCTGGTCGCTTGGGATGTTATTTGCAAGTCAAAAACTAGTAGGGGTTTGGGGATTCACCATACTAACCACTACAACCAGGCTTACATGATTAAAATTGGGTGGAACCTAGCTACTAGAAAAGATGAGTTTTGGATGAAGGTGCTGAGGAACAAATACAGTTGTGGCTCTGACACTATTCCAAAAATTGAGCTAGGCAGACCAGGGTCGAATTTGTAGAGTGGAATTAAGCGCTAGTGGCACAAGGTCCAAGATGGCATTGAGAGGATGCCAAATGGTATAGTGAGATGGAAAGGGACTAAAAGTGGAGTTTTTACAGTAAAGTCAGCGTACAACTCACTTATTAGCGCTGAACCCCTTTCGGATCCAATTTGGGGTTGAGTATGGAAGCTTCACGTGCCAGAGCGCTGCAAGATGTTTTTATGGCTGGTCATTCATAAACGGCTTTTAACTAATGTATCAAGGTGCAAGCGTGGCTTGAGCACCCATGCTACCTGTCCGATCTGCAGTAATGAACCAGAGACGCTGAGCCATGTTCTTCGAGATTACCCGGATACTTTGCAGCTTTGGCGAGAGCTAGTACCTCGGCATGCATGGAATAAGTTCAACTCATTGTCTTTCGACCACTAGATACGCTGGAATATTGGTCACCAAGGTGCGAGTAAACAGGCCGATGAGTGGAAAAATACCTTTGTTATCGCGTGTTGGTGGCTGTGGAGGTGTCGGAACATGGTTGTTTTTGAAGATAGGCGGATTTCGAACTCCTCCCTGCAGATCAGCGTTTTGGCGATGGTTCACAGTATGTGTGATGCTCGAGATAGGTACTGTTCGAAGGTTAGTAAAAAGCCTATGCAGGGGAACACTGGAAATCACTGGCAGCCACCACCAACTGGTTGGGTAAAGTTGAACACGGATGGGGCTTTCACGTAAGCGTCTCCGGTTGTTGCTAGTAGAGGACTCTTGAGAGACGAACACGGAAAGTTTCTTTCTGTGTTCATGTTTAAAGGGGGTGAGGGTGATTTTTTGACAGCTGAGCTATGGGGATGCCTTCATGGACTGAAAATTGCGTGGGACATGGGCTACAAGATATCATTTTAGAGACTGACGTAGTGGATATAGTTGATCTGATACGAAATCCAGTGAGCTTGACGCATGAGGATAGTGGACTGGTCACTGAGATTAAACGCATTATGGACAGGAGCTGGAACGTTGATGTGCAACTGATAAGTCGTTGGGCTAATGCAGCAGCAAATTATCTGGCTAAAGCAAGCCTCTCTGCCATGCCCGGTGTTCAGGTGATGCTGCACATTGATGCAGAATTGGAGAGGCTTATTGCTGATGATAATGGGTAGTTAATGTATTAATGTATGGTACTCAAGTTTATCAAATAAAAAAATAAAGAATTCAAATTGTGGATATTTTGATTTTTTTTTATTATGATAAACAAAATTCTATAGGTTGTTGGTTTTATACATATAAAAGGAAATATTAAACGCAATTTAGGGTGTGATCGGAATAGAGGTCAAAATTATTATTTTTCATCCTAGAGTAAATTAGCTAAACACTCATTAAAGCTCAAAATAATCGTTTCAATAGTCCAGCTTTTAACAGAATCTATTTTCAAAATTTACTCAATCCATCCGTACTATAGACCCAATTGATAAATTTGTGGACATAAAATAAGTTAAATACATTACATGACAGTATATATTTTTTTTATTTTTCTCATAACTAATTTACCTAATTTTTTTTTTTTTTCTAAAATTGGTCAATTGAGTATTATATTTAAGGAGTGGATTAGTACTCCCTTTGATCCTAATTCCTAAATATAATTTCTAAATGACTTTTTTTTGAAAAAATTAAGAAAACTAAATAAGCTATTTAATTATATTATATATTGTGCATTATCATATTATGGATAAGTTTAGAAGTTATACAAAAGAGTTTAGAGAAAAAAAGATAAATATAAATATTTTAATTAATTTTCTTAATATTTTAAGAAAGGTCAAAGAATCTATATTTAGGATCGAAGGTAATATTTTCTTTTGGGTTAAGGTGCAAAAATACACATGTGCTTTTCTCCGATGAGCGCCCAGTAGCAAATGCTTTTTTTGGGTGCAAAAGTGACTATGTGGTTACAAATTAGGTGCAAAAATACCGTTTGACCGTTAAGTTTGACTTTGACCGTTAAGTTTGACTTTTTTGCTAACTGGACGATGACGTGGCATTTCAAAGGTGCAAAAATATACATGTGATTTGTCAAAAAAATTTAATAATTTTACTTCAATTAAAATTATTTTAGGATCTTGAAAAAATATTTCAAGTATTGACTAGTACTAAAAGGATACTGACTGATACTGAAAAAAATATTTCAGTCTTGACTAGTACTAAAAAGTACTTTCGGATACCGACCGGGTACGAGAAAAAATACTTCATAATCTTGAAATTTTATTTTAGGATCTTGAAAAAATATTTCAAGTATTGACCCGTACTAAAAGGATATTGACTTGATCGATAAAAAAAATATTTCGAGTCTTGACGGTACTAAAAAGTACTTTCGATATCGACCGATGCGAAAAAAATATTTCAAAGTATCTTTTTAGTACCAAATAAGACCAAGAAAATATTTTTTCAGATCTAAAAATAATTTTTCAAGATTATAAAGTATTTTTTCAAGAGAGGTCAAGATTCTAAATATCTTTTTATCACCCGATAGTAATTAAAATAAAATTATTAAATTAAAAAAAAATTGTTGTTGGACGCTCTTCTTGACAAATCACATGTGTATTTTGCACCTTTTGAAATGCCACGTCATCGTCCAATCAACAAAAAAGTCAAACTTAACGATCAAACGGTATTTTTGCACCTAATTTGTAACCACGCTGTGCACTTTTGCACCCAAAAAAAGCATTTGCTACGTTGCGCCTCGGAGAAAAGCACATGTGTATTTTTACACCTTAACCCTTTTCTTTTTAAAAATAATTAAAATGGGATTTTATATTAACAACGGGATGTGGTATGTTCTCTACAAAATTAACACACACTATGATAAACATGTAAAATGAGTTTGGCATGCGCAAAAGTACTTTGAACTAGGGCTATTAACTTTTTTTAAGAAAATAAAAATGACAAATAAGATCAAATGGCCAAACTACATCGTTGATGATTGATATCTACGTTGAAAGAATAAAGTCAATCAATGGATGGATGGTGAGGACTGAAGACTGAAACCATAAGAATACGAAAGTCTCCACAGAATTTAGAGGGGAGAAAAGAGTCGGAGCAGAAAAATGAGTGAGGATTTGGAATCTGCGAGGAAATACATAGAGAGCAGAAGCGAAAACGCTTCACATGCTGATGGATTGCCTACCAGATTCTGGGAACCCTTGATCATGAGCGGCATCAAGGTCGATTTAATCGAACCTGGCCGTGTCATCTGCTCCATGAAGATACCCCAACGTTTAATTGTACTATCACTATGCACGCTTTTTCTCATCCCTGCACTCTTTTAATTACTATGTAGTTTTGATCGCTGAATTTTGTATCGCTTCTTCTTGTTCCGTCTTTAGAATGCTGGTACTTCCTTGCACGGCGGTGTGACGGCAACGTTGGTAGATTTGGTCGGGACAGCTGCAATTCGCAGTTCGGGAGCTCCGCAGTTAGGAGTTTCGGTGGAGATCAATGTTTCATACTTAGATGCTGCCTATGTCGATGTGAGTATCTTTTCTAATTCTATTGTGTTATTCGATTGTTTCGTAATAGTTGCTTTGTTGCTGATATGAATATGAATTGGGATGTTTATCTATGAGGCTTGAGTGGGACAATGGTTTGGGAATGTGGCGTAATGGTTTGAGCTTGAAACTTAAAAGCTAAAAGAGTGATGATTCAAACCATCCCAATCCATTCAACTCTCAAGTTTGGAAATCACTCCAAATTTGATGTTTCTGGCCAATCTGAGTTGTTATTAGTTTCTTCTTAACTTCATCTTTTAAACCCACTCACTATGATATTGTAATATTTAGTTAGTGGTGATTGAAATGCCATCATCTTTTTTAATTAACTTCCAATGAATGAAGATTTAGTCCCCCAGCGTATTCCACATCACTCCTGCACATCCCATTATTCACACGTCACTCCACTCCCTTCTAAATTCCCACCAAGTTGTAAAGTAAGAAGGTAACCCTTTTCTTTGGCAAGAAGAAAAAGGCTAAAGCCAAATTGCCATGACTCGGGGGTTAAAGTCCCGAATGCATCATTGCGCACAATATTGGGTGTGAAGAAAAATAGGCCGCTAAATAGTTCTGTGCTTAGTTTATTGTCACATACTGGTAATGCAAAATAGAAATGCTAATTCACAATTTCACATACAGCATGCCAGGGAAAAATTCCTTGGTTTCAGCGGAAATTCCCATCTTGATTAGCTCGTAACAGGACCCCTTTTTCTTAAGAAATCATTGATACTGAGGTTTGGACAAGGTCTTGTACTTCATCATAGATTAAGTGCCATTTTTCTTTATTTCTTACGGTCCATTTTAAGTGTTTTTTATCTGTTTATTAAAAGAAACATATTACTATATCAAATTACTCCAGAAAGTGCATCTTCAGATTACTTCATTGGGTTCTTCCAGCATGGTGCTTGTGTCTTCTGTTCTTGTCTCACCCACGAAGTCAGAACTTTACTGACTTGAACTTTGTTACGCTAGAAAAATTAAAGAATCTGTCTGAGTGGAACTGTATTTCTGTTATGAGTTCCACATCGGGAAGCTTTACAAGTATAGTTTGGTTTATAAGTTAAAGGACTCTCCTCCTAATAAGCTAGTCTTTTGGGATGGACCATCCCTTTGGGCTTGTGATCATCACATTGGTGCTTTCATTGAAAGCCCGATGTTCATGGAAAGGGCTATCCGCCATTGAAGTACCGTGGTGTGGGGCCCTGGGGATGTTGGCTCTAAAAAGAGGTGACTACGTTATGAGTCCCACATTGGGAAGCCTCACAAGTCACAAGTGCAGTGTGGTTTATAAGTCAATGGGTTCTCCCTTCTAATAGTCTAGTCTTTTGAGATGAACTCTCCACATTTTCTTCTAAACGTAAAGTATTTCATAACAAGTATACTAGTTTCCGGACAAAGTAACCATGAAAGGTGTAGATTTTGAGTCTGAGAGATTGAACTGTAGTAATTTCAAAACAAGTTTGTTGCTGAAGTTGCTTCTAAATACCATTTTCTATTTTGAAACCTCTGCTCAATGGCCAATGCATAGTGTACTTTGAGGATTAGATTATCGCAAATTCGTGGCTGTGTTGCATGCAATGCATTAACCCGTCGGTTTGGGATCCAATTCGGGATTAACATGATATAATGAATGATGATTTTCGCTGATGTGATATTAGGAGGAAATTGAGATCGAGGCCAGGACTCTCCGCGTTGGAAAAGCTGTTGGGGTTGTCAGCGTTGAATTAAGGAAGAAGAAGACCGGTAAAATTATTGCTCAGGGCCGTCATACCATGTATCTTGCTGTTTCTAGTAAATTGTGAAATTCTGTAAACACAGATTAACAAGTGTTTCAATGTTTCGATAGTTGCCCCACGTGGGGCTGTGTCCCCGCTGAATCTTCCTTCAGAAGCATGATCATGTCCAAGAAATAGACTCAGCATTCAGTTTCAAATCCTCCTAATGTAATAACTTCATGTGTGTGTGTTCTACTTTATGCATACTGAATGAGTCCTTAATGGTATTGTATATGATATTACCTCCGGTCCTAATTATAAGATCTAGTTGACTTTCTTTAGAGAGATTAAGAAAACTAAATAAGTTATTTAATCATTTTATATGTTTTGCATTCTTAGATTATATATTAGTTTATTAGTTAAACTAATTAGTTTGAAGAAAAAATAAAAATAAAAATACTCTAAAGTAATTAATTGGCTTCCTTAATATTTTCATATTTTTTAATCTTCTCCTAATTTACGTTTTCTTATATTCTCTCAATAATAATTAAGGAGGAGAAGGAAGGAAGTAATTAATAAAGATGAAAATGATGCTTTAGAAAATATATGTCATATTAGTTGTTAGTTGACTTAACTGACTTCTTTAATCTAATCAAATTAGACAAATAACTCTTATATTAAAAATTGAAGAAAGCAACTAACTTAATTAAATTTTTATATACTCAAAATACTTAATTAGATTTTAGTCAAGGAGCGTAGGAGTATTATTTTAATTCTACCTAACAAGAAAATTTTTTTTAAAAAAATTGCTTTAACACAATGAGAGAAAATATTTGTGATTTAAGTAAATAAACTTATTTAATCCCAACTTCTTACTATTACATGGCACCGGCTAAAAGGGGTTTGTATTGAAAAACGGTACCTCATTAATTCTCTAATATTGAATTACCTGGTTTTTTTTATAGCCAAAAACATAAACTACTTAGGCATAGTGATATTCATGTTTGGAAAACACATAAAACAAAAGAATAAAAAAAATATGAATTTTTATTCTTCATGTCCTAGATTTCGTCCCGGATATCACTAAGGGTATGAAACAAAGGGGATATTATTTGTGGTGGGGCACTACATTTTAAACAAACAATACCCTCCCCCTCCCCCCAACCAAACATACCCTAAAAACAAATAATACACATGAGAGGATTCACACTTAATGTAAAACTTATATAATCTTTTATAAATCAAGATTATTAAAATGCTTGAATCTTCAAATAAATTCTGAATTTTTCTAGAATAGTATTAGTATATCAAATTAAGGATCTCATCGAAAACTTATGGCAGCTTGCCAAAAAAAAGCTAAGTATAGAAGATAATTAAGTTAATATTATCACTCCATCCTAATCATAGAGACATTTTGGAATTGGTTTTGGTTCTAATTATAAGAGTAATTTTTAATTTTCAGCAGGGGTATTTATGGAAAATAATTATAATTAACTAATTTAACTTCTCTCCTTAATCTCTCCAAATTCTGGTAAATAGTTCCTATAATTAGGATCGGAGGGAGTATTAAGTATTAAGATTCAGCTTATATTTTAAGTTTATATTATTATTAATAAAATAATGAATTTTTTATTTAATTAATATTTAAATTTTTTATTTAATCAATATTAATAAGAAATCAAAATAATAATAATAAAAAAAAAAAAAAAAAACTTGGTGTTAGATGCTATTTTAACTAAATGACATGTGTATTTTTGCACCTTGAAAGCCATGTCATTGTCCAGTCCTAAAAAAAACTCGAACTTAACGGTCAAATGATATTTTTACACCTAATTTGTAACCACGTTGTCACTTTCACACCTCAAAAAAGCATTTACTATCACCGGCTCCTTTTGACCAAAGATATTTTTACCAAGGTTACTCAAACCTAATTTGTAACTAAGGGTTAGAGTCGAGACCAAGTCAACCGGGCCTTGAGGTATAAAAAATTTAATTAATTTCTCAAAAACCAACCTAAATTTGACATACTATATATCATTTCAATACTTTGGATCCAAAATAATCATATACTCCATATTTTTACACCTTTCTTAACCCTAATTAATCTAACATCCATTAGAGTTTTGTGAGCGAGAGAGCACCAATTAGTAAAAGTAATATTGAAAATTACTTAAATTATAAAATAAAAAAAAAAATAAAAAAAAAAAGGCTTTATTGACTTTAAAACCAGTATTTTTATTGGTTTGTGAAAAAATTAATACGTTAGTTGATGCTTAAATTATAAGTAAACTAAGGACTAAAAAAGTACAAGTTAAATTTGTAAAAAGAGTTTTATCTCAGACTTCTACAAAAGTGCTTTCCCAACACCAATCCAAAGATGCCCACTACTGATAAAGCATTTTTTGTTTGCCCAATAGCCTCGGAGTACCAAGAAATTGACTAACGTATTTAACCAACAACCGAGGGAAAAAGGAAAAAGAAAGAAAGCAAAATAGAATCTGATGGCCGTCCGCGACGACTTATTCAAACCTACTGGCTACTCATGTGGACCTCATCAACGGGAAGAAGTCAACAAAGAAAGAGTCAAATATATTTATTGAGAAAATTTTGGTCAGAATGCTACATCGTTGAAATTTACTGCCTTTTTATCGTCTTTTTTCCCCTTCAAGTTGCTTGATTAAAAATAAATACTAAAGCTGAGAATAATTGGAACCATTGCCTATCAATCCAAAAGCATCCCTGAAATTCAAAGTCTTCCTCATTGTTCGCCTTCCAACCCCTCCATTTCCCTTTCTCATCATCGCTGCAAATTCCCCATAATCTATTTGCCCATCCTGCAACACAAACCAAATCTCTAATTACATCATATTTCCAACCAACACATTTTCTGCTAAATGAGCTTCACATCTAAGCACCCGGATCATAGAAGATTTAAGCTGTGAAGTCGGGTCCATAGATGTAATTTTGCCAGGTTCTAGGCCCATAATGGCAAATGTGCTCTAGTCCTTATCATAGGGCGCCTTCTAGAAGACATCTTTGATCTTTTTTATAAGAACTTTGCTAGTTTCAAGGAGTATTAAATAATTTTTCTATATATGCTAGAAATAAATATGATGGAGTTTAATGTATTTAATAAGGATAATATTGGAAATCACTTGAATTTTATGACAACTCTAATAATGCTTTTAACTGTTTTTAGGGTTACGTGTGAATTAGTTAAAGGCAACCTTTATTTGGAACTAGAAAGAGTAATCTAGAAAGATTAGTGGTAGTGAACAAGGAAATTTATGATAGCAAAGAATTAGGAGTTACTTACATTGTCTTGATCAATTTCCTTGATCAATTCATCAATATGGAAATCTTTGAGACCAAACTCTTTACAAGCCTGTTGAATCTCATCAACAGTAATGTAGCCACTTCCATCTTTGTCAAAGTAGGAGAAAGCTGATATCAGATTCTCTTCCCTCTCCAGCTTATTCAAGTGTATTGTAGCAGCAATGAACTCACCATAACTAATGGTCCCACTATTATCAATATCAGCCTACCATATTGCAAAATCACGATGCTGTCGTAGAATCACAAAGAACAAAAAGGGATTAAACTAAAAAAGAAATAAACAAAATATATCTTACTGCATCCATAAGATCCTTGATTTCTGACTCCATAAGGTCGGATCCTACTCGCTTTAAACCATCTTTCAGCTCGTCAAATGTTATGGTCCCGCTGTTGTCTGTGTCGATCATTTTGAATAACTCCCTCAGGCCACCTATTTCTTCCTCAGAGAGCCTTTCAGCTATAACCTGGGATTAGTAGGAACCATAATAAACGGTTTGGTGCTAGGGTTTCACAAGCTAGAGACTATATGACAGGAAATACTTCCACATGCACTTGAATTCATAGAGCTAATTCTGATTTCATCTTTTCCTCACAACAAAGCAAATAATTTATCTAAATATACTGCTGATATAAATTATAAGAATATCCATGCTTTATGATCCTCCCATTGAAATATTCATTTAAAAAGTTGGGATCCAGACCTCCAGTGAACACAACAGGGCTGCAGAAGTGCAATCAGAACACATAGGGATAGAGACAAAAATTATCACATCCCTTAAAATTCAGCCTGCACGGAGGATAACCATCCTCTTGAGAATCTAAAGATGCCAGTTTATAGAATTAAGAAATTCCTTAACCATGCAGGGCAACTAGCTATGTCACATCCACCAAAATTCATAATAACTGATGAGGGGTTTTAAAGCATTAGCTCTTTTTTTTCTGGCAAAGGCATCTTTGACATCCTCAAAGTTTGAAGTCACTATCCATTTCATCCCAAATGTTTCATCCTGCATGCTTGCCAAAATTTCTCTGTCATGCTAAATGCTAATACCATCAATTATATTATTTAAAAACGAGGGCATGTTGTCACTTGTTACCCATGGAATGTCAATCATCACAACAAGCTGAAGTGGTTTATATATTCATGCATTGATTCTACACTATCTGATCTCATAACTCTGTTCCCTAGATTAAAAAACACTTTCTATTTTTCTATCACTAACTCTAATATGGAACAAACACTCCTGTACTGTAGGCTGAGAACAAGAAATGGAAATATCACCATGTAAAGTACCTTCAGTAACCATCAGAATCAATTACTACAAAATGATGAATAACATCATTACAGCCAACATATTTCAGGGTAGAGAATAACAATGAATACTCAAGAAACCATCTTTTTGAGTAAAAATATATAAAGAAGCCTTACTTGCAAAGCCATCTTTTTGAGCTTGTTCATTGCAGAGAACTGCTTCAAGCGTGACAAAACAGCAGAATCAAGAGGCTTATCTGGTGCAATGTTGTCATCAACAATCCATGGGTGACCTGACACAAAATCAAATTAGCACCACCACAGCCTTGTAAAAATTTAGAAGTTGCCAATCCCACTTTAAAAATCTTATAGGGCTCAAAGCATTATTACTACAAAACCCGCATAGTCAACACAAAGCATAATAGGCTTACGGAGAACTTCATGGGCTGTAAGCCTTTTTTTGGGACTTTGATCAAGCATTTTTCGAATTAGGTCCTTTGCACTGTCTGAAATGCTAGGCCATGGTTCAGAATGAAAATCAATCTTTCCTTCCAAAATCTGTCGGAAGATCCCTGTTTCAGTTTCTGTAGGTGACAGAATTTAGGTTACCGTACCAGCAACAAGGAACAGATGAAATTTAAGAACCAAAAAACAAAAGTAAATTTATGCACCTAAACTACAATTTAACATATCGAAGACAGATACCTACCAGCCCAAAATGGTGGCACCCCACTAAGTAAAATGTACAAAATAACCCCTGCACTCCACACATCTGATTCAGGTCCGTAAAGTTTGCGCAACACCTCTGGTGCAACATAATAAGGGCTTCCAACAACATCAGAAAATGTTTCACCTGGATATCATATCACTTTGTTAGGCATGCACAGCATGAAGGGGTTCCCACTTGATTTAGCAATGGTTGAAATTAAGTACAGTAAGGAATTTTCGAATAGTAACTATAATAAATGCTGCTAAGTTCACATTTAACTTTTAATGGCTAAATACATTTTGCTCTAATCTGAATTGATAATCCATGCAACGACTATAATTTCAGGGCACCAACTCCTAACACTGAATGTACTGTTCAAAAATACACATCATGTCAACCAACCACAAAGATGCAAACAAATAGCTCTTTATATTCATCTTTTCTGAGAAATTTTGCAGGAGAAAATAATTAACAAAGAACATGTTTCACATTCACAGAGCGCCTATATAGTCATTTTCAAGTGTCTATAGCTCTATGATTCTAGGGAACAAGTACAGCACATGCCCAATGACAAGCCCAGACCAAAGGCCCCATCTCAATCAGATTAATAAGCATTTGCTAACTTTGAAATAAACAAGCAAATCGGGCATGAAGGATTCGAGGTCATTGGATAAATTTGCATACGAACATCTTTCACAGTACTGGAATGATAAATCTAACAAGGATCTATCCACAATGATGCAAACACAAAAGGCCAATACATTTCAGTATCACCCAAGATGTGCAAGTACCAGACTAGATCGAAGAGAAAGAAATAAATCAAGAAGATACCTGGCTTGTAGAAAACAGACAGCCCGAAATCAGTTGCCTTAAGTTTGGCATCCTCTTCAACGCTATCGAATAAGAAGTTCTCTGGTTTGAGGTCTCTGTGCATAACCCCAAGAGAATGACAAGCTTCTACAACCTCAACAATGGTTTGAATTATCTTGGCCGCTTGCCTCTCACTGTAATGCCCTTTCTGGACAATCCTATCGAACAACTCTCCACCTTCGCAAAGCTCCATCACCAAGTGAACAGAAACATAGTCCTCATAGGTACCATGAATTCTTACCACATGAGGGTGCTCAGACAAGTGGTGCATTATCTGAATCTCCCTCCAAACGTCCTCATAGTCCTCTTTGCAGAGGAGCTTGCGCTTAGGAATTGACTTGCAGGCATATCTGCAACCCGTGGACTTCTCTGTACAAAGGTAAGTAGTACCAAATTGACCTTGACCCAATTTTCTGCCCAATGTGTAAAGCTCCGTGAGGATTTGGGTCCGATGGGGAAGAACCCAGGTGGGTTTTGAAGGTAAAGAAGATGTGCTCGATTTCTTCATTCCGGTTTCTTGCAAAGCTTCAATCTTTGTCAAGGGAAATACAGAGAGGGCATGAACGGAAATGACAGAAACCTAAAAACGCTGACCCAGTCTTCTTTCTTGAGAGACTCACACACACAACGATCTTATTGCATCCTATATTCTCTCGAACGAGTATATATGTGTGGGTGTTTTTCTTTCCTGCTTCAGATATTTGTGTGTCTGCTGCGTCTTAAAAGATCTCCGCTTTCATGTCCTGCCTTTGATACGGCTTTTTAATTTATCTTTCCTATGGGCTCCAATCCCACTCTGAGCTGCACTGTTTGAAGTTTCTTTTCTTTTACCTGCGGCTTTCTGCTTCGTTTTTTCTCCGTTTTTGTTTTTTTTATTCAACGGGAGTGATAAGCACGTCCTTTCCTCTCATGGCCTCATGATCCGGTGTTCCCTGATTCACTTTTTGATTTTTTTTTTTTTTTTTTTTTTTTTTTTTTTTGATGGGAGTTCAAGTTTTTTTTTTTTTTTTTTTTTGGCGGCTTTGAGGTTATGAATGGAATGTTTGAAGCTTTGTCTTTATTTTTTTTTTGGCCAACTCTGTCTTAATTGAAGAAAACTTTGTTTTTACCGTAATACATCACTTTTATTTTTTAAAAATTAAAACAAAATTAAGACAGCGTATATTAATTCTAAATTAGATCAATTTATGAAATTTTAACCGACCCAAAAAAAAAACCACTAAATATGAAGCTTAAAAAAGTTGATCATAAAATTTGAGAAATTGTTTTTTGTTTTTAAATATCAAGAGATTGAAAGGTAATCAAATAATCAATATTCAAAGAAAATGGAGTCAATTTAAGGGAAGTGTACATGGTAGTAATTGGCAAACATTGAAAATGCCAATTTTCAACCATTTAAGGGGGAAATTGGGATACAAATGACCCTTTTATAAAATATGAGTCACATATATAATTTTTTTAGTCAGCATGAGTCACATATTTAATGTGGATCGATAATATATTAATGAAAATTATTCATAATCTCTATAAATCAAGGATTCTTATAAATCTAATAATGACTATTAATGAAGATTATTCTAATCCCTATAAATCGGGATTCCTATAAATCTAATAATGATTATTAATGAAAATTATTCTTAATCCCTACAAATCGAGATTCCTATAAATCAGAATACAATTTGGTTATCTCTATCACATTGATTGATCTAAAATTATATTCAATCTTATCCTTAATAGAAGATTCAGTACACGATTTGCATATATCATTTCAGGATTCTATTGTCCATGTTTTTAATACTTCCTCGAGTATTCATTTATCTAATTTGATTATATTAAACAATTAATTAAAATTACATGTATTTTTTAAAACAACATAGTCATCTTTCTTAATTTCTTTATTTTCTCTCCTCCTCATCGATTATTGTTGAAAATAAATAAAAAAAGCAAATATAAACGATAAGTAATACATTCAGGACGACGACCAATTTCCAATTTCCTACGTAATATAATCATCACTTTGTGTCGTCATCCAGGAATCATGATAATATTCTTAAAGTCCAGATAGCTCTCCACTTGAACAACAATTTTATAATTCCTAGGAATCATAGAATAATAGAATATGTCGAGTTGTTAATTAAAAATACTTAGATCCAGTCTTTAATTAGGTAGAATTATCTGTTTCCAATACGTGATTACGGGTCAAGATTACTCATGGTTTTTTTATAATATATATATATATATAAAACTAAAATTGACCTAGTCTAGTCTATTATAAATCATACTCTATATATGTTTAACTCGAATAAAAATGATTTTTCTTGGAAAATTTAAGCAGAACCAAGTTTTTATCTACTAAATATCTATTGCTTGCTATGTTTGTTTATCAGTTTTCTCTCTTTCATTAGGAAAAGTTACATTAGAAAAAGAGTAAAATACACCTATCTGTCCTCTATATTACTTTAATTACCCAAAAAAAAAAAAAAAATCAGTTCTATCTTAAAAGCCTATGTAAACTTTCTAAAATAATATACTACCTGACTCATTATTTCCTCTTAATTTTAAAATTCAATTTTTATCCATCTAATATTTAGGTAGCATTTATTGACATTTTCAAATTCCAAAATACCTTTGTTAGCTATCATTTGTTGTTAAACTAATTTGGAGTTGATTTTAAAGTTCTACCGTTTTTACATTTCTACTTTATAAAAGGCAAAGTCGAGTTAGTAGTAAACTCGTGTTAATCATAAACTCAGTTAAACTCATTGTTCATGTTTATACATCGAAGTTTACCGATTTGGAGGGTAGCTTTTAGTATTTTCACAACACCATGTTAACTTACTTTAAACTCATGTTAACTTTTTTGATTTAATCATACTTTTTAACGGTTTTATATAGAAATTTCTTTATTAAATATGATAAATGATGAATGTTGATGGATTTAATTTCAATAATTTAGATTTAAAATATATTTAAATAAAATTGTTGTCATTTTTATATTTTAATTATTTAATTATACACTAATGTAATACCTATTTAATAATAAAAGTAAACTCTACGAGTTCACGATATGAGTTTATGTCATTGTCCTGAGTTTATTTAAACTCATGAGTTTGACCATCTTGATCATTTGAACACTTCTTTTAGCCAAAATCAGATAAACTAAAAGAAAATTGGGGATAAATCGCCATTAAGAAATTAATGGGGGAATAGGACCTAGAAAAAAGTAGGATAAAGGAGTAAAAATACACATGTCTTTTCTACCCGAGGAGAGTTTCAACACCACATGTTTTTTTTAGGAGCAAAAATACACATGTGATTAGAAAATAGGTGCAAAAATCAAACCACCGTTAAATCTGACTTGACGGTGTTAACTTTGGAGGTGGGGCCCACACTATTTTCATGAAAATACCAAAATGTCCCTAATTTTTTTTTTTTTTTTTTTTTTTTTTTTTTTTTTTTTTTTTTAAAAAAAAAAACGCTCCAAGTTCATCTCACCTGGACTCCCCCTCCCCCCACTCAATCCCAATCTGCAACACCAACCCCCCCCCCCCCCCCCCAAAAACATCTTGATGTGGACCGCCGTCCCCCCCCCCCCCCCCCCACCCCACAACCCATCTCAATCTGGACCGCCACACCCCCTCCCAAATCTCGATCTCAATCTCAATCTGAATCCTTCTCATTCATTGTCTCTGTTTTTTTTTTTTTTTTTTTCTCCTCTAACCATCATTTTTGCGGGGATTCCTTTTAGATTTGTGATATCTCTTTTTTCTTTTGCCTATTGTTTTATTTTCCTGTTGTGTTTTCTGCTTTGTTTTTGTTGCCTTTTTTGTGTGTTTTGAATCATGGATGCAAGATCTCGTTGCCCACTTTAGGAGAAGCTTATTCAGAGAAAGAAATACCGAGAAAATGTAAGAATCCTACTTAATTGCATTTTTGGGAGTTTCATTCCATGTTATTTTCCGTAAACCATTAGCTTTTTCTGCAATTCCAAATTTCATGAAATTAATTTGGAATTTGTTTGCTGTCTATCTCTCTGGTCTTTATAGTTTCGAGCTCGCATAGGTAATAGAATAGGCAAAGGATGCCGGCGACGGTGAAGGATTGTCGCCGGAGACCAAGAAGGGACGGTGATGGAACGATGAAGCTTCGGATTGTTCATGGTTGTTCTGGATCGAAGAATCAGAGATTTGGAGGGTGAGGGCATTTTAGTATTTTCATGAAAATAGTGTGGGGTCCACCTCCAAAGTTAACACCGTCAAGTTAGATTTAACGGTGGTGTGACTTTTTCACCTATTTTATAACCATATGTGTATTTTTACTTCTAAAAAAAGTACGTGGTGTTGGACGCTCCTCCGGATAAAGCACATGTGTATTTTTACTCCTTTCCCCAAAAAAGTAAAGTCTTAATGTCCTTTAAGAGAAATAAGTAAACCAAATGTAAGTGAACTTCCACAAATTAAAATAAACTCTTACAAATTCACGATACGAGTTTATGTCGCTGTCACAAGTTTATTTAAACTCATGAGTTTGACAACCTTGATCATTTGAACACTTCTTTTAGCCAAATTCAAATAAACTAAAAGAAAATTGGGGATAAATCCCCCATTAAGAAATTAATGGGGGAATAGGACCTAGAAAAAAGTTAAGTCTTGATGTCCTTTAAGAGAAATAAGTAAACCAAATGAAAGACCACTCTACCTAATGAAATAATGATATATAATTTCACTTTTTCCCCCTATTAGTTCCCTAAGTATGTCATCTACTCCCTTATGGTCTCCTTTATCTTTCCAACGTCACCCTTCACAAACTCCATATCCCCTCAAGCAAACTCTAGCAATGAACATTGATGATTCCGGCAACTCAGTGGCGGAGCCAGGATTTGGAGTTTATGGGTGTACAATTAGTGTAAGGGTTTGGCGGTTCGGGGGTTTTTTTTTAGGGAACGTTTTAAATTAATGCATTTTCTAGAAGGAAAAAAGTTTGACAAGATTAAATAACATGTTACAACCTATAAGAAAGTAGAAGCAAACCAAAATGCTAGCTTCGAACTTCAATTCATCATAAACAAAAATCACAAGATGGGGTATTACCTTCATATATTCATTTACATCACCCTTCATCTGCTTAGCCTTGAGTGCTGCATCAACCTCCAAAAAGATTCGAGGAGATAAAGTTATTTCATCAATAACAGATAGATAGACAAAGTATATCTCCAGGCTTGTTATAACCATGCTTGTAATTAACAAAAATAGGCACTGCAGGAGTACTCATGCATCCGACCCAATTAGAATTTGATACAAGACTATTTATTTTCAAAAATAAGTAATAAAGATGAAAAAAATCTTGAGAAGTCATTTCACTAGAGGAACTGACACCGAACGAGATGTCTCACAAATTCACGTGGGTAAGTCATCAATCCGGCATGGCTTACATCCCATAAGTAGAAGGCATAGATCCCAAACCATAACCAGGAAGCGAGACTCACGGACCGTTTAGCCTCTCCATAAATATTCACAATCATATAACTATAAGAAATCAAACATTTGATTGCGCCTAGTATAACTATCAAGATACAAACATTCTAACATTCAAACACTTCATTCCAAAGACATATATTCATAAATCTAGCTCTACCACAGCTTGAAACAATAATTTACCAACAAAGAAAAAATAAAATCCCCAATTTCTCAATTACTATGGTTTCTTAAAAAAAAAAGGAAGGAGGAGAACATGAGTGTCGGTTCAATTGGAAGGGATCAACCCGGAAAACTTATTCCTTAGAATCATAGGTTCAATACTTCGATGACGAAATTCCAAAAGTTTACAACAAGTATACTACGAAACAACAATATACATCTTGTTTCTCCATAATTAGAGAGAGTAAGACATGGGGATTTACTTCGAAACACAAAACATATCCGAATTTATGAAGACAAGTTACCAAGAATACAAAAACTAGCGGACATAGATTAACAGATATTTTCAACATAAACAAGCTCAGTAGAAATAGAACAAAGCAGACATACCCACTTCACTAAAATTTTCAGTGATCAATCCAAAGCCTGTCGTCCAGCAATGAGCAGCAGCAGCAAATTCAATCAGTAGAAATCGATCAATTTAAAAGGGTGGGCGAGAAATTCAATCGGGACGAGTTCACCGAAAAACAACAAGAAGATTTGGAGTTCACCGAAAAGGGATGCAAGAAGAAAAATACTCACCACTTACGCCCGCGGGAGTTCACCGACGACGGAGGTGGGAGCCAAGAGTGCCGTGGGTGAGAGACGGAATGATTTGGAGTGGGCGATCAACGGGTTGGGATAGAAACACGGAGACACGGACACAGACGAGGGTTAGAGTTTGAGAGATTTCGCGATTGGGGAAAAAAAAGCGAAGAAGACACGGACGAGGGTTAGAGTCGAGATTTCGCGATTGGGGAAAAAAAGAAGACGACACGGACACGAGGGTGAGAGTCGAGAGATTGAGAGATTGGGGAAAAAAAGAAGAAGACGAGGGTTAGAGTCGAGATTTCGCGATTGGGGAAAAAAAGAAGACGACACGGACACGAGGGTGAGAGTCGAGAGATTGAGAGATTGGGAAAAAAAAAAAAAAGGGTCGGGAGTTAGTTCAAACCGAGGACCTTGAGCCGATTCTTAAAAATCTTGACCAACTACTCTAATCACATAAGTTGAACTAAAAGTCCTATACTTTTTATATATTTTTTAAATTTTTTATGGGTTCACTTGCCCCATAAAAACAAGTGTGCCTCACTTGGTGCGGCAACCAATGACAATGACTTCCATCTTACAACACCACATCAAATCTAGTGACCTCGTCTGCTGCCGCTACACCTGCCTTCTTCACTACCCCATTTCTTTGATCTTTGCTACCACTCCCTCCCTCCTTTGCCTTCTTAACTTGGTTGAAAACAAAAAATCAAATTTCAAAAAGAAAAATAACAAATCTTGTGTAGTGGCAAGTCATAGGGAGATGAAGAAGGAGATGAAAGTGAATTATGACTGATCGGTAGAATAGAAAGTGAACCATGAATTGCAATTGACCTTTCATGAATTGCAAATGACCTTTCACAAATTGCAATTGAGCTTTTATTATGTGTAAATTAAGTTAAAATGTAAGTGAACTTCCACAAATTGTAAATTATCTTTCGTGGTGTGAAAATTAACTTAAAGTGCAAATGCAAATAACCTTCCATGAATTGCAACTGAATTTCTATGGTGTACAAATTAAGTTAAAATGCAAGTGATGTTCCCTCAAATGCAAATGCAAGTGACCTTCTACGAATTGGCAAATGACCTTTCAATGAATTGCAAATGACATTTTGTAATGTGAAAATTAAGTTAAAGTGCAAGTACAAATAACTTTCTATGAATTACAATTGACCTTCCATGAAATGAAACTGAGATTCCAAAATGTCATTTGCAATTGCCAATTAATTTTTCAATCAGGAACTTTTAGCCAATTTTTCCCATAAACTTAATACATATATTTTTAAATCTTTCTTAATAATATTTTTATTGCATTCTTTTTTCTTTTTTCACTGTTGACTGTAGTCCTCGTGGCTTGAGTTTTTAGGTCTTAAGAGGACCAAAGTTCGATTACGGGTATCATTTCCAAAGGTAAATTTTTGAAATATATATTTTAATATAGGGTTAAGATGCAGAATTGCCAACGAACTATTACCTGAGGAACGTCTGGCATAAAAAACAATTGAAGGGACCAAATTGGCCAACGAACTAATAAAAATTGAAAAAAAAAAAACACACAATTTTGAGCAGATTCTCCAACGAACTATTACCCCGTCACTGTCTTAGTATCTCCGTCATCCGTTGACTGCCACAGTGTTGGTGACGTCGGTGTCTCCAAAGCTTCCATTGTTGCTGGGTGTTCCACTCACCCTCTTAAACTCATCCAGATCCACGCTTTCGACGGCATGCGCCTTGCACCACTGTTGCATCCCTCCGATGCTGAAGCGAACTGCCGCATTTGCCACAACGCCTACTCGCATGGGTCTCATCTCTTTGTTGGTGTTTGCCTTATCCAACAAGAAGAATTAACCGCTTTTTTCTCTAGCATCTCCGCCACCGTCCTACGCTGAGGTCTCATATTTTTTAATGTAATAGTGATAGTTGTCTTTTTTTAATAGTTATTTGGTTTTTTTTTTTTTCACTTTTTAATAGTTCGTTGGCCAATTTGGTATTTTGGTCCCTTCAATTGTTTTTTTTATGCCAAACGCTTTTCGGGTAATAGTTCGTTGACAAATCTGCACCTTAACCCTTTAATATATGGTAGATTAATTTTATAATGCTTACTCTTTAAAAAATAATTATTAAATTTGTTTGGTTGGTCATATATTAAACTCAAACATTGGCTGAAAATTTTTTCAAGCACATATACTTCTAACAATTAATATAAAAATTAGAAGTAAATGAAAATCTTATGGAGAAGTGAGATATATAATAATTTAGAGATGAGGGCAAAATGATTTTTTTTAGGAAAACAAATCTGAGATCACAGGTGCAATGAATTTTTGTCACTGTTGGGGAATAGTACAATGTTTTGTCCCTTTAACTAAAGAAAACGAAAGTTTGAGTCAGACAATTCTATTTTAAAATTATTAGTTTCAGTTTTCCTAAAAGGAATTATTGGTTTTGCCGACTGGATCACATGACTTTTATTTTTTTATATCTTTTTTTTTTTTTTTTTGCCCTGAAATTTATTTAACATTATCGTCATTCATAACTTTATTCCAAAGTGACGATGGGACCATTATAATATTTCTCGTCCACTTGCATTAGTTTAGTAAACATGTAACTTGATCTATAGTACTCGTACTTATATTTTATGAATTCATCATTTTGAAAATAAGAAATTATAGGAGGTAATTCAGATACCTTTTTTATAATGATTAATAAAAAACAATTGAAAAATAAATTTTAAACTTGCTCAGTTATTATATCACCTATTTTGGAGTTATTTATGTTCTATATCTATTTGTAGATTATAGACTTCGTTAATTATTGAAATATCGTTTTACCTTTTTATAAAAAATGAATTCTAAACAATATACAAGATATTCTACTTAAATAATACTCTCTTTCTCTTTCTCTTTGGTTAATATTGGTCATATTGAGAGAGTTGATCTTGATGATAAATATAAGACATATTTTTTATATTTATCAATATTTTCATTTATGGTCTCTTAACAATAATTAAAGAATAGAAAGAATAATATATTAAGGAAGATAACTATGGTGTTTTAGAAAATACATCTCATATTAACTAATTTAACTAACTTTCTTAATCTAATCCAATTAAGTAAATAGATTTTATATAAAGACTAGAGGGAGCACAACCAAGACGGACCCATAAAATTATGGAAGGGGGGCACCATTAGTGGAGGGATTTGGGGATTCAAGGACAGCGCCCCCGAAATTTTTTTTTTAAGCAAAATTTTAAATGTATTAAAAAAACAAAAGAATATAAAGAGAAAATTTTAAATTTTAATGCTAACTTTACAAGTAAATAAACTAAAAGATACACAATATGTTTTTTCTTTTCAACCATCCTCTTAGTAAGATAGCTATTCCTTGCAAATTCAAAAAATTAGGATCAAGTTGCACGTCAACAATATACGTGTCGAGCTGATATTTAAGCATAGTAAAATCATTCAATTCAAAATTTGAAGGATAATAGCCAACAAATTCGCACAACTTATTCTTGTCAAATGCTGAGAAAGATACTATCATACCATTCTGAGATATAGCATCAACCAAAAACAAATTGGATATTTCAAGGTTAAACTCATAACTCACATGTTTATATATATTTTTTATTCAAACACGTCATTTAATTGGGGGGCACTTGCCCCCCCAACCTGTAACCTCGGTCCGCCTTTGAGCACAACAAGTAGCTTTGTTACATTAGTTGGAATCTGTGTTATTATACTCCATCAACAATTAAATCTTTAAATAAAGGGGATGCTTGAGAAAGCCATAGAATTAGAAAAAACCACTTTTCTACAATAGAAAGCTTGCTTTTGGTTTATTTTGGTTTTTCATATGTTTGGGTTCATGCTAAAACATGATGTGCTTATCCCTCAAAAGTTCATTTATGTCCTTATCAATAAGCCACAATTTCTTACTTCAGGGGTCACGTTGAAGCGTGATGGAAAATGTAGATGTGTAAATGATGTGAGTCTCACAGATTTCATCTTATCAATTCCTCTCAACCCTTTTTATCTTTTTCTTCTCGATCCCTCAATTCTTGTTTGATGCTCTCAACACAATCATACCTTTCTATTCTTCAGTGAATAATTCTCATTTTCTAAAAATTGAACATTCTAATAATCAATAATCTATATATTTATCTATTAAATATATTTAATTGCGCTTAGTATTTATAAATATATTAAATTAAGTCATGTGTTTGGATTTGTGTAAGAAATAATAGGGAAAACACAAATGACATTAATTAGGAAAAAATCATATATGTATTATTTTATAAAATTTATGTCTTTTTCCATCTAAACTTATTTTTTAGATAGTTATCCAAAAAAGTTTCATTTTGAAAAAAAGTGACTTCTATAACTATCAATCTAAATATAAATCACATTACACTATCTAACTTTTATCCTATCTTAAGTTTCCAAAAGTTAAATTAAAAAAAATCACATCTATCACCGCTAATCCAAATAGGCACAAAATGTTGATAAGTACCACTCAATAATTCATTGAGTGTTCTCTTAGTTCCATAGGTTGACCATCCATACTTACTCATTCAGTGACATTCTTTGCACATATTAGAATCGTCTTAAAAGATTTTCTACCATTTTTTTTCAATAAATGCTACTCCAATTGTTGAAACTTGAAGGATTATGCAGAGGGAAGAAGAACTTCTAAAATATTATTATGAATCCTTTGAATAAAAGAGATTATATACAAGCAAACTTAAAATATAATTTAATCCAATCAAATAAAAAATAAATCAAAATAATTAAGATATAATATCCTAATATATAATATCCATATCCAATCCCAAAATATACTAAATATTAAATAATAAATCCAAACTTAACAATAAAATAATAATCAATCTAAATCTCTAAATATTATCTAACACCAACTCTTTCTCGTATATCTCATTACAAGTGATATATTCTTTCTTGTATAACTATCCATCCATTTTAACTTCCCCATCTGAACTACTCCCCACTTCATCCTCATGCTGTCCATGGAAAGTCCAACACTCATAATATGTATGATTCATAGGCTTTATCCCTTGTAACTTGTACAATTATGAATATCCCAAGATATTCTACTTAAATAATAAAGATTTAATCTACACGTGCTTGTCTTTTTTTAATTGGTTCTGAGTCACTAATCGGAATCTCCAACCACGCACGTTAGTTTTTATACTGTAGGGACATGGATTATCACCTTCTTCAATGCTGCGGCTGTTGTATAAATGTTTTTTCTTTTTATAACCAACATAAAAACGTTTTGTTTGGGTATAAGGGATACAATTCCTATGCTTAATCTCTCTTAATCTATGAAGGATGATGGATGAGACAGGATCTTGAACGGATGGTGTGTAACGGCTTCCTTTTTCTTTTCTTTTTTCTTTTTAAAAAAGATCCCTAAGTCATTTTAGAGATAAGCCTAGTCTCTACCAGATCAGGAATGTTAAGGTTATAGCTCTCTCAACAAGTATGTTTTAGCCTTCACCTTAAAAGAGAATAGGTTCTTGATACCTTCCTTTTTCTTTTCTTTTTCTTTTTAAAAAAGATCCCTAAATCATTTTAGAGATAAGCCTCGATGTAAAATAGCCTCTCAATTGGTAAACGATCTGTAAGTACCTCTATAAGCGTTCTTTGAGTCCGGCGGGCGTGCTTCTGACCAAGTGGGATACCTGTGTCTACCCCCACCTAAAATTTTTTCTTATAAAAAAAAAAAAAAAAAAAAAAAAAAAAAAAAAAAGTCTATTCTAAATGTGCTTTCTTTTTTATAGAGATAAGATCACTTACTATCTCAATCGACAACTTATGAGTTTTCTTTTTTAAGTAAAAGGCATCAAGGATTTTAGATGTATTGAATAAAAGAGATTTGTTAAAATTTAGAAAATGAATTGTAAATCTATATTTCGAGTGTATGTTTTAGCCTTAAAAAAAATAAAAAAAAGCCTAATTGGTAAACGATCTATAAAATACATTTGTAAAGCGTTCTTTTGAGTCTATAAAAAAAAAAAAAAAAAAAAAGTCTATTCTAAATGTGCTTTCTTTTTATAGAGATAAGATCACTTACTATCTCAATCGACAACTTATGAGTTTTCTTTTTAAGTAAAAGGCATCAAGGATTTTAGATGTATTGAATAAAAGAGATTTGTTAAAATTTAGAAAATGAATTGTAAATCTATATTTCAGTGTCAAAACTTGAAAAGTAACTGAGATCTATACGTCGGAGCTTGTTGCTATACAAATTCTTTTTTTCCCTCTTTAGAAGGAGGGGGGGGGGGGGGGGATCTTCCAAAGTTAAAATTCAGAACATGAGTTTTGTGAGAACAAGTCCTCAATTGCAATTTTTCAATCTTTTTATTCCTAAATTTCACTTTTTCAATCTTTTATTGGTCTCAAAATGTCTCACCCCATTATTTTATACTTACCAACCAAACACACCAATTATTTTGACTAAATTAATCTTCTGTATAATCTTCCAAATCCAAACGTTAAAATAATCTATTGGAGTTCTAAAACAGCCTCGCCATTGCATGATAAATCATGAAATAGTTTCATGAAAGATTCTTGGCGCCCACGAGAAGAAACATAAAAAAACTATATAGAAATAAAAGTAAACCAAAACATGCGATTCTCTAAAGAGATGCGTCAACAAGATCTGACAAACCATCCTGAAGAAATTCTATTATATACTCAAATATGTCAGCTTTTGTCTCTCAAAATAGGGCTAGATACAGAATTCAAAAGGTAACTCTAACTAATGCTTTTAATGGTAAGCTTCCTATTTCCGAAAGACCTATCTCAAGGCAACGAATCTTTCCAGAGGAAGTCAAGAAACCCATATCCTCAGGAACATGTACCTTAAATCAAACTTCACTGTACCAGGCCAGTCAAACTCAAAAGCATATGAACAATTCGCGGCTCGTTATACGGATCAGACTCAAATTTCTATGAACAATCAGTCAGATTGTCAATTCTATACACTATCTAAAACCTAAGGGAATACTAGTAGTTTAGTTACTATTCCTATCCTACTTCCTACCTTTGATACGTCAGGCTGTACCATACTTCATCTTCAGCATATGTACAGAATTTGATGCCTCTAAAAGCTGCTGCTCCATTTTATCTTTCCATTTAAACAACTCCATCAACATCCCCTGCAAAAAGAATGTATTGAAGATATTTAGCTGTAAGAAATTAACTTACAGTAAAAACAGTCCTATACATACATGCACATAATGTCAATATCACCTGAACCACTATGAATGTGTTGTTGTCTAGATCTGATATTGGACTAGGAGTCATAGAAGAACAAGGAGTCACGTCAGGTTGATCTTCCTGTTGTCTCTCGGTAGTGATCTCCAGCAAATTGCTAATATCACGAGGTAAAAAAAAAAAAAAAAAAAAAAAAAGGCATGCTTAAAGAATAGAAGCGCCATTATTTCTCGTGTTTTATCTGTTATGCAATTTTTATTCCCTGAAGAAGAAGGCAAAGCCTGGGGGGAGGGGGTGTCAAGTTAAAAGAGCGACTTCAAATGTATTACCTCTTTGCATCTTTCGGTTCTTTATAGCATGGTGGAGACGGTAAGGGTAAGATAGGATCATGGTGTACAACCTCTTGCTTAACATCTGGCATTTCTGTACCATCTAACCAAGCCACAAGTCCATCTCCTGGAATGTTGTCTAGGTTGAAGTTTTCTAGCCAACCTTCCCATTCTTCTGTGGGCAAACCCGTATTAGTTAGTTCCTGAGGTGACTGAAGATCGTTCAATTTATTGGCTATTTCTGCAAGCTGTTGATCAACTTTAGTTTTCCAAGTGACCAATTCATCATACATGCCCTGCGGAAGTATAAAAGCATTACAATAGAGTTATAATACATTAATAGACATACAACCTAGAAAAAACCTTCTATTCCTTCCTGCAATTACCAAAACAACCATCCAACAAATCATGAATCCCATCAAATTCTCAAAAAGGTGAAGGAGTGGTTGCTGTGTATTGCGTAGCTACCTGCATACCCTTCAAAGAAGTACTCATCACAGATAAGCGCTCCTCAGTCATAGCTTTGAACTTCACCAATTCCTTCCGTGTCACCTGAAAATAAGAATTTATAAGAGATATCATCAAGTGTTGCAGACATCAAGCCATTGGTATCAAATAATACAGCACTCACTTCCATCAGACTATGTTCATTTTTCTCTTGCTTCTTATATATCAGTTCCTGCATATCTCTGGCAATGAAAATGAAAATTGTAAAAGAAGCATATATAATGGCAGCCAACACAACATCAATTTTGAAAATCAAGTTTTGACATTCAATACCTCTTCATTTTGGCCATTTCTATCTGTAGCAACTTCAGTTCACAAGAAGAATCAGTATTCTGAGAGGGGGCATTGCCTGCACTAAAATCAGAAGGTGGCAGCCAGTATGGATCCTGCACCCCAGCCTCCTGACGGACTTTATCTAGGTGAGAACTCTCCAACCAATACTTCATAATTCCTTGGGGGTTGTAACACCGTCGAAACCGTTCTGTCCCTCCCGGTGCTATTTTACCATCAATTTGCTTCAGTAAGTGATCTAAAAGTCCAGTATCACCAATGTGCTGACGGGCAGCCTTTCTCAAAGCATGTCGCGAAATTGGGTTTGCAAAATTTGCTCCTGCAGCCTTCAATAGCTCCCACATTCTTTGCTCAGCCTGCTGATACCTATATCACAAAATTGCTTCAACTTACTATAAGGTGCTAACAAATAAGACAGCAATAATAAAAGAAATATGATTTACATTCTTTACCTTTCATCTGACCATCTATTGCAACTCCGATGTGTCTTTGTCTTACGCTTGCTAATACCTTGCCCCGGTTCTCCATCTAACAGTTCTTCTTTTATCTCTCCAAGCTGATTACGACTGGGCTGCTTTCTTTTCTTAGATTTTGGTATGAACATAGTTTTAATTTTAAAATATTCATCTTCGAAATCCTCTTCCTCATCTTTAGGAATTCTTGATGAGAGTTTGCTTTTTGTAGCCCTCATGCTGATCAATGAAAGCACCACGCTCTTCCATACTAGCACTCTTCCCTGTCAAAACTCATATACCTTGAATCAATATTATGTGCCATTAAAGTCTCCTATGAAGTAATGGAGAAAGGAAGAAAACAATAATATGTGCAGCAAGTAACTATGTAAGATCTAGTACAAGTTGTCCTAGAGGAATATCAAACATGGTTTTAATAAACAAGCATTAACTGCGCCAAAAACACAAGAATATTAAAAAGTGATCATCAGTATTGCATACTAGTTTATTTTCGAGATATTTTTGGTGAAAGTCCTCCTACAAATGAGATTTATGATTTCCTGAGAAACATCATGGGTCAAGGATAAAAGATGGACACCAATAAACACATGTAATCAGACAACCACACCGTTTCTTGACACACACGGTGTGCCTAATGAGGCTCTTTAACTCAAAAGAGGAACAATCAAACCTCGTTGGAACCCGCTGGGTTATATGACGCAACTAAAAAGCAGAATAATCATACACTGTATTAAAATCTATCTTTGCCATCCTTACACAGGATGGCTCAAACCCAAAAAAAAAAAAAAAAAAAAAAAAAGAAAGAAAGAAAATTCAAAGGAAAACGAGGTTTAGCAGAAAGAGAGCTGTGAGCAAATTAGCATGAACCCAAAACCGCACGAAACTCAAAGCAAAATCAGAAAGGACAATTACTCCATAGACAATGTACCGAACTGAAAAGACAATTAACAAAGCTAAAACCCTGAACAAAAAATAAAATAAGAATGACAAAACGAAATACCTAGGTAACAAGTATGAACAATAGCATTGAAAGGGACAAAAATAAAAGATGGTGGAGGAAGAAGAGACAAAGCTTTAACACACCAGTGAGGTGATTAGCAGAAGGTTGCGCCGCGAAGGTGGTATGAGAACGTAGGAGAGGGTGGCCGTGGCCGACACAGTCGCAGGGATCTGCGAAATAGCGTTTAAGATTGGCCCAAAAAATAACATTTTGATTGGACTAAAATTGAAGGGAGAAAAATAAGGCTTTTTTAAAAAAAAAAATTAGGGAATTAGTGCATTAAAATCGATAAAAGATAAATAAATATTTTTTTGTAATTGATTTCATGTAATTTTGCACGCCACCACCAACTGTCTAAAATGCACGTATTGATTTACTAGAATTTTGAAATTTTTTTGTTTTAATTCCCTAAATTTTTTTAAAAAAACATTATTTTGAGAAAAATTGAAGGGAGAAAAATATTATTAAAATCGGTAAAAGATAAATAAATATTTTAAATTTCAATAATTCTAACAGGTTTAGAATTTTGAAATTTTTTTCGAGAAAAATACCTTTAGGTTTTTTTAAATAAAAAAAATCTCCAACCCCTTTCAATTGTCAGAATTTTGGCACCAATGAGTGATTGCGGCGGTTATCACTAAAGCCTAATATAATATATATTTTTTTTGAATTCCTCAAGTGAAAATTATCAATATAAATACTTAAGTTGTTAATAACAATACTAAATTGTAAATGGAAGTCTACTACTCCCTCTAATCTTTATTATAAAGCATTAACTAACAATTCTCACAAACCAAGAAAAACAGTTAAAGTCAATAAAGTTGTCCTACAATTTAAATAACTTCCAATATTACCCCTACTAATTGCACTAAACTTTAATATCATATTAATTACTACTCTCACCTATTACCCTTATTAATTAGGGGCACACATGAAAAAAGATAATTAATGCTCCTTGGGAACAAGTAAGTGCCTTATAAAAAGGACCAAATATACTTGTTAGTTGATATCTTATAATAAGGACCAGAGAGAGTATATATATTTTTAATTTCTCAAGAAAAAGTTATCAATATAACCTGAGTTGTTAATAGCAATGACGGATAACGAACTATTAACAACTCAGGTATCTATATTTACAACTTTAAATTTATTAAGAAATATTTAATAAATATCTCCTTTGCAAATTTAGTATCGCTATTAACAACTTAAATATCAATATTGACGATTTTTTCCTAAGAAATTAAAAAAAATATATTAGACCAATGTTTACAACTTTAGTATTGCTATTAATAATTCAAGTATCTAGATTGACAATTTTTTCTTGAGATATTCAAAAATATTATATTAAGTCGTCACCAACAAGGTCAATGAAGCTCTAGTGACGGTTGACGCCATCGATCACCGGCGCGAGCTTCACCCAATCGGAAGAGGATTGAGGTTTTTATTGAAAAAAAAAAAAACTAACTATGGGTAGTTAGGTGATGTCTTAAATTTTGCAACATTTCAAAATTCTAAATCAGTCTCTTTCTAATTATTAAAATTGGCTAAAGTATACATTTGGTCCTTTATGTTTGCCTTTGGTATCATTTTAGTCCCTTAAGTTTGTAAAGTGCACGTTTGGTCCCTTAATGCTAACACCGTTAGTTTGACCTAACGGAAAATACTGACTCAAATTTTAAGCGATGACTTGTGCAATTAAATGCTGACTAAGCATGCTTATATGTTAGTATTTTAATAAATTAATATTTTAAATCCTATTAATTGAAAAATATTTAATTTTCTTCGACAAAAAATATATATTTAATCTTCACAAATTGTGAAAAACTACAAAACAATTTGTAATTTTTTTTTTTAAAATTAATATGATTTAAAATATTAATTTATTAAGATACCAACATATAAGCATGTTTGGTCAAGATTTAATTGCACATCATCGCTTAAAACTCGCTGTTGAATCAGGTATTTTAGTTAAGTCGGAGACTAACGGTGTTAATATTAAGGGACCAAACGCGTGCACTTTACAAACTTAAGGGACTAAAATGATATCAAGCAAACGTAAAGGATCGATGTATACTTTAGCCATTAAAATTCAACATACTTATTTGCCTTTTACCAGTTTTTTATGATATTTTTGTCTTTTTCCCAAAATTTAAGGTAAAACCCAACTCTCCTAAACTTTAAAAAAAAAAAAAAATTATTATCAAAGAACTATTTTTTATATAATAAATTAAAAAGTTAGAATCGTTCATTTATTATATAATCAATACCAATATATCAAAATTACACTCTTCAATTGTGAAATCAAAAAATATGGCAAAAAATTTTGTGAAATAAAAAAAGGTAAGCTCATGATACCAGTACAACCAATGTTAAACTCTGGTTTTTTTTCAACCTTAATATGTTAAGCTCTTTGGAACTACGCCATCAAAAAATTCCTTAAAAATATATAAAACCAAGCATCTAAGTTATTTTTCATGATATTTTTTTATCGGTGAATTTGGTAAGCTTGTTCAACTTAAAATTTGTAGAACTTTTAAGCTCATTAGTTAAACCTTAAATGTCATTTTCTCATGCTTACCCTAACAGCCACAGCGCCAAATGAAATCAACTGATATACTATTAATTATATAAATCTACTTCGTATAAATCAATTATTCATTATTTAAAGTAAGAGGTAACAGCACTATTTCCTAATTATAAAAGCCCGCTCACATAGAAAATAACATAAAAAGGAATTTTACACTTTAGATATAATATACAAAAGCAAAATTTCAACTCGAAAAAAATATAAAAAGTCCTTGGTTAAAAAAAAAAATCGATTACTAATATATCATTGTAATTGTATTAATATTAACAAGCCTTGTAAAACCTTGTGGGAAAAAAAACACACACACACACTCTAGACAAGTTGTGAATTGGTTTGATTCACAAATGCTGGAGAATATGTAAATCACTACTTTTTAAGATTTCATTCAAATTATAAAAAAATAATTTACCATTTGGGTTGTGATAGAAGGAAAAGTATAAGCAATTGTAATTATAAAATATGTACATCATATACCGATCACTTTTCATGTGCCATTGTTTCTCTCTGAAATGCATAAATGTATGAACAAAAAGGACAAGAGGTTCGATACCCGTTGTTGATGTGAGGGCCTCATTGGTGGGTGATCTGTAAGTACCTCTGTAAGCGCTCTCTGAGCCTAAAGGCGTACTCTGGCCCTGATGGGTTACCGGCAGGGGCAGAGCTAGGATTTGCAAATATGGGGGGCGAAAATTACAGTATAGAACCTAAGGGAGTTAGTATTTGAAATTGGGGGCGAAAATTACAGAATTTGACGCAAAATTTTAGGATATTATGCTTCAACCCCAGAAATATTTCAATATTTTTAGTTTAGTCCCTCTATAACACATTTTAATAGGGACTTAATTGAAAATGTTAAAAATTTTATGAGGCTAAATCATAATTTCTTATACTTTTGGGTCAACTTCTATAATTTTAGGGGGCGGGGCCACCCCTAGCCCCCCGATTCCGCCCCTGGGGTTACCGGTATCTACCCCCCACCTAAACTTTTTCATATCAAAAAAAAAAAAAAAGGAAAGGATACAAGTTTTTTTAAGATATAAGTATCCTCTCATTTAAGGCAATCATATTCAAGGCATTGACAGGGTACTAAATGTGAGCACTTCTACCAGCGGGAGCTTGAACCTTGATTTGTCATATTGTGAAAAAGTAGTCCGTTCAGCTAAACTCAACCCTCGAATAAGTTTGTCTCCAATAGAAGAATATATGTCCCTAACAAAAATATATTATTTGAGATCTTGTTATATACTACCTCTGATTATTAATATAAGAGTTAATGGATTAACTAGATAAGTTAAAGGAGTTAGTCATATTAGTTATTTGTATAAAAAAAATATGTTGGTCTTTCTAAAATGTTATTGCCTCCAGTGTTAATTATAAGACTAAGTTGACTATTTTAGAGAGATTAAGGAAGCTAATTAAATTACTTTAGATATTTTTATTTTTTCTCCAAACTAATTAGTTTAACTAATAAGTTAATATATAATCTAAAAATACACAACATATTATATGATTAAGTAACTTATTTAGCTTGATTAATCTCTCCAAAAAAAGTCAACTCGATTTTATAATTAAGACAAGAGGTAGTCTCTTTCATTATGATTACCTTTGAATAGAAACTCTTGCAATCAATAATGATACTTTAGGAAAAAATTTGTAAATTTGGAAGACAAAATTGATCAGGGTCTTATATTTAGCACTAAATTCAATACCCAATTAGATCTTATATTAAAAACTGGACATAGTTTCATGTTTGCTTATGTCTTACCATTTTTGTTCAAGTTTCATAAAAACAATTTCAGAAACCTATTGCAATGCGAGGGTGTGAACATGTAAACTAGATATTTTTTAAAAGGGGTAAGCAGATCAGTGAGGGGCTATTTTGCAGCTTTCATTTTTCCTAATATGGTAATTACATGCACTCATTTCCAATATAATGGAAAATTCGAAGTATTAATTGATAATTAGGTGGAGTCTAAAAGATGATTGCGTTAATAAGCAGACTACATACATGGCCTTCAAGTGTCAAGTCCCATCAGTATTTGATATCACACAAGTGCATATTAATATGAACATTATCAAAGAGAGTGATAACACATCCAAAATAACCACACATATCAATCATATAAATATTTGCAGCCTTTCTTTGATTTGCGTAACGCAGTAGGATACGTGTGTTGCTCTCCGTCCTGATTGAGTTTCAGTATAAGTACCGAAAATTTGGACGGTCCAAATTCAAATTTTTTAAAAATTTATATATATATATATGTATATATTTTTTAATGTATACATAATTTAAGATAATAATAATAATCTCTTGACTAATAGTTGTTTAAAAGAATTATTTAAAAATTATCAGTTAAATTCTTAAATCTTAACCGTTGAAATTGTATCTAGACAATACAGATCTCTCACTACAACAATGAGCACTGAAACTGATTGCATTTGCCTCTTAAGTTCTCAACAGTTTTCTTGGGTGGAAGAAGACAAAAATGTTTGAATTATATATAAGTATGGTGTTGGTGGGTGTGGTGTGTTGTGGTGTTTTGGAATCAAAATGAGTGAGAATGAGAATGGTAGAGAGGGGAGGAGGAGAGCACCAAAAGGTCATTTTGCTGTTTATGTGGGCAAGGAACAGAGAAGATGTGAGTTACCAGTGAGTTACTTGAAGGATTTGGAGTTGCAGAAACTGATGGAGGAAGCAGCAAAAGAGTATGGGTATAAGAGCCAGAGGATAGTGTTGCCATGTGAAGAATCAACCTTCAAGAAGATTATTGATCAGATTAAGTTTAATTATAATGGTGGCAAGTTCTGCTAAGTGCATTTCTGAGGAAGATTGCTTAGTTATTTCTGTTGTTTAAATAGGAACATTTAAAATTAAATAACTATTTTGGTTGTTCTTCAGTGTCTTCTCTATGTATTATCCATTAGGATTGATTCCGCATCAGCTTAGTTCTACTTTCCTTCTCAACAAGGTAATGGCTATCATTTCTATCTATACGTATGTATTTTATTTTTCCAAGTACAATCATCTAATATTGGATCCTAGTTTGAAAATAACTCTGCAAGCATAATTCTTTTTTTCTCATTTCGAATGTATTTCATAGAAAATAAAATATTGATATTATTGTTGGTCCTTACAATTTCATCAACCAATGATTCTAAAGTATGATGACCAAAACCAAAATCCAATCAAATTATAAGGACTAACAATAACACCAACCCTAAATAAATTAGATTTACCAGAGTTCTTGTTATGCTAATTCCTAAAATTTAGAGGATGAAGGAATGGCTGTTTCATGTAAGCAATTGAATGCCAGAAGAAGATAAGAGTAACTTCTGAATACTTCCATCGTATCTGCAGTAGTGTGTCAGATATTGAAAAATGAAAAATAGGGGTACTACTTGACAAATATTAAAAAAGAAGGCACTAAAAAATATCTATAAGTTCTGAAGAGAAGGGCCAGAGTCCTAAAATCCATACCTGGCACCCAAGAATAATTTAACATTTTAACATTAGACAAAAATTCTCTAATCTATAAAATGATAAGAGAGAAACCTGAAACATATAGCTATAACAAAATTCATCAGATATTTCCTCCGCCTGCTAAATGGTTCCGCCAGTAACACCTTTAGTTTTTAGTCATATCAATGCATTGCCTAAGGTAAAACCTCTGTTTCTCATATTCTCATTAACCTACTCAGACCTGTTTCTTCTTTTCAAAGCTAGATGCGGCAAGGCGTTGACGCTTCTTCCAAGCTGGAATTTTACCAGGGAAAGCCCACCTTAATAGTCTCTCCCATGAATAGCAGGCCAAGAACATAAGAACAGCCCAAATCAGCAGTTTATCCCTTAATCCCTCTGGCAGTGGCACCAGCTTCAACCAGTCATTCAAGGTTCTGAAGAGATCCGACGTGATCACTGTGAAGAAGATGATGGCGGCGACAAGGGCATACCGGAATGGTTTGTTTTCAGAGATGCTCTGGTTGAAAGGATGACCCATATAGTTCACAGCAAAAGTGGCCACCTGAAGCATCATGCTCACCATGTAGGAAACAGTATTCACCAGGTTGGGATGAAATTCAGAATCTACTTCGATGCATTCCTCAGGCATGTGCTTCTCGGCCTCTTTTACCGAAGAAATCAGAAAAAACAGGTGAATTGCAAATTGTCCCAAGAGAGAAAGCAGGAGATAAGCAGAGAACACATTGGGGTGAGGACGTTCAGCTGAAAGTGTGGGAAGAGGGCGAGCGTGTGAGATGAAAAGGAAGAAGGAGGCAGTAAACACGCCGCTAATCGTGGCTTGCACATCACCAAGCTTGACTCCATCCAGGTACATGACACTCAACACATATGCAGTAGCGAGGCAGTTGAGGCCAAGAATTTTGAACATCTGAAGGGTAGTCACTAGAGTACTGCGACCTTGACGAATTATGTCAATGGTGGGAGCAACAGATGCGTGCTTTGCAGTGAAAGGGGAAGCCATTGAGGCATCACCAAGCTTCACCACCGGAGTAGAGCGACCATCTCCTTCCTCATTAAGCTCATCCATCATTTTCTTAAGCTTTTGTCTTTGCATTTCTGCTGCTGTCAGATGACGGTTACTTGGGTGGTTAATGGAATCTGATCGTTTGGATTTTGAAGTGCCTTCTCCGCTAGGGCCAGCAGGTTTTCCAGATGAATCAAGTGCAGACTTAGATTTCTTTGGCTTGCTAGACTTTGTACCATCTTCCTTAGATGAGTCAGAAGAGGAGCTTCCACTTTGAGGTGGAGGCATCGCATTCAGAAGAGCAACTCCTACATGGGCCTGAAACAAAGAAGTTAGCTTCTTACCAGTCGTTGTGGCCTTACCATGGTAAAAGATCCACGATGGCAAAAACCTTAACCACCATACCAACTGAAGAAGCAAGACTTAAACAAGGGTCTAAAGGGTTAATAATATCAACAATAGCATATCAGTAACAATTGAAGTTGCAAGGCTAACCAAGGGCCTAAAGGGTTAATATTACCAAAAACTGTTACGATTAGAAAATTGGAAGATCCAATTGATCCTGGAAAAACATGGCTGTATTTAAGTTGTTACCAATAGCTCGCCATCTATGTCACTGATGAAATGCATTCTCCTTCGACTTCAGCAAATAAATGTACCAAAACTTTCATCATAGTAAGTACAAAGGTTACAACATGTCATAACAGATTGAAATAAAAAATTCAATTAAGCAAAGCTCAATATTCATGAAATATAGGAGAGTTTTTGAGCATATTATTATCAAACACAAGATTACCTGCTTCAAAGCTCCTACATCATTTGTTCCATCTCCACACATCAAAGTTACCCTTCCTACTTTTTTGAAAGTGGTCATGATAAGTTCTTTCTGTTCAGGAGCCACTCTAGCAAACACCTTCACGTATGGAATGACCAGTAGAGTAGCAGAAGTTTGTTGCAACATCTCAATGCAATCACCTCCAATGCAGAGATCATGAGTCTCTGATAAAGATTCAACCTCTTTCACACTGAAACCAATTACATATGTTAACCAGCCTAGAAATTCAACTAGAATAAGAACAATAAGACAAATAATAGCAGAATAGGAAACAAGAATACCAGTAACGTATCCATAGAACAAAGAGAATTTGAAGTTACCTGTAGGGGACTCTTTCAGACTCATCAGGAGACATCCATCTATACCCTTCACCATTACTTGCTGGACTAAGAATTAATGTTGGTTTTGATATTATATGCACTTGACTAGCAACATGGCAAGCTGTTAAAGCTTGATCACCAGTAATCATAACCTATAAATGTTCAGAAGAAATTCTTGTAAATTGATAATTACTAATTAAGAAGAGTTTATCAACACCCCCCCCCCCCAAAAAAAAAAAAAAAAAAAAAAAAAAAAAGAAAAGGAAAAGAAAAAAATTAAGGAAATAAAATAAAAACAAACAAAAAATCTTGATCTTGTAAACCTGGGATCAAATCAGATGGAGCAAAAAATGTTCACCAAAATGCTCCTTCCTTGCAAATATTTTTTTGGGATAACATTTATTTTTAAACTCCAAAGAAAGAGGCAAAAAACTCAGAAAACATTTTTCATCCTAGAAGCTGAAACTAACATCTTTCTTGCAACAGAGGGGAACAACAATTTTTTTTTGGGCCAGAGGAGTTCATACAGAGGAGCATGCTTACCAGGTCATGTGATGATCCTTTCAACTCAGATAAAATTGAGGCTGAATCCGATCTAATAGGACAATTGAATACCTGAAAATAAGTCATGCCAACATTAACCACCATGTCAATGAAAAGGGGAACTCTCAAAATTAACTTTAAAACATAGTATGGATAAGGTAATTCATTGCTTACCACAAATCCCGCAAAAGTAAGCCCACTCTCCACTATATCCCTATCCAAGCCTCTAGCTTCACTGACCTTCATGCATTCAGCGAATTACAAGAACCAATTGAAAAATGCATGTGTATGTTGAATCGCAGGGAAAAATAGCAAACATGGTAAATGTTAATCAAGGAAACAATCAGAGGCAGGTATTCAAAAGACAAAGCATGAGCCTCTATTTAACACCCCCCCCCCCAAACACAAAACAAGCCAAAACAACAAAAAAAAAAAAAAAAAAAAAAAGGTTAGGATTGAACTTAAAGAGTTGAGATCCTTTTTTTCTCCTTTTCAATAGTTAAGAAAGAACTTTGATCGCCATTCTTGTTCCACTTAGCATTGTCATGTGGGATGGAGGAAGGCAGGGGTAAACAATAAATGCCAGCCAAGAGGATTCTTACTGTCATGTCAGGAAGAGACTTATAAGCAAGGGCAAGTACACGAGATCCTTGACGTGTATATCTTTTGTAGGTTTCAACATATGATGGTGGTATATCAGTAAGCCTATCTTGAATAATTTCTGGGGCACCCTGAAACCATTAACAAAAGAATTGGTTAGTTATATGAAAGGAAATTTCAACTGGATGAAAGGACCAGCATTAAGAACCTCCAAGATGCATATATATAAGTTTTAACTTCTTATCAACAATTCCAAAAGAGAAAAGGCCAGAAGCACATAAAATGAATCAAGAAGTAAGCAACTGATTTTGAATGTAGACAAGATATTAGTCAATCATAAACATTTGTAGAAAGTTTTCACAACAAAAAGCGGTCAGGCAAAATCATTTGAACCAACTACAATTTCCAGGAAAATAAGTTAAGAGAATAAAAATCCCATGGCAACGGTAACAAAGTCTAGTCAACATATGGAGGTGTGGTATAGTGCGTCTGTCAAAAACAGCACAAAAATTTATAAATAAGCACAACCAATCATAACACGTAATGCAGGATAAGAAAATAATGATATTGATTATTAACATATTTTATTATGCAGGATAAACATGGACTTGTTATTAATTATATTGGGGCTATGGAGGTGCAGTATGGTGCGTCTGTCAAAAACAGCATAGCAAATTATCACGCCCTGAAAACTAAGGGGTGACCGGCACGAAATATGAGTAGACACACATTCCTTAAGCCTTAAACTTGTATACGGATGTTAAATAATACTCATAATACCATTAACAAAATCATAACTAGAACATTGATCCTAAGCATGCTTAAACCATTTTAAATTCATATATAAAAACATACCTCATAAAAACAGTGCTCCAATTTCTAAAATCTCATTTCAGTAAAATGGGACAGCACCTCTTTTAATGTACTGAAACTTTTCTAACTTTATAAACATCTATTGAATCATTGTTTTAGATGTTATAAGTAAGCAAAACCAATCATAACACGTAATGCAGGATAAGAAAATACAGATATTGATTATTAACATATTTTATTATGCAGGATAAATATGGACTTGTTCTTAATTATATTGAGGTTATTTAACAATAGTTTAACCTCATCAACTTTGATGTTTGGGCCAACACATCCATCGTAAATATTTTCTTACAAGATAACAAAAAAGAACCAATGTGAATGTGCGAAAATGCAATACCTATGTAACCAAAAAGACACACGCACGCACATAATACCTCATATGATGAGCACGGATTAAGTTTGTCAAGGTATTATGCCAAGAAGGACATAACTGAGTAAAATGCATTTTTGAGTTTCAAAATTCATTACTTAGCAACAAACCAACCTTCACAAAGGCCAAAAACTCCTCTTGAATGCGAACAACTACTGCCATTCGTTTTAAGTGAGATGCAAAATGGTGTCGCTGAACAATTTGGACAGGATTTCCATTCCCCCTGCAATTAAGGTGATGGGTGATGGAGGAAAGGAAAAGAAAAGAAAATATAAAATGTTATAGAAATTAGTGTCCCATCCTTTTTCCTTAACAAGTGCCCTATCCTTCAATGTTATAGAAACAGGAACCATAATATATACAATATACATATTAGCAGACTGATAACGGCAATATTCAAATTAAATAATGAGTCCAATACTGGTTCAATATTACACCAAACTTCACATATATTAGCCAGCAAAAGAAAATTGTCCATTGAAACAATACAGAGGAGGGGTAAAACTAAAATCTATAATAGCAGAAACATTTCACTTACTTTTTTGGAACAGCCTTCTCATCAGATTTATAACTCCAATCTATTCCCTTTAGTGCTGCCTTCTCAAGAGGATCACCAACCTAAGACATTATATATTTTATGAGAATATAGTGTGAACCAAATAATGGAAGACAGTATAAAGGTAGTGGAATGCATGTCCTTCTGATTCTCTAGAAAGGTTTCTGAAGATTACTTGTGCATGTTAATAATCAAGTAGAGTATGTCAGCTAGAATCACATGAAAAGGAGACATGAAAAGATTCCATCGCCAATTTGTTTCTCCAAAAATGGCTACTTTGATCTAAGATATATTGATTAGTATAACATTCAAGAAACTATATCCAAATCAATTATCCAGATGTCACTGAAGGGAAAAGGAAATAATAATGAAAATACAAAGACTTGGCTTTCAGAAACACAGGCATACCAGCTTATTATCAACAAACACTAATGCATGACAAGAAGCCAGAATTTCTACAGTACGTGCAGGCACTTTATTCACATCAGATTCTAGTTCTGTAGACCCTGCCACACCAACAACTCCAGAAAACTCCTATAATATAGCAGAGAAACAGTTAATGAGCAAAACAAGGTCTCAAAAGAAAATCAATTTCCATGAAGAGATGCAGTTACCATGTCATCAGAGGTAAGTGTTCCAGTCTTGTCAAAACAACATATGTCAACCTAGGACAAAAGATGTACAATAAGTTCAAACAGACAGTGTCAAGGTATAATCTGTGTAATGAAGTTAGTGATGTAAGAACAGAAGCATGGTGGTAGCACTCCTCGTCCAGGTACCTTCCCAGCAAATGGTATTCTGAAAGGTTCTGTACAAAATATTCCACGCCGAGCCAGTGCAATTAGGGAAGTATTAACTGCTATTGACAATTCCATGGGTAATTCAGGAGGTATCACAGAAGTGATGATAAGCGAACAGCTTAGTATAAGCTTATACTTGCTCCTCGTGGGATCTTCCAGCCCCTGTAATATACCACATACCAACCATATCACAGTTTTTGACACAGACAAATTCGTATCACAGTTTATAATTCATCTGCAAGGAAGCATTACCTTAACAAGTACATAACCAGCAGCTACTAAAGCAAACACAACCAAGAATAAAATGAACAGCCCACTTTCCCAGCTATTGGCAGTCACCTATAATATATGCATTCAGAAGAAAGGAAACAAATTCAATACACATGAAGTAATAAATCATGACAGCATAAAATACTTAGGCTTACTAAGGTCTATATCAATTTACCCTTTCAGTAGAAAATAAGATTGTCCGCATCAGCTTTCCTTGACTAGTTTCAAATCCTGTTCTTAGAACAACAGCCAAGCAGCCGCCATCAGGTGTTTTCAGTGGAAAAGTCTGGCACCAACAAGAATGTTAGTAGCATATTATTAACAATGAAAGCATGGGCAACACCTCAACATCAAAAAAGAATACATAAACATCATAGTCTTGAATCACCTTGTCAGGAGTGTGCTGCAAAATTTTAGTCCCACCAAATAAGACATGGGCTTTATCTCGCCTTGCAGACAACTTCTCCTCGATGCCTTTACCAGCAATTGAAACCTAAAAGGATGGTAATTTCTAAATGAAAATCATGCAGGGGGAACCCCAAGACATAAAAGGTCCAGCATTGAAAGCTAATTAGAGATGCCTTGAAATGGAGTGGTTAACTTGAAGGATGTAATGATTTTCATTTATGATGTTATTTTTTCACGGTAAAAATGTTTGCAAAAAGCACATTGTCAGACATCAGCTACATGCACAAACCCGAGAATTGAATTTTGGGGAAAAAATAAACTACCATGACTATCTATATTTTTAGATGGACAATCTTTCCAATGAAAATACTAACAGCTAACAAGAATTATCATTCCAGAAGCCTTGCAGCAAAGAAAAACAGTAAACAAAACAAAGCACGGCCATAGCAAAAAAGAATAACAGTGCCAAACAACACCGAAAAAAACTCATATAATTCATATTCATTAAATTCAGTTTTCAGGTCCCTGATAAAAAAAGGAAAAAGATACATTACTTTAGCCTTTAAGATATGTGCCCAGCATAAAAGCATTTCAGAACCCTAAAAACTAAGAAAAGAAACTACTGCTGAAAACCCTTGCACCAGCACACGAATAGAAAGCAAATCCAGCAATGAGACATAAAATGATTGCCTCAATAAGCATATACTTAAAAGTCTTAACATATATCCATTAGATAATCACGTTAGAGAAAGTATTTCAGAACAGAGAAACACCTTCCATTGAGGAGTAGACTCGCCAGTGAGAATTGCTTCATTTACAATTGCACTTCCAGCCAATATAAGCATGTCTGCAGGTACAGACTTCTCTTCACCATTCTGACCTGAAGAGCGTCCAATAGATACAACATCCCCAGGCAAGAGATCAGTGCCAGAGAGTTTTACCCATCTATAATTCAGAACAAAATACAAGAATATAAGCAGCTTCATAGACCATACTAATAAAACCCAATATGAGCTTATTTAGGACAACATACTTGCCACAGCGATGTACCATTAAGTTCTGACTATCAACACTAACACGTCTCAACTCAGTTAAAGTCTTCAGCCGGCTTTTTGCCATAGTCGACTCAAACATAAACAGCATAAATAGAGTAAACAAACTGTAATACCAATATTCATCCAAGCACCAGAGACCCACACAGAAAACCTGTCCGCATTTGGAAGATCAAAACCAATCAAGAGCTGCATGAAGATTAAGAACTAAAGAAAAAGTTTATAACACTAACAGGAGAAAGAATACCTGAAAGACAAAAAAAGGTTCCATGCAGTTCTCTTTCAACAATTTCTGAAATGTAGGTTGAGGATAATCAAATCTAGAAGACCAACAAGCATTATGTTAAGACTTAGAATCAAACAGGATGACACAACATATGTATAACCATTCAAATGGGGAAAAACAGCCAATAAAAATATGAAACAAAAAGTTAGGCAGAAGGATTATGCGTTAGCAGTCATTAAATAAAAACAGCATGCACACAGGCATGAAAATTCAACTGTAAACACACACCTGCAAATTTAGCATCCAGCATTAAGGGTTCCAGAGTCAAATGAAATTTACAAAAATTTAAAGAGCAAAAATAAGAACCTACATGTTGCGGCCCCATTTCTCAGTGGCAGCAAGAACTTTAGCTTCAGTGCCATGGCCAGTACTTTTGAGATAATATCCAAATGTTTCCTTGGTAGGGTAAGAAAGCTTGCAAAATGTTCCATTCTCCTTTGAATAGACAAAATGTTGTTTTCTGAAGTCAAAGTAAATCTCTTCTGAATCCACCTGCGATGAAGAAACTCCAGCCTGCACACAAAACATGGGTCATAAAAAGAACCAAGAAAAAGAGAAATGCTGCGGTCAAAATGTATTTGTAAAGCCCAAAACAGGCAATGTCAATAACAAGGAAACTTGATTATTCGATTGCCCATTTCAAAATTAGTTGGTTGTATTTGCAGCAATCAGAAATATAGTAGAAAGTATGTAGTAACTTAACAAGACAAGTAATGAACATTGCAAATAAGGCAGCACAATTGTGCATGATGTGCATAAGCAAATGTGAATATGTGATGAAAACATATGTTGTCCACATAAATGAACAGAGATTCTCACCTAGCAGATAAATTTGACTTGAACCTTAGCCAATCTTATACATTAATGATACACAAGACATCTACTTTTTCTTCCCACCCCACAATCCTTTCAGCAAGTCATCTACCCAATTCAAATCCAAGGAAAACATGGGAGAAAATCCAATAGGCCAACACCCATAGACCACCCCTCAAGCACATAAAATGTGTTATATAAATGGGTATAATATCTACAGAGAGAGAAAGTAAACTAGAAATAAAATCAAATTAAGTACTAACCATTTCAAATAGGGAAAAGCAGATTTTATCCCTATGAACTATGATCTAATTACAAAATTGTAAGTAATGTTTGGCATTTGAGAGGGTTTTTGTTACTCGTAGTATGGCTAGCCTACTTCAATCTGTGTTTGCTCTATATATATATATATATATATATTTGTATGACTGGCCTATTCAATCCATATATCTGTGTGCATATGCATTTGAAAGGGGAAAGTTCATTGATCCCCCATAATCTATTGATCAAAAAAGTAGTACATGAACATCAAATTGTAACAAAACACCAACCTCCAAAATGAAAATAGGTTTGGCGTTTGAGAGGGTGTTTGGTAGCATTTTAAAGTTCATAAGAAATATCATATTGTTTTGATTTGATGTTCATGTACCAATCTTATAATTAGGGCATAGTTTATGGAAATAAAATGCAATTGCCCCATTCTAAAATTATATAGGAGCAGATATAAGGATTGAAATAGGTCAGTCTATAAATAGAAATAATCATACGGAAAAAAATATAGGACTGCAAACTAACAGCTGAGAATAGAATCGTGTAACTCATTCCTCTTACCATTCTGAAATCAGCACAACTTCCAAACTCAACATTTCCCACGTTCTTGTAACCCCTCTCTATTTATCTACCTAGCTATCTATTATATCAGTTATCATTTAACTGAGCTGTAACCCTAAGAAACAGCCCACCCCATCTCAGGCCGAAACAAAAAATTTACTGTCAAGAGTTCTTCATTATTATAATATTATATAAGTGAGAAATGAATTCTAACTTCCGATGCAGTAGAAATGTCAATCAATCATTTAAAACATCTCTGATACTTACTGTTTTTCGAAATTTAAGTGGAACCACTTCTTTAGAACCTGAAAACTGAGCTGGTGTTATTTTGCATGCATCTGCATCGTGAATATTTTTAACCTGCAGACCCAGAGAAGGATAAATGATAATGTCTTGCAGTTTTGTCTCCATCAGAATCTAAAATATTGGACTTGGCGTGTGAAACCACCATACCTTGCTGTAGTGGGCAAAAGATTTGAAATCAACCGACCAAGCCGTGAACAACCAAAACAGAATGTGAAGAGCTACCAGGCCACCCAATACAATGGCAGCATCCACAAAGTCAAGGCTGGGAAGAATAGTTGTTGGCCACAGGGCATATGCAATAACGAAAGGCCAAACGTCCAAGCGCCACGGCCAATGCCTCTTCCTCAATAACTCAACTTTATCCACCACTTTGCCACCTACTTTAAAACTTGACATTGCACCACCACCCGATGAACTTCTCTAATCTTTAATATCTATACTCAGTTTCTTCTGCTCAACAGAAACCCCAAATACATAAAAATTCATGAAACGACAATATTGCACGCAGTGATTACAAAGGGCACAGTAAATTAACGAAAACATTAAGATAACTATGTATAAAGCAGTAAACCAATTCGCACGTCTTTGTAACAACTAGGGTTTGAGTAAGGGCAAGCTTCTGAGATCACAGATTGGTGCCCAGATCCGATCAAAATCTTGCCTTTCCTACTTCTAAAGATACATGATAATACTAACTATAGAATTAAATAAAATTGCTTTGTTCGTAATTGAATTCCACGATGTTTGACGACAGTGTTAAATGTAGGAGAATAGACGAAGGAAAATACTGCACCTGGATCAGAGACGGTAGACAGAGCAAGTCGCTTGGATTTGGATTCCGATACACGCAGTCTTCAATACAGCCCCCAGAAAAAGCTAAGCTTGCAGGCAACCCTTTTTCTTAAATGAAACCATCATCTCAGTTAACTAGGAAATTATCATAATTTATCAATATCAATAATAATAATAATAATAATAGCTCTTTCACTTTTCAGTTTTCAATCACCGATATTTCATTTACCGAAGCTTTGCTATTATTTTATACTTTTGTCATTAAATGGATAGGGGGTTAAGGGTACGGTGGTAGATGAGTTGATGACTGGGAAAAGGATCGGACCAAATCTCATTGAGGCGTTAGAGCATGAGCTATGCGACAAGCCCGTGCTCCTACCGCAGACCTCCCCACATGTAGTACTCCTAAGTTATAAATATAAATAGAGTGAATTGTCATGAAGTTTGAAATAAGGGACATATTAATGAGAGAAGTATAAACTATGAAAATATTGTGTTTGATTTGGGAGGATTTAAATAATCAACTTCTACCCGACATAACCCGACTCAATTATGTCACTAACTTACTGAACCGAATGATTGCTTTGCATAACTTCTTGCTCTCCATATGCATAATTGCGCATAACTTGAGATTTGATAATAATCATTGTCCAATGATAATAACAATAGTTCCTAATGATTCCTAATATCTAGAATGATACATGATCATCATCCCCACGCAAAGATGACCATTAGCTTTACTTTAACAATTAACTCATTTAGACTTGCAATATTGCCGTTTAATATTATCCTTCCCTTCTTTACAACATATTTATTATAGTTGTCATTGACTAGTTTATACTATTGGTAAATGTCATTCTTGAACTTGTAATTACCATTGAAGAATTTGTAATTATCATTGTAAAATTTGTGAAAATCATTACAAACTTTGCGAAAACCATTAATATTATATATATATATATGGTGTAACATTGTGATGAAATATTCTTGTTTGTTGCGAGGTTGGAATGCAAGATGGCAACAAATTCTTCAAAGTCACTAATTTGTTTTTTCCATGTTGGGGGGACTTCGTAGCCAATAGTGAAGGTCAAGTTAAATATAATGGTGGGATTGTGAGGGTAAAATCGTTGAAGGAGGGGATGAAACTTGAAGAATTGAGGGTAATGATAGAAGAATGGTTTGGTATAGATGGTGACATTAAATACACTCTAAGCTTTGATGAGAATATTTTAGTAGACATGGTTGATGATGATGAAATGGAAAATCTTTTTTCTTATAATGAAAGAAGTGCACATGTGTATGTAGGATGTAAAGGTACTCACATTGCAGCAAGGGAGATGGATGATCAAGAAAGGTATGTCCTAGTAAGTTTAGTTAGAACAAAGAATAATCTCATATAGAGTTGTTGGTAATATCTTGATAAAAGTTGTCATTATCTATGTAGGGTTCATCAATTCGTGGATCTTACGAGCAAATGACTTACATTGAGGAGCCAATGTCATACCGAGCGAGTGATGATTATGCAAACAAGGAGTGCATAATGGAATACCTCTTTTGAGGCTTCGTGGTGCAAGTCAAAGCGCACCAACACCGATGCCATAGATGAACTCTAACAAGTGGAAGGACTTGGTCATAGGAGTGAATCAAACATTTGCAACTTCTGATGAGTTCAAGAAGGTATTGCACAAGTTCAGTATTGCCCACAACTTTGAGTACACATATGTGAAGAATGCAAGGACCGTGTGTATGTTAAATGCAAGGTTGAAGATTGTCGATGGAGGATAACTGCAAGGGCAATTGGGAAGAGCAATGATTTCTTACGTGTGACAAGATACACCGAAGACCATGATCATACAGCACAAGACAATCTTCAGGTGACACATGCTCGAAGTGCTGCCTTGACAAGTGCAATTATTATTGAAGAGGTTAGAAATCACACAGACAAGCGTCCGAATGATATAAAGAATGGTTTGGCGAGAGAGTACGGTGTGCACTTGACATATAAGCAAGCATATCGGGCAAAGGAGAAGGCCATGGAGGAAATTCACGAGACTGAAATGCATACATGTTGATACCATGGATATGTGATAGGTTGAAGGATACCGATGACAAGACTGTGGCCGAATGGGTGGCTAGTGGGAGCAACACCTTTGAGCGTGTATTTATAGCGTATGGTTGTTGTATAGAGGGGTTCATTCTTTGGTGCTAGACCCGTTTTGTACATCGATGGAAGTCACTTAAGTGGACCATATAGGGGGACTCTCCTATCGCTTCGCCTTCATGCATACAATGAGTTGTTGCCGTTTGCCCTTGCTATTGTCCATGGAGAGACAATTGAGGATCGGACATGGTTCCTCGAAATGGTGAGGAGGACACTTGGAGGGTTACGATTACAATTGTGTCCGACCGACACAATGCAATTATCATTATTTGTCCGCGAGTTTTCGTGTTCGAGAGACATGCATACCGCTATAGGCACATTAAGGAGAACTTTAGCGCCCAAATGATTAAACCGAATAAAGGAAAGAGGAAGATATGTGGGCAACAAAGGCAAACCGCACTTCAATTACTTGATGCAATTGCATATGCAAGACTTGATTGTGACTTCGACTCTGCAATGGAACAAATGAGGCGTTTCAATAAGGAAGCATTTGAGTGGCTAATCCATGACGGAGATATTGATAGATGGGCTATGAGCAAGTTCCCATTTAAATTGTGGGATAAAATTACCACAAACCTAAATTTGAGTCCTTCAACGCTTGGATGGTCAAGGAGAGACATCATAATGTTGCTCAACTTATACATGAGCACCGTGACAAAGTTGCAAAGAAGATGTATGCAAAGCATGGCAATGAGTAAGTGGAAAAATGGTGTTGGCCCCAACATCGAACAACAAAAAGCTAGAAAATGTGGCAAGGGCCGAATACATGGATGTTCGATCTATGGAGGAGGAAGGGTGCAGTCCGTACAACAAGTGGGCGCTAAGGATTGAGTTGAACTTGCGCGAGTGCATATGTAAAGCATGGCAAATGTCGTATTCCTTGTCCTCATGCGTGTGCGGCCATCAAGGGTGTTCATGGTAATGTGTACAATTATGTTGATGAATCCCTTACATTAACAAACCCAAAAAAGATTTATAGCCGAACCATGACTCCCGTTGTCATAATAGACATGCCAAATCCAAATGACTTCCGCCTATATGACATAGGAAGTCAAGTGTTCCCGGCACCTCCCAAGACTAGCCGTCCACCCGGAAGGCCAAGAGTTGAAAGGACAGAGTCACAATTTAGCAACAAGAAGATTTACCATTGCGGCTCATGCCACAAAGAAGGACACACAAGAAGAACCCGTAAAAATCCAAACCCAAGTTAACTTGCCGAGCAACAAGGGTCGTGGGGTAAATATTGTACAAGTCATCTTTTGGTATATATACAATGACTTGGATCCCTTCACATCTTTTTGGCTAGAAGGGCTATAATATTTATAGAATCACTCAAAATGTAATTAGTGTGAATGACAGACAATATGTTCTTCCATGGGAATGACACGGAAACATTACGTCAATGTGGATCGTAATGTTCTCTTGTCATTTTACTTTATTTTGTGAATGCTGTCATCCCATTATAACTATTTGTAATTGTGTACTTATCAGCAGCAAAATGACTATTTGTTGGTGGAGACTATGTAATGGTAGTTACATTTATGGGAAGCATCATTATCAAATGTTGTGTCGATTTGTAAATGACTATCTCTGTATTGTCATTCTCCCTTGGGTTTTGTAAAAGTTCAATGGTAATTGTCAAGACATGCTTCATGTGGTAATTGTCACTTCAGTTTTGTAAAAGTTCAATTTTTTTAATGTTTTTACAAGACATGCTTCATGTAAAAAAAATTGAACCTTAAAACAATGAAAACAATGGTAATTGTCACTTTGTAAAAGTTCAATTTTTTTAATGTTTTTAAATGGTAATTGTCACTTAATTGTCAGTGGTAATTCTCACTTCAGTTTTGTAAAAGTTCAATTTTTTAATGTTTTTACAAGACATGCTTCATGTAAAAAAATTGAACCTTGGCGAAAACAATGGTAATTCTCACTTCATCCTTGAAATGGTAATTGTCACTGGTAATTGTCACTTGGAAAGTGGTAATTCTCACTTCGTTTTTGTAAAAGTTCAATTTTTTTAATGTTTTTACAAGACATGATTGAAGAAGTAAAAAAGTGAACCCTGGTAATGGAAATGACTAAAAATCCCGAATGACTTGTAAATACACTTAAAGGCACCACAAAGCCCTTCAAGCACTTGTAAATGGCCATACAAAGTATGTTATAAATAATATATTTAGTGTTAATTCCATATCCTTCACTCATCCTTACTTCCAATATTTACAAGTTATTTGCAAACATACATGACATGAAAAAAAAAATGAATTGCCTCCTAAGTAACAAAAGTGTCAAAATAATTGAACAAATCAAGATCTAACAATAATGCTCATGTCTTCCTTCTCTTCCTTTGGGTTCTTTGGAGGAGTCGGAGTCCCAAAGCAACATCTTTGGCGATATTCAATTCATGGTTGACCACCACCACATGAGGTTACACCTATACTCGTTCACCGGTCATCACCATACCGCATAATTTCGTTGGGTTTCCAATTGTGCAACCAAATCAAGACATGCACGCCACGCTTGCCTACGAACACATGAACACACCAATTAACAAATTTACAATAGCCTAGCATTTTTGACTTTCTATCGTCGAGAGACACTCACAAGTTTGGTTGTTGTGGAACGGTGGCCAACTAATTTCTCGTTCTTTGCATCTTGGCTTTGTCATTTGGTTTCACAAGTTGTATAATCTCTTCAAAACGATCCCTCTAAACAACACACATGCATTAAATAAGTGTTTACTCCACTCAATGGTAAATGAAATTTGCATACATGTAACATACAATTTGTTTAATCGCGTTGCTGCGGGGATTAACACATGCGCTTTTCTTCTTTTTTACGGACTCATTCATACTCATGGCGATGTTTGTCTTTATTGAGTCTAAGACATAAAAATTCTTTGTGGGTGGATCAATGGCGGTCTGAAACCAGTCTTGATCAACCAATACTTTGGTCCCATTATCAATTCACAATCGCCAATGTTGTAATCTATATATTCAGCAATAGTTGTTCCTTCCACCGAGAAACTTTCCATTCCTAGGTTTTCTCGCCAATAAATCCTTCATAATCAACAAATATTGAAGTCAAACATACCTATGTCAATGGGAAATAAATTATGAAGATCCATAAATGCTTACCATTTGATCAAGCACTAAAAATGTGCCTCTTCACTTCGCCTGCTTTTAGCATATCTCTCATCAATGTTTTACATACAATAGACATAACCTGCATGTGCGAACAGTTTGATAAGTGGGGTTCAAAATGTTGAAATTTTAGCTTTTTTAGTACCTACTCGATTGCTTAATCTATTCCTCCGGCCTAGTGTTTGCACGGCGACTCCGGGTGATGTCCTCGTCGTCTATTTGTATGAGAATCCCGTAAAAGATAAACAATGTCATCATGTCATCGTACACATGCCAAATCCACACAAAACGGGTTTTAATATTGAATAGTCATTGAAATTAACTTTTTTATTACTTACTCATCGACTCATCCTTGGTGCGGATCCGGAGATAATGTCGAAAAAAATTTCCCTCTGTTCTTTTGCCTTCCCTCTAGGCCGCTTTATTGGCTTCGTCAACGTCCACAACGACATGTTTTTGGGCTTCTTCGGCCTCGACCTCCTTCGTGGTGCATCTTCTTGTGGTGCATCTTCTTGTTCATCGCGGTATGGAACAATTGATTGTTCTACGTCGTCATCATAAATGTTGCTTGGCGTTCCGACAGATGTGTGATCCTCATAACCACCTTCGCCATCATCTTCGCCATCATGGTGACCATCACCATCACCTTCTTGGCCCTCATCATCACCATGAGCATCTTGGCCCTCATCATCCTTATCATCCTCAGCTTCACCATCCTCAGCTTCACCGTCTTCCTGCTTCCGCTGCCTTCTAATGTTAACTTGTGCTTTTCGCAACTCATCTTGGACAACAAACAATTTTTTTGTGATTTTCGTTGATTGCACCCATCAACTTGTCATACAACTCCTTTAAAACCTAAAATTAACACAATTATTCACAGTCATTAACATAGTAGCCAATAACATAATAGCCAAGCATGAATTAAACGTCATATGTGAAAGCACTTACTGGGTCTAAAGAGGCCCCAAAATCTGTTTCCAAACTGTCCTTCTTAGCCTTTTTACCGGCCTTCGCGGTATACAACATCCCGCTGTCGCTCTTCTTCTCTTTGTCAATCATCTCATTGACCTTGTCTTTGTCCAAAACTCAATTGGACTCTTTCCTTTGTGTTCAACTGCCTTCCCCAATGGGAACCGCTCCCCAAATATAACTACAACGACAAGTTAAACACATAAATGTTATGTCAAAAATATGTTAACACAAATGACAATCATAATACTTACCAATAACATATATATGCACCCTCTGACGTAGGAGTTGCAATCTTTGTTTTCTCTTATTGCGTTGACATAATAAGAGAGCGCGTTTTGGAGGTCATTGGCAACATATGTGGCCCAGTCAAACCGGGCAAATCCTTTACTGGCGATGCTAATACCTTCAAGAATCGCAACCGGGAGTTGTGCTTGATGTTGGAGCGAGAAAAGTCCCCAACATGTGCATCATAAATAAGGTTTCAAACTGCTCAACCGATTTCCCGAAGTTATGACTTTTAATATGTCGTCATACTTCATTTTACCGTACTCCTTTCTCAGTTGTAGGTATACTGGATCTATATCAGACACTTTCATTGTTACCTCCTTCCCACTATGTGGCACCCCAAGCAACTTAGCCACATCTTTTGCTTCTATTTCATGTGTCTTCCCCCTTATTTGGAATTGATTGGTCGGGGATCATAAGCTCTCATTATGGGGACTAACATTTCCCGGGGGATCTCATACTTTGAATTTTAAGCAACCGCCCAAACCCTAACTTCCGGACCTTTTTCTTTAATGTTTCATCTGAGTTCACAAATTCTACAAGCTTGGAAAATTTGTTTAACGAGCATCGTGATGGAAAAGGAGTGGTGGAGGAGGAGGTGGAGGTGCCCTTCTTGCTCTGGAGCCTTCCTTCTTTGGCTCTATCAAAGTATACTTTCCTCTCATCGACACTCAAAGCCCTCCACGCTTTGCGCACTCCCCTACTCATGTCGGTAAAAGTCGAACTTTATTCTCTTTTTTAAACTCCTTGCTAAACATAAAGTATGCATTAGTAGTGGACATTTTTCTACACTTTTGCTTTGGTAAACCTGAAAAAATGAAATGGCAAGACACAAAATTATGAGAGTTCATGCACACATATAACAAAAAAATATTTGTATAAACCAAGATCTTGAAGCATAATGATGGTTTTGACAAGTATAGAGGATATTTTTCTGATATTTCAAAGAAATGGAACTGTAAGAATAGAGTCATATATTTATACTACACTAAAGGTGGTTCAAATTTGAAATGCAACCAATTTCCGAGTGTATCTAAATAAAGAATAAAAGACAAAGTAATATTCTAAGAGCATATAAATCAAATGCACAACTTGTTGCAAAAGTAGGTGATTTGTCCTTTGATATACTTAAAGTAGTAATGAGTAAGAAAAGTAATGCACATCATTCTCCTAAAGTATGCAATATGTACACTTGCGGATACATGCCAAAGTTTGTGAAATGGTTAAAAGAAGGAGGTAATTAGCAAATGAGCCAACCCATAAACAAGTAAACTTAGAAGAAAAGTTTATCTCAACATAGGTTTGAAATCCCCAATTATATGCGTTTAACCAAACAATAGTAATTTGTCACCACATTGTTGGAGGGGATGGCAATAATAGTAGAAATATGAATTCAAATTGAACAGAATTAACATCTTCCTTATTCTAAATCTTTTAAAGGAATGTTAGAATAGTCCTCCAAATGAAGCGATTACAAAAAGAATAGTTCACAAGGAAGCACTAGCATGAACAGATGCAAGAATGCCTTCCAGCTTTCATGGATTATAACATTTGACAATCCTAGAAGTGATTATTCAACCAATGTTCAGATAAGCAAAATAAGTGAACACGAAAACATTTCAAAGCATGCTCCTTCCGCCAAACATTCCAAATAAATTACCGCAATCGCTCCAAGTAGACCTGGTACACTAAGTAATCCGAAATATCAAAATTTTGAACACTGAGAACAAACATTCAAGGAACAAATCCTTATCCTACCCTCACTTGCAATAGTACAATACATCCTAAAATCTAAGCCTCTCGCCGGATTGACCAAAGCTATTCCTATATTTGGAAGTAAATCAGAATGTGAAAAAAGTTTTGCTGGTGAATGAGCATGAACAATTCAAGACCCTAACCCTTTCCTGAATTCTAGTGATAATGTTAGGAGAATACAAACTATTTAAAAACTCAATTATTTGTGGTTAATTCACCTCTAGCAAAATGTGGTTTCTAAGCTGCTAATACAAGAAGTAATGTAGTGCACATACGAATAGACCTTGATGCTTCTTTCATGAACAACAAGGGCTCTGAACTATCTGTGGGTCAAGCTCAACGTGTGGCACTTGCAAGGACATTAGCCAATTGCCCAGAGGTAATAAATTATCTCAATCTTCTAATACCTCTAAGCTTTAGGTAAACTGTAAAAGATAAATGTTACCAAAAAAAGAAAAAGCGATTTGAGCCCACTTTAATGGGACTAATGATCGTTAGAACTTAGAAATGGGATTATCATTCCTCTTCTATTCTTCTTACCCTTCACCTAAAGTGTAACTTAAAGGATTCTAATTTCATATATAACTCACTGTACAATTTATGATGTGTTTGGTAATATGTTTGTTTTGGAAAATTTACACAATCCCAAACACAAAGTCTTGGAAGCATTTATACATAAATAAACTATTCTCTACGAATGCTTTTGTCTTTCTTTTACTTCTTCGTAGAATGTCTTACTTGTATGTAATATGTATAACATTTCTTATTTAATATTTTGTCTTGTTCGGAAAAAAAAGCAATGGATGCATTTATTTATGGATGGCTTTAGTTTGAAGCATCATAATATTATGATGTGAAACAGTTTTACCGCCGGGATGAGCCAATAGTGCGCTACATCCGACGGACCGAGAACATAGAAGATGCTCTAAAGCAAGGAAGATGGAAACGAAGATATGTTTAAAATTTTAAAAATCAACGGCGAGGAAGATACCATTCAAACCAAAAACAAAGCAATCCAAACACCGGTTCGAACTTAGAACAAATATAAAAAAAAGAGAGGAAGCACCGGTTTTAGGGCTTAGAACTAATGGGAGGAAGAAGATACGACGGCGGTGAAAATGGCTTCACGGGCGACGACAGCGACGGCAACGACAAGAAGAACGGCAAAGAAGCGGCAATGGCGTGGCTCAAGAACAACGCGCTAGTAGGGAGGCGAAAATGGGCAAATGAATTTTGAAAATAGTTCGAAGTGCCCGACCACGTTATTAACCAAAGATAGTTAAGGGCAATATGGTCATTTCTTTTAAATTTGCATAACCCCGAGAGGTCCATGTCACCTCTAAGTCTTTTTTCAAATTCGAGAGGACTTCTGGGGTTTTACAAATTCATCTCGGTATTTTAGTGGAATTTTCCCATTATTTTACTTATTTAGAATTAGAATTAGAATATTAGTTTCATTTTCCCTTTTTTTCCTTTGCCTGTGCCCTGTTGTGCTAGGCCTAGTTCCCAATATTCTTTAAAGGATTAATCACCAAAATGGGATTTTTTAAGGGAGATTGACGAAAAAAGACTTTTAAATTTGTAAAATTTTACATTAGGTATTTTTCAAAAAAATGAGTTGTAAATTGTTTATTAAGTTTCGTGATTCTCTATCAACTTTTAATAACAAATTTGATTTGAAAATACCAATGAGGGTTGGCACAAGTGGTAAGCAGCTTGTGTCGTTTAAGCAAGGTCTTGAATTCAAGCCTTGTGAGTGTAGAAAAGCCCCGCTGGGAGACTCATCCATCATAACTAGGTGTGCAACCCGTAGGCGAAGCTCTCGATACCGGATGGGCAAAAAAAAAAACTTGATTTAAGATTTTACCATTTCAAAATTCTATTTTTTTTTTATCATTTTCCCATTTTTTTTAAATCATTTTCACATTTTTTTAATGTCGCCAAATATTAATCTATTTGCACTTTTTCTCTAGTCAAAATAGAAATCAATTCCGATCGTGAGTGGAGTATTTTCCTAAGCATTGAACCCACTTTAAAACAAAACTAATTAGTGTGAAGTATTTGATAGAGAAATACTTACGTGACTGCGTGTGAAAATAGGCCTAGCTTATAAATTTACCCCTCAAATTGCAACCAGATCTAAAAAGGCTTGGCCTTATGGGTCAAGGGCTTAAAAGGGCCAGCACATTTAGGCCTTTTTATTTTTATTTAGGTTAAGGTGCAATTTTACCAATGAACTATTGGTCCAAATAACACACAATAAACTATCATATGGATCATAAATATAAATAAACTCTTGAATTGGTTAAAGTTGCACAATGACGTTAACACCGCAAACGTCCATCTCCGTCTTCATCTTATCTCGTGCTTGATTTCCAAATTTGATCGATCTTGGCGCGATTTCGTGCGATCATTGGGCTCAAAATCAACGATTTTGACGAAAATCACCGAAAAAGCTTCGACATAGATTTCTCATAATCTAACAAGATCTATTCAAAATCAAAACAAATAATTTGAGTTTTGAAATTAAAACAAAATCGCGATTTCTGGGTTCTTCGTCTCACCGATGAAGAACCGACAATTGATTTCTCTCAATCCATACACAGATCGAAGAGCACAGATCAACAATCACAGATCGAATAACACAAGCATAGATCGAAGAACATCGATCGCCGAAAAACAAAGAAGAGTCGAAGAACTCAGAGACCAACACTCGATGAAGCCAAGATCAGAGACAAAAGGAGAAGAATCGAGCACCGATAAGATGCTCGAAGAACTCGAATCGGCGGGAAATCGAAGAGAAAAATAGGGCAAGATTCTCGGATCGAACGGAAATCAAAACCGAAAATTAGATCGAGATGAAGGCTCAAAGAACTTCGGTGGAAGGGGCTCGAAGCAGAGAAACAAGGCGGAAGGAAAAAAATCTGATACCATGATACAGAATTAATGAGAATAATTTTTCTCTCCCCATTTTTATTTTTCTCAGTTTCAATTCCGTATCACCAGCAACTGAAGACGGACGTTTGCACGGTGTTAACGTCATTCTGCAACTTTAACCAATTTAAGAGTTTATTTGTATTTCTCGTCCATATGATAGTTTATTGTGTTGGCTACACCTAGAGGCCAAATAGTTCATTGGTAAAATTGCACCTTAACCCTTTTTATTTTTAAAATTGTTCATAAAATACTAGAATTTTTATATTATTAATGATATTGCAAATATTTAATTTTTATTATCTTTTTGAAAATTTAAATTTTATTAAATGGTTTGATTTATTTTGTTTTCCACAATGGTTTATTCATTTAAAAAATAGTCTAATTTGGACATTAGATAATGATTTTCACTTGAAATTTGTTTGAGTTATAGAAATAATGTGTCTCATTTTAAAGCAAAATAATAACTAGATTGCAAATCTTAAATGAGCTTGTACTATAAATACAAGTCGCCAAAAAAAAAAGGTAAGTTTTGTTCGAATTATTACATTGTAGATTCACTTAACGCCTAGAATAACTTTTTGGTATGGATACCTATACATGATTGTTTTTTGTAAAACAAATATAAGGCTACTGTCATAAGGCTACCGGTAACATTTTTCATACGTGATAATGCAAGCATAGATGTGTAAAGTGTTGAAATATTCATCCACGATGCCTTGTTATTATAACTCTATTTCTTTATAATTTAATTTTGATAATATTTATTTCTTAAATTAGGGATTTATTGTTTCAACTTTACTTCTCTAAAAAGTTTTTAAAATGGTGTTTTTTTTGTTAAGTGAGCCTAAAGCCTACAAGCCGGACTCTATAGCCCAATAGTACAAGGGCCAGCCTTTATAAATTGGGGGTTTTATAGAAGCCGCACATAAACGGGCCAGCCCATTTAGGCTCGAGCCCGTGAAGGGCTGGACCTTATTCACAGCTTTACTTACATACTCAAAAAGTATCACATCATATGAATCATGTTCAATGAAAACACAACAAGGCCAAACCATTTTAATTCTAGTGGGGGGTCTATTCTGAAACAATTCATATTTTATTTTGTTTTTAAGAAAAATATTCACTTATCTTTTTTTTTTAATTTAAATTGAAATTTTTCTTAAACACAAATTAAAAATATGAATTGTTTCAGATGAATCACCAACAACTAAAACTAAAATAATCTGAGTTATTGTGTTTTCATTACACATAATTCATATGATGTGATACTCATAGAGTATGTAAGTATTTATCATATTTGATATAAGGTGAACATGTAAATTTAGTAACGAACTATTTCACTTTGGACACCTAAACACAATCAACTATTTTGAAGTGCAAAAGTAAATCTAATCAATTTTTTGATAGCATATATAGCAACGGGTTAACTTCCGTTACTGCAGAGGCGGATCCACATAGTAGACGAGGGGGCAAGTGCCTACCCTTGAATCGGAGATTTTTTAAAAAAAAATAAAAAATTAATACATGTTTAAATAATTGCACACCCTCAATACATCAAGATTGCACTTCATAATCGGATGAGGGATGAATGGTTGAATGATTGTTTAGCACCTTATATTGAAAAAGATGTATTTAATAGCATTGATAATAAGGCAATTATGATGGAATTCTAAAAAATAAGGCTTAGAAGGATGACATTGTAATTATTTTTATTGTAATATACTTTTGTTACTAAAATATATGTACTTGAACTTATTGAGTACCTACCCTTAATTGTGATTTATTCAGTTTATTTCTAACAAAGAGTTAGCCTTGCTATTCTAAATGGAAGGTTTGTAAAATAATTGTCTCTCTTATTACATCATCGATATTCACTTGATTTCATGAATGTTTTTTTTTTTTTGATATTCTATTCTTCTCTTTTTTGTTTATATTCTTTTGTTTTTTTAATACATTTAAAACTTTCTTTAAAAAAATCGAGGGCGCGGCCCCGATCCCTCCGCCACTTTGGTGCCCACTCTTTATAAATTTTCTCGATCCGTCCCGTATTCTTTGAACTGTCTTCTCACTCTCTATTATTTTAATATATTTCTATAAGGACAAATGTCCAAATTTAGCAATAAATTATTTTGTTACGAGCACCCAACACAATTATCTTTTATTGGGTCAAAAGTTAACATAAATATTTTTTATCTTATAAATACTCATATTTATCTTGTAAAGGGATCTAAAATATTCCAGGCAGTTAAAATTATCATTCACATATTTGCCTTGTAAATACTCATATTTATTTTGTAAAAAAACATTTCTTAACATATTGTCTTTTCACTGATAAAAATTAATTTTATTTTGACCCAAGAGGGGTGCAGTAAAATTTCATAATCTTTCGCAGGTTGACTAAAATAAAATTACTTCCATGTGGTCTAAATGATATTTCCCTATTTAAAAAAGGCACATATTAAAGATAGTAAAATAATAGAGAATGAGAAGACTAGTGAAGCTTACAATATAAAAAAGTTAATTAAGGTTAACGTCATTGGGCCTGTTTGGGTTGGCGGTAGGAGCGGTGGTTTAAAAGCTATCGACTTTTATAAAAGCCCTAGAGGAAAAAGTCGGGTTGAAAAAGTCAAGTTGTGTTTGGATTGCCAACCGGCTTTTTTGCGAAGTAGCTTTTTTCTCAACGATGAGTGTTTGGATTGTCGATCGGCTTTTTGCGGGTAGTAGCTTTTTTCTCAATGAAGAGTGTTTGGATTATTATTTGAAAAGTCAATTAAAATGGAAAATGACTGAAAAAGGCATGAATCATATTAAATACTACTATACATATTACTTGTATATATTAGGATAATAAAAATTGTAATTTCAATTTTAATTTGGACAAAAGTTAAATGATTATTAAATAAATTAATAAACAATAAAGTCCTTAATTAAATATATTTAATGGATAAAGTTAAATTGTTTATAAAATAAAATGCATACAAATAATACATTAAGTTCTCTTATTGCTATGGCGACAAGTTTTTCTCTCGATTTTATCACGAAGATGATTCATTTGTGGTGAAGATAATGTATTGATATTTGATGAGGGGCCTTCATCAAGTGGATCATCATCATCTTCATCTTCATCGTCATCATCCAAATCTCCTTGGTCAGCTCGTTCAAATTCCACATCAGAATTCGAAAATCTCCGGATGAGATTGTGTATAGCCATTGTTGCACAAACTATGTAGATTTGAGTTTGAAAGTCATAAGGGAGCATATTTCGCAATATATTAAACCTATTCTTCCACACTCCAAACGTCCTTTCTATAGTGCACCTCAAACTTGAATGATAATAATTGAAACACTCGTTTGGATTTCGAAATCCCTATTGTCGCTGAATTGTGGAAGGTGATAACGTTCACGTCTATACGGACCAATGTATCCAACGGTGTTGGATAGCCAAGCATCGACCAAGTAATATTTCCCGATATATGAGGAAATTTTGTGGCACTTAGAAATTATAGGAAAAGTGAAATAAACACGGAAAAAAATCTAATTATAGTGATGGTGTTGAAGATATACCTTGAGGTGGATGGGGAAAATTCAAACGTCGACTAGTGAGAGCGCTTGTTGAACAAACGTGCATCATGTGTCGTACCTTCTCCCACCTTTGCCAACACATAAGTAAAGCACATATCCCAATCACATACCGCCATGATATTCTCGTGTTGGAATTTTCTTTCTCCCAACATATTTGTCGCGCTCAAATTCGCTCACCACACAACTGATATGAGTTCCATCAATTGCTCCTATTGCATTCTTAAAATATGGGAAGTAGTGGCGATCATTTGATATATTAGGGTGATGACCGGGAAACTCAGGATCAAGTGGTTTGACGTATTCGGTTGATAGATTAAGACAAGCCTCGTAAAACCTTGTGGAATAACCTACGATAGTTTTTGCGAATGTTGAAACCGTTCTGTATGATTCTATTTGTTAAACCATGGCCAACCGTATATAAGAACATTGCTACCTCTCTTCTACTCTTGTGTACTTCGTGTGTTGTAGCCCATGGTCTACCAATTTAGAGCATAAATGATAGAAGACATGTTTTTCAACTCGAAAATTTTCATGACATACTATGTCATGGCCTTGCAAAACCTCCCCGCACCCATTTGCTCCCGTTTGGTTACTAGTTCTACGTGGCTCTTTGCAAATATATGATGTCATATGTTGAGCCACCAAGGCAAAGCAATCTGTAAGTTGTTTTCAAGCTCTTCCTCCATAATAGAAACTTGTAAGGCCTTTTTTGGGCACGAGACAAACGTCGTCCTTCCATGGAGAATAGGACTGTGTCAAGGTGAAAGCTTAACTGAATGAAAAACATACATAGATAGGTGATAATAGTTGCATCAAACATACATAGATAGGTGATAACAATCAAACATACAAACATAAAGTTCAACATAAAATAACAAGCGTCAAACAACAATAATAAGCGTCACATAAATAGGTGCGTCGACAAAATACATAATACAAATGTTTGTAGCATAATCAATTTTGGTTCAATTCGTCGGGGGTTCCTGCCATGATGGGGTGTTGTACGCATGATGCTGCAACCAATCTACTAAGTCATTTTGGTCCCCTTGTAGTGCAACAAACACATCGCGCCGTCTGTCATGCATCATCATGTTATATCATCGCCGGCAAAACTCACGGTCATTTCAACTGGAATTTTCCGTAACTCACCTTTGTAGACGTAACTCATTGAAACATCATGGTGACATTTTCAAGCATGTTGTGTTCTATCCTTAGTTGCGGTAGCTATCATACTAAGAGAATCTGCTATTTGTTTCGAGGCAAATATTTTTTTCCTTCTTCCCGCATTTGACCCTTCACCCCTCTTTCTCTTCCCGGATCCCGAACCACTAGTTGTCAGATTTAGGCCTTCTAAAGGGGCACTAACTCCGTGCTTGCACTGGAAGCTCTTCCTCACTATCACTTGAGCCTTCTTCTAGGTCCATTGTGGGCCGGTACACATCATCTTCGTCATCTCCCTGTGTTGTAGATGGTGAGAATTCTTTAAAACCCGATGCCATACCATCCTTGAAGATTACCTCTAATTCTCTAGCGAACTTAATGCCGTTGTACCTATACTTTGCATACTTGTGGATTCTCCCGAAAAAAAAAAAAAAAAAAACTATAAGTGTAATCTAAAATAATAAATAATAACAATATAAATACAAAATTAAGAGTTTTATACCTGAATTTTCCTATCCCACCACTCATCTTCTGCAAGCACTTTATGGTTGACACTGTCATATGATATACCGGTCTCTTTTGCAAATAGCTTCTCCCATACCCTCCATTCTTTCTTCAAGCTATCATATTTATTTTTCAGTTGTTTTTTTTTTCCACCGATTTTCCTGATTTTTTGTTAAATCCATAAAAAATATTTATCCATCCAGTAGGTGTGAATGATCCGCCTTGTCGTTCTTTTTTCATAATTTGGTCAACACATTGTTGGAGGAAAATTCTTGTGCTTCTATCATCCCAACATATTCTACTTTTGTCCGCGCTCATATTGCTATGTAAATAATCGGTAATTGCTATGTGAATAATCGATAATTCACAAAAACATATACTTGCTTTATAATAAAAATAGTGGAAAATGTATACTAATTTAAATGTAATAATCAATAATAGCAAAGTACAAGAATGGGCCCTTTTCTGGTTTGGCGAGTTGCAAATCGAGTAATGATTCCTTTTTTTATATAAAATCTTGCAGAGTATTAGTATAATAGAAAGACATCATATTCTTTTGATCAAATTTTTTTAAATCAGCACTTTTTACCTATTTTTCCAACAAATCTTTTCATTGTGAATGAAGTAGTGTCTCTTAGTAGTAACATAATTCTTCAATAACAAGACATATCTATAGCTACAGCAATTTCAAGTCATCTGATGAATTTGAGAGTTCAACTTGAGTCTTACAATACAAGAAACACTAATCAGCAAGCAACCCCATGCAAATTTGAAGTTAATAGACATATACAAATGCTATGCAAACCGGGACAAATACACGAAGCTATTTTAATTGGAATATGGAAATTAGAGCAATAACTTTGGACATAGCCATCTTTCGTAACTCACCTACAATTGTGGCTTGATAGAGCAATATCCTCGCTACAAAATGGATAAAGAACAAGAAATTAAAATTCAAGGAACAAGGTAGTTTATATATGTGTATGGAAAACAAAGACCCAAACACAGCAAACACGAAAAACAAATGTGCAGCTATTTCCAAATCAACTGAAATCAAACCCCAATCTGATTGGTTTTGTTCATGCTTCTCTGTTTGAGCTTTTTTTTTAAAAAAAAAAAAATCTTTCCTGATTTTGCATTGTTAATCCATTGATCACAAAATGTTTTTTTTCTACAAGCCCCAATCATTCCATGTGGCTATGAGGCATTAACTTAAATGACACCCAAAAGAGAACATGCACATATGGCAACAAAATCTTTTTGAAAACAAAAGACAAAAGTACATGGTAGAAACAACACACCCTTTTATGCAAAATCCATTTGAAAAAATCGAGAATAGGATAAAAGAGGCCAAAGAAAAACGTGAAACAAGAAGAATCAAGCATTTTAAGAAGTTACCCGTTTCTATAAAGTCTAAAGAGACACACTCCTTTAAAGATGCCATCACATGAAAACCAAAGAGATCTAAATTAGGTTATATACAACCTTGGTTCATATCCCATGTCCACGGTGAAGAGAGAGAGAGAGAGAGAGAGAGAGAGAGAGAGAGAGAGAGAGAGAGAGAGAGAGACTAACCAACCATATTTACCCTTAAATATAAAAAGGAATAACAAACCAACGTAAGCATTTTTCAATACATTGGTTAGGGGATTTGATATGTTGTTTCAGACTGAAAAAACATGGTTAAGAATTCAGCAATAGACCTGGAAACAAATCAAGCTAATGCTACCCCGAGGAATACCAAACCAAGGATAGTTTCTTAGCCCGACCAATTATTTTACAAGGCAAGTCCTAGTGATTCTCGGTTATGCATTTAAAAGGTCTCTTTGTGCATTCAACTGGTTCTTTTAACAATAAAGACTATACTCTCAAAAACTATGCAGACATGTTTACATTTTATAACTTTCTGCACCATAAATTCATAGACCTCACAAGTTCAATGCTGAAGAGCTTAAGCCTCAAACAAATAATCATCAACTTCACTAAAATAATTGAAAAATTATGATAGCACTACCCGATAGCTTGCTACGAAGATTCATCTCATACCTAAATATCTCCGTAGGCGAGCTACGTGCACAATCATTTTTTACAAACTGAATTTATGAGTAACCTACTCCAAGAAACTGCTAGGTGCATGATTAGATTTACATGTTTCATTATTTTGGGATGTGCCTTTTTTTTTATTAATTTGAGTGTATTTTTCAAGTTGGGTATCTTATACTGGCTTAAAATTCCCAAACTCATGATTCCAGATCTATTCCAGTTTTTGGGCACATCAGATGGAAGAAATCACTAACCTGAAGAAGATTTTTGAAGTGCTTCGGCTGATCGACTGAGTGCAACGAGTGTAGACGACAATTGCGATCGCGATGGGCGATGGTCCGGCGACGTCTTCCGCTAGCGAGATCGGAGCGGACGATTTGAGCACAAAGTGGAGTAGATGGAGCACGAGACCGCTATTTGAAGACAAGAATGGCTCTGCGCTTTGATTGGACGAGACGAGCACGCGAACCAGCTAGAGAATCTCTGCTGGAGGAAGGGAAAGCCGAGGATGATGGAGTCAAAAACTGATGATCTAGGGCACGACTGAGCACGAGAATCTCTGATGGAGGGGACGCGTGAGCACGGGATGGAGAATCTCTGATAAATTTCAGAAGGCACGCGATGTTCCAGGCTTTTTCAGAAGGCACGTGATGGAGGGGACGAGTGACGGATGGATCCGAGCACGGTGAAGATTCAAAGACGGGATGAGAGCACGCCGAAGGGGGATCGGGAGAGCACGAGCACGGCCTGGAGGGTTTTTTTTTTTTTTTTTGTTAAAGGGCTGGAGCTCGGACCAGTGCGTTGCCAAAAAGCTTGGATTCCTAGCGTTGAATAAGTCCAGCCACGTTTGGGCAAATGGAAAAAGCCCACCAACGTCTGATCCAAATGAAACAAGATTCATTGGGCTTTTTCTCACTGATCCATTAGCTTAAAAGCCACTTGAATTTTTTGTACTAAAATGCTCTTAAATAAGCTAACCCAAACAGGGGCCATTGTTATATATGGTACAAAAAAAGCTGATTATATCTACTTCTATATCCAAAATAGTTAACTGTGCTGGGTACTTCCAGATAAATATTTTGTTGCTGAATTTAAACCTTAACCCTCTATATATTTTACCTTTTCACTGTTGTGAGGGAATACACTTCACGTTAAAATACAAACAAAGACTGTATCTTTTCTTTTTATTCTTTCATATATTAGTTTTCAAATCTCACAATTTCTACAAATCATAATCTTGGATAAATTCAGTCATCATTAAATATAGTGTTATGTCAGCCTTTCGCTTGTAACTTTTTCTCACCGTAGTAGGGTCACTGCTCACTAGTTTCTCATGGTTGGTTTGTTGATTACAATAAGAAGTACAATCTTTTTTATTTGGTAGGAGTAATATTTGATCAGGTGTATAGAGAAACAGAAAGATTAGAAATTGTTGGAAAATTTAAAAATGAAGAGATATATTTTTGGTAAAGTCATGTCCATTAGTTAAAGGATTTATGTGAAGAATTATGTAAAGAGTTATAACATTAAAAGTCATCAAGGTTATGTCTCTTCAGTCTTCAAATATATATGTGAAATGTTATAGTCAGAGGTGTGGCAACCACTACATAGAAAAAAGTTGTGTTGTGTTTATGACAAAACTTTACATAATATAAAGGTATAACTCTTCATATGCCTATTTATGAATCAGCATATGAAATTTATGAATCTACCAAATTGTTATGACTTTTAATTGAAAATGTGTTGTTTCAATGGGAACCACTTCAAGGAGGCACAATTTGAAGGCACCACTTCATGTTCATGATCTATAAATACACAGCACTAGAGCGGGTAGTATGGGTTTTAACCGTGGGCCGAATTCCTTCAACATGAGAAAATGGGTGGTTTAGGTTCTACAAGTGGGACCGTTTTGATGTGGTTCTTTTCTACCCAAACCCATATGATCCCAACCCACGGTAGATTGGACCACTAGGTTGTCAAGTTAGACCGTTTTTATTAATTTTATTTATTTAAAAAATGTGACTTCTCTAAGTGTATTATGTAACCTAACACCATTAATATCAACTAGTTATTGAATGTTAATGATGGCTTTGGGTTTATGTTTATTTTGTAATGTGTGGACTTGGAATGAATACTTAATTTGTATTGTTTGAGACTTTGAATTTGATATTTTATTATCACTATATGATTTTGTAATGTATTTTAATTTTTTTTATGGTTTAGGTTTGTAGAAAAAGAAAATTCAGTATATTGTTTTAAAAAAAAAAAGTTTGAAAAATACAATAAAAAAATTAAAAAATAATGAAAAATACAAAGTTGAGTGGACTAATCCTCCAACCTAGAGGTTATGGGTTGGGTTGGCTAATGTCGCTCCATATTGATACAGTTCTTTTTTGCTCGAACTCGATCATATGGTCCCAACCCATAGTGGTTAGCTTGAACCCGGTGGTCCAACCCATATTAACCACTTTACCTATCACCATCAATCATTCTAACACATCATAGATTACACAACAATAAGAGATCAAACTCATTGTCTTTGTCTTTGAGTGCACATAAAAATAAAGTCAAATTATTACTTTGTACAAAACATTATTCTCTTAACTTGAGTGTTGGGAATGTAACTCATACTTAAGGGTTCTCATTATCTCCCGTAAGAAATTCATCTATCAATCCAAATTGCATCCTATTATATAGGAATAGGTGGGGGCAAATTAAGCCTTAAAGAAAGTTTTACATATGCCTTGGAGACATTGTGCACTACTTTTTTCTTCATACCTTATTCTTATTCTTGTACTACTCAGAGATCTAGTCATTCCAACCATCTTTAGGCTTAACTCCCTGAATCTAAATGGTATCTTTGAGGGAATTGATTACAAACTTTGTCAAGTTAGAAAGATTTGATGGTGGCAACTTCCTAAGATAGCAAAAGAAGATGAAGTTTCTCTTGATAACGATGAATGTTACGTATATCCTCACCACTCCCAAACACTAAAAAGGAGAAGAAGATACTATGACTCAAATTGGAGGGAGACAATAATGGGAGAATGATGACTTCATCTTAACTGGGCATATCCTCAATGGGCTTAGAAATGCTCTATTCGAGGTGTATCAAGCCTATTTAAATGCTTACATTTTAAGTAGGCATTTAAAAGTTCTTCAGATTTTATCAGGCTTTTTGAAGAGTCAAGTCTAGGCCTAAAAAAAAAATCTATATATAGGCTCAAACCCAAACTCAGGTGTTGAATATCTATCACAAGCCCAAGCCTATTTAGCTAAAGACTACTTTAGCCTAACGTATTTTCACCCTTACAAAAAGCCATGAAAGTGACCGTCTATATTTATTATGTTTTATTTGGGGCACGGACTTATTATCCAGAAAAAAAAAAAAAAAAAAAAACATTTTTAAAAAATTTTATTTTGTTTTTCACGCCACCTTATCGTATTTCATGCTTCCATTTAAGGTTGTAGATGTGCCACTAAGAGCCGTTTCCCATGCCCAAAGATCGAACTTAATACCAAGTGATTAAGGAGTCAAAGTACATATCAGTAGTCCCACGGCCAACCCTCAACTGGTATCAATAATGATTTTTTTTTGCCCGAAGTTAATAATGATAAAATACAGCTAACATTCAACTATTAAAGGGAAAATTAATTATTTAATTTTTATAGTTTCAACAAGTTTATAATTCAATCATTTTAGTTTGTTCTGTCACAACACAGTCTTTATAGTTTCATCATGACTCGGTCCCTAACATTTTTTCTTTAAGAAAAAACGAAACTGAATTCCTCGAGACTGGCCCATATGCTGTTAAATTTTGCGTATTGGGCATCATTGTTGGCTCCCATCACAAACCCAGATCAGAAAATCTGAAAACGGCAATTTTGATGGCATATCCCGCAAACCATATCAACAATGGGATCTTCGTCGTTGTCTCAGAAGTTCGGTCATCGATCAGGCTTCTAAGCCATTCTCTCACTATGCAACCCCGGCACATGGGACCTAAAGTTCATGAGAGGATCTCCGTTCTTCTTCAACCTTATGATGTAAAAACCTCATCCGCCAAGAACCCCAAAAGCTTGTTTTGTAACTTGGCGAATGGAAAGAATGAACGTTGTTTTCTTATATTCATATACAAACATTACATATATATACAAAATAAGAGAGCCTCAATAGTAATGGCTCATAATGACTAATAATGACTATTAATGAAGATTGGCCCATAATGACTATTAATGAAGATTGGCCCATAATGACTAATAATGACTATTATTCCTAATCCCTACAAATCAGGGATTTCTATAAATCAAAATACAATTGGCTATGTAATCCCCTGTCACCCCCGCAAGTTGGGAGCATGGATGTCTTGGATGCCTAGCTTGGACTTGAGTTCATGAAACCGAGTAGGATGAAGTGATTTTGTGAATATATCGGCAAGTTGATCAGCAAACCGAACAGGTAGAAGACGAATCAGCTTGGCTTGAAGCTTTTCCCTTACCAAATGACAATCTATCTCAATATGCTTGGTTCTCTCAAGAAAAGTTGGATTGACACAATTTTAATGGCGATTGATTATCACAATAAAGTAAGGCGGGAGCAACATGAGAAATGTGAAAATCATTTAACAAATATATAAGCCATTGTATTTCACAAGTTGTAGATGATAAAGCCGATATTCTGCCTCGAAGAAGATTTGGAAACAAGGGCCTACTTCTTGGCTTTCCAAGAAATTAAGGAAGAACCAAGAAAAATGGCAAAACCGATAACTGAGCGACGAGTATCTAAACAACCAGCCCAATCAGAATCACTAAAACTTCTTAATTGTAAATCAGAGGAAGCAGAGAAGAAAATACCAAAGACACCGGAGAGTAGCGGAGAACACGGTGGGCAGATAAATGAGTATCTCGAGGAGCGGACATGTGCCGACTAAGTTGTTGAGTGACAAAACTCGATCGTGCCGAGTAGTAGTGAGATATTGCAAGCGACCAATGAGCTTTCTATAAGGGAGGGGATCAAGTAAAAGAGTACCATGATCACTAGAAAGCTTGAGGTGAGGATCCATTGGGCAAGAAGCAGGTTTGCAAGCCAAATATCCCATGTCTTCAAGTAATTCAAGGGCAAATTTTCGTTGAGACAGAAAAATACCATCATTAGATCTAGCAAGTTCAAGACCAAGAAAATAACGAAGTTCACCAAGATCCTTAATGGTAAATGCAGAATCCAATCGCTGTTTAACCAAGTTAATTTCAACAAAATCATTTCCAAAGAAGCACCACAAGATCAAAATAAACAAGAATGACAAAATGAAGTGTTTGATGCTTTGAAGAACAAGGAATGATCAAAGCAGTTGACAATAACCATAGGACAACAAAGCGAGAAGAAAGCTTAGAATACCATTGACGGTGGCTGTTTTAAACCATAAAGAGACTTTTGCAATTTGCAAACAAGATTGGGAGCCGAGGTAGTATAACCAGGAGGAAGGGCCATGTAAACCTCTTCATGTAAATCCCCATGTAAAAAGACATTATTGACATCTAATTGATGTAAATGTCATTGTTTAGCAGCAGCAATGGACAATAATAAACGTAAAGAAGTCATCTTAGCTACCGAAGAAAATGTATCAAAATAGTCCACACCTTCGGTTTGAGTATAACCTTTAGCCACAAGTCTTGCTTTATACCTTTCAATAGTACCATCGGCTTTGAATTTGGTGCGGAAAACCCATTTACAAACAACAAATTCCTCTTATCCGGTGGTAAATGAGTAAGCACCCAAGTCCGATTTTGCTCAAGAGCCCGTATTTCGCAGTCATGGCATCTCTCCAAAAGGAAAGTTTCACGACTTGTTTGAAAGTGGAGGGATCGGGATTAGTAGTAACAAAGCATTAACAAAGGAATGATAAGAAGGAGAAAGAGAAGAATAAGAAAGAACAGAGGATAAAGGATAACGAGGACTACCTTTGCATGATGATTGGTTAGCGAAGTATTGAGGGCACAATGATAATCCTGCGATATGAGGGAGGGTTATGTAATCTGGTGGACCGACGAAGGGGAGAATTGGGAGAAGGCCGTGGAGAGGCGAAGTAATGGAGGAGGAATGGCCGGACTTGTAGATAAGGTGGGGGATTCGGGAAGAGGTAAAGACGGGAGGGGATCGAAATGTCCTCAAATAAAGGAGAGGGGTTTGAGGTTCGAGCCAAGGGGTAGAAAGAGAAGTAATGTCACCATTTTGAAAGGGAAACACAAGTTCATGAAAAATAACATCTCGAGATAAAAAGATTTGATGATTAGAAAGATCGAGCAATGTAAAAGCTTTAGAGCCGTGAGGAAAGCCTAAGAAAATACATTTACGTGCACGAGGAGCAAATTTTGAACGATTGTGACTTAATGTGGATGCAAAACAATGAGAACCAAAAAATTTGAACAAAGAATAAGAAGGAGGAAAGCCATATAATCGTTCAAAAGGAGTGGAATTTTTAATAATGGGAGAAGGCAAACAATTTATGATGTGAGTGGCATGAAGAACCAAAAAAGACCCGAAGAAAGTGGAATGTGAGATTGAAAAAGAAGAGCTCGTGCAACATTTAAAACATGTTGATGCTTACGTTTGACTATGCCATTTTGCTTTGTGGAGTAGAAACACAAGATTTTTGGTGAATAACACCATGAGAGGCAAAAAAAGCGAGGCATAGCAAACTCGGCACCATTGTCGAGCGCAAAATTTTAATGGCGAATGGAAAACGAGTTTGAACAAGGGCAAAAAATTGTTTAATGTGAATTTGAGTTTCGAGACTTAGTTTTCATTAAAAATAGCCAAGTAAAAACGAGAGTAATCATCAACAATTGTGAGAAAATAACGATGACCCCTGAATGAGGGAACCAAAAAAGGGCCCCAAATGTCAACATGAATCAAATTGAAAATATTATTGCATGAACTTGTGCTTACGGGAAAGATAAACGTATACGTTTAGCAAAATGACAAGCATCACAGGGAAATAAAGGAGATATAGTAATATCTGAAAATTGCTTATGTAGAATTGAAAGGGTGGAGTCTGATGGATGACCCAAACGCAGATGCCAGAGAGCATTGTTGGGAAGATAAGTAGTAGTGGTGGAGTGAATCTGAGGAGAAGCATGGTTGGGAAACATATCTACAGTGAGGATGTATAAGCCCTGAAAAAGTTTAGTTGAACCAATCATCAACGAAGGAAGAGTTGATTGAATCTGGCAAACAGTGGAAGAAAAAGTTATGAAACAATTATGAGAATGCATAAACGAGAGGCAGACAGATATTAAAAGAAAAATGAGGTAAAAATAGAACATTATACATAATTAAAGATTACGAAATGCGCACGGTGCGGAGAATTGAGCAATAGTTTTAGAACCGGTGGGAAGACTTACGGAGGCAAAGCGGGTATAGACATGTAAGATGCAAACAGAGCTAAAGAACAACACACATGATCAGTTGCACCAGAATCAATGATCCATGATACAGAAAGTGGAGAAGAGAAATTACCTTTAGGAGGAACCAAACGTGAGGCTGACAAGTGATTAACCGAAGGTTGTGGTGGAGAGGACGAATCAAGAAGATTGAGCAGACGAGTGTATTGAGCAGCGAACAATTGAGGAAGGACAAAGCTGTGGAATGTGAGGATGCTGGAGAAGAAGCCATAACAGAGGGCGATTGAGCAAGACCAGAATCAGCACCTTGAGCAGAGAATTTATTCACCGTGTTGGAGGAACTGGATGACCGAAACTTCAAGCTAGGAGGAAAACCATGCTTCCGGTAACATGTTTCCTCAGTGTGGCGAGACTTGCCACAATAGGAGCAGAGCTTCGGTTTGGAACCAGAGGAAGGAAACCGTGGAGCCTTAGACGTTAAAACAGCTGAATCAGTCAAGCCAACTGGAATATGAAGCTCACGCTCATGTTGAGTCACCAACGAGAATACACGAGTGATCGGAGGAAGAGGATCAAGAAGCATAATCTGAGATTTGATGGAGGCATACGGTTCATTCAAACCTTTCAAAAAAACTGATTATCCGATCCTCATCCCGATGAAGATGAGCATTTCCAATCGAACCACAGGTGCAAGGCTTCAAAGGGTGAATGTTGGACATTTCATCCCAGAGAATCTTCAGACGAGTGAAATAGTCACTCACAGATGAAGGACCTTGTCGGAGGTTACATATCTCTTCTTGGAGATCTGCTATACGAAACAAATCTGACTGAGAAAATCTTGATCGAAGGTCATTCCAAATTTCAGGGGCTGAATTAAACCACAAGACACTCTTGGCAATAGTTGGAGAGAGAGAGAGCGTGTACGCCAACCTTGGACTAGATTATTGCATCGTTCCCAAATAGGGAAGGAGGAAGCCGTCGATGGAGGAGAGGGAATGGAACCATCAACAAACTGAAGCTTATTCTTCGAAAGAAGAGCAGAACGCATAGCTCTGGCCCAGCTATGGTAGTTAGGACCATCAAGAGGAGGAGAGACGAGGATAAGTGCCGAATTCTCATTGGGGTGTATATAAAAGGGAGACGCCAAATCGGCGATGGGAGGAGAAGCAGTAGAAGGTGGTGAGGAAGCATCGACGTCGGACTTGGATGCCATGGTAGGTGGAGAAGAGAGGTTAAACCTAAAAAATGTGTATAAAAGAAAAAAAGATATGTCAGAGAGGACACAACCTGAGCTCTGGTACCATGTAACTTGGCAGAATGGAAAGAATGAACGTTGTTTTCTTATTTTCATATACAAACATTACATATATATACAAAATAAGAGAGCCTCAATAGTAATGGCTCATAATGACTAATAATGACTATTAATGAAGATTGGCCCATAATGACTATTAATGAAGATTGGCCCATAATGACTAATAATGACTATTATTCCTAATCCCTACAAATCAGGGATTTCTATAAATCAAAATACAATTGGCTATGTAATCCCTGTCATGTTTTTCTACCTAGAAGCACTCTTTCTTTAAGGACTTTGAATCTACCGGCTTCCAACAGAACTCATCCAATCGCATATTGAAAACCCAGTGGAATGATGCAAGACAAGCTTCACTTACAACGTGCTTCGTGGATTAGCCTGCAAGGAAGTATTGAACAAAGGAATGAGGCATTTCAGTGAAGACTTCAGCAAAATTGATGTTGTGCGCCCACTGTTGATGGGGTTTGCGGGAGACGTGACACAACTTTTTTGCTCCCTTTTTTCAGATTTTCAGGTATGGGTTTGTGATGTGGCGCCAACAATGATGCCCAATAAACAAAATTTAACAGCATCGACCATTAGTTGTAAGGGACTTGGTTTTTTTAATGGTATGTTTGGTTTGAATGGAAGGGGAGGGAGTGAGAGAGACTAAACCTAGAGATTAATAAGGTTAAGGTATATTTTTCCTCTCAAGTTGTCACTACCCAGCCAATTTTGCGTCGTAAGTGTAAAAGAGGAAACAATTCTATCGGTGACTATTATCCCAGTTAATTTTGGATATTAATTGATTAAATATACTAAGCTGATAGCCTACTTGTCATTCACGTCATTCTTGTTAAGGTGTAAATTGGCCCCAAAAATTCTAAATCTAACTTTAAAAAAAATGAAATAGATGACACATATATTTCTTAGGCAAATCTGCACCTTAACAAAAATGATATGGATGACATATGAATTGTCAGCTCAACATATTTACTCAATTAATAGTCAAGATTAATTAAGATAAGTTAGGGACTAAGTTATTATAGACTAGTGAACATATAAATAATGAGTTGCGATGAATCAAACTAGAAGTATTTAGTTACAAACTTGGTAAAACTATAAAAATCAAATAATTAATTTTTCCACTATTTTTTTTTTTTTTTTTTTTTTTTTTGAGATTATTTTTCCACTATTAAATATTCGTGTGTGATACATTTTTTTGGTTACATATTCTGGTGTTGTCCTGGTAAGTGGTAACTCATGGAAAGCAAGGTTGAAGTAATCCAATGGGCTTTCAGGGGCATTCAAACCAGTGGGCTTTCATAGCCTAACCTGGCTGATGAGCTTAATCCAAGCAACGACTCCTAAAATAAGTGCGGGAAGTGTACGAAAATACTTTTGTTTTTGGGTTTAACTAGTTGGGTCGTATACTCTCAATAAAGTGAGAGGATTTGATCCTGGAGTTGGTCAAGGTGTTGGAAGAGGCATCCTAGCTCCTAGGTGCCTAGATAAACGCTTGAAAGTAATAGACGGTTTGCCCTGCCCAACATTGGTATCATGTAGGAAAAATGGAGACTTCATCTTATTCTTGGATCATAAGTGGGTCCAACCCCTTTCTTAAAATTTGCATATAAAAAAAAGTGTACAAAAAGACTCTTGAGATTATGTGGTTGTTTGGAATGCAGTTGGAAAACTCAAAACTGATTTTTGAACCCTTAAAAAGTAAAAAAGTAAGTTGGAGTCAAAAATTTGGGATTAAAATCAGTTTTGTAAATGTTAATCCAAACCAATAAGAAGCTAGTGTAGAAATTATGACCACTAATCTAAACTCCTTTCAACGTACGGGATCACAGATCTCGTTTTATGTAAATTACATCAAGCTGAAAAAAAGGATTCAAGTCACTGGAAAAAATATTTAGTGTTCAACCATATTACCTCCAATAGAGAGAATATTTATGTTTATTAGGATAATGACTTCTAATGCCTTACACAATATCTCTCATGCTGTTCTTTCACGTTTTTCCTTTGCCTTTGGCCTTTAAATAAAACAAGATACATTATGATATCTTGCAGCCATGAAATGATATAATTTTATAATTTTTCAAGAAATAAAAATTGCACCACCTTATAATATTTTTCTATTAAAAAATTAAACCTTATAATACTTTTTCTATCAAAAAATCAAAAATACAATATCATATAGTTGAACAATACCCGAGTATCTTTTCCTTAATGGAAAAACTAAAAATTTAAATTTAAAAAAATAGAAAATAGAACATAATAATTATAATGAGGATGAGAAGGGTGGGATTTTAGAGGCCATGATATATTTGCTAATGTTATTTCACAATTAATTAAAGAGCATGCACTAACTACTACTCCTTCTCTCATATTTATTATAAGGCACCAAATAACAATTCTCACAAATCAATTAAAACAATTAAACTCAATAAAGTTATCCTATAATTTAAGTAACTTCCAATATTACTCATACTAATTTCACTAAACTCTAATATTATACTACCTCCCATCCTAATTATAAGAGCTAGTTGACTTTCTTTAGAGAGATTAAGGAAGCTAAATAAGTTACTTTAAAGTATTTTTTTTTTATTTTTTTCTTCAAACTTATTAGTTTGACTAATAAACTAATATATAATCTAAAAATATTTAACATATGAAATGATTAAATAATTTAATTAGTTTCTTTAATCTTTCAAAAAAAGTCAACTAACTCTTATAATTAGGACCGGAGGGAGTATTAACTATTACTCTCACCCACTAATCTTATTAATTATGGGTATACATGAAAAAATAATTAATGTATTTTAGAAACAAGCAAGTGCCTTATAAAAAAAATAAAATACAATTGCTAGTTGGTGTCTTATAATAAAAATTGAAAGAGTAAGTTATAAGTAACAACGCAATTTCCTTAAAAGAGGGAGCTCTCATGCTACTTGATTATATTGTGAGTCCTTTACTCCTCAATAAATTACAAATATTTATCACTCCAGATTCCACACATTATTTGCAAGACAAATATCACTCCATTTCCACACACTATTTTCATGACATCATTCCTTGATAAATTACAAATATCAAACCAGTTTCCACACATTATTTTCGCGATAAATATCACTCCTTGATAAATTGCAAAAATCACCTCAGTTTCAATTCGGCTCCTTGATAAATTACAAATATCACTTCATTTTCCACACATTATTTTCATGACAATCCCATTTATAAGTCTTAAAACTTCAGTTTAAATGGAGTACTTCATTTATTAAATAACTCATGGCTACAAGTTTGTGATATTTAGGGTTATTACCTATATGTTTAATTTTATTTTGAATTTTCAATAGATAAATAGACATTTCCATTACACTTGATTTTTTTTTTTATTTAATCAGTACTCTTGATTAATTAAGTCCTAGTAGCTTTTGGTTGTTACTTTTCTCCTGCTGTATAGCTAACCACCCTATATTTTGCAAACCATGTTATTTTCACTGAACAAGAAAGGAAAAAAGAAAATATTTTGAGAATAATAATAACTAACTATTCATTTTTTATAATTTAACATACTAGCTACTGTGGCTGGTTAACAAAAATTAAGTAATTGGTCATCCTATTTTTATAGTTTTGGCCAGAAATTATTCTATTTTCACATAATCTTTTATACCTTGTTTGAGAGGAAAGGAATTTTTATCAAAGAAGAAACAACATCTTTTGTTCCCTTCCGTTAAGGTGGAGTTTACCTGAATCTAATCCGGCCTAGCTACCTCTCTCATGTTCAAATTAATCTCCACGACATCAAGCCTTTGATTTTTCACTTCGGCAATTCCCTTCTTACGGGTGGTTTCATGGCTAATATTTCGAAAGAATGTTTATGACAAAGAACTTGATTAACAATATGTATGTGACTATCCACTAGATAGGTGAAGCTTCCACCATTAATCATCAATACCGCCTCTTATATTTTATTTTTGGCTTTTTTTTTTGTGTGATTCCTTTAAAAAAAAGTAGAAGCGTCTATTCATACTTAATGATATCACTAATATATGCTGACAAGTGTAAAAATATATGTTTAGGCTTAGTAATGTTAAATTTAAACTTTTAAACTTTTGTTTTCAGTGTTAATATAAACAAATTATGATAGAACCTGTTCTAAGATATGGGAATTAAAAATTCTTCTCTTTAAACTCTATCACATACATATATAAACTAAAGAAGAAAAACAAGACAGGAGCGTGCAATATAGTATCAAGATTTAGCATAATCTTTTGAGAAAATAAAAAAATAAACTGATCAAGGTACATTCACAGGCAAAATTATATTGATCAATTTGCAGTATCAAGGTCCTGGGAGTAAACTGATAAGATACATTCACAGGAAAAATAATATTGATCAGTTTGCAGATAAACTGATCAAGATACATTCACATGCAAAATTATACGGATCAGTTTGCAGATAAACTGATCAAGGTTCTGGGAATAAACTGATCAAGATTCATTTAAAGGAAAAATTATGTTGATTAGTTTGTAGATAAGTTAATCAAGGCACTACAAAAAAATTGTCAATTACTAGCGGTCAAGAGAAACCGCTACAAAGATGAGATTTTGTAGTGGTTTATTCCAAACCTGCTACCAATTTGCAACGGCAACACTCACGCTAAAATGCCCGCTTGTTGGTTACAAACTTTGTAGCAGTTATAAGAAATAAACTGCTACAAAATTGGCGCGCAGCTTGGCACAAAGGTTGTAGCGGTTCTATTTGTCGTGATTTCAGGACAAAAACCGCTACAAGAATTGAAGAGTCACAACATTTGTCACGGTTTGAAATAAAAAACCGCTACAAAAGGTTGTTTTGTCGCGATTAGCAGCAAAAACTGCTACAAACATTCTCTATTTATAGTGGGTATTTTTAAAACCGCTACATACTTTAAAGCTATATAAACCCCTCAACCCCCAAATCATTTTGTAAAGATTTTGAAACAAGTAGCAAAACATTGGCTGCAATGTATATGCTTTTCTCAGGTGAAAAAAAAGTCAGTGATTTTTTCATTGGAGATGAGCATTTATCTTGCAGACCAATATTTCACTGTATGCTGCCCTATCTTCATTAATCACGAAAACTTGTACCGGTTCTAGCGGACCGCTACACTAACCACTACCGATGTTCCATTAGAATACAAAAGAGTCTTACACATTTGTAGTGATGGAGATGAAGAATGATTGAAGTTCAATTTTTGTTCCCCGTCTTTTTACTCTCAAACTTATAACTAACAATTTCTCCCCATCTATTTTTTAGTGATACAGAAGAAGAATGATTAAAAAAATGCTTATCGTACAATAATTTGTCTATATTTTATCTATAAAAAAATTCAACACTACCTCTTATAGCGGTTATCAAACCGCTACTAAATGAACGACCGCTACAAATTCCGCCACATCAACCGTTACAAACACAGCTACGTCAACCGCTACAGAACTAACACGGAATTATTATAAATATCACCATCATACCTCATTTCACACACTTCTTCAATTCTTCTTTTCTAACTTCTCTCTCATTTTATTTTTCCAATCAATATTTTCCAGAGAGGTATCAAATATGGTAAATATATTTTTTCATATGTTTGATTTTTAATTTCTTAATAATCTATGATTTTACAATTTCTTAATTTTTTATTATTCTTTTATGTGAATTATTTTTATTTTCCAGAACGAAATTCCCTCAATATTCCTCTATGATGATCCACATTCATTTCATAAACGAATATCACTTAGTGAACAACATAATAATTCTCGTATTATACTTTTATAATATTAATAATTAAATATCATCTAAGCATATTATTTCTTAAATCTACAAAATTATTATATAAGTAACTAAAATGACAAAGTAATAAAGCACTAGAATTATAGATTTTTTTTTAAAAAAAAAAACTAATGTTATTTGTAGCGGTTACATAAACGCTACATAATTTGTTAAAATAATTTGGCGCAATTTTTAAAATTTGTGAAATTGATGGCAAAACTTTGTAGCGGTTTCATTATAAATTCAAACTTTTAGGCGCCATTTCAAAAATTTCATTCCAACTTTTTTGTAGCGGTTAAGGAACCGTTACGCTGCCGATATTTAAAAATATTTTGCCGCCCCTCAATCATTTCCCGCCAAATTGTTGAATTCTCTTGGGCGTAATTAGTAGCGGTTAGTTGACCGCTACAAAAATTCCAATTTCATCTTTTAACAGTTTATTCACCGCTACAACAAGTACTTTAAATATGACGTCCCGAAATAATGCAGTAGTAGTTAATCTTTGATTGTTACCGTGTTAGTAGCGGTGAGTATGTTTGAGTAATGATTTATTGTAACCGCTACAAAATAGATTGTCACGATGTATTTTGTAGCAGTTTCTTGAACCGTTACTCATTAGCAGCGATTTCTTGGACCACTACTCATGTCATTAGTAGAGGTTAGAACCGCTACCAAAACGCGGTTTTGACCGCTACAAAACTTCTTCTTCTTCTTCTTTCTTTCTTTCTTTCTTTTTTTTTTGTAGTGAGGTTCTGGAAATAAACTCATCAGGATTTATTCACAAGAAAATTTAAAATGCCACAATCGGAAGAAAATGCAGACTCACCAGACTGAAAACTGGAGGACCGAGTCGATCATTGATGGAATTGTAGATACCAAGAAAACACAGTAAGTCTCAGCAACGATAAACAAACAATATTTAGAGCCTGTTTGTTAGTATAGGGAGAAGTGACTTATTTTTTATCTAACTTTTACAAAAGTAAGATAAAATAAAAGTATTGTAAATGTGATTTGTATTTGGATTGACGGTGGTCCAAGTGACTTTTTTCCAAACTAAAACATGTTTGGATTATTATTTGAAAAGTCAGTTGAGATAGAAAATGACTAAAAAAGGAATGAACTTTATTGAATACTACATATATTATTTACTTGTACGTATTGTGATAATTGAAGATAAAAAAATTAAATTTAAATTTGAAAAAAAGTTAAATTATTGTTAAAAAATTAATAAATACTAAAGTCTTTAATTAAATATATTTAATGGATAAAATAGTACGTAAATTAGAATGCATACAAATTGGTATTTGATTCTATCATGAACATGATTTATTTGTGTTGAAGATAATATAGGAATATTTGATGAGGATGCTATATCAAGTGGATTATTATTATCTTAATCACTTATATTTCCTCATTCCTCTTGGAAAAAAATCTACATCAATATGGGAAATTTTAATTTAATTAAAAAATAAAAAATGGTAACAAGGCAGAACACAGAAGCCCCAATTCCTTCGATTAGTATTTCCTCTTCTTCTCTACTCTTGTTTTCTTCTTTGAGTCTGACTTTGAAGCCTAGCCCCCGCAAGCCACTGCTACCCTCTATTCTTCCATCAACTCCAACTACGATCATGAAGCACATAGGACAGAGGAAGGCCGACGGTGATATGGTGGTTCGACGGAGGAGACACCGCTAGTAGTGAGTGAACAGAGGAAGGGTCGACAGAGATGCGGTGGTTCGATGGGGGAGGTGAATCTAAAACTTGAGCTCTCAAGCTTGAGATTTTCACACTAGAACTCCAAATTGAATCTAAAAGCTGCTGTCATCGATAAGCTCATCCGGAAGAAAACAACGGTGCCGTTGGCGAGGAAGAAGGTGAAGGATGACGGTTTGGTATCTATCTTTGGTTTGTTGCGGCGCTCTCCATTCTGTGATTTCTCGCTCAAACTCACGATTGCTCTATTCGATGTTGCAAAAGCTCAAAATTGGGTTCAAGAAGGTCGCTGGCAATAGTGGATGAAAGAGTGAAGGTCCCCGATGACCATGGATGAAAGAGCGAAGCTCAAAGGGACAAGAGAGAAGGAGCTTTTTTCCAGCACATCGCTCAGGTGACAGGTGTGGAGCATCTGAGCAGAAGGAGTTTTTTTTTTTTATAAGCCCAGTAGGCAAAAAACTAATTTAAACACTTCCAACTAGATTTTTTTTTCATTCATATTTGGGAAAAAGACAAATAAATACCATTTGAATTTGCAAAACCCCCAGAAGCCCATCGAATTTGTAAAAGGACTGAGAGGTGACAAGGACTTTTGAGGGATATGCAAATTCATGCAAAATGACCACAATGCCTGTAAGGTTTTTTGATTCATTCACCTGCGTGCGTCTTCTTCGTTGTTGCCGTCATGACCCACTGCATCGCCGCCACTCCCCCCGCCTTGGATGCCGCTCCTGCCGCAGTGGGTGCTGCTCCTGTCGCCATGGATGCTGCCACCGCCAGCTCCATGGAGATCGAGCAAGCAATTCTGGATGACAGTGAAAAAGGAAAAAAAAAATCACTACCGTAAATTTTTCGATCGCGTTGAGAGATTGGAAGAAGAAGAAGATTTACACGGTGACGGAAGAAGAAGAAGAAGAAAGAAGGAAAAAAAACTGCGATTCTCGACGCGCCGAAGGCATTCGAGAATGCCTTGAAGAATGCCTTTGCCTAAGGCATTCTCGAATGCCTTCTAACCGGGCGTCGAGAATCGCAGCTTTTTTTCCTTCTTTCTTCTTCTTCTTCTTCCGTTCTTCTTCTTCCGTCACCGTGTAAATCTTCTTCTTCTTCCAATCTCTCAACGCGATCGAAAAAATTTACGGCGGGTTTTTTTCCCCTTTTTTCACCATCATCCGTACTGCTTGCTCGATCTCCATGAAGCATGGCGGCGGCGGCGTCATGGCGACAGGAGCAGCACCCATCGCTTAGAGCGGCGTCCCAAGGCGGGGGAGCGGCAGCGTCGATGGGTCACGACGAACGACGAAGAAGATGCACACAGTGAATGAATCAGAAAACCTTAAGGGCATTGTGGTCATTTTGCATGAATTTGCATATCCCTCAAAAGTCCTTGTCACCTCTCAGTCCTTTTACAAATTCGATGGGCTTCTGGGGTTTTGCAAATTCAAATGGTATTTATTTGTCTTTTAATTGTAATATTAAAGTTTTTGAATTATGTTAGTTCTCGATGTTTTGATGATCACAAATCCTAAGTTATTGAATCAAGTAATATACGAGTGTACTCAATCTAACAGTTTATTCAAAGTGTTTTCAGAAAGGCTTGCTCGAGCAGAGCATGAGGTATGCTCGAGCAACATCAAGCTCAGAGCAAAGAAATACATGATGGGGAGTCATGCTTGAGCAGAGGAAGACCCATGCTCGAGCATCGGCGTGTTGTTACACACCTACCGGCCTCGCCCCTTTCGGGTGGCGGGTAGTGTGATCCTTTAGTTTAACTCACTTCTAATTTACTTCTCCCAAATTAATTCACGTCACACATAGTTTATGAAGCAGAGTGCACAACAGTTTGGACAGTAATATACTGATAAAACTACGGAAAGATAAATTCTTCCTCCAGAGGGATCAAAATATACAGTCATCTAGTAACCAAAATAAATTCCCAAAAGAAAATCACCAACATTCACCAACATACTAGCCTTGCTCTGGAGCCTTTCCTCTGTCTCCCTGCTCCACTCTAGATAAACTGTCAGATGGCTTAAAAGGGGCTGGGATTCAAAATTGAATCCCAGAGTAACCGTTAATCTCATATAAAATGTATAAATAATGCATGTAAGAAAAACCATAAATAAACAAATAAATACCACATAACATTCAGTATCAAGGCACACAGCCAAATCCGAACTAGCAATCCTAATAGCACACAAAGCAGATCAGTAGTGGTCCTAATAGCACACAAAGACGAGACCACCGGGCACAACACACAGCAAAGCCCTTAATGCACAAAGCAAGTTCCGGTTCCAGAGTGCTCGGAAATAAATGATAACCAAATGTATGCAACATAACATGGTAAAAACATACATACACAAGTCACACATATTATATGAGAATTAAGGTTACTACCTGGGAGTCGACCACTACTATAAATAGTTTTCCTGGCGCACAATATCACAATTAGCCCTAAAATTACAAAATATAAATTAAATTAAATCCTCCTCAATACATATTTCTTTTGCCGATTTAAAATAAACCCAATTCATGTGTCTATATTTACTAAATTCCTTTTCTTATTAAGGAATTTAATTTGAGCTTATATTCCTTTTATTTTCGTCATTTTTCAGGAATTTCCAGCAAACAGTGACTGATCTTCAAAAATTCATAATTAAATCTAGAAAAATCCTTTTGGAGTGGTTCAAAAGCCCAATTGACCCTTATTATGTATATTTTCAACCAAACATACTCAATTGGAAAGGACCAAGACGAAAATCTAAAGATGGGCCAAAAACACCACTGCTGACCGAAACATTCCCAGCTTTCAGGAGCTATTTTGAAACATTTATCTCTCTTAGCACATAATTTAGAAAAATACGTGTTGCCTGTCAAATTAATCCTTATTATGACTACTTTAATCTTGTAAAATTTCATGGCAATGGGATATCATTTACTTCTCCAAAAACGTGCCACAGTGTTGCTGTCCGCACAGGATTTTTCGAACAAATTTCAAGGTTTCGGTATAATTCAATCCCGGAGCTTCTAGAATTTCTATCGAACCTTTACCCTACACAATTTTGCATTTTGAACACAATGAAACCATCAAAATGACCAAAATCCTACTCCTTGACCATGCCCTGTTCAGACCAAAATGTAAAACTCAAGTGTCACAATTTACCAATTCACAATTTATCCACCGAATTAAGTTCATATGCTCCCAAATCATCATAGAATCACATATTCATGAGTAATTCACCATGAGACTCCAAGAACCTCAGTTGTCTCAAAATATAGGATTTTACAAAGTATTCAAAAACTCATCCAAACTTCAAACCAATCGGTGTAAAAGAAAACTTACGCTTACCTTATCACGATTCTACAGTCGGTTTGGAATTTTGGCAGTAACTCAATTAACCCAATGACTTGAAACTCCTCCTATGAAAAAACTGAAATCGTAGAATTGAAGCTCTCAAGGTGTAGAACAATATTTGTAAAGGGAGTTTTGGGATTGGAGGTGGTTTGATAGGTGATTTTGGCTAAACTAATTTTCTCTCTATTTTCTCATTTTGTACGCCAATTTTGGAAATATTGGAGCTCTTCTCTGTCTTGCTTATTCTGACCGAATGAAGATGAAATAAATCATGATGATTAATGAATGTTGAAGGCTCAAAGTCGGTGGAAATATGGAGCAACTAATTGGGCTTTAATCTTTCATTTATTTACAAATGTACCAATGCATTTTGACTCAAATTTTGCTTTTTGACCAAAGGGGTATAGAAGAGGTTGATGCTACGTAATTCAGAGAATGGAATTAATGAATTATTATCAAGTTAAAGTCGGTTTATGAGGGCTGTACAAAATTGCCCTTCATCTTCCACAAAATTACAATTATGCCCTTAGTTATAAATCTAACTGAATTTCAACTTTTTCTTTTGTAACACAATTGTCCAAAATTTTTGGGCTATTTTTAGGAAGATATTGACCCATTTTATTGGTCAGCAACCCATACTCAAATATCCATAAATTTTAAATAGTTGTGGAACATATTCGTAAAAGGTGCAATTTTAACCTTCCTTTGATTTTTCTCAGAATTTCTAGTGGAACTCAAACAACTTCTTTTCCTTCCTTTTTAGTCCCATTTAATGCTCTGGGATGGAACAAATAAATATTGATTCCTTATATCCATTGGTACCAACATATGTCTCAAAATTGTTGGTTTTGGCGAAATCGGGTATTTCGCGTAAAATTGACCTTCTAGTCGAAATTCTCCATTTCTTTTCTCCAATTACATATACGTCATATAAAGAATTTATTAGAGCAAATTTTTGGGATATTACACGTGTTAAGCAGTAACTTCACATAGTTGAAGAGCCATACTCGAGCAAAGAAGAAGGCTTGCTCGAGCAGAGATAAATGCATGCTCGAGCAGCATCTTTCAATCTTTTATTCATAGCCTCTGATTGACTGATGCCCGAACATGAAAAAGTCATGCTCAAGCAGAATGTAAAGCCTGCTCGAGTAGCGTTGTTAAAAATGGTATTCTCCTTTCTGTCTATCCCTTTGATCGAGCATGCCTTTATGAGTTGTCCGAGCATCAACGATAGTAATTGATTTTAAGAAAAGACATAAAGGGAAGTTTGCCCGAGCAAGCTTGGGTTCTTGCTCGAGCATTGGGTGGTCTCTTTATTTTGAAAATGGTCTTTCTCAGTTGATGCCCGAGCACACTACTTATTCATGCTCGAGCATGATCTCCCCTGCTTTCAAATCTCCGTCTTCGAAAATAATGATTCATCGTGATTAAACTTATGTCTACATATCATTACTCATTACTATTCCTAATTGCTTTTAATCAGTTTGCTAATGAGTTTCAGATACATTTATCATGGATTAACCAAAAATTTACATAAAGCAATTTGTGTGTCAGAAGCATTAAATGCAGTTGCCAAAACCGGTGATAATCTCTGTAACCAATACTCTGATCAATGTAAAGCCTTTCGCTGATATTCCGACTGCGCATTAAATTCTATCTCACAACGGTTAAAACAAAAGGAATGAAGACTACAAAATCCACCTGGAATATTTGAACGGCGAAAATCTTAACCAAGCTTCATCTGCCTAATGGATACATTCAAGACTCTCAACAACTAATCTTCAAGCCTCACCAACGATCATTAAACGCAACATCTATAAATAGCCGAAGCATTGAATTCGCCAACTACCAAAATGTTGTGCATTCCATTTAAACTTATTGCAATTTGCTGTTTCATTAATATCTTAGATATTCATTATTCTTCAGTGTTCATTTATTATCCACTCGTAAGGAGTTATTTAAACACTTATTCCATTTTTGGTTTAGATCTTAAGGTTGAGGAATCTTAAGTGTGAGTGTACGATTACAACTTGTAAGGGGGAGTGAATCCTAGGGGATTAGAATCATCTCGAGTACAGAGTGTGTAATTGTAACCATTTGTGATTAGTGAAATACCAAAGGATTTGGGGACTAAATGTAGGTCGATGTGTTAGACCAAACCAGTATAAATTGCTTTGTGTCTTTCTCTCTTCTCTGTTTCTGTCTTACTTGTATTAGTGGGCGATTTGCGAAACATTTTTGAGATCACGTTTTCACCCCCCTCTAAGTGATATTCATATCCTTCAAATTATATATATTTGTATGTGTATCAAAGTCACATCATTTTCAATCATTTTATATCGAGCTTTTTTCTGGTATTAGATCAAGATTTCCTCCTTAAGATTTAGTGGATAAAAAGTTCTCATATCTTTCAACAAGTGCGTTTCCTAATATTCGAACTCATACTCTCCTCCTTACACGATGAGGCCCCTTACCACCTTATCTAATAACTTGTTAGTTATCTATCCTTGCTTTTCAATCACATCCTCCAAATAAGTTTAAATTTGTTAACTTCACTTTTCACTAAAGTCAACTCAAATAAGATTCATAACACACAAACTGATTTTTACCCTATCTTAAGTTTGTAAAAGTTAGATATTAATGTATATTTGGATTAGCGGTGGAAACAATGGCGGGACTTACTTATGGCCAGGCCTTAGCTGGCTCCGGCTGATCTTAAAAAATTTGTTAATATATCTATGTATTTATTATATGATATTTTATTTGACCACTAATTTGGCCCCAGCTAATTTTTTATCTAATCTGTAAGGATAATGTTTGGTTTATTACTTATTAGGTCATGTGAGAGAAAAGTAAAATTCTTATTTGAGATACCTACTTAAAAAGGTTTGTATCATCTTATATATTATTTTGATTTATAATTATCGGTTATTATTTATTTGTATTTTCAAGGTTATGTGATACTATTTAGCAAATACTCCCTCTGATCCTTATTTAAGGCACCAACTAATAATTCTCACAAGTCAATAAAAACAAGTAAAGTCATTAAATTTGTACTAAAATTTAAGTAATTTTTCAATATTATCTCTATTAATTACACTAAACCCTAATTTCATTTTAATTATTACTCTTTTTTTTTTTTGCTCAAAAAAGAGAGTAATAATTAATTTTTTTATTAATTATTATTCTTACTCACTACCTTTCTAATTATGGTATACACGAAAAAAATATTTAATACTATTTGGAAACAAGCATGTACCTTATAAAAAAAACTAAATATTGGTGCCCTATAATAAAAACCAAATGGAGTAGTTAAATATGTTTATTTTTTGACCCGGCTAAATTCTTTTCCTGGTTCTGCCACTGGGTGGAAACTATTTTCCCAATGTGATTTACGGTATATGAGATAAGTTTATGAGAAGAGTTTTTTCTTGACTAGCGTGAACGTATTTTTCCAACAAGAATTCAACAATCCATTTTTCTCACCGCTTGTCTAAATACACCTTTAATCTGCATCTTTTATAATCATCCACATCTGCTTCTTACAGTAGGAATTTTGGTTCTTTATTTATTTACAAAAATAAGTATTATATATGTAATTATCGATATAACAAATATTAAATATTAAATATCTCTTACATTACTAAAATTTTCTCAACTTACTTTAACCAGCCTTACAAAAATTCTTATTACATCCAGCTAAAATATCAAAATCCAAATTTATACTTATACCTCGCCCAAAAAAAAAAAAAATAAATCATGTTTACACTTTTAACAAAGTACTCCCTCCGATCCTAATTATAGGACATATTTAGAGGAATTAAGGATAGGGGTTAAATTAATTAATTTTATTTATTTTCTTAAAATGCCCTTGTATAAATTTGACACTTCAATTACCTTGTTAATTTTACACAATTGCTCATTCATATCAATAGGGGTATTTTAGGAAGAAATTAACAAAAATTAGAATGTTGTCCTATAATTAGAACCAAAACAAACTCCTAAATTTGTCCTATAATTAGAACCGGAAGGAGTATTAAATAAGTTAAAAGGCCTAATTACGAATTTCTATATATTATTAAAATATTAGAATATCCCCATGCGCAGTTTTTTTTCTTTTTTTTCAAAAAAAAGATGCTAGGTTTGAGCAGCTTATTTCCAGAACTTAGGTTTTCTTCCTTCAATCTATATAAATCATATTTGTTATTATGCTGTAGTCTTTCAATAATATATAGAATATATGGAAGGTTTTTCTTCACTTAATTAAAAGTTTACGGGATTATTTATACATATAACTCAAAATCAAAAGAAACTATCAGCCAAAGAAGTGGTGGACTAACTAACGGAGGGGTAATTTAATAATTTATCCAATGAAATAAGGTGAAAAATAGTCTTAAAAATGAAAAAGGATTCCCACATTTATCAGTTTTTTGGAAAAAAAAAATAAAACTGATCAAAGTACAATGGATATATTACAAAAAGTCAAAAACCCACAGGCCAGTTATGGCCTAAGTGCATATGAGATCACCTATACAGGCCCAAACAAAACCATAGCTGGGCTTCAAATTATAAAATGAGCTCAACCTTTTTAAGTCCAAAGTCTACACTCAAGAGTTAAAAGATAGTAAAAATGAAAAAAAAAAAATAATAATAATCCAATTAAACTTTAAAAATAAAATTAACAAGAAAAATAAAAATTTGACAATTCGTTTTGATAAGAAATCACATATTTTGGATTTTGAAATTTAAGTAATACTTTTTTGACATTTTCCCTTATATTAAAAAAAAAAAGGAAAAATTTTGGAGTTGGTTTTAGGGCAAATATATTATCATTTTTAAATTTGGTCAATTTTTTCCTATAATACCCCTATCTATACTTTCTCAATAATAATTTAATAATATACTTATATATTTTATATAATAAATAATGTTTGCAACTCATTAACGTATATACACCTAAATTATACTTTTTTTAAAAAAAATAAGTTTGAACAAGTTTTGTCATATTTTTCCTATATTACCTCTACTAATACTTCTTCTACAATAATTAATTTAACAACACGCTTATATTCTATCAAGTGAGATATTCTAATTTATTTTTTATTTTTAAATAAAATAATTTTAATTAATTTTTTTAATCTCTCTAAATGAAAAAGTCAATTTTACCTGACACTAAATATTTAATACTGGAAGGAGTACAATTTTTCGCAAAAATTATAGTGTAAGGGTAAAATTTTATATTTTAATCATAAAAGTTGATCCAGGGACATTTTTTAGATGGCCCAAGGTCTGCTTCGGAAATTGGAAGCCAGTGACCTTTTTATCAATTAAATGGGATTTGCTTTGTTCCTTCAGTTTTAGACTAAACTAGCAACTAGCAAATCCCATGACTCTTTAGATAAGGGTATTTTAGGAAAATATATATAATTAACTAATTTAACTTCCCTCATTAATCGAAATTCGATAATTTGCTCCTATAATTAGGACCGGATGGAGTATCATTTTTTTGAATCTAAATAGTTATTACCATTAAATCTTCTCCTAAATATATAATATAATTTGTAGTACAAATTTCACTACAAACTATATTCTATATTTAAGACCTTAGATAGTATTATGCAATTTTTTCCGTAATATATTATATAATTTAATTTCTAATTTCTTGGCCGAAATTACATCCACCTAGCTTTTTAAATCGAGTTTTGCAAAACTCGCAACTTGGAGAATGAAATTCCTTGAAATATCTGAATTCGCTTACCAGCTTGATTAGATGCACACAAGTGGTTAATTAACATACAAAATTTCATATCCTTTACCAAAAAGTTGGTAAACATATAAGCATATTGGATTTTTCTCAAAACCGATAATTTTCTTTTTGTTTGTTGTTAAATTCAAATGATTTTAACATGGGGTTAAAAACAAAGAAAAAGTTGAGATGTTACAATTGGAAGTTAGCAACAAAAATAGCTATAGGGCACCAAACCTTTTGCTTTCAATATATATATATAAGGCGACATTATGATTATTGAATGGAAATCATTGTTTCTCTTTTCCTTTTTTGTCATTGATTTCTAGAACTTGATCATCATTTAAAGATTGTGAGAATTATGAGGGTTACTGCAGGTTTTTACCTAAAAGTCAACCTCCACTCATTTCCATTTTACAGCACAGTTACCATACATGAAATTCTCTGGTGCAAGACTTAAAATATAATAAATCTTTCTAGTATAAGATCTTATTATAAGCGATTAAACTTTTTTATTTGACTTGTTGATTAATGAAGTTAATTATTTTTTCCATGTTTGCCCATAATTAATAGAAGTAGTTGGTGAAAATAATTAATATAATATTAGAGTTTTGGGTAATTAGTAGGGGTAATATTGGAAATTACTTAGATCCTAGAGTAACTTTATTGACTTTAACTACTTTTATTGGTTTGTGAGAAAAGTTAATATAATAATATAAGTATAAGATCAATTAACGATGCACAACATATGGTATGAATAAATACTTTATTTAGTTTTCTTAATCTTCCAAAAAAAAAAAAAAAAAAAAAAAAAAGCTAACTAAGTCTTCTATATTTATAATAGTAAATAGTATATACTACATTATTTACAAATAATTTGAAGTAAGCATTTTTGTAAATGTTATATTATAGATAGATATTTTCACTTCAAAATTAATTATCAGTATATAGAAATTAATATCAATTTTAAAAATTTAATATATCAATTAATCTTTCAAAGTTCCTGACAGCCCATCATTTGTTAGAATATTGGATCTGCTAGCTGCTTCATTGCACGATCTAAAATAAAAACTCAGGAGAAAATATAAAGATTTAGCAATAATGTCTATGAGTGATTGAAGATGTCAATTCCTGATGCCCTAGAAAATAGAATACAACATCTATACAGCTACACCTTCAGTACAATCAGGGCCATCAGGACATATTATCTATCATCTCTATATCCTATCCATTTAATCAATCACAATACCACTTTAACTTTTCTCTCACCTTCCCAATCAATGGTCAGATGAGGTATCAATATCTATGAGGAGGTATCAATAATGTCAACAATTTCACAGTCAAATTCAAAACCACACGTTTTCATCCATATTTTTTTAAAAAATTTAATTTATTACTGTCACTTTTTTATACTATATGTAATGTACCAAAAAAAAAAGGGGGATCCATATTAAATTTGAAACAATTTATTCCCTCCTGCACGGATAGATTAGGCTCTAGTTACAGCAGTACTATCTTCTCCATGGCATGTGATACTTTCTTTCATATTACATGTTTAATTTATAGGGTTAAGGTGCATTTTTGCCCTTAAAGTATGCTTGTAGAGAGCAATTTTGCCCTCGTTTCAAGCGTAGAATGTTGCCCTTGAAGTTTCAAAACGGAGTAATGTTGCCCCTCCGTTAAAAACTCTAACGGTCAACTAACGGTCAACATTAAAGTTTTTAACGGAGGGGCAACATTGCTCCGTTTTTAAACTTTAGGGGCAATATTGCTCCCAAAAAAAGTAGCAATTTTACCCACGAAGTTTCAACGGACAATATTACCCCTCCTCCGTTAAAAACTCTAACGGTCAACTAACGTTACTGTTAGGGTTTTTAACGGAGGGGCAACATTGCTCCGCTTTTGAAACTTTTGAAAAAGGCAACATTGTCTACGCTCAAAAAACTTTAGGGGCAAAATTGCTCCTGGACATACTTTAAGGGCAAAAATACACCTTTACCCTAATTTATACATTAACACATACCATACAAAATCTATAGAGTTCGAATGAAGTGTATGATTGAAAAGTGTTATAGTAGTAATTTATAGACCGATTAATTTTTTATATAAACATAATCTAACCGGCAACCTTCCACTTATCAAATAACTTTCATGTCATTAGGCTACAAAAGCCATTTGTTGTAATTTATAATTTTATACTCTCCAATCCTAAATATATGATATTTTGTAATGCAAATCGTATTATCAAATATGTTCTATATTTAGGATCGAAGGTAGTATTAGATAAAAATATAAAGGAAAAGTTTTTAAGAAAAATCCCTCATTGAAATATTTAGGGTTAAGGGTTAATTTTGACCTATAAGTTTTCACCGAAAGACAACTAACAATCAAAACTAGCTGAGATAACAGCTAAGACAAAATTATCCTTCAAAAAACTTTTGAGATAAAATTGACTCTTAACCCAAATATTTATTATATTGCCCCAATAGTTAAAAACTTGTGTTCTTATGGGTGCAATTTTTCTTTAGTTGAATCTAACATACTCCTTTGGTTATATTTATAAGATAGAGAGAGGAGATTTTTTTAATCCTATTTATAAAGCATCTCATTAAAGTTTTGAGGTAAATATATATACACTTTAACCCTTCATTTATTATTATGATAACTTTGTTTTTATTTGATATTTTGTATATTAAATAATGGTATAATTGAAAAGATGGTGTATTTTATGGTTGAGTTGATGAAATTTAATGTTTTTTCTTTACCTTTGTGAAAAATATTGAATGGCCCTATAAACAAAACTAAAGGAGTATCTTTAACTTTAAGTTTCTTTTTTCCCCCTAACTAGCATTCTAAAAACTAATTATATAACATCACTCGAATAGAAAGACTTCAAAATTCTTAAAAAATCATGAAAATTATTCAACTACATAGATCTTGTTCCCACTTAAAAACGGAACCTTGCTTTTAAAAACTTTTCATTTTATGACGGAAGTGGCCAGAGAGGCTTTAGTTCAACTTGAAGCAAAAGTTTATCGGGGTGTGTTTGGTTTTTATTTGAAGGGACAAAGAGGATGAACAGAGAAACACAACAGGAAGAGACGCAGTGGGTTTGTGCGAGAAACGATGCACATGAAACCAATTCGTACGTTCACAGATGTCGTAGCAGCCCCAATCACGCTTTCTTCTTCTTCCTCCTCTTCCTCTCAGTTCATCAGGTACAGACAACTCTCTCTCATCATTCCTCTATCTCTCTCAACAAACTAGAAACACACAAACAAATCTCCCACGTTCCTAGTTCTCGAAACTGTTCAGATGTCACGCAGACCATCATTTGTTCCTCGGAAAAGAGCGAGCTTCTCTCTCTCTCTCTCTCTCTCTCTCTCAAAATCAATCTTCTTCTACGTTTTGGTTTTGATCCCGTAAAAGCTTAATAGAAAATATAAACCTTTTTCTATTTTCTTCCTCTTTTTTTAATCGAGGGTATGTTACATGTCTTTCTTACTTTCTCAGGGAAGGAAAAGAAAAAAGATTTTTTTCCCCTGATGACGATGGGTATGTGTTGGAAAAAGCATACTCTTCCTTAAAAGAGCAAAACCAAACCCTACCCCCATTTCTCTTTTATCAAACACATTACTTGAAAAAGATACAAGTTGCGTTAGCTTATCATATAACACACACACTACACATAATGGCCTCTTCTTCTTCTCGCTCTATCATCAACCACAACCAATTCCTCAATTACATCGATGAAGAAAATGGACCAAAAGTTGCAGAACAAGAGATTGAAGAAGAAGACGATGGTGATAACCTAGAAGAAGAAGAAGAAAGTGACTTGCTGCAGCTAAAATTGGGGTTAGGATCTGATGCAACCTTGGGCAGGAAAACAGTGGGTAATGATAATAATGGTGAAGAATCAAACCCAGTAGCTTCAAGATGTGGGTCATCACTAGGTTTAGGGTTAGGGTTAAAATTATGGCCAAACATGGAGGAGCGACGAGAGGGTTCAGAAATGGTGGGTGCGGAATTATCAGCAACAAGAAGATTTATTGGGAGGTTACCATCATGCCAAATGGATTCATCACAAGATTGGTATAACCCTGCTCATCATTACTCTCACTCTGGTTTGTGGTTTACGCTACACTCTTCTACCAACCAGTAAGCAAAAAGTTTTCTCATTTTCTTCATCATTATATTGAAGCACTTAACTTTCAAGCATATGGTATTCAACATTACCCACTTGAACATAATGATCTAAAAAAAGCAAGTTTTTTTAAATGGAAAAAACTTGCTTTACTTACATTTTGGGTTTAATAATCATTGTTGCTTGCTTGCTCCGGTAATAATAAGTGTTCTTCTCCTCTGTGTTCTCTTATGTTCATCATTACAAGAGTACAACACAAGCAACCTGAGTTTTGGATATCACGTTTTAGTTTTTCAGTTTTCTTTAATTTCTCTTGTCAGTATATATGTAGTAGTTAATTATATCTGTGCTGTCGGCTGTTTTTTATCTTTCTGTTTCTGTGTGAGCTGGGAGTTTGGTTAGCTAGATGTAATTAATGATGTTTTTTTACATTTGGTTTCTTGGATGACAGAAGAGGAGAAGCTTTACCTCAGGTGCCAAAGGCGTACATTAGAGTGAAGTAAGTGGTGCAAGTTAGCATTTGCATGCCGGATCATTTTTTTTCCACTTTCTTAATGATGATTTTATTGAAATGAGTGAAAAAGCTGGCGCTTGCTTTTCTTTTTGCCTTTTCTGTGTCATGCCCTTTTTCTTCTCCTCCTCCTAACTTTCTTTTCAATGTTTTTTTTTTTTCCTCATGTCCTTTATATATATATATATATTTGGGAAAAAGGAACGAAGACATGACGATCTTCATGGTTAAGAAGTATCTGGTTACAAAACTCGGTCTCTTCAACGAAAATGAGGTAAGGAACTAAGTACTATCTGATTTGATCTCTTTATGTTGGTTTCTATACTTTTTTATTGAATCGATGAATAATGATTACATCAAAAGCATGCATGCATATTTGGGCATCAAAATGAAATGACAAGCTCTCATTACGTGGGTCATGTTATATGTGAATGATATATGTATATGTGTGTGTGTGTCTGTTTCTTTCTTCTGCAACTGCCATGCATTTTTGACAGAGAGATGAAAGCTCTAGCTAGGAGTGTGTTTTAGGGTTTACAACTTGAGAGGGTACTCACTATAGTCTGAAGGGTAGAAGTAGACCATTAATGATGGACCATAACTGTCAACAAGTTTTCATCATCATCACCTTTTCCATCAACCTCTCTGAAGTGTTAAACAAATCTTCAATTAATATTCTGTTAAGAATTTTCGAAGTACATTTTAGGAAAAGTGCCGTGCATTCCATAAAGTTTACAGGAAGAAGTGAAGAACTAAGGAATCTTAACTTCGGAAACAATTGTGAAAGCCATGCTGATTTTGATCTTGTGAAAATTCGGAAAAAATTGTAAGAAAGCTATGCTGATTTTGATCTTGTGAAGCTTTTTAATTTTGAACTTTGAAATAGCTGATAGTGAATACTTTTACTGTAAATTTTGTTTAGGTTAGAATCTTGCTGATTATGATTTTAAGAAGCTTTTAATTTTGTAATCTTTAAAAAATCTGATGGCGAAAAAAATTATATAGACATAATTAATTTAATATCAATATAATTAATTTATCATCACACTGAGAATAAATGACAATATTTTATGTAGGAAATTAATCTTATATAAACATTAATTGGACCAGGATTTTTCTTTCCAAACATACGTCAAAATGTCAGGAATCAGATGAAATTTTTGACCCAAGGGTATTAGGGATAATGCGACCAAATAATTTTTATTAAGGTAAATTGTAACTAAGTATAGGCATTACTCATTAATTAGGCACTGCACGTGTATGTAATGGTTTTAAATTTGGACATAATAATTTTGATAAATTCACATTGACTCCGTCAATTGCTTCATTGAATGATACATCACAATAATTGTTTATTAGCCTTTAGAAATCTTCTAACTTTGAACATCTACTGCTTTTGACTTTGGTTCTGGGACACAAATTCTCTGCTGTTTGTAGACTTGATATGTTTTTTTTTTTGTCACCTCTACGTACGATCGATCTGCCCATTTTATCTATAAGATCCTGAGGATTTTATTATATGTGAATTATGAGGTTCTTTACAATTAAAATGCCTGACTTCATCATTAAATAGCAAAGGATCGATCATGAATAATATCAAATATGTTTGGGAATGTAAAACTGATAAAAATAATGTATTAGAGAGATTGAGGCTTTGATGTGAGAAACATCATGCATTTTGCCAATTACTCGTTAGCACCAGAAACTCACATTACAGCTAGTAAAGATAAATTGGATTATCTTCCTACATTTATAAACTCCCATTATAGTTAAATGTGAGAAACATCAAGCATTTTGACATTCAAGAGATTGTTCAAGTTTTTACACCATGAACTAAATATCATGCTGAAAGTATTCTTCTTCTCTCGCACATTTTCTTCAATATGTAAGTCAAGTCTTCAGAGAGCTAGCTAGCCTGACAATTATAATCCTTGTAACTTCGATGCTCTTGCGAGGGATTAGAAATTAAAGCAATTTTTCTGTAATATAAACTATCCTACATACTTAACAGAGATGCTGCGATATTTATACTGTATGACACTTAAAGTTCATGCTTGGAAATAAGCAAAAAAGCCGAACTCATGATGATAACATTACTCTGTTCAATCCTTAATATAAGACATATATTTATGGGGTTGATTTTGGTATTTAATATAAGACATATTTTTCATACTTGTTATTATTTTCTTATTTTACTTCTATTGATGCTCACGATAATCAAGAAGTTGAATGAGAGAATTAAGGAAAATGATTTGAGTGTTTTAGAAAATATATGCCATATTAATTAGCCTAACTAACTTTTTTAATCAAATCAAAGCAGGTAAATATGTCTTATATAATCAAATCTATCTTTAGAATAAGATCTCATTCATTCATAGTACAATTTGTATTACAAACAGATATTATATAAAGAATTGGAAGTTTTGTGTGTGTATTAGTGTTAGAGACATATACACTAATACAGGTTGAGAACATGAACATTTTATTATGTGCTGGTGCAGGTAGAGATATTATGCATGGGACAGAGATTGATGAATGTTCAAAGCTTGAAGGTGGTGAGGGACAGCATTTGGATACCTGCACTTGTTCATTCTTTAAACTCATCATTGGCAGATTCCCGTGGCATGAATATGACTGCCCCAAATTTAATGCCTTTACTTTATCAAAAATATGTCATCTCAAATCATCACTCATCAAATTATTTCTAGTTGTTAGGTCTAATTATATATTTTTGTCTCTTTCGATCTCAATCCTATTTTATTTATATATGGAACTCCATATATATGTTTTAGATATTTCTTGATCTTCATGTGATGTAAAAGTAGTGATCTCTCACTATATGTTTTTGTGAGCATTTTCCTGACTCTCTCTGACAGACAGTATGCTATTGAAGGATCATTAATACAAGTTGGTTATAATTATTTTAGCATATGACAGAATTGGGACTTCTCATTACTTAATTTAGTGTGCTCTAATTCTTAATAAGAAATCACATGATACATATATATGAATTTTAATATCAAAGCTAGACGATCATTGCTAGCTATCTCTTCATTACACACTATTAATATGACGCCAAAGTTTTGTTACTCTTTCTGTTTTTTGTTTTGTTTGCTTTTGCGTTCAATATTCGTGAGTTATTAGGACACGGTTTTCCTCCTCGTCCCTTATCGTCCAGTGCCTTCCTTTTCTATAAAATTGCGCCGTTTTGACACAAAACAGTGAAGCTGGTGCCTTTTTTTTTTTTATATATATATATATATATATATATATATATGGTACTGATTGGTATTAAAAGATTTTTGAAGATCTTGAAAAAATACTTTGAAATATTTTTATTACTGAAGTATATTTTTTTTTCTTGAATTCATATTTTTAGTACTAGTTACTCAAATTTTTTTCAAGATCATGAAGTATTTTTGTAGTACTAGTCAATATCCTAAGTATTCTTTTAGTAATAGTCAATATCCTAAAATAATTTTTTAAGATTATAAAATATCTTTTCAGTATTAGTTAGTATCCTAAGTATATTTTTAATATCATTCTGTACTTTGAAATATTTTTTTAAGATCATAAAATAATTTCTTTGTACTAGTTAATATCCTAAAATATCTTTTTAGTACCAGTACCTTTAAATATTTTTTTTTTAAAAAAAGGCACCAACTTCACTATTTTACACCAAAACGGCGCAGTTTTATAGAAAATGAGGATAGCTCACGCTAAGAGGAAAAAGAAGAAAAGCCTTGTTTGAGCAATTAGGCACAACAACTAAGCAAAAAAAAAAAGAAGAAGAAGGATTGTATCAGAAACGGCAAATTTTGATAAGTTTGGTCCTTCACAATAAGTTGCAAAGTAAGAAAACAAATAAAAAAAAAAATTGGGCAACAAATTTTGTGATGGGAATGTTTTAGCAATTTTTTCATAGAAAAAAAAATTGTGTGTTGACAGAGCAAAAAGTTTTGAAATTAAAATGGCACCACACAATGGCATATCACGAAAGGATAAATCATTATGGATGGCTTCATGGTAGGACAATGTCACCTTTAAGTAATATGTTGATGACATTACTTATATCCATTTGGTGATAATTACATTTAGCTGTATATTGCACGTAAAGATGAATTATGTATTCATCAGGAAAATCATTTACATTAACTTTCCTTTTTCCACAAGTTATTATACTTTTTTTTTTTTTTTTTTTTTTTTTTTGGGCAATTCTAAAGGGTTTCTTTGACCAATTATTCAATTATTCTAAAGTGTTTGTTTTATCACTTATTCTAATTTGACTTGACTGCTTCCTATTTCTTGTACAAGACGTTGTTGACAAATTTTTAAAAGTTAAGAAAATTAGTTAAATACAAAATTACTTTTAATTTACAATATTTATATAAGGTCATGAAACTTATTGTCATGGTAAAACATAAGGACATTCTTAAAAAGGAGCATCAATGTTTCATTAAATTTTATAAAGAATTTTGTAAACAGTTATATTATGTGCACATTTCAATTTTCAATGCCTTATGACTTAATTTGTAATTGGGAGAAAAGAGGAAATATAAAAAAAAAAAGTTATATATATCACAAAAGTGATTTAATACATTTTAAAAAAAATAGAATCTCAATTTACCAACAAAGTGCTAGTTAAGAGGGAGGAGAATACAAGTTTGAATTAAGGGATGTATTTGTCGGAGATGTGAAAACTTTTTGCCCTCTAAGTCATAAAGGAAAAACCTTGATCATATAAAAACAAATATAATCTCAATATAAATGGAAATATCTTTTTGCTGCCATCCAGAAGTCCTTTTTCCATGTATTTTATATATATTCCATATAAAAATCTATTTTAAACAAAACCAAAAGGACAAAAAGTAGATGTTTAGCTAGCGGGGATTTTGGAGTTCACTTTTATGATTTTGACCACGTTTGGATTTTTTCCTCAAACATTGTTACGAACCTGATCCAACACCGGACAGCCCATGGGCCCCCATTTATACAATTAACCAAAAACTATTTTATTGATGCTCCTAAATGTTTTGGTTGGGGGGAGGGGAGGATTTAAGGAGTTTGATCTTGGAGAGAGAGAAAAGTTATTTTGTGGGAGATATATCACAAAGTTTTCTCTCCTTTTAATATTTTCCTTCCATTTTCCTCCCCCTTCCCTCCCCTCCCCTCCCCCTCCCCCCAAACCAAACATACCCTAAATGTTCAAATTAATGGTCTAACGGACTTGAATTTAAGTCTCAAAAAGACATTGTCACAAACTCTGGATGGTAACATTAAAAAATAAATGTTAAAAATAGCTTACTATCTTTAATTATTTATAAAATTAAAAATTACCAACAAGAGATTGCTTGAAATGATAAGGAGGAAACACAAATTTAATCTCAAGAAATGTATTTATTCAAAAATATAAAAAAACTCTTTACTGGGGATGTTTTGAAAGAGAAACCTTGATTAAAACAAACCTAAAAAAATTAAAATTAATAATTCAACATATAATTGTAATATTTAAATGATTTCAAAGTTTATGTATTTTTTTAATAAACACTGTAAATTTAAAGAAAAATTATAGAGAAGGAACTTTGAAATTGTAAAATCTTAAATAAAGTATTTCTTATAAAATAAATTGTGAGTTACTTATCAAATCTTATTATTATTTAATTGATTCTTGGTAACAAGCTTAATAGATTTTGTAAATTTAAAGTTTTTTTTTTCCTGTTCTTATAATTCAAAGTGTTAAATTGTTAATGACATATACTTTTTTACGGGCAAATATTTCTTCCGGTTTATGACATGAGGAGTGTATATGGATATAAATAGAGTAAATACCTTTTATGGTGAATTCAAAAAATCATTTATTTGTCATTTTTAAAAAAAAAATTCTTATAATTTGTGAGGAATCGAAGTATATTTTGAATTTACCTCCAATCCACCACATAAGAAGTATATATGGATATAAAAATATAAAATATATATATTTATATTCCAAACCTTCACTCATATCACAGTCACAGGCCAACTAATTCGGTCAATATAAAATTCGGGCAAAAGCGTAACCGATGACTCCAAACTAAATTATTTAACCCACTCCCACGCTCTCTCGGCCTGCGTGGAAACACCGAAACACTACCCATTCAGTTTTATATTTCTTTTTTTTTTTCTTTTTCTTATGTGGTTAGTTTAGTTTTCCAAAATTCATTTTATAATGATGGAAAATAAATTAGGTGCTTGTGAAAATATGCATTAATATTTTACTAATTTTTTTTTAAGTTTCTTCTGTTAAATAGTAAACATATATTTGAAAATGTATTCTTTATTTGGAGTTGTTTGACTCAACGTCAAGTACTTTTTTAAATCTTAGACTCTAAATTTAACCAAAATGTTTTGAGTGGAACTTTTATTGAATGAAGGATGAGAGAATAAAAAAAGAAAATAGATTATTGACAATATGATTATAAAAATTTTATGGGGGTTGAATGTGGGTAGAACAATTGGGAACCCTCCTCTCCTTTCCTCCACAACCTTTTTTGACAACTTTTAATAACGGAATAATAATGCACTTTAACCCTAATTATAATTATATAATTTCTTGCAGAAAAAAGAAGAAGAAGAAGAAGAAGGTCGAATATGCCCATAAGGTGTTACAAAAGAACAATGTTCATTCCGAAAGTTTTCTTAAGAGCAATGTCACTCGGATGATCTCAAATCACATCAATTTTTCCCCGATTGTTATCTAGATTAAGTTTGATAATTAGTTGACCAAATATGTTAAGTTGACATATTCACATGTCATTTAAGCCATTTTTATTAAGGTGAAAATTGCCTTAGAAGTATTCACTTAGGAACAATGTTGCTTCATAAATTTTTTTAGTTTAATATCGCCTCAAAAGTTTTTAAATTGTAGCAATGTCACTCCAACTATTATAAAGATTAAATTTGATCATTAGTGTAGCAAATATATTGATAGGATGAACAACAATAAAGAAGAAAAAGCCACATATAAAGAAGGAGCTCACGTTCTCTAGAGAGTAACAAAGAAATAGATTCAATTACTAGATGTAAGAAACGTTGAACAAGATTATTGAGAATAAGGCCATTAGAAACCCTCCATGACCATACCTAACAACATCAAGATTGACAAACAAATACCTCTTTGATTTACTCTTCAACCCAAACTTGTTCCCTTAGTTGCTTTCATCTCTTTGATTTTCTCAAATCCTTCAGACATTATGCATTTTTCTTAAATTTTTTCCCTGATTTATAAATCTAATTTTGAAAAAAAGGAAGTGGATGACACATAGATATTTTAGATAAGCATATTTTGCTAACCATAAGATAAACTTAACTTTATTCATTTTTATAAGTCACTTGTACCCAAAAAATTTATTTCAAAATATAAGTCATTTGTAGGGTAATAAATGAGCTTTTGACAATTTAATCTTTTATTAATAATAAGGAGAGAGAGATGTAAATGCAGAGAGATAAAAGGAAGTGAGAAAAGATGTGCACTAAATGAGGGCAAATATAGAAAATTTACCTATTTAATGCTTTCCTTGTTTTGCAAGAATATGATAAGAGTGACTTATAAAAAGGGAACAAAGTGGTACTCAACTTAATTGATTCTCTCATTTTCTCTCCTACTTAATTATTATTAAGACTTTAATAATTGGTCCTTATTATAACAACGTTGAAGAGCAAAAAAATTCCTTGCGAACCGTTTGGAACTTTTGATGAGCTTTTTCCAAACTAATAAAAGCTTCTGGCGCGGCAGTAAAATGGAAAAAGAGCATCAATAAAATTGTTCTGGAGAATATAAATAATTTCCAATATTACCTTAAATAATTAAACTAAACTCTAACATCATATTAATTATTAATAATAATTTAACTATTCTTATTAATTTTCAATTATCTTAATATATACAACTAATATGTAAAAAATAATTAATACTCATTTTTTTTATCTCAACCGACTTTTGAAATAATAACTCAAACACTGTCTTATAAAAAGGACTAAATAAACTTACTATTTAATACCTTATAGTAAAGATCAGAGGAAGTATTAATAATAATAAATTATAAAAATATTAATAAATATAAAAAATGTATTTTATATTTAGAATTGAAATTAACTCGTGAAATATGTCATGACAATGATTTGTAAAGGCTCCAGGGAACAAGTGTGAGAGCCACGCGCTAGAATATCAGAGCGTGGGTACAGAAATTCTGATACATCCATTTCAGTGGGGCCAACCGCCATAAGGCCTATCGCAATGGGGTCAGACAGAGGTCATTGGGTTTTCTCCCAGCTTTTTTTAGAGCTTCGCATCTTGTCGTTGCTTGCTGCTTCTCTTCGCTTTTGCTTTGCTTCTCTTCTCACTCACTCTTCCTTCAAAATCATTCCTCTCCTTTCATTTTCTCTTCTCTCATTCTCTTCCTGTTCCATAACCATTTCATCTTTCATCATCAGAATCACACTGACCAGTAACTCATTTTCTTTCCCATTTTCCAGAATCGCCCAGAGGAAAAAAAAAAATGCCCTCTTCGTTTTTCTCCACCATTGTCTTGAGATCTTCCGCTTTCTTCACGTCCCCTTCTGCACAAGTCCCACGTTTTCCTTCTGATTCTGCTTTCAATGCTTGTCATTGTCATCTTCCAGACCCATTGCGACGCATGGGTTAAAGAATGCGGGTTTCGTGGTTTTGGGAAATATTTCAATAGAAACCTACGAAGTTTTCAGCATTTCTGGGTTTTGTTCAGTATCCTTTCGCTGGTCGCAATGCAATTAGGTGGATTCACTTTTGACCTGTTCTTTTGTTTATTGGAATTAGTTGATGGTTTTTTGGGGAATGGTGTTTAGCATTATATTATTTATGGCGTGTTTTGGTTGTCTGTGCTTTCCTAAATGAGATTCCATTTAGATAAACTATTCTATGGTAAGTTGGGAATCGGGTAGATAGACATTTTGTCTCAATCAATTTAGCTGTATATTCCTCTTCTTTTCAGTTGTCTCAGGCTCTCAGCAATTAGATCGGATTAAGCAAATTAATTCTAGTGATTTTTGTGATGTATTTCAATTCTATTAAATACAGGGATGATACATTTTATTGTTTTTTCGTAATTCTATATTTATTCAGCGTCTTGATGAGGAAGGCGCAATGTAGCACTCTACTACTCCGTGCTTTCCTAAAGTTTTGTTTCTTGGTATTACTTTCACTGCAACATCGGTATTCAACATTTCGATTTGCTTCATAGTGAAGGTTTTAGATGGTTCAGATCTGACCTGTATTAAAATCTGATGCTCTTTGTTGCTGAAGTGCCTTTTGTGTTATATGCCTTGATAAATACCATATTTTTTCAGGATACAGATTTTCTTACTTTCAATGAATTCGGAGTACTTCATTTGATTAAGAGATAATTGTATAATTGTTAATTAGATTTATATGGTGCATGACATTTTTGATTATGTGCATCAGGTTTTCCGCAAAATGATTTGGACTTATCACCTGGGAAAAGCTTGGATGGAAGTTTCAGGAAGTCTAGTTCTGGTTTGCATCAATGACTCTTCTCATGCTTAGATTATTCCCCCTACATGTAGTTTAGGATATTTTCTGTGTGCTCACGTGTAAATTGCAGTGTTTTCATTTTCGGATTCTCTTATAAAAATTAGAAAGTGGTCCGTTATTTTATGGGAAAATTGACAGGCGAATATTTCTGCCTTAACTGTTCCTAATTCTAATAAGTAATCAAATATATTGCTGAAGAATCTTAATATTTGTCCATGGAAAGAAGTTTTGCTGCTAAACTAGCTTGTACTACTCAATGCATATCCACAAGTTCTCCTTGTTGAGTTTGTAAACTTGTGCATCATGCTTCATTATCTTAGTATTTTTACAGAATTTAACAGCTGTATCATTCGAATCACCCTAGGAATTGTCTTTTTGGGGTTCTAACTAGTTGCTGCTTTATTTATTCCTATTATTAATGAGTAGTGGAATGGTTTTCTATATTGCAGTTATCTCCGCTGCTCATAGTGTCTCTGGAACTTCAGGAACTAGCCAGTTTTTTCCTATTTCCAGAAGAGTGTACAGGGGGCTCAAGGACTGTGGAAGAAAACTTGTTGACCTGGAGATTTTCACACAGAACCTCGAGGATTGGGTTTTGGAGAATCTACATGCTGATTCAGAGGAAAGGGAGCAATATTTCAGTTCTCCCTTTACAACTAATGAGTTGCGAAAGCTTGATTTGGCATTGGAGGGGGTCCCCTTTCAACAACTAGTACGAATGCCAAACTACTCTGAAGTTTCGGATGATTTAATTGAAGACCATCTCATTGAAGATCAGTATCTAGCTGTTGAAGATTTCCTTCATGCCATTATCATTGGCCTTTGGCGTACATTCTGGCATAAAAGCGGGCCATTGCCGCTGTTTGTGTCTTGTCCCTCTCATCCTGGTTCCAAGTTCTACAGTGTTGAAAAGGCAATATCAAGGGGAAGACTTAAGGAACTTCCTGGTTTAGCTCTGATGGCAAAAACTGGGTGTGATTTGAAAGTTAGATGGGATCAAGTGGTGTCATTTGCATTGTTTAGGTCAGAAGTAATCTCAGAAAATGAGCTGAGAATTTCTTCTCGCACCATCTGTGAAGCTCTATTTTATGGTTTCCATGTTCTTGTTAATCGTAGTTTGAGCAAAGTTAATTCTGTCAATAGTGATTCTGTCTTCCTTCTAGTTCTAGATTCCAAACATGGAGGGGTGGTGAAGTTAAGTGGTGACCTAGGCAAACTTGATTTATTAAACTCGAGCAATCCGTACCAATCTGTGGCTGAATGGTTCAAAACCTGTGCTGAAGTTGGTGTCACCCGAGCAGAACCGATATGGAACCGACTAGGAAATGCAAGCTGGGGGGATATGGGAACCTTGCAGGTATTGTTGGCAACTTTCTATTCTATTGCCCAATGGAAGGGGCCACCAAGAAAGTCAGTAGCTTCACTAATCTCAGATCATGGCCTTCGCCTTCAAAAGCGCAGGACTGAGTGCTGCATTATTGAGAGTGAAAATGCACTGATTCCTTACCAAGGATCAGCTAACTATGAAACTGGAGAGATTGTTGAACTCGACCAGAATGATTTCTTTCTCAGGAAGCAAGCATCACGCCTGAAGCTCAAGCAAGGTGATGTATTGCTCTTGGATGATCCACAACAAGGTCAGAGAAGTTTCCAAATTCAGGAGTCTGTTGTAGGTGGGAATTGTTTTCTATATAGTGCTGTTTCTCTTGATCATCCCTCAGAGTTATTGACTTTATACGTGGGCGCCCATCCCTCTAGACTTGAGCCTTCTTGGGAGGACATGAGTCTCTGGTACCAGGTACAACGTCAAACAAAAGTACTAAACGTTTTGAGGAATCAAGGAATCGTAAGCAAATATCTGCCAGAAATCATAGCCTCTGGTCGGATTTTGCATTCTGGTCCCTGCAAGAAGGAGAGTCCTGGAGGAAGATGTGACCACCCGTGGTGTGGGACCCCGATACTTGTGACATCTCCAGTAGGGAAGCCACTTTCATCTGTAATTGCTTATGAAGGACAGTTCTCGGCTGATGAAGCAATTCGCTGCTGCCAGGACTGCTTAGCTGCTCTAAGAAGTGCATCCAAGGCCAATGTCCTACATGGTGACATTTGTCCAGAAAACATCATACAAGTTGTTGAAAGACATGGTTTCAAAAGCCGATATGTGCCCATATCTTGGGGTCGAGCTGTGTTGGAAGACAGGGATAGCCCTGCCATAAACCTGCAGTTCTCATCATCCCATGCTCTTCAACATGGGAAGCTGTGTCCCTCATCTGATGCAGAAAGCATTGTCTATGTCCTCTATTTTATTTGCGGAGGCACGATGCAGCAACAAGACTCCATAGAATCTGCTCTTCAATGGAGGGAGAGAAGCTGGTCGAAGCGAACGATCCAGCAATATCTTGGGCAGGTTTCTGCAGTTTTGAAGGCGTTTGCTGATTATGTGGATAGCCTTTGTGGAACTCCGTACCCAGTTGACTATGATATATGGCTAAAGAGGTTGAATAGAACTGTGGAAGGATCATCATCAGATAGAGGTAAAATGATTGAAGAAGTGGCCGTAACGTTGAGATTAGAGGATGCTGCAGAGTCTTCTGGAGCTTCTGGGCCTTGATATGATTGCCTAGAAAGGCTTATTTTGGTGGTTTGTTTTTGATTTTTTGTAAATTGCAAATTGGAGATTCAAATGCTTTTTATTAGATTGTCATATTGTGTAGGACTTGTTTAGATAGTCGACTATCATTTTGGCAGAAGTTGAAAGGATTAAAGGTATTTCTTGGGAGTGATTACTGTTTTTGTCTGATGAAGAGTTAACAACAAAATTCAAGTGTGTGTGAATATATGAGTGTATGCTAAAATTCCACAATCAATTTCAATACATGTTTGCTTCTTATTTGGAAGCATGTGGAGGGTTCTCAAAGGGACGAAGTTAAAGCGAATGTGTCTGTGTACGCTCCAATTTTTATTTTGGTTTACTTTTTGGGAACTAAACCGACCTCCTTTTTTATTTTTTTTGGGATAAGACAACCTCTTCGGCTCTATCTATCTGTCGGAAGTGTGGCGACCCTTTCCTTTTGTAGTTTTGTTTTGTCTTCAAACTCAAGTTTTTATCTTCGGTCAAAACTCAACTTATATTTTGGAAAGAAACGTTATTCACAAATGTCTGGATCTTTAATCCTGAGGCATTTATTCACTATGTAGAGGACCATGACTAAATTATTGTTTTGAAGGATCAAAACGAGTGTTAAATTTTTTTTTTAATATCCCATCCGGTTCATTAGAACCTTTGGTTCTGACTAATTCGGATTTGAGTTCTGCAGTAGTAAAGACGATCCTCTCAACAATGGTAGCTTCATATAAGGCGAATTATAAGTGCGTTACAGTAATAACCCTAGACCTCTTGGGGAATCCAAAGTCACATTCCTCTAGACCAATCCACCTGTTGGTAAATGATTGTTAATTATTTGATCAGATGCTTGCTTTTTTCCTTGAAACACAAAAAAGCCCCTTTTCCAGCTCACTATATTAATTAATCATTATATCTCATTTTTTCCCCTTAAAACCCTTTATTTTCTCTCCCCTTCAATTGATTTGAGTCATTTTCTTTGAAACTAGAAATTTCTCCACCTTTTTTGGGCAAACTCTTTGTTGGTAATTTAAAATAATTGTGATTATGATTTCATGATCATTCATATTAACAAATCTTAGTATATCCAGACCTTTTTTTTTTTATTATTTTCTTATTTATTATTATTTTTTATTAATATTAACTAGTTAAAATCTCATTATTTTATTCATTTATGGGAAAATTTCCTTCTGCAAATTAATGCCTAACATAATTTCTAAAAAAATTACTCTAGGCAACTTAATATTTTTGATTATTTAACCAATTAAAATATCAGTCTCTATATTTTAGAAAATAAAAATTTTTGTTTTATGAAATTTAGTATTAAAGTTTTTTTATATTATCACCCTAAGTATTTAGTTCGGATTCGTGGTTGCCCCTCTTACCATGTGTCTCCTCTCAACTTGAATTCTAGCGTTAGAAAAATCTAGTGGAGCTTTACATCATTAGACCAATTCGGTGTTGGTTAGTATTAAAGTTTTAAATGATTAAAATTATAAGAATTGAGTTAAGGCATGTTAAAGTTTATGAATCAATTTTTAACTAAATTAAAACTATTGGAATCGAATTGCATAACTTCAAGTCAAAACTATAAAAATGGTTAATATCATTGTTAGTCTGTATGTTTTAATTGAATTTTGATTTTGATCCCTTAGTTTTTAAATAGTTGGTTTTTTCTTGATCCTATACTTTATTGTTCTACTTTTGGTCATATACTTAAACGTAGACTAAGTTTTTATGAAATTATAAAAACTAAAAGAAATTTAAGACCATAGGAATGCAAACCAAAATTAGATCATATGTAGGGACTAAATACTAATAACCAAACGTTAACACTAGTATTTTAGTATTTAAATAATAATATAATTTTAAGTTAAATCTTAGTTTTACTACCGCTTTTTCATCGTTAGATTAGATCTCAATAAAATAGGAGAGAAATGATAAAGATAGATGAGATTCGATTTATTTTCAACTGAAAAAATATTAAATGACTTTGGTAGAAATGGCGTAAAATTGATAAGGACAATATCCTATCCCATCCTTTAAATCATAAATCATTTTCTCGTTTGGATTTTGGACCGCTTTTAAAGAGTGCGTCGCTTCTTTTTGTGTTTTTTTCCTCGTTTGATGTAGCCCTGTTTGGGTTTCCGTTGAGGCAGCGTTCGAGAGAGCGGTGGAGGGGGAAAAAATAGTGCGTAGTCTTCATAAACCCCCGTCATCTGAGGTGCTGGGCGCTGCCTTATTTGATCAAGAAACTAGTGCTGATGGGGGAACAGGGAGAATGCTCGGGAGCAAAATCCGCAGATGAAATTTGGGCTAAACTGGGTAACCATACAATCTGAATTTCTTCTTGGGTAGTTTACACAATGCATGCAAAAATCAGACTCAGATATGCTACTTCGAAATTTCAAACTGGTTGCTCTATATTCTTGCATTTTTTCTTGCTAGGAATTCGTCTTTCCCCTTACTTGAATTGGATTTTCTTGAAACCCTTTAAAAATTACAAGGACAGGAGGGGAATTGGAAAAAGAATGTCTTTTCTCCATTTAACAGCTACAGTGGCACTGACCCTTTTTTCTTACTCAGAGTAGCTTTAAAACTTATAAGTGATTCCCATAATGTCCAGTTGTCCACTACTTCAGTACTAGACTATGGAGTCTAGGCTATAACGTGGCCGTCTATTGTAGCTATCTTCGGAATGTTTCTCTGATATCAATTTTTGGCCAGTGATACGGTCGTCTGTTTTGTTGAACCATTATACTTGGCGCGCATTTGTGAGGATGTTTCGGTTCGTGAACCAAATGCTAGTTTACAAGCATATTTGCTTTACCTATTTTATATTAACAAATGAAGTGACTGATTTATTTCAAAGTTTTAAACTTTTTTAAGGTGCTCATTTCAGTCAAACTCGCCTTTTTTGCAGTTCCATCAGACTCAAGATACTCAGATGTAGAGATAAGGTCAGATGAGAAAGTAATATGCTCCGAGACCACGTCTTCTGGTGATAAACAGAATTGGTGCAAAATAATAAGGAACTCTGATTTATGTTCTGCCACAATTGAAAACAATAGGTACTCATGCAACTACGTTATATAGTTAAGTAGTGAGTTAGTCCTGCTCCTGATATTCTATGATATCTGTTGTGATTTTCTGAAAGGAGAAAACCTAAGTTCACTTTCCTAGATGTTTTCTAATTAGGATGTTTAATAGGAGTTCCTCTGCATGTTATAGTTTGATTGAGAAACTCGATATCAAACACCTTACAAATTGCACCAAAGTTCAATCCTTATTTAAAATGCTTTATTGGTAAGACCTAGGAACCATGGCGTTTAGAACTTGAAGATGCAATGGATGTGGCTTTCAGCCTCGTTTGTACATGGTAATAGACAGATGTCATTTAAAACTGTCTTTGAAGCAGATAAATGTTATGTTGTATGGATGTCTAAAACCTTTCAAGTGATGCTTGATATTAGGAATAGTATAACACTTTCTCTCTTTGCATGAATTGAAATCGCTATAACTTGTTTCAGCTATATGGAAGGGGTGCAGCACGGCAGTGTGAATAATCCTTACATAGCTTAAGGAATAAATGATAATTTATAGTTTTACATTCCTTTTTCCTGTCTCTTTCTTGAAGCATTGACAATTTGGAAATTTTCCTCCACCTTTTGTTTTTCTGTGCTCCTTATTTTTGGCTGTAACTTGCTGTAGTCAAAATACTATACTAGTTGATGGGGCTGAGGTCCACAATGAAGACTCCATTCTTATCAAGGATGGAAGTGAAATCATTTCAGGTCCTGATAGAGAAGGTGCGAGTTATTCTTTCTAAGACCTTTGCTAGTGTAGCAATTCCTTTTCATATTTTCTGGATTAAATCATGTTTAGTTTCATCAAGAAGCAAAGACACAAGGCTAAGTCTATTTGTCGATTCTTGTTGAACAAGGTTGTCTATAAAGCTTTGAAATTGGGTCAACTGACATGTTATGTTTCTTTTATTGTAGCATTGAAAATTGATTTGACAAATTTAGGCGATATTGATTTTTCATTGTTAATAGCTCTCAAAGTGTTGTCCTTTCGCAAGTATAGTGAATTAATGAAGAGTTTCTTTTGTATATCAATTTAAAAATTCATGTCATTGGCCATTACATTCTTTTCCGAGTGTACAGAAGCATAATTTTTAGCTAATGAATTGTTCCAATCTTAACCCCAAATGACATTGCATGTAAACATAAAAAAAGTTGATCACACATCTCTACAATGATCTTTCTTTAAGATGAAAATAAATTGTAATTGGCACCATCAAATACTAAACTTGGGTTTACCTAAAGGCATTTGGTTCTTTTGATCTAAAAGAAAATTTGTTTGCGTTTATTGTAGAGTTGGATAAGTTTCTTAATTTAATCATTCAGTCTCTGATGCCATTTTTTTCAAAATGTCTAGACTGGTTTTTGGTTACATTACATCTCTTTCTCTTAATGCCATTAGGTTTTGTCAGCTATAAATTTAATATCACGTCTAGCCCAGAAACCAGCGAGAGGCAGCTAAAGGTTGATAATTGCTAATTTTAACCCTGCTTTCAATGCATTCGTCATTACCATTCCCATCTGTAGCAAAGCAATGTTAATGACCATGTTTGTTTTTGCAGATACATGTGGATGTTGACAATGCAAAATGCAGCATCTGTTTAAACATATGGCATGATGTAGTTACTGTTGCTCCATGCCTCCATAATTTTTGGTGTGCTTCTTATCCTGTACATATTTTTAGATCCCCCCTTTCATTTCATTGGCTTCTGCTTGAACTGCAATGTGGCATTTCAGCAACGGTTGCTTCTCAGAGTGGTTAAGAAGGTCGCAAGAAAACCATTCAACTGTACTCTGTCCTCATTGCAGAGCAGTTGTACAATTTGTTGGCAAAAACCATTTTCTACGAAACATTGCTGAGGTAATTTTATGCAGTAGTGTCAGATGAAAACTAACTTATCTAGACCCGATATAATTAAACAAGCATGAGTTGTCTACAAGAATATCTGCAAAATAGGGACCAAATGGTGATATTGAGTGTGGATGGGAGGGAACCTTGGTTCAGACTTCAGACTGTGTGACGCATAAACTTAGGTTTAAGCCTTATATTTAATTTCTCAAAATAAACGGGCCTAGTTATCTATTTGTTTATGTTGACCAAATGCAGAATTCCTACTTGTAATACCTAAAAGCTTCAACCTATATTGATCACTCTATATTGGCTTTGCTTCTATTCCTGAATTTTTAGGCGATGCTGTCATTGTGCCGTCTCCTAGATTGAGATTTGATATACTTGTACAAGAGCATAATTTCTTGTCCTAACAAATTCTTAATAAAACCTGATCTAATTTTACTGAGTAAAGTTGACATTGGAGATGATATGATGGGCAATGGGCATGATAGATAAAATTTGACTACTTCCTCACTGTACAGGCATATGCTACATCCAGCTGTTTTATTCCTGTTCTTGTTCATTTTAATTATGTCTTTTATATCATTGTGTGTTGGCCCTCTTAGATTGATCCATCCCTTTTCATCTCTCTTTTTTTTTTTTTGTGTGTGTCGTTTTTCCCCTTTTGGATAGGATATACTAAGCGCTGATTCTTCCCTTAGACGCTCAGATGAAGAAGTTGCAGTTTTAGACTCATATTCATTAATACGATCAAACCTTGTGAGTAAGATGATTTACTGTCCTTTTATTTTAAATGTATGCCTTCAAGTGAAGTGCTAGTATTGACCTTACATGGCAAGGACTCTGGTATCTTGTGTTGGAGAAGTGTGCTGCCTATTTGAAAAGGAAAGATGCTATTAACAGTTTATTTGTCTCATTGGACATGCCATGTCAAATAAATATTTTAATTCCTGCCTAGTGCATAAGGTGATTGACATTTGACAAAGCAGAATTGTCATCCTGCTTGCTTTTTGCATTGCTTGTCTAGCCATACTAGGTCTTTAAAACGAGAATGAACTTGAAATCTTGCTTTTGTTCTTCTGTCAAGTTATATAATATCATGCCCGTGCCATGCAATCTTTTCTTTTCTTTTTTTGCCAGGAGTTTAATTTTAAGTGATGTTAGTATTGGCCATTGGCCAAAAAGAAAATGTTAGCCAGATAATGGGCCTTGCCCTTGCTTGAGCCTCAAGCTAAAATCAATGAAGCCCCTTTCAGTTCAAAAATTGTTTGCCACCATGAATTTAGTTGGATTTCATGATCTTTCATTGATGATTAATCATTTGAAATTGTATTTGGTTAGGTCATTGGATCTCAAAATAAAAGTCGAAAGAGGGCCTACTCTCCATTGAACGAGCAGAGTGATGACACAAACCTTCGATGCCCACAGTGTGGTAATATAACCGTCATGTAATATCACATATGGAATACCCCAGAACAACACAACTTGTGCAGCATGATATTTTTTGCCCCATGGATACCTTTCCCCCACTCCCTGTCATTTCCTTATTCCTTTTGTTCCTGCCTAGATTAGGAAAGAATTTTTCATTCATTCCGTACCTATTTGTCTACATTTGTGATCATTATTCTGAATTTCTTGGTTAATTTCATAATTTAATTAGAGGAGAGGAAATTTTCCTAATTTTTGATCATTTTTATTTCATTTCTGAAGCTTATTGAGTTTATTATAATATTCAGTTGCTCGAGTTGGTGAGTTTCAATGCAACCGAAATACTGTTCATCTTCAATGTCAAGCATGTGGAGGAATGATGCCTTGCCGTAATGGTTTTGGTGTTGCTCAATATTGTGAGTTCTAATTTGTTGTGACTTAAATATGGTGCAGGAAATTGTTTATTTGTTTATTTTCATGGTTTTCATAGTATTGATTTTAAATTGGGGTGATGAAACATTTCTGTTTTTAACACTAGTTTTTAGACTTTATACTAGGCTCACTAAAGCAGTGCTTATTGATTTATTGGATATAGAGATGAACTAGAAGTTAGTGCATTGCATTTGGATAATAATAAGTAAACAGAGCGGACCTATATTTTCTATTTTGTTTGGTCCTTTGTAATGAGGTCCAATTTCTCAAAGATTTGACTTGCTAAAGGTTTTTAATTTTCTTTACTTGCAGGTTCAGGGTGTGACAGAGCATTTTGTGGAGCATACTGGCACTCTTTAGGAATAACCAGGAGTGACTCTTATCCTGTTTGCAGCCAGGATACTTTAAAACCTGTATGGATTACTTTGAACCATTTGTTGTGCATAGTCATATACACACACACACCTATGAAGCACGGACACGCATTATTTTCAAAAATATGCATGTCAACGAGTGTCGGACACGCGTCGACACGCATCGGACACAACACGGTTAAGGAACGATCTGGTTCAAGCAACGACCTGTGAAGTCCGAGACACAGAACAAGGAGGAGGAGAGAGATAGATCAGAAGAAGGTCGACGGAAACAGAGGGTGTGAAGACGGAGGAAGTGGCTCTCCGACTCTTCCGAAGCTCTCAACGGCACCTCTGGTTTCTGGTGTCCGATCTCTATTGAGCTCTCCTCGCAGCTGTGAAGATGAAGCTCGCCGGGCAGCCTTGGTAGTAGATGATTCAGCCGGCAAGAGGAAGATGAAGGTGGATGTTTAGGAGGAACGATTCTGGTCTCTGGTTTTAAGCAAATCCTCCGCGGCGCTCAACTCTGGATTTGTTTTTCCGCCTCCTTCCTCAAACGAGAATGCCCTTTTTCCTTTTTGATTTAGGCCTTCAATTGTTTCAGCTCCAAAACGACGTCACTCCTCTCCTCTGCTCCTAGGTCATTTGAATCAGCATCTTTCCAATTGATTCTCTCCTCCCCAAATGCCACGTATCTCATTGAAATAGAGACAAGAACAAAAGCTAAGATAGAATAAAATATTATAATAATAATTATAACAATAATAACGGTAATAAACTTAATTAAAAATTTATATTCTAAGTTGAAATCCCCAAATAATACATTTAGATGGAGATGAAAATAAAACTTGTAAGTAGTCTACACCCTACATTTTATGGATATTTTGCATAAAATCTAAATTATACTATATATATTTAATATCAAAATATATCCTAACGTGTCGAAATTTAGAACTTTTTAGGATTCACGTGTCGAGTGTTGTGTCGTGTCTCGTGTCATGTGTCGTGTCGGTGCAACATAGTCACGACCAAAAGTGCATAGTCGTATCTGAAAGAGCATAGTTTTTGATCTTTTCGTAAGTAATGCCTTCACTGGGTGGATTTATTTCCATCTTACACCATCCATCTAGTGGGGCAATACAATATTTTTCTTTCTTGGTTGGTATTGATGTCTAGGAACTGAGGCTATGGAACTGATATGGTCGCTGAATCTAGAATATAATGTAAATGCTTTTTGCTTTGCAGATCGCAGAACATAATATCTCAAGAATCCCTGTTACAGCACATGAAAAGAATTTACATGAACAGAATGTATGCATTTAATGGTCCCAAATGTTGATTGTTGTCAGTTTCAGTCTTTTAACCGATGATGTTTTAATGTCATTGTTATCTCTGTGGTTTGCTAGATCACAGAGAGTTGTATCAGACAAATGGGGAGGACATTTCAGGATGTTATTGCCGAGTGGTTAGTAAAGCTGAACAACAGAGAAATAGGTAGGGTGATATAATGGACCGATAACAGTTTATCAGATGGGCATTTTGGTGTTTTAAACGCTCCTGTTTAAATTATCATGCCCACTCATATAACTTCTTTCCCTTCATATTTTCTTGTTCGTAGCTGCTTGGTTCTTTTCTTCTCTACACTAGTTTATTCACATGTAGAGTCATCTAAATTAGGGATAATATTTTGTTCTTGTCAGATAGAACAAGGTTGCCGCTGAATCACTCTGAGATGATAACTTCTAGGACACTTGTATGCTGGTAAGCTTCATGCTCACTCTAAAGTGGATTTTTGTATATATTTATCAGGTCAAGCCCTATCATTTTGAACCATTTTAAGAGCATATTTTAAACCAGTCTATGTAACTAAATGTTGCATTGCATAACATGTGTGGAGCTTCTGATGTACTGTTTTGAGCTGCTTCTGCCTATTTATATTTTGCAAGATTTAGAGTAAAAAAGTAACAGATATTCTCAATGGTGTTTGGATTAGGTCAAAGTATTAGTTTTTTATTGCCTACTTCCCTTCACTAGTAGTGAAAGCTCTAAACTTTAGTTTTCGCAAGTTCATGAAATAATACCTTTTAAGATTATTTTTTTTTGGAGGGTTGGATGATTTTAGAAGTATGGAAGCAGAACTCAAGAGTTATTTGTGCTTTTGTTTATTCAAGAATCTAGAAACCATGTAGACAATTTTAGAAATTTGTGAGGCCATGAACTCATTTGGTACTTTGACATGTCTCAACAATCATTGCTCAACAATTTTTGGCTCCCTTGGTTACTTCAATATTCACTCAACGGTTGTGATTGTGCAGCGAGTGTTACGAGAAGTTGTTATTGTTCCTTTTGTACTGGTTTCGGGTTTCTCTGCCAAAACATGTAAGTATCACTGTCATCAACTCGAGTATATCATGCTAAATCAGCAGAGCGTGTGAATCTGGTAGCATGACTAGCATCATTATGGATTAAAATGATAGCGCCATCTTTGTTCTTGTCAAGAAATTTAAAACTGACAGATGATTGATTTATCATGTTGACAGTTAATGCCAGCTGAAGCAGCAAGAAGGGAAGATTGCTGGTATGGATATGCATGTCGGACTCAGCACCATAGCGAAGAGCATGCTCGCAAACGAAATCATGTGTGTCGACCCTCAAGAGGTTCTCATACGTAAAATGTAAATGTGTTTGTTTGTTTCCTTTGTTAAATTTCTGCCTCTCTTTCTTATTCAGAAAACCATGTCCCTATGGTTGACCGGAGGATATTGCCGGGGTGATTGGGGGGATGGTAGAACATAATGCCTCAATGAATCATGTTTCTATGGATGTGTTTTGAAAAATAGTCGTAAATATAGGAGTTAGATAAAAGGTTTACTCTTATAGTAAATAAAAAACCTCACTATTTTGTCTTCCAAATCTATAATTTTCTTCCCTGCAATATGCTCATTGATTGCGCATATAAAGAGGTTTTTATTAAGATTAGTTACAATGCACATGATTAGAAAGTTTTTTTTTTTTTTTTTTTTTTTTTTTTAGGCAAATCAACCCATATATAAGCTATTAATGACTAGCTTATTTAATATCCAAAAATTTGGATTGGGGGGGGGGGGGGGGGGTTAGTATCATTACAAAAAAAGGCCTGATTACTGACAGAAATTATTAGTGGAATTTAGTTGGTAATTGAATTTTTGATGGAAAATGTCAGTTGCAAAAAAAACCGAGACAAAAGACATTAGCGATGGACGAGGGATGCACAAGGTTACCAAGAATGACATTCAAGGACCAATACAAAAGGTTACCTTATGGAGAATTTTGATTCATATGATTGTTAAATTGATGTTTTATTATTGTTTCAACTTCAGTAATTTAAGATATTAAATTATTTTTAAAGTAAAAGCCAATTTACAAATAAAACAAATATTATAATTTGGAATTAATAATTAATTATAATATTATAGTATAAATTTTATTTCAAGGCTGATAGCTTTTTTTCAGAATGTTTGGGAATGTATTGATTAAAATTTATCGGGTTTGTCTTGAGTTTAGCCACAAAAACCATCCCTATATTATTCTTATTTATATTATAAAAATACGCCCCTCTATATTTTCTTAGTTTTTCTTAGCATTTATTGTAATTAGAGTTGAGAATTAGGGTTGGTTTTTGACATACTTGAGCCTAAAAGGGCCTCTTTTTCTTAGCATTAATTTGTGAAGCTCGGCTTCAGCCCTTTAGGGCTTATCTAGCTCAATTTGAGGGAGTCTTTCCCAAAATTATTATTATTATTTTATTTTTTTTTAAAAATTCAATTAGGTAAGTATGAGGAAAAATCAACAAAAAATATCTCTGAATTTTTAAAACCCAAAAAATCACTTATATTGAAAATATCAGATTTTAAAGAGATCTTGTAGAAATATGAGATTTTAAATTAAAATGCGTTGGGATTCTTATAAAATTGCCCTTCACTTACTGCACTTATTGAAAGTAGTAAAGTAGTAGTAAACGAAGTTATTGAAATAGTAAATATTTTGATAAATGTTGTCATTCACGTTATACGTATAATTAATGATTAAATGTCACTGTTTACAAGTAAGAATGCAATGTTTCAATCACTAACTAAACTTGTAACTATTTTAATAACAACATTTATTATGTAGTTAGTGAGGGGCAATTTTTCAAAAGCACCAACCCTTCAAAATCCCTTATTCTTATCTTTTTCCACATTTGTCCTTTTATTTATTTATTTGCATAACTTTTTGAGGATTTTGAAGTTCGCGGAGTATTTTCTTGAGATTTTTTTGAAGTATAACGACTTGATTTTTTATTTTTTTTTTTTAGAAAGCATAATTTGTATTGTTATAAAAATTCATTTAAACTATTTTGAAAAATCAGTAAATATTGAAAAATTAAAAAAAATAAAAAATAAATAAATGACTCATAATCATCATGTTAATGTCAAATATGACATTTATAGCAACTCAATTTAACGCTTATTTCAACAAATCGGTCGAATTGATTGCATTTAATCTTGGTCAAAATTGGAATCGAACAAGTGAAGAATACATTTAAGTTTAATGAGCATCACATGATTACCCCTTAGCGTCGTTGGTTTTAGGAAATCAGCAGAAAGAAAGGGTTGGTGTTTAATACTTGCAAGCATCTGATTCACCTCCTTTTCCAAAATGCCTTATGGTGCATCATATTCCTTGAATTTATCAAAAAAATATAAATTTAAAAATACCACTTGATCTTCAAAATTTTAAATAGGTGATTTAACAACAAAACGGTTGTCAATTGTTTTACTATTGTTGTCAATAAGATTTTAAAATTCAAGTGATATTTTTCTATCCCTTTCTAAAAAAGAAACAATTTTTTTTTTTGATACATTTAAGCAACCTTACAATATCTATCCCTTATCATGTTCTAGGATCCTTGTTAAAACCATATCAAGAGTCGAGGTAACTTGAAACCTAGGCATAGCGGAAAGGCTCATCTTGGCGAGATGGTCTGCAGCAGTGTTTAACCAGCGACTAATAAGCCGGATCTCCACGGTCCAATCACGATCAAGTACAGCTTTGATTTCTACGGCAAGGCATAGCTTTGATTTCTCATGAGTTTCCTCATGAGTTTCAAGCAACGGGGCTCCTTAGCGGGCGATCGATCCGTGGAATCTACCTCAAGAATGACATTTCTGAATCCTCGGTCCCATGCGAGCTTCAGACCATGCAGACAGCCCCAGAGTTCCACTGATAGACTATCTCCCTCCTCCCCTTTAAACAGGAATCTTGTCAGGAACTCACCATGCTCATCCTACAGGATGCCACCACTAGCCACTCCTGGCGTCAACGACGAGAAGGCACCATCCGTGTTAAGCTTCACCCAACCAGCTGGTGGAGCTTGCCAGCAGTCCCCAGATGATCTCAGCGTTGTCTTCCTTCCACCAACTAGACACAGCCTGTCCCGGGCTTCATTCAAACATTTCCTAATGGCCAAGAAGCTAGTTTGCATGGCAATATTCGAAGCTCGCTTGCCTTAAAAACAAAGGTATTTTGGCGCCTCCAAATCCACCAACAAGTGATGGCAAAAAGTTGCTTCCACTCCTCTGACTGCATCAAACCGCCATTATAGGTGAGATTCCCCAAATCCAGCAATCAAGCTCTAAAGATCTGAAAGTGTGCCAGAGATGCAAGGGGACCATCTGCCGCCAAAGGTCATACGTGTCAGGACAATCTCTGAGGACATGAAAAGATTCTCCTTGTCTGACCTGCAAACTGGACACCTCTCATCCTCACTCAAACCTCTCCTACACTGAGACACGTTAGTCAAGAGACGATTATGAAGTGCCACATAAATATTTTACATCTCTCTGGTGCTTTAATCTTCCAAATAATACCCTATAGTTTATCAGGATGCAACACAGAAGGTCTCAAGTTGTCATAGGAGGATTTCACGGTGAACTCCCCACTCTTAGTCCACTGCCATCGCAGGAGGCCATTCGGCATTTCATCAATCCCTTCTTTAACCTTGTTCCATGTACGTTTAATCCCACTCCACAAATTCGATCCAGGCCTACCCCCTTCAATCTTTGGTAGAACATCCGAGCCACAGTTATATTTATTTCTAATAACTTTCACCCAAAAATCCTCCCTTCGAGTTGCCAAATGCCAACCAATCTTCATTAGATACGCTTGGTTGTAATAACTAGCATGCCGAAGACCCAACCCGCCACTAGCTTTGGGTTTGCAGGTGACATCCTAGGCGACTAGTGGTATTCGCTTTCGCTCCTCAGTGCTTCCCCATAAGAATAGGCGATTGCTTTGATCTAGACTCTCACAAGTGCTAGCCGGGAGTAAAGATGTTTGCATAATATACCCAGGAATCGCCGTCGTTACCGATGAGATGAGTGTGGCCCTACCTGCAGAAGATAATGACCTAGCCTTCCATGTTGATAGCCTTGTTTTAACCTTATCCACTACATAGTGGAAAGATTCCTTGGTGACCCGCTTGTGATGAAGTAGAACACCCAAATATTTTCCCAAGTCGCTTGTAATGGAGAAACCAAGGGACTCTCACAATTCATTTCTTTGAACATGGTTCACATTCTTTGAAAAACGCACTCTAGTTTTTTGTTGATTAACTTTCAACCCAGAACTGTCATATAATGACTTGAGACATTTATTAATCACAGCTACTTGATCCATTTAAGCTTCCGCGAACAAGATTATGTCATTTGCAAAAAAAAAAAAAAGGTAAGAAATGGGGGGCCCAATTCTTGTAAGGCGGATTGGTCTCCAATGTTTGGCCTAAATTTTAGATTAGATAAGGTGGGCCAACTTCTCCATACACAGGACAAACAAATAGGGAGATAATGGATCCCCTTGTCTCACTCCCCTAGATGGATGAAAGACATCAGCTTTGTCCCCATTCCACAATAACTGCATAGTAGAGCTAGAGACACACTATTCAATTACTCTAATAAGACGGCTAGGGAGGTTCAATTCTTGGAGACACTTCAACAAGAATTGCCAATTGACTCGATTATACGCTTTCTCCAAGTCAATTTTAATTGCTAAGAAACCCTTTTTCTTTGTCATGGATCCCATTGTATGGATAACCTCTTGAGCCACAATGATGTTATCACTACTATGTCGCCATGGAACAAAGCTGCATTGGTTTTGGGCAATCACTTGAGGTAGAATAGGCTTAAGCCTATTTACAATAATTTTAGAGAAACTTTATAAATGACATTACATAGGCTTATCGGTCTCAGATCCCCCATGAACTCCGGATGATCTTTCTTCGGGATGAGGACAATCAGGGTACCATTGATCTCCTTAATCACCTGCGGGTTAGCAAATAGATACTTCACATAAGACACAACGGAACTACCTACCGTGCTCCATTGATTCCGGTAGAAGAGAGCATTCAATCCATCTGGGCCCAAGGATTTTAAAGCACCCATACTAAAAATAGCTTCCTTCACTTCACAATATGAAATTTCCCTGTTACACCAACGTAAGATACCCTCTTCCACAAAGGGAAAGGACATATTGCAACTAACGAGTGGCCGAGTGAAAGAGTCTTCTGAAAGTAGAGTAGAGAAAAAGTCAGTAGCCATATTCTTAATAAGAGATGTATCGTATACGTTGAGATTTGCGCTGACGATTAGCACGGGCATGGAAGTAGCGAGTGTTCCGATCTCCAAACACTGACCACTCTGCTCTAACTTTCTGCTCCTAAATGAGAGACTCTTGAAGCAATACATCCTCCAGTTCCTTCCAAATTTCTAACTGTAGAGTCTCGTATTTTGGCAACAAACCAAGCTGGGACACCAGCCTATTAATACCATCAAGCCTTCGCAGGAGTAGTTTTTTTTCTTCCCTCTATATGTCTAAAGACCTCTTTATTCCACTTGGAGCACGCATTATTGAATTGGGAAGTGTTATGAACCCAGGTCATACTAGAGGACCATGACTGGCGAACAAACTCATCAAACTTTGCATGGAGCACCCAAGCAGCAATAAACCGGAAAGGCCGGTTCGGTGGGGTTGAGCTCACACTCTTATCAAGACATAAAAGAAATGGCCTGTGATCGGATTTGAAGAAGGGAAGATGGGAAACCGAAGAATTGGGAAACATATTAGACCACTGCTCATTCGCCAACATTCTGTCTAATCGTGCCTCGGAAGAACCTCGTTTCCACGTAAACTCTGGGCCAGCAAAACCAACATCCCTCATGTCCTGCTCCTCAACCCATCTAATGAACTCTCCATCAACAGAGGACCGAACGTAGCAGAGGAGTGTCTTTCGCAAAGGAGTAAAGTACCATTAAAGTCACCACCTAATAGCAAGGGACCTTGAATCGATGGAGCAAGGCGGGAAAGATTTTCCCAAAGTGCCCGACGAGAGACAAATGTGGGACTAGAATAAACCATTGTGAGCATCCAAGAACACCCAGCTGATCCGGTTACCTGCAAGTGAGCAAATTGGTGGTGACGTTCAATCACGGAGATGGAAGTAATGCTGTGCTCCCAAAAGCACCAAATACCCCCACTATAACCTTTACAATCTATTAACTCCATGTTAGGGAAGCCCAATTGTTGCGCTCGACTTTGGGAGACCTCCCTAGTCCATCTAGTTTCCAAAACTGCAAGAAAATCTAGCCGATAGTGTGATTTGAGATCACGAACAAGAGCAGGGAAGCTTTTAGCTCCGGTACCTCTAGAATTCCAGATTAAAAAATTCATTGGGAAACAGAGTTTGAGGATTGGGGTGTGACAACCTCCCCCAAGGCTTTATCCTATCACACATTAATTCATCCATTGGTTGTTTATTCAAATCAACTGGCTGAATCTGCATTTGATCTTCCAAAGAATCCAGCTCCCTCATGGTTTGCTTCAGCGAGCCACTAGTCCCAGTCTTCTTGACAACATAATTATCCAGGGAAATTTCCACCCCATTCTCAATCATGGGCTCTTCACAAGTGGCTAGCGCACTAACACTCAGTTGGGCCTCCACATTTTGCAAAACAACAAATAAATTAGATGCAATGGGCTTTGATCCACGGCCCAATGACACCTTTCGCTCATTACGACGTGCAGGTGGGGAATTTTCTTTCCCTTTTGCCTTGCCTTTACTTAAGCTTTTTCTTTTTGAACCCACCGAGACCCATTAAGATTTCTTGGCCCCATTAGCCTAAGTCAACTCTCATTTAATCTCCATTAAAACCGGTACTTTTTCCTTCTTCAAACCTGTCTTCCGTATATCCTGCTTATCCTCAGGAGAACGTTGAGTAATGGCATGTGATTGATCCCGCATTAATACCCTTACCTAAAATACTCTAATTTGAATGCCTTTGAAATTGCGACGTAGAATCCGATTTTCCCGAATGGGCTCCCATCGTCAACTTCGTCATCGATAACTACAGAGGGGCCTCCGTCGATCACCACGTTCTTTGTGTACGTTTGAGCACTTCCACCCCCTACAACCTTTTCTTTCACCATTTGATCATCTCGAACAACTCCAACACCTGAGCCCTTGTCCTTCATCTTATCCCCAACCTCCTCTGTCACTGTAGTTTCCTGTTCAGGGCCTTGAGAATTCACTTTAGGTTGGGACGTTGGACAATCATTCTTTTGGTGCCCATACTTGCCGCATGTAAAGCCAACGTGGTGTAACCCCTCATAGATGATGGGCTGTTCTTCACCAAACACCATATACGTAGGTAAAAGGGACTGCTTCAAATCTATCTCCACACAGATGCGCGCAAATCCCCCTTTGTCGTATATTGAAGTAGAGTGATCCACTTTGATCATCTTGCCTATCATGTTTCCAATCCGACGTAGAGACTCCACATTATAAAACTCGAATGGAACGTCTGGCAATCACACCCAAGCCGCAATAATGCATTGCAAGTCCGCCTTCCAGGGGTTAAAGTTGGGCCGCCAACGCTAAACTATGAGGTAATGGTCCTCGATCATCCATGGCCCCTCCTGAAAAGTATATTCCTGGTCTTCCTTGTTGGAGAAAGAAACTATATAATAACCATTGCTCAACGGAATAAGTTTCAAAGCATCCTTCGGTCTCCACATACGATTAATACGATCACGGATCACATAGGTGGGAAAACTTGCACCCAGAACTTTGATAATAAGTGAGTTCATCCATGGTAAGCACCAAGCTGAGTACTCCTCCGCGGTGAAGCATAGCTTTCCAGGCTTTCCTTCCATTCTTCTCGTCGTCTCATTCTCTTCCACATCCGATTCCTCCAGATCACTATAAGGCTCCTTCTCATTCATCTTGTGGAAATAGTCCTTCCATCCTTGCATGATGTCATCCTCCTCAAAATGCTTGACCAGGAACCCGACACATCCCGGTGAGAGGAGCTTGTCTCGATAGGACAGCTTGGGAAAACTGCTCTTCAGATTTGGCGTGGTCCCATTCGAGCTTCCTTCCCCATTACTCCTTTCCTTAGCCATCTTGCCAAATGCAAAACCCTTTCCCTTAACGCCATGAGCGCTTTGGGTGGGTTCCTTTTTGCCATCGCCATCTCCATCACCCCTCCCGAGCCCTCCTTGCCACCATTCTCCATTCGTGTCCCTCGCCCTCGTTCTCTCTCTTGCTCGCTCATCTTTTTTTGACTATCACTTTTTGTATTTCAACATTAAAAGAGAGAGAGAGAGAGAGAGAGAGAGAAACAAATTTAATCTTAAGAGTCCGGATCAAAATATCATCAATAACAACGTTGGCAACAGGTGGAAGCAAACTATTGAAACCAGACCAATCATTGAACCCGTCAGTTTAATCCGGGTCAAATCAGTCATGATTAAAATAATAGTATAATTTAATTAAATATAAAAATTTAATTTAATTCAAAACAAATGTCATTTTAAGCACATTAAAGAATTTTTTTTTTATAAGTTATATCTCAATTAATCTGTCCAACCCACCAAATTGATGACCATGCTATATCGTTAGTCCCGTATCAACTAGGTTGATCCTAGGTCATTCATTTTCCTGGTTAATTAATTACTCAGACTACTCAAGTTAGCCGGGTTGTTAGTCCAGCCGGCCGGACCGGTTTAATAACATGAGTGGAACATGTGTATGTGTGTGTTAAGAATATGCCGGGTCCCTACTTATCACGCAGGTTTCTTTTTTGTATAAACAAAAGCAATGGTCCACTTTGAGGAAGAATTTGGTGCCTTTCTTTGTTTCAATTCCCCTTTTTAATTGGATATTATTATTATCCCATACTTTTATATATATGATAATGTTCGATCGGTGGGTTAGTGACACATGTTCATTAGGTTAGGTGCGCGAATGTATCATGAAGAGGACTGGGATAATCAAGGGTCAACGGTTTGACTCGTATAGGTGTGATTATTAATAGTATGCCACTTTTGATTGCCTATGAAATCATATATATGTTGGGAATTAATCTTCATTTTCTTAAATATTGAATATAATTATACGATAATATATTCTTAGTTATTTAAATCTCTCTTTCTTTTCATATTTTATATATGATTAATTTAAAAGTGAATCAATTGCACCACCAACTTTCGGCCAATGGAAATATAAGTAGATATAGCTAGTTATTTTATATTCGAGATTTCTTCCAAATTTAACAGCCACAATTAACCTATTTTCCTTTGATTTTTCTTTGGTTTATTATATATTATACTAATTATCTTATAAATCATAAAAGTTATTCTTAAAAAACTAATCCAAACACACACTATATGATTTTACTACTTGTTAGTTGAGATCTTGAGGAGGTAAGTGGTCTCACTTCTGTAGAAAAGAGGATACGAGTTCGAGTCCTGTAAAACGCATTCATTGAGATAGACAAAAACCCTTTGAGTTTTGAATTTCAAAAGCAATTGTACCCTTGAGCTAGAAAATAAAGAAAAATATATTACAATTTTGACATACATGTCAATTAAGAAAAGTAATTATATATCTCCCTCATGTTTCATATATAAAGCATATTTTAAAAGGTGTTCTTGGTTCTTCCATTTTATAAAACATTTGATAGTCTGAAGAAATAGATTTTTTTAAAAAAATATATGTGCTCATATATAATAAAAAGGTAGTGTTTGAGAGAGAGAGAGAGAGAGAGAGAGAGAGAGAGAGTAAAGGAGCATGATTTTGGATTTAGTATAGTTTAACATTGGAAATCACCTGACAAGTTGTGTGTTGTAATTAAACTGATTTTATTGGTATGAGAAACAATTGGAAATGACTTGTGTATGTGAGACACTGTGTGTGTGTGTGTGTAAGTTTTAAACTGAGAGATGCATATGGTGTATGTGAGGACACTTGAAAGGAAAGAAAGGCATAAAATGGAAAAGATGGAGCAAGAATAATTTACATGTGTTGCAAAGAGCGGTGCTCATTCATTAACTTCAGGCGACGGTGAAGAAAAATGATGAGAGAGCGAGAGATTTTAAGTTTCAAAAGAGACTCAAAAAAACGTTAATAAGAAATCAACAGGTATTTCTAGATGTATCACTCAAAAGAATCAACACAGAATACGCCTAATCGATTGGAATTGAGAAAATTCTATCCTTGTTGTTGCAAACATACGGTTCATAGGAAGATAAATAAATAGAGCAAATTGATCACTTATATCACCCTTCTAAAGAAAATGAAAAATTATATTTTTTTTCATATTGCTCTAAATTATAGAAGAGATTGTGTTTGTGTGTATAACATATAAATATACATATGTTTACAGATTCTGTTGAGTTTAATATATATTGAAAAACAAAAACATTAATTAGGTGGCATACTATTTTGATATACTTAGTGAATCTCCTTATAACAAGATATGCATTCTGTTATCATTTTCATAGACAAATTAACGTGTGAGTAAACTGATGAAGAAGAGTAATTAGAGTATGGAGGTGTATAGTAGTCGAGGATATATATAGAATTAATTATATACATATGACAGCTACTAACTACAAGACGACCAAATTATATATGCAGAGAGAGAAGCAGCGTACTTCAATAATGGTAGAGAGAGAGAGAGAGAGAGAGAGGAGAGAGAGGACGAAAATGACAATGAGAGGGATTAGGTAGGGAAGCAAGTAATAAAGTAAAGAGTGCGTTTCATTTCATTTCATCATAACCTTCTAGATCATACTACTATACATATGTTTACCTATACTCTCATTTTCATCACTCCCCTTTTTCCACCCCATAGATGTTACCTACTCCTTCTAGATCGTCTATATAAGTATCACGCGCATGATTAAATAAATATTTTAATTCCTGCCCAAAGTAGAACTGTCATCCGGCTCTTGTTTTTTGCATTGCTTGTCTAGCCATACTTGGTCTTTAAAACGAGAATGAACTTGAAATCTTGCTTTTGTTCTTGTGTCAAGTTGTATAATATCATGCCCATGCCATGCAATCTTTTCTTTTTTTTTTTTTTTTTTTTGCCGGGAGTTTAATTTTAATTGATTTTTTTATTTTTATTTTTTTATACAAAAAAGTTTAGGTGGAGGTAAACACCGGTATCCCACCATGACCAGTTTAAATTATGTTAGTATTGGCCATTGGCCAAAAAGAAAATGTTAGCCACCAAATACAATTTCAAATGATTAATAATCAATGAAATATCATGAAATCCAACTAAATGCATGGTGGCTAAACATTGAAATTAACAATTTGGGTAACATTTGTGATCATTACCTATTATCTATTTGTCTACATTTGTGATCATTATTCTGACTTTCTTGGTCAATTTCATAATTTAACAATAGGAGAGGAAATGTTCCTAATTTTTGATCATTTTTATTTCATTTCTGAAGCTTATTGAGTTTACTGCAATATTCAGTCGCTCAAGTTGGTGAGTTTCAATGCAACCAAAATACTGTTCATCTTCAATGTCAAGCATGTGGAGGAATGATGCCTTGCCGTAATGGTTTTGGTGTTGCTCAATATTGTTAGTTCTAAGTTGTTGTGACTTAAATATGGTGCAAGAAAATATTTATTTGTTTATTTTCCAGGTTTTCATAGTATTGATTTTAAATTGGGGTGATGAAACATTTCTGTTTGTAACACTAGCTTTTAGACTTTGTACTAGGCTCACTAAAGCAGTGCTTATTGATTTATTGGATATAGAGATGAAGTAGAAGTCAGTGCATTGCATTTGGATAATAATAAGTAAACAGAGTGGACCTATATTTTCTATTTTGTTGTTCCTTTGTAATGAGGTCCAATTTCTCAAAGATTTGACTTGCTAAAGGTTTTTAATTTTCTTTACTTGCAGGTTCAGGGTGTGACAGAGCATTTTGTGGAACATGCTGGCACTCTTTAGGAATAATCAGGAGTGACTCTTATCTTGTTTGCAACCAGGATACTTTAAAACCTGCATGGATTACTTTGAACCATTTGTTGTGCTTGTCCATATATATATATATACACGGCCAAAAGTGCATAGTCGTATCTGAAGAGCATAGTTTTTGATCTTTTCGTAAGTAATGCCTTCGCGGGGTGGATTTATTTTTCCATCTTACACCATCCATGTAGTGGGGCAATATAATATTCTTCTTGCTTGGTTGTTATTGATGTCTAGGAACTGAGGCTATGGAACTGATATGGTCGCTGAATCTAGAATATAATGTACATGTTTTTTGCTTTGCAGATCGCAGAACATAATATCTCAAGAACCCCTGTTACAGCACATGATAAGAATTTACATGAACAGATTGTATGCATTTAATGGTCCCAAATGTTGATTGTTGTCAGTTTCAGTCTTTTAACCGATGATGTCTTAATGTGATTGTTATCTCTGTGGTTTGCTAGATCACAGAGAGTTGTATTAGACAAATGGAGAGGACATTTCAGGATGTTATTGCCGAGTGGATAGTAAAGCTGAACAACAGAGAAATAGGTAGAGTGATATAATGGACCGACAACAGTTTTTCAGATGTGCATTTTGGTGTTTTAAACGCTCCTGTTTAAATTATTATGCCCACTCGTATAACATCTTTCCCTTCATATTTTCTTGCTGGTAGCTGCTTGGTTCTTTTCTTCCCTACACTAGTTTATTCAGATGTAGAGTCATATAATTAGACATAATATTTTGTTATTGTCAGATAGAAAAAGGTTGCCGTTGAATCACTCTGAGATGATAACTTCTAGGAACACTTGTACGCCGGTAAGCTTCATAATCAATCCAAAGTGGATTTATGTATATATTTATCAGGTCAAGCCCTATCATTTTGAGCCATTTTAAGAGCATATTTTAAACCATATGTAACTAAATGTTGCATTGCGTTACATGCTATGAGGAGCTTCTGATGTACTGTTCTGAGCTGCTTCTGCTTAGTTTTATTTTGCAAGATTTAGAGTAAAAAAGTAAGAGATATTCGCAATGGAGTTTGGATTAGGTCAAGGTATTAGTTTTTTATTGCCTACTTCCCTTCACTAGTAGTGAAAGCTCTAAACTTGAGTTTTCGCAAGTTCATCAAATAATACCTTTTAAGGTTTTTTTTTTTTTTTTTTTTTTTTTTGGGGGGGGGGGGGGGGGGGTGTTGGATGTTTTTAGAAGTATGGAAGCAGAACTCGAGTTATATTGTGCTTTTGTTTATTCAAGAATCTAGAAAATATGTGGGCAATTTTAGAAATCTGTGTGAGGCCATGAACTCATTTGGCACTATGACATGTCTCAACAATCATTGCTCAATAATTTTTGGGTCCCTTGGTTACTCTCCAATATTCACACAACGGTTTTGTGATTGTGCAGCAAGTGTTACGAAAAGTTGTTATCGTTCCTTTTGTACTGGTTTCGGGTTTCTCTGCCAAAACATGTAAGTATCACTGTCAACAACTCGAGTATATCATGCTAAATCAGCAGTGTGTGTGAATCTGGTAGCATTATTATGGATTAAAATGACAGCGCCATCTTTGTTCTTGTCAAGAAATTTAAAACTGACAGATCAGATGATTGATTTATCATGTTGACAGTTAATGCCAGCAGAAGCAGCAAGAAGGGAAGATTGCTGGTATGGATATGCATGTCGAACTCAGCACCACAGCGAAGAGCATGCCCGCAAACGAAATCATGTGTGTCGGCCCTCAAGAGGTTCTCATACGTAAAATGTAAATATGTTTGTTTGTTTCCTTTCCTTGTTGCATTTCTGCCTCTTTCTTTCTTATTCAGAAAATCATGTCCCTATGGTTGAGCGGAGGATATTGACAGCTTTGGTTGGTTTATACGAGTATTGCCGGTGCTTCGTGGGGATGGTAGAACATAATGCCTCAATGAATCATGTTTCTATGGATGTGTTTTGAAAAATAGTCCTAAATATAGGAGTTAGATAAAGGGTTTATTCTGGTGGTAAATATAAAACCCCAATCTATTTTGTCTTCCAAATCTATAATTTTCTTCCCCACAATATGCTCATTAATTGAGCATATGATTAGTTACAAATGATTAGAAAGTTTTTTAAAGGCAAATCAACCCATATATAAGCTATTAATGACTAACTTATTTAATATCCACAAATTTGGATTGGGGGGAGTATCACTACAAAAAAAGGTCGGATTATTGACAAAAATTACTCGCGGAGTTTTGTCAGTAATTAAATTTCCGACTAAAAACGTCCTTTACAAAAAAAAATCGAGACAAAAAGACATTACCGATGGATAAGGGATGCACAAGGTTACCAAGAATGACATTCAAGGACCTATACAAAAGGTTACCTTATGGGAGAATTTTGATTCATGTGATTGGTAAATTGATGTTTTATTATTGTTTCAACTTCAGTAATTTAAGATATTAAATTATTAATTAAAAGCTGGTCGATTTTTCAATTTACAAATAAAACAAATATTATAATTTGGAATTAATAATTGATTATAATATTATATTATAAATTTTATTTCAGGGCCAATTGCATTTTTCAGAATGTTTGGGAATGTATTGATTAAAATTTATCAGGATTGTCTTGAGTTTAACCACAAAAACCATCACTATATTATTCTTATTTATATTATATAAATACGCCCCTATATATTTTCTTAGTTTTTCTTAGCATTTATTGTAATTAGAGTTGAGAATTAGGATTGGTTTTTGACAAACTTGAGCCTAAAAGGGCCTTTTATTTTATTTTAATTTTTTGGACCTTCTATTTGTGAAGCTCGGCTTCAGCCCTTTAGGGCTTATCATGCTCAATTTGAGGGTGTCTTTCCCAAAATGTTTTTGTTTTTTTTCTGTTTTTCAAAAAATTCAATTAGGTAAGTATGAGGAAAAATCAACAAAAAATATCTCTGAATTTCTAAAACCCCAAAAAATACTTGAATATATTACCGAGATGGTAGAAATATGAGATTTTAAAGTGTTGGGATTTTTGTAAAATTGCCCTTCACTTACTGCACTTATTGAAAGTAGTAAAATAGTAGTAAACGACGTTATTAAAATAGTAAATATTTTTATGAATCTTGTCATCGTTATAAGTATAATTAATGATTAAATGTCACTGTTTACAAGTAAGAATGCAATGTTTCAATCACTAAACTTGTAACTATTTTAATAACAATATTTATTATGTAGCTAGTGAGGGGCAATTTTGTAAAAGCACCAACCCTTCAAAATATTTTATTCTTACCTTTTTCCACATTCGTCCTTTTATTTATTTGCATAACTATGATTTTGAAGTTCGTGAGGTATTCTAACGGCTTTTTTTTTAGAAGCAAATTTTGTATTGTTATAAAAATTCATTTAAACTATTTTGAAAATATCAGAAAAAATTCAAAAAAATAAATAAATTAAATATTAAATTAAATGACTCATAATCATTACGTTAATGTAAAATATTACATTTATAGCAACTCAATTTAACGCATATTTCACAAAATCGGTCGAATTGATTGCATTTAACCTTGGTCAAAATTGGAATCGAACAAGTGAAGAATACATTTAAGTTTAATGAGCATCACATGATTACCCCTTAGCGTCGTTGGTTTTAGGAAATCAGCAAATTAAAAAGAAAGGGTTGGTGTTTAATACTTGCAAGCATCTGATTCACCTCCTTTTCCAAAATGCCTTATGGTGCATCATATTCCTTGAATTTATCAAAAAAATATAAATTAAAAAAATACCATTTGATCTTCAAAATTTTAAATAGGTGATTTAACAACAAAACGAGTTTGTCAATTGTTTTACCGCTTTTGTCAACAAGATTTTAAAATTTAAGTGATATCTTTTTGTCATTTTCTAAAAATAAACAAATTTAATCTCAATAGTCAGGATCAAAATATCATCAATAACGTTGGCAATAGGTGGATTGTGGAAGCAAACTATTAAAATTAGACCAATTATTGAACCTGTCGGGTTTAATCCGGGTCAAATCAGTCATGATTAAAACAATAGTGTAATTTAATTTAATTCAAAACAATGTCATTTTAAACACATTAAAGATAAAAATTTGTATACATTATATCTCAATTAATATGTCCAACTCACCAAATTGACCATGCTATATCGTTAGTCCCGTATCAACTAGGCTGATCCTAGGTCATTCCTTTTTCAGGTTAATTGATTACTCAAACTACTCAAATTAGTCGGGTTGTTAGTCCGCCCGCCGGACCGGTCTAGGTTTAATAACATGAGTGGAACATGTGTGTGTGTGTTAAGAATATGCCGGGTCCCTACTTATCACGCAGGTTTCTTTTTTGTATAAACAAAAGCAATGGTCCACTTTGAGGAAGAATTTGGTGCCTTTCTTTGTTAATTTCAATTCCCCTTTTTAATTGGATATTATTATTATCCCATATTTTTATATATATGATAATGTTCGATCGGTGGGTTAGTGACACATGTTCATTAGGTTAGGTGCGCGAATGTGTCATGAAGAGGACTGGGATAATCAAGGGTCAACGGTTTGACTCATATAGGTGTGATTATTAATAGTATGCCACTTTTGATTGCCTATGAAATCATGCATGTTGGGAATTAATCTTCATTTTCTTAAATATTGAATATAATTATACGATAATATATTCTTAGTTCTTTAAATCTCTCTTTCTTTTCATATTTTATATATGATTAATTTAAAAGTGAATCAATTGCACCCCCAACTTCCGGCCAATGGAAATATAAGTAGATATAGCTAGTTATTATACATTCGAGATTTCTGCCAAATTTAACAGCCTGATCTATTACCTATTGTCCTTTGAGTTTTCTTTGGTTTATTATATATTATACTTATCTTATAAATCATAAAAGTTATTTTTAAAAAACTAATCAAAATGCACACTATATGTTACGATTTTACTTGTTGTTAGTTGAGATCTTGAGGAAGTAAGTGGTCTCACTTCTATAAAAAAGAAAATACAAGTTCAAGTCTTGAAAAAGGAGTTATTAAGAGAGACAAAAACCCTTTCAGTTTTGAATTTTGAAAGCAATTGTACCCTTGAGCTAGCAAATAAAGAAAAAAATATTACAATTTTGACATACATGTAAATTAAGAATAGTAATTATATATACTCCCCCCATGTTTCATAATAAAGCATCTTTTAAAAGGAGTTATTGGTTCTTCCATTTTATAAAACATTTGATAGTCTTAAGAAGTATATATATTTTTTTAAATTTATATATGTGCTCATATTTAATAAAAAGGTAGTGTTTGAGAGAGAGAGAGAGAGAGTAAAGGAGCATGATTTTGGATTTAGTATGGTTGAAAATTGGAAATCACTTGACAAATTGTTTGCTTGTAAACTGATTTTATTGTTACGAGAAACAATTGGAGATGACTTGTGTATTTGAGAAAGTGTGTGTGTGTGTGTGTGTGTAAGTTTTAAACTGAGGGATGCATATTGTGTATGTGAGGACACTTGAAAGGAAAGAAAGGCATAAAATGAAAAGATGGAGCAAGAATAATCTACATGTGTTACAAAGAGTGGTGCTCATTCATTAGCTTCAGGCGATGGTAAAGAAAAATGATGAGAGAGATTTTAAGTTTCAAACAGTGTTAATAAAAAATCAATATGTATGCCAAAAAAAGTTGGCATAGATGGTAAATGATTTGTTTAAGTCTCAAAGGGATTTTTCGATCCTTTGCCATCGGGGAAGTTTAATAAAAAATCAATAAAACTTTTTCAATATAAAAAAAAAAAATCAATATGTATTTCCAAATATATTACACAAAAGAATCGACACAATATGCTTCATTGATTGGAATAGAGAAAATTCTATCCTTATTGTTGCAAACATACGATTTACAAGGAGATAAATAAATAGAGAAAATTGATCACTTATGTATCACCCCTTGAAGGAAGATGGAAAATTATATACTTTTTCATATTACTCAAAATTATAGAAGAGATTGTGTGTGTATAACATATAAATATACATATATTTATAGATTCTATTGAATTTTTAATATATATATATATATATATATATATGTATATATTTATGAGTTAAATTCAATAGAATCTGTAAATATATGTATATATGTGTGTATATTTAAACACAAAAACATTGATTAGGTGGTATACTATTTTGATATACTTAATGAATTGAATCTCCTTATAAGAACATATGCATTCTGTTATCATTTTCATAGACAAATTAATGTGTGAGTAACTTGAAGAAGAGTAATTAGAGTATGGAGGTGTATAGTAGTCGAGGATATATATAGAATTATATACATACGACAGGTCGACAGCTACTAACTACAAGACGACTAAATTATATATGCAGAGAAAGAAGCAAGGTACTTCAATAATGGTAGAGAGAGAGAGAGAGATGATGACATGATGATAAGAGGGATTAGGTAGGGAAGCAAGTAATAAAGTAAAGAGTGCGTTTCATTTCATCATAACCTTCTAGATCATATATAGTACTATACATATATTTATTTACCTATACTCTCATTTTCATCACTTCCCTCTTTCCACCACATACATGTTACCTACTCCTTCTAGATCATCTATATTGGGATCACGCACATGATTATATATATTTTAATGACAAATTCTAACTTCAGCTTTAAAAAAAAAAAAAAAGGGAAAATCCTAAGAAAATATTATTGTCTATGGTTTTATTATAAGACATCAACTACTAAATCTCACAAATTAATAAAATTAGTTAAAAACATTAAAGTTGTCTTAAAATTTGAGTAATTTTCAATATTACACTTACTAACTACCGTAAACTCAAATATCAAATAAATTAGTGTTATCTCACACTACTTTTATTAAATATGGACAAACATGAAAAAAATAAATTAAATGCACTTTGGAAACTTGCAATTACTTTATAAAAAGGATCAAAAACACTTGTTAGTTGATGTCTTATAATAACGATCAGAGAAATAGTTGAATTTCAAAATGTTGAATAAGTGATTTCTCAATAAAACGAGTTGTTAATTGTTTTACTGTTTTTGTTAGTCTTATTTATTGTTGTTATCAAAAATATTTTAAAAATCTTTAAAAAGAAAATCATGAGAACAAATTTTCTAAAAATGGAGGAAAAAAATGGGTAGGTGGGTTGTGACGTCACGGCTTCATATCTACCAACCCCAACCCAATTGATATTTCATTCACTCATTCTATGTTCTTCCTCATCTCATCCTTACGTTAGGAATAGCAAAGTAGGTCCCACTTCTCCCCCCACCAAACCGCCCTCTCTCTATCACACACACTTGTGCCTTTTGCTATCCCCCTCTCATTATTTTAATACAAAAGATTTGGTGGTTTGAGCATCGGACGTTCATATGAGTTAGGATATGCCTTCAGATTTTTTAAAAAAAATATTTAAAAAAGATAGTTATTGATCGTCTATCAACAAAATCTATACAAAGGTAGTAAAATTTAAACTCATAATAATATTGTCGTTTATATGAGTCATCTTCTTAATTACCGATTGGATCAATCTTTATTTGTCTCTTTCTCTCTGTTTTTCTTTGTTTAGTTATAATTTGGATTATTCTGTTTATCCGTTAGTTTACCTTTTCTCCTCTTAATAATCTTTATTCTCACCCACAAAATTCTGATCCAGTGGTTCATAACAACTTGCCACCTCTCTACCATTGAATTTCTTAAAAAAGCTCTTCTCTCTTTATCCTCCATCTTTATCTCTCATATATTCAGATTTCCTGATCCTATATCTTTGATTTCATACCTTACCTGCTATATGCTATATATTATTCCCTCTTATATTATCATAAAACCCTTCTCTAAATGATCCTTAATTAATATAAAATCCTTTACGTACGTAAACCTTTACTTTTAATTTGCATTTTCTAATTAATTAATTAAAGAATATAATCTCTTAGACCAACGTACGTAACTAAACAATAATATTCTCCAATTCATGAATGATTTTAATAATCTTAAATCATTAACTAATTAATTTTAACAGAATTTCTTGCTATACAAAGTTGTTTGACGAATGATCAAACTGATAAGGTTGTTGTTATCAATATCCATCTTTTATCCTTTTAGGTGACGATGATGAAAAAACATCAAAACCCTCACGCTTCTTCTTCTCTTACATATATATCTTGCGACTTTCTTTGTGTTTCTCTGTTGGGTCTCTTTCTCGTTTCTTTTTTCCTCTCTTCACACTTTGATTTTTTCCGATACAAGTAACCTCACTGACGTTATATTTACTGTATTTAGTTAACTAGCCGTTGACCTCCCAATTTTGAAGTCCTTCACATTTGATTAAGAATGTTCCGTTATCCATATTGTTAGAGATACCAAGCCACCAAGGTGATATAATTGATTAGTTAGTTAGTTAGATCTTAGCTTATATAAAGGGTTTTAGCTAATATGGTTTTGCGTGTTACATAGTGAGATCCACACCATGTTCAGAGAGAGGTCTCTCTCTTAGTCCCCAAGTGGGGTTTTGGTTGTCTCCCTCAACTGAGGGTAGTTTAGAGATAATCCAAGTGGATTATTGTTTATATGAGCATGTTGCTCTTATATAATTTATACACGATTCTTTATCTTCTTCATTATATTCCTCTGATTACTATTGTTAACATGATATCAGAGCCAGGTTGCGATCTAGGAGTTATGGGTTATATTGGATAGTGAGATCTACACCATGTTTTGAGAGAGGTTGATAATTTGAGTTTTTCTCTAAAAGGAAGTTGAAAGTAGATTAGAGATAATCCAAGTGGATTATAGTTTGTATGAACGTATTGCTCTTATATGTGGTTAACACAATATTATTTATCTTCTTCATTATATTCCTCTAATTACTATTGTGAACACAGATATCAAATTCTAGTATTCCACCAACTTCAAAGTTCAAATACAAATTAAAATTAGCAAAATATTATTTCCCATATTATTAATTAGGAATGAATTGCGACTAGTCTACAAATCCCTCTCCATAATATTTAATATATATTCTCCAAATTATCTAAATTAACACCGTGTTTATGTTTCACCTTTGGTGTTTTCCTTTGACTGCAGTTAATAATATACTCGTACTACAATATAATAACGTGTGATCACTGGAACGGTGAAGAAAAAAGAGTTTAATCTCCGTAGAAAAAGCAAACGAAAAATTAGTCAATATTGGATCCATGCGAAACCTTTTCAAAATGTAATGTCATGTCAATAATATTGTGTGTGTGTGTGTGACTGTTCATGAGCAATATATATACATCTTTGAAGGCGGAGACACTTTTATTTGAATTGAATATTTTATAATTACGTATTTTAAAAAAATACAATAAAAAAACTAAAGAATTTATGATTGATTTACTTTTGTTTGTCGGTGATAAGAATTAATTATTGGTTTAATTTCAAAATGTTGACGCATTATTATGAAGTCTATACATAGAGCAGGTAAATTTGTAATAACAAGAAGAAAGGGCAGAGGGTTGGTGGACAGATGCTGATTTTAAATGGTGAAAGGTCATTCACCATCTTTCCCTTGGATAGATATCAGCATTTTTCACTTGTCTTCTTCCCCTGACAAGAAATGGTAGGTTCCTGCATTTAAATTCTTATCATAAAATTAAAGTATATAAAGTACTAATCGGAGGTAATATTTGCTTAAAAGTTAGATAATTAATTTATAGAAATTAATAAAATTATTTGTAAAAGATGTGTGTGTCCTAACCCCTTTACCCTTGGTCGGTGTAATTAGAATTTATAAAGGAAAATTTTGGGGAAAAAAAAAATTTGGGAGATGAGTACGAAGTTAAGCAATGAGGCGAGATATAAACAATTCAAATAGGGTTTTAATGAACCGGATGTAATATTTTTAAACGATAATTTATAAATAAGAAATTAAAAATTGATAACTAAGAAATTATCTTTGTATTAGAGTATGTATACATTAAGATAATTTTCTTTCTTTCTTTTCTTTTTTTTTTAAAAACAAAGTGGAAAAATTCATTATGATCCATCCAAGTTAGATTTAAACAGTATGTATTGATGATTAACTCTTAGTGTTCATCATTATGATGAGCACTGAACTTGCTTCTCTCTTGTATATCATTAGCTAGGTCAGGAGGGGGCATATATATATATCATCATCTGCTAAAATTATTCTCTGATAAATACTACCCGGCCGTGATGAAAAAGTTCAGATTTTTACAAATCATATACCAACTTATGTTCATATATTAGAGAGTATATTAAAGACTTATTAGAAGCAGGATACGTAAAAAAAGGAAAAGCTGGGAGAGAAATCATGGAAAGATTGAAATTATATGTTCTCTTCAAAATATTACTAGTATATATCGAAATAAAATGAGGGGCAAAACATAAAGATGAACAAAATCTCAACTAAGTTAGGAAGAAATGAGAGAGATCAGTGCATGGCAGGGCTATTTCCATTATACTGTATAATTTCTAACAAAACATATATAACGCGTTTGGAAGTAATTAACTCTACTACAATTAGACTAGAAGTGTAGTACGTCTAAGAATTTAAGGGAGTGAAAAAACTGCAAACGTTAATGTCTGAAGAAAAAAGCAGCAGCAGAAGAAGAAGTAGGTGCAGTAGTAATAACTGAACAAGTATTTCTGATCATGGCCTTGCACCTACATGCTTGATTATTACCAACGACGCTCTGAAACCCTAAACTGTAACACAGACACACTTCTTTATTATCATCACGTCGCTGTCGTTTTAATAACTTGTCGTCTGAGACTGCATCAGAGGGGTGAACGACGAGGGTTTTACTGTCGTTGGAGGAAGCAGGGAGACCTATGGAGAGGTCCAAGTTGATGAGTTGGTGATGATTATCATTATTATTATTATCAGAATTGGCTGATTCGTCTGTGGTAATCCCGCTGCTGCTATTGCTATTTGAATCTTCACCTAATGATGAGACTGGCTTGAGTTTAGGGTTATTATTTTGGTTGTTACTGGTTCTTCTCTTGATAGTACCGCTGGTGGTCGCCGGAGTGGTGGTGGTTGCCGAGGCGGCCGAGGTGAGTGGACGGTGGGTTTGAGGGTCGATTCCGAGGCTGTAGAGTTTGCGCTTCACGTGGGTGTTCCAATAGTTCTTGATCTCATTATCGGTTCGACCCGGTAACCTAGCCGCGATTAAAGACCACCTAAAAATAAAACGTTAAAAAAGAAAGGAAACAAAGAAAGAACAAGATGCCCATATATCTAAGTTTAAATAAAAACATCACTTTTTATGTCATCACTTGAAAAAGCAGGCAAAAAGATTGATGATCAAAGATAAAGATTGATAATCAAAGATTAGATATATTCGCAGTATCAGATTCTGGGTTTTTGGTCGAAAATCGAAGAAAACCAAACAAACAGGATTAAGAGTATATACTTGTTGCCGAGTAAGCTGTGAAGGTTGATAATAAGGTCATCTTCCTCCGGAGTGAAATTGCCTCTCTTAAGATCAGGCCTCAGATAGTTAATCCATCTCAGCCTGCAACTTTTCCCACATCTCATCAAACCTACACACATATATCTATGTATCAGGAACGAACAAACAGCTTATACACAAACACACACACAATACTATGAAAAAAAAAAAAAAAAAAACAGTGAACTAGCAACGAAATTTAGAAATTCCATCTACTAAATAATAAAGTGTTTTTTTGTATACCGGCGGCTTTGGGGAGGGAACGCCAGGAGCCTTGGCCGTGGAGGGAGATGTAATTAATGAGGCGTTGGTCTTCGTCTTTGGTCCAAGCACCTTTGTTGGTGTGTTGTTTCTCGCAGCAAGGAGATCGGCCCATGGTGGAGAGAAAGAGAGAGAGAGAAAGAGAGTAGATTGTAGAGAGAGAAAGTGAGGACTAGAGAAGGGAAGGAGGACGAGAGGGAATATAAATAAATGGTTGTGGGAATGAAGGCAAGGGGAGGAGAAGGAGGAAGAGGGGCAATTGACTCGGGACCACTTTTATTTTCTTCTTCTGAGTTTGACCGAGTTGATGAGATAGACGAGCGGTTACAATTTGGAGTTTTTATGCGCCGGATTTGGTAGGTAGCTCTACTTTTTTACCCCACTTTCTCCTCCACCTTTTTTGTCATTGATCATTAATTTTTTTGTATTCTTTTTCTTGAATTAGTAGTAATGATTTTTTTTTTTTAATATGCTGGTAGAGTTTATTATTAGTAACGTTAATTGTTGAGATTAATTAATTATAATTTTAAATTAAATATTTTTTTATAGGCATATATATACACATGGCGATTTTATTTGAGATACTATTGGACATTCAATGTGGTCATCTATCCTATTATGAATTCAAACTTAGAAAGTGACTAATCTCTTTTGTTGGACTTAATAGTTAACCTCATTGGTTTAAATTATAGATTATTTATATGGGTTAAGGTGTAATTTTTACCAACTCAAACAAAAGCATTGTAAAGTTGGGTATCTATTATTTTTTTGAAGCAATATAATTTTGCCTTTGAAATGTTAAAAAAAAAGAAAATTCATCTTGAATATCAAACAATTGACACTAATCATTAACATGTTTAATGGTGAGGGAAAAAATTGTTACGTTTTGATTACTTTCAGGATGAATTTGTTATTACAAAAAAAACTTATGTTTTGTAGGAATTAAAATCGAGTAATTGTAGCGGTTTTAACTACTAAAAAGAGTGATTATTTCTAAGGCAAAACTACAAAAATTATTTATACTTTTCGCTCTGTTTAAAGGTCAATTGGTACTATTTTTTTGTTTAAGTGAAAATACTACTTTTTTTTTTTTTTTTTATCTGTCTCAATCTTTCCAAGTTTCTTCTAAAATTTTCAATTTTTTTATTCAAATCCATCTTTTTTTTTTTTGGTGGGATAAACTTGTATTTTGACAAATTCAACTTCTACAAATCTACAACCTTATATATAAGTGACACATTTTCTCCTTCTCAATATATTTCGAGAACCTTTGCATGATAAGTAGAGCACCACAAATTAATAAACATAATATTAATGACATCGTATTAAATGTGATAGGGTCAATCTAGATACTGGTAGTGACTAAAATAGGAAATTCAAATCAAGTTTAACCAAACCACTTTTAATTATTATCATCCACACAAAAAAAAAAAAAATTTACATTAATAGCTGAAATAGAAATTGAGGGAAAAAAAAATCAGAGGACAGCAACAAGGAGATTATGAAATCCGTCAAAGGATTTTTTTTTTTTTATTGACACCAAATAAGTTTGTTTGGACTTTGGAAGGTTCTAAAAAATTCACCCACTCTTATTAATACCATCAATTGTTAATTACTCTTTTGAATTTTCTTTGGATGTGAATGGTCTTCCAACTTTCTAGTACTTTATTTCTATTTCACCTATATTTTCAATTTTCGTTTTTTTAATAATTAATAGGCAAGAATTCTAGAAGCTTTTTCTTTCTCAACTTACCACTCCACTTACCCTTGTGGGTCCATACCTCATTAACTAACTTCCCTCTAGCTACCTTCCACGATTGAGATTTATTTTAACCTTTTAATTAAAATAACACCACCCTGAATTTAAGGACAAATCTTGCCAACTAAACTACTATTTGATTAAAATAGGTTTTTTTTTTTTTTTTTTAATTGCTGTCACTATTGTTTCTTGATTTGTGATTAATAAAGGTCAAATATAATTAATAAGGATGTGGTTACTAACTTATTGTCATAAGTGAACGTATGGACTATACATACATTCCCCTCGAAGAATAAATATGGATTTATCATAATTGAGAAAAATCTAAAATCCTATTAACTCCGTCTTCAAATTTAATAATTTTTTATTTAATAAAATATATAAGTGAGGCTGAAAAGTTTAAGGACAATAACTTATGAGTGAAATTGGACATCCATATATAAATTTTATTTGAGAAGTAATATGAAGCACGAAAAAATAATCTCTCTCCTTCAAGTGAAGTTAGGAATTGAATACACACACACATATATATACACATATATATATACTCCCTCTGGTCTTAAATATAAGATATAATTGACTTTTTGTGTGGAAAAAATTAAAAAATTATTTAATCATATCATATATTGTGAATCCAGTAGTTTATTAGTCAAACTAATTAGTTTGAAAAAATATTTTAAAGTAATTTAATTAACATCACTTATCTTTTAAAAAAACTAATTTTTTCTTATATTTAGAACTACCTCAGGAGGAAATATATATAAAATATAAAATATATTTAAGCCCCATTTCAATATTTCTAACTATAGAAATAATAAGGACCAAAGTGAAAACACTAAAATTTTTCTAAGGCCGAAACATAATGTTATAAAAATATGGGTCATTATCTTTTTTTTAGAGAAATTAAAGAGCTAAATAAATTACTTAATCATTTCATATGTTGTGAATCTTTAGATTATATGTTAGTTTATTAGCCAAACTAATTTGTTTGAAGAAAAAATGAAAACAAAAATACTTTAAAGTAATTTAATTAGTTTTCTTAATCACTTTAAAAAATTAACTAACTCTTATAATTAACCGGAGGGATTATTTAAGATGGGGATTTGGAGCCGGCTTTGATGAAGAGGTTGGTAAGGTTGAAAGGGGCTTCTAGAAGCATGAGAAGGAAATAATATAAATTAATAAAAATGTGGAGGAATCTTTTTGGGGTTGGTTACCCACCTCACTTTTTCTACGGTTTTCCCACCTCATCAATCGGAGCTGGTGGGCCATATCTATGTCACCTAACAAATTGGTAAAATCTAACTACAACAAAAGTAATTAAGAATATAGTACTTCATTTAAAAAATTAAATTGTTTATGTTTTTCATTCCACTTGGATTCATTTCAGTTATAATGATATTTTTATTTTGTCTCGTCTTTAATATAAAATCATTCCTCCAGGTTTTTACTACTTAAATAAGAAATTTATCTAGAAAATAATGTTTAAAATCATAAAAAATAATCAACATGGGCTTGTTTTAGTTAAAAAGACTTTAATTATTTAGTCATAAGCTCTCGAGTTTAAACCCATATGAGTGTAGAAAGCTTTTTTATTTTATTTTTTAATTTTATAGAGCACTCTCAATGGTACTCGCATCAATATTTAAATTCAACTCAGTCAAATAATTATATCAAAATTATCAAGAATGGTCAACCGAGGCTAACCCAAATGGAAATGTGACATGGGGTGTAAGTTTGTGTTTAGACACTCCCAATGCATCCAAAAAATCATTTACAATGATTTTAAAATTTTAACTACATTAACTAATAATTATTTTTAGCTAAATTTTTTAATTTAAAAAATATTAATGAGATCATTTATATGGAGGAGGATATATCAATTATAAAATTTTTTAGCCAAAAAATATAAAAAAAATATAATAATTTTTATTTAATTACAATTTAATCCTTTGAATTTAATTTGTCCAATTTAAAGTGTTAGCAGTTATTCCTAGCCGCACTTTCCAAAAATTATGTAGTCTTCTAGAAGAACGAGTGGGAAACTAGTCATAAAGTACAAAAAATAAGTCAATTAAGTAAATGAAACTTAAGAAATGGAGTTATATAAAGTTAAATTTCTGAGTTAATTAAAAACAATTAATTTTTTCCAAATTCAAATCATGAGAAAATTCAAAGGAACGTGAAGCTTTTCCCTCATGGTCATGCTTTGAAACATGATTTTTGTTTAAATAATTACTAATAATCAATATTGGTTAAAAGAAAAAAAAAACTAATAATCAATAAATGAGCGTGTCTAATTTGTTAGGTGGCATGGCATGGTATGCAAAAGTTTGACTAGGAGCAGGAGTGTAAATAATTGTGTGCGACCATCACGAGTTAGGGGATTTTTTTTGCAATAGGGTCCACCTGACAACGTTAGATTAGGAAATAGAAAGGCTTCTCAAAATAGAGCCATAATAATCAACGACAACCAACAACATTGAGATTGGGTAGGAAGATACTTATTCTTTTTTATGTAGGTCTTTAATTTGAGGTTGTGAATGAAATATGTGGTATTGGTAACTATTTTCTTCCACCAGAGAGACCGACTTGGAGTAAATCTGGATTAATTTGACCTTGATAAATTTTCCAAGTTAAAAAAAAAGTAGATCAGGATAGTGGCATTGGTAGCTTTTCTCCTTAACCAAAGAGACCGACTCAAAGTGAATCTGGATTAATCTAGCTCCGATAAATCCTTCAAGTTAAAAAAAGGTAGCTTGGTCTTTTTTAAGTAGGTTCTCAGTTTGAGGTTGTGAATGAAGCATATGGTATTAATAACTCTTTTCTCCGAATTAAAAAAGATGTAGCTCAAGATACCAAATGCTTATAAAAAAAAGGAAAAATGACAGGAAGGTCCCAATGAACATATAAAATAGGGAGAATTACACACAGGTCCCAAGGAAGACAAAAAAAATACAATAAGGTCCCATAAAATGACCAAATTACTCAAAAGTCCCTAGGGACTTCTGTGTAATTATTTGTCAATTGTAAATTACCATTTTGGACAAGGAAACACACGCATAAATCGACTATCATCTCCCTCTCAATTGATTCAACCCTACTCTCTAAACCGGAGCCATTCGACTGAGCCCTTCGACTACGTTCGATGCCATTCCACCGAGAGACCTGCGTCGCCGGTGGGATTGTGCGAGAGTCCTGCATTGTGAAGGTTGGGTGGTCCTCGGCAACTCATCTCCTGCATCGTGGAGTTCGGGGATTTTTTGTATTTTTCTTTCTTTTTGGCCTGGTTATATATTTGGGGAGTGAAGGATTGAAATTCTTTCTACGGTTGGGTGTTCAAAGAAGGAAAGGAAATGAAAAACAACAAGAGGAGGCAAAATCGATGCATGTTTGTTTGGTGTAGTTCAAGCTATTAACAACAAGAAAAGCATAAATTAACAACAAAAATGCATACATTAACAAAAACTTTTGAAAACCTGAATTTGTCATCTCTCGACTTCCGAGACTATTAACACCAGCAAAAGCATAAATTAACAACAGAAAATGCATACATTAATAACAACTTTTGAAAACATGGAATTTGTTATCTCTGACTTCCAGAGGCTATTAACAACAACAAAAGCATAAATTAACAACAGAAAATGCATACATTAACAATAACTTTTGAAACCTGGAATTTGTCATCTCTGATAAAATTCAAAGTTAGCTTTGATCCATCAACATACATAGATCTCATCCACCCCTTTACACCCCTTCATTGTCTCCATGATCTACGTATGTTGATGGATCAAAGCTAACTTTGAATTTAATCGAGATGACAAATTTTAGGTTTTCAAAAGTTGTTGTTAATGTATGCATTTTCTCGTTGTTAATTTATGCTTTTGTCGTTGTTAATAGCCTCCGAAGTCGAGATGACAAATTTCCGTGTTTTCAAAAGTTTTTGTTAATGTATGCATTTTTTGTTGTTAATTTATGCTTTTACTATTGTTAATAGCTTCTGAACTACACCAGCAAACATGCATCAAATTTTGCTTCCTCTTGTTGTTTTTCATTTCCTTTCCTTCTTTCAACACCCAACTGTAGAAAGAATTTCAATCATTCACTCCCCAAATATATAACCAGGCCAAAAAGAAAGAAGAATACAAAAAATCCCCGAGCTCCACGATGTAGGAGACGAGTTGCCAAGGACCACATAAGCTTCACGATGTAGGGACTCTCACACAATCCCACCGGCGACGCAGGTCTCTCGGTGGAATGGCGTCGAAGGGCTCAGTTGAACGGCTCCGGTTTAGAGAGTAAGGCTGAATCTATTGAGAGGGAGATGATAGTCCATTTATGCGTGTGTTTCCTTATCCAAAATGGTAATTTATAATTGACAAATAATTACACAGAAGTCCCTAGGGACTTCTAAGTAATTTGGTTATTTTATGGGACCTTATTGTATTTTTTTGTCTTCATTGGGACCTGTGTGTAATTCTCCCTATAAAATATCAAAAAAGTTCCAACCTAAAATCACATATATAAAAAGTCCGTAGGGACTTTTTTGATATTATTTGTATTGACAATAGGAATTGCTATATTCATAACAGGAAGTGCTATATTCACAACAGGAAATACTATATTCACAACAAAATTTAAAAACCTGGCCATTCACAACAAAAAAAGCTATATTCACAACAGGAAGTGCTATATTCACAACAAAATTTAAATACTTAGATTTTATTTTAAATTCAGGTCCCTAAAGTACAAAGGCTATTCATAACAGAAAAAGCTAGATTCATAAAAGGAAGCGTTATATTCACAATAAAATTTAAAATTTGGCCATTCACAATAAAAAAACTATATTCACAATAAAATTTAAATACCTAGATGTTGTTTCAATATAAATAATATCAAAAAAGTTCTTATGGACTTTTTTCATATGTGATTTTGAGTTGAAACTTTTTTAATACCGTCATTTTCAAAAAAAAAAAAAAAAAAAAAAAAAACAACGACACGCCACACGCACTCTATGACTGACTACTATTCAAGGCCATGTCGCGTGTAAATAATAATAATAATATTCCATAATTACCTAAATCATTAAAACGGCATCTTTTTCTTTTTTTTCTTACACACGTTCTTGTTCCTTCATTTCCAACCCTACCTTCTCTGCCATCATTGATCTTTTTTTCTCTCCCCCTCTTTTCATCGTCCTTTTAGGCTTTTACCAACCCCTCTCACATTTTCCGAATCTGATCCCTCTTTTCTTCAAAAAAATCATTATTATTGTTTTGGTAGGTAATCCAAGTCACTCTTAAAAGACTTTGAAAATCTTTATAGAAGCGAATTGTGGGATCATTAATGTTTAATTGTGAATTTGCACAAACTTATAGTTTATGTCTAAATATAATTCCTTATATTTTTTCCTCCTTTAATACCTAGTTTAAAGTTGGATCTTTATTAATTTTAGAGAGATTTGACAAGTTAATGGGAAATTTCTACAAAAAAGAACTTAAAAAAAAAAAGAACAAAATAATGTTTCGAATATTCGCAATATTATAGAGATGTTATTACACAATTTGTCTTTTAGAAATTAAAATGAAATGACACAAATACCTTTATATATATATATTTTTTATAAAAAAAATTACCCCACCGACAGCCGAAGCCGGAGCTCTCTAGTGGTTGGTCATCGACCAACCCTTGCTAGTGACCAAAGTTCTGTTGGAGGGCCAATCAATTAGAGCTTTTGCGGAAGGGATATTCCGTCAGGAAGAAATATTCCCAAAGTGGTGGAAACCCCACCACTTAGTTTGCCCATAAGGTTGGTGGCCACCAATGACTTTCAAGACATAAATGCAAAGAAATATAATATATATATTAACTTTTGATTTTTAACTTAAATCTATTCATGAATTTTATTACGAATTTCATTAGATTTTTAAATTTTATTTATCAAGTGAAAAAATTTTTCAAGTCATTCACAAGTTTTGTTAAGAAATTTACAATATTTTATTAAATTTTAATAACTTTCATTTACCAAGTAAAAAATTCACACTATCATGTTATTTTCAAATTTTGTTGATAAATTGATGACATTTCATTAGATTTTAATTACTTTCATTTACCAAGTAAAATATTTACACTATCATGTTATTTACAAGTTTTGTTATAAAATTTACAACATTTGATTAAGTTTTAATAAATTTTTTACCAACTAAAAATTCCATATTATTTGATCATTCACAAGTTTTATTTAGGAATTCATCATAATTCATTAGGTTTTAAGAGTTTTCATTTTCCACAACAAATTCACTAGTTGGTAAAACATGATAGTGTGATTTTTTTATTTTTTTTTTCCATAAAAGTTGTTAAAACATAATCAAATATAATGAATTTGTTAACAAAATTGGTGAATGATATGATAGTTTGACTTTTTTAGTTAGTGAACGCAAGTTGTTAAAACCTATTGAAATTTCGTGAATTTCTTAACAAAACTTATAAATGACCACATTATGTGAATTTTTTATTGGATGAACGAAATTCATAAAAAACTAATGAAATATTGTAAATTTCTAATAAAATTTTTTTAATGAGCTGATAATCCAAACTTTTTTACTAATTAAATGAAAATTATTAAAGCTTAATGAAGTGTTGTCAATTTATCAACAAAATCTGTAAATGAGCTTGAGTCAAAGTTAAAAATTTAGCTTATATATATTTGTTTTTCACAATATATATTGAAAAGTATTGGTAGCCATTGTTTTGGCAAAACAAATGGTGGGGTTCAAATCTCACCATATCACTTTTGAAATATTTATTCCTAAAAGAATATTTCTTTTCTGTTGGAGGCTGGCCATCGGAACTCCCGAACAGCCGGTAGGGGTGGTCAATGGTGAGGTATTTTTTTTTTTTTTTAAAAATATAAAGTTATTTATATCATTTCATTTAAATTTTAAAAAAAAGAACAAATTTGGTCCATCACTTCTCTGAAATTATGAATTAAGACATCTTTTTATCTTTTAGAATTTTCAGAGTTCTTTTATTAAAATTTTCCCTAGATTAATTGTCATTTCTTAATTTTTTAAATTAGTTACAAATGACGTGAACTAGTATTATGGATGGGAGGAATTATTTATTATTTAACATTTCCTTTTATCTTAAATATAAGGGTGGAATAACTAAATGTAGGACGTAGGGTGAATTTTAATTTAGTTTTAAATGTAATATATTTTTTTTTGTTTTATCTTTTATGTTTATTTTAATTTTTTTTCAAAATAATTTTCTAATTTATAAATTGATAATTAATCTAATGTTGCACTAAAATATTTTAAAAAGACCATATCACATATTGTATAACTAAGTAATTTACTTTTCTTTCTCAATCTCCTCAAACTAAATAAATATGTTTTAATGTACTAAAAAAAATAAATGTATCTTACATTAAATATAATAAATCTAGTTAATTTAGTTATTTTTAAGAAGTGTCGTAGTTATGGTAAAATATTATTTTAATCATTATCTCATGAATGAAAAAAAAATTCCTTTAATATATACAATTAATAAATATGATTTAGAAAAAAATATAAATACGAAGGAAAAAAAATAAATTAAAATCTTATATTTAAAATTTTAAAAAATTCAGTCAGCTACATCAAAATTTCAATTTGAATTTCACTTCTTCTTCTTCAAGAAAAAAATTCCTTTCACTCACTCCATAAAGAGAATAATACAAGTTTGAAAATTCCTTTAATATATACAATTAATAAAGATGTTTTTTTTTTTATTTTTTAAAGAAAAAATTCCTTTAATATATACAATTAATATATATATTTTTTGAAAAGGGGCCTCACTCACTCCATAAAGAGAATAATACAAGTTTGAAAATTCCTTTAATATATACAATTAATAAAGATTTTTTTTTTTTTTTTTTGAAAAGGGCCTCACTCACTCCACAAAGAGAATAATACAAGTTTGAATTTCACTTCTTCTAATTCCTTTAATATATACAATTAATAAAGATGTTTTTTTTTTTTTTTGAAAAGGGGCCTCACTCACTCCATAAAGAGAATAATACAAGTTTGAAAATTCCTTTAATATATACAATTAATAAAGATTTTTTTTTTTTTTTTTGAAAAGGGGCCTCACTCACTCCATAAAGAGAATAATACAAGTTTGAATTTCACTTCTTCTTGAAAAAAATTGCTTTAATATAAACAATTAATAAAGATTTTTTTTTTTTTTTTTTGAGGGGCCTCACTCACTCCATAAAGAGAATAATACAAGTTTAAATTTGAAAAAGCACACTTGTTGGTAGAGGTAAGAATTCTTTACCCTTTAAGCTTTGAAGGAAAACCCTTCCATCATATAAAAAAAAAAATAAATAAATTCAAACCCAACTTTTTTTTTTGGTTGCCCACTCGGTTTACCGAGCTTTACCCGCACTAATTCGGATTTAACCCGCGTCACGCACCTAGCTATGGTGGGAGAGTCTCCAAATGGGGGTCGAAAACCGCTGGTAGAGGTAAGAATTCTTTACCCTTTAAGCTTTGAAGGAAAACCCTTCCATCATATAAAATAAATAAATAAATAAATTCAAACCCAACTTTTTTTTTTTTTTTTTTTTTGGTTGCCCACTCGGTTTACTCGAGCTTTACCCAACTAATTCGGATTTAACCCGCCATGCACCTAGCTATGGTGGGAGAGTCTCCAAATGGGGTTTTTTTTTTTTTACATTTACAAGGCTCGAACTCGAGACCTTTTAAACGACACAAGCCGTTTACCACTTGTACCAACCTCTATTAGTAATTCAGACCCAACTTGTGTCCTTGACAAAGATGTGAAAGCACAAAATTGGGCCTACATAACTCTTAGGCCCATACCCCATACCCAAATAAACAAAGTATAATAATCAATATATGCAGCGATCATGTTCACCTAGTGAGGCTTTTTTTTTTTTTTTTTTTTTTTTTAAATTTTATTTTAAAATAATTTATTTAGACAGGTGTATTTTCATGTTGGAGGCAATAGTGTTTGAGATGCTATTGAATGTTAAACCTTAATTTATCATATTATAAGGGACTAATTCCTTTCACTAGACATTGTTACTTTGTGAACTGATTTATTTATTTTTATTTTTTTGATACTTTTGGAGGGGTTCGTGAACTGATTTAAAATTGACAAATGACAACATATAAATAGATAAATAGATATGTGACCTTTAAAATTGACAAATGACAAAAAAATAGATAAATAGATATGTAACCTAGGCCCAAAAAAAGATTTGAATCCCATATGTGTGTCCAACAGTTACTCGACTCGAATAAGATCATGTCCAGTAAAATGATATCTATGTTTAGAAAAAAAAAAAAAAAAAAAAAAAACTATGATAGAAAGAAAATGAAATCGCACCATACAGTGTTATCATTTTTCACTTTTTTTTTTTTTTTTTTTGATTAAAGTCAAAATGATATTATTAGAGAATAAGCTTATATAGTATCTTTATGATATAGAGATACATAATTATAAAAACTGAATGAAAAAGAGATAAAGCATAATTAATTTTAAAAACTGAATGAAAAAGGGTCGGAGGGGCTAAAAAAAAATCGAAAAACATAAAATCGCAGTGATAAAATGAGTTTTTAACTACCATGGGCTAAAGAATAAAAAGAAATATTACAAAAGTTTGACAACAACATTATTCTTGAAAAGTCTTGTGTATGAAAGATGATGATGATGGAAATATGAAGATTTAAACATAAACTTAATGGGGCCCTGCCTTGGGTGGGGGATAGAAAAGATAGATTTCGTGTTGTCTAAGACAAAAATACCCTTAATTCTAACACAAAATATTACTTTATTTAAATGAACGATTACATTATTAGGATGAGGAAATTAAAACAAGAGCAAAGACAGAACACAAGTCGTACATGTATAACAAATACCCTAAGACACACACACACACACACATTACAGTTGGGCATGCATATGGACGTACGTGAAGCTAACTAGGTACTATGCCGGCGGTGACGGACGGGGATGACATGGGAAATCTCAGCAGGGGACAGAACAAAGGCAACGGCGGCGGGCGCCTTCACACTCACCGGTGGGGTGACCTTCGGATTGGCAGACGCCGGCGCAGCGGTGGTCGCTCACGCAGATGCCTCTAAACCTTTTGCTGGGAACCTGGCATGGATGTCTAAAGATGGCCTGGGTTTCCGTCGCCATCCCTTCTGCATTATATATAGATATATAATTCATTCATCAACATATGTACATATATATCAACCATAAGTGAAATGATGATGTAATGTCGTACCAGAAGCCAAAAGAAGAAGGAAGACGAAGAAAACTGGGAAGCCAACGCGAGTCCCCTTCATAGCTCTTGGTTTTGGTGTGTATGTATATAGTATAAGTGAAGCTTTTATCAGTAACAGGATATAGCAGGAGATGGTACGCTGATACAGAATAATGGTTGATGTATTTATATATATGTATATATATAGAAGTATGTGAATTATCTAGGTTGTTCTCATAGGTTGTTTGGTGGCAGTCTCATGACCTGGCCAAGTGGCAATTCCAACACTTACAAACCAGGTGGCTCAGGGCCTCCCTGACATGTAACTTCACCAAGCATGCATGCATGTACATTTGTTGCAACCTAACATCTTTCAATGCCACTCCTACTCTTCGGATAAATTATTAGGCGAGCTAGTTACGATGTTGGTCTTTATCTAAATTTAAGATTGCTATCGATTTTCTATCTAATTTATCATTTTTTTTTTCAGATTAACTTAATTTATAAATTGATATATAACCTAATGTTGTATACCAGTATTTTATTGAGATTAAGTCGTATTTATTATAATTAAACATTTATCTAGTTTTCTTAATATACTCAAATTAATTAAGTAGCTCGATGTATTAGGGATGAGAAGAGCATGAAATATTTATAATTAATTTAAATTTTGGCTTAAATAATGACTTTTCCATAAGCCTCCCTAGTAGTGAAACTTTATCAATCAAATTAAATATTAATCTGGAAGTTATATATATATATATATATATATATATATATATATATATATATATATATTTATTTATTTATTTATATTTAACTACCTTAATCTCATTAAAGTAGCTAATGGGCCTTACTCTTCATGGTCTTGTTTGTAAGACTTTAGCTTAATGAAACATTTGTGTTTCATTTTTTGAAACTGTTTCACTATTAGTTTAAATAATGACCTTTCCACCTCTCATTCCTCTATGACCAATGCCCCAATGCTGCAACAAAAATAGCAATTTTGGAATTATAAAAAATATTGACATTTAAATAATTTAACCAATTTTTTCACTTCTCATTAAAATAGTTAACATGGATTTATAATAAAGTGATGACAGGGTAATGATTTTAAATAATTAAATCCAAACATATGTATATTGATTGGAAAATTCAAAATACTATATGTCAAGTGTCACAGTTTTTCTTTTCTTTCTAAAGTGTTAAGTCTCAGAGTTATCCATATGTTCTCTATTCTTGTGAATTAGTTATTATTTAACTCCTACATTTAAAAGTATAGAAACATATTACAACAAAATGTATATTTCATCAAATCAAAACTAACATATATCAAACTCAATATATATAGTTAGAGTTAAGATGTAAATCCACCTAAGAAGTATTCCATAAAATCTTAATGTTGTCATGAAATTTTTTTTGAGCTAGCTTATAATATCACCCTAGAAATTTAAAAACACAATAATGTTACCCTTGACTGTTAACAAAGTTAATTTTAAGAGTTAGCTCTTTAGTTTGACTGAAATACTACATATAACACTCTTATCTGGCATTCATTATTAGTCATTACAACACCCCCACCATATTTTATTCTAAGTGCCATATTGAGGGCTAAGTAAGAGTGTCATGTGCATTATTTTAATCAAACTAAAGAGTTAACGATCAAAATTAACTTTGTTAATTGTTAGGGGAAATAGTGCTACATTTTTAAACTTCTAGATTGACATTGAGACCAAAAAAACTTCTAGAGCAACATTGAGATTTTTTGAATATTTTTGGGTGGATTTACACCATACTCCTGTATAACCATATACAGTATATTTGACACTGGACGGAGGAAACTATAGGAAAATGCATTTATTAGAAAAGCCCTCTTCCTTATTAAGAAAATGAATTTCGTCTAGATTATATAACAACATAAAATTGTTTCAACATTTTGGGGAGATGTTATAAATTTAGGAATATTTGAGGTGTTATGTTAGCCATGATGACTTGTGGAACGAATATTGCTTGGGAAAGGGTGCAGCCTTTGGATGGTGTATATATATAAGAAATCTCAAACTTAAAACATAAAAAATCTAATTTAAGTTTACATGATTTAGCAGTACAATATTTATTTGATTAAATAAATGAAATTTCTTTCTTAAACCAGCGCCACTTTTTCTTTTCTTGATTTGTACGACAATCTTTGATCAAACATATATATCAGAAACGGAGTACTTGTGTAACAAATAGACACAAAATTATGGTGATGTATATATTTATATGAAGAAAAATGAGACATCTTGATGCTCATCACAGTAATGAGTATCATTGTTGTGTTGACAAATGACGACACGTAAAAATAAGTAACTCTACCTTACTATACTAGAAAGAAAATGAAATCGCACCATACACTATTCTGTTTTTCAAACTAACAGGGGCCGGCCTTGGGTAGAGGATAAAAAGATTTATTGTTTGTCTAATGACAAGAACACACTTAATTCTAACTTCAAATTTAATTAGTAAATATTCTTCTAATTCTTAATGTAATATCTAATTGACTAGTTTGATTAATTAAGTTAACTAATATAACATGTCTTTTTCTCTAAAATACTAGTTTCTAATTATCTTTCTTAATTCCTTACACTACTATTGATTTAAACATTTATAACACCTAATACATAATAGTTACAGCTAATAAATGTCATGTATGTCGAGGCGGAGGTCACACAAGGATGTATGAGGGGGAACTTATTGTAGAAGAAACAATAAATGTCAAATTTTGAAATTTGATAAGTATACAATTTGTTAGATTTCAAAATTTATCCTTTCTTGTTCCACCTCACAGTAAGTTTCCTCCCTTCTCTTGTAATTTGCTTTGGACCTCCTTCATGACAACAAGACTCTTTTCTCTTGTGCCATCTTGTCATTTGGCACAATAGATGGATTGGCAGAGGGGATAACGTAGTTAGGATCCTTAATACTTGAGATACATAAGGATTATTAAGTAAAATCCGTCACTTAATAGAAGCCCAAACAAAAAAATAACGATGACAATCAGTAGCCAACATGTTTTGTCTCACAAGAACGATATTTGTTAAGCCAAAATCGTTATGAAACAACAAATATATATATGGTTTGAAACCTTTCCCCTTCCACACACTGATAATAATACTATGCCCCGACCTTCACCTCTCTTCTACGATGATGAGGATAAGGAAGAGGAAGAGGAAGAGGAAGGATGAACAAGAATTTCTTGAACTTTGGTTTGCTTCTTTGATTTGCACATTTTCTTCTTTAAACTCTTTCCGAACCCAAAAATAGTTGAAAAGGGAAGAAAATATGTTGGAATATTATATATTTCTAAGAGTTAGCGCTAGTTCGCATTCCTTTAGTGCTCTGTTCTCTTGATTCGATTGAGGTGCCTTTTATGAAGTCACAACGTGATAAAGCATTCAAGGTGATGTTAACTTGCTTTTTTGAAGTTATTTATTTTTGAAAACCTATTATTTCTCTAATGATCGAAGGTTTATTTCCTGTTATAGGAACTTGTCAACCATTACTTTGACTAGAGGTTCTTAATTTATTGATCTTTTTTGAAGTAACCTCTGGATATATGATCCTTAAGCAAAATAAATCTCCTTTTTTTATTTGGAAGTATCCACATCTTCAGAATTTACTTCAAAAAGTTTCAATAGGTGTGATGAATAATTGGTTTATGTGTATTGATGAGAGTCATATATGAACAAGATCTATGAATAAACTAGTTTAGATGTATGGAGAGTCATACATGAACAAGCTTTGTAAATAAACTAATTCAAGCGACATATTGATTTATAAATTTATTGTTATGAAGTTGTGTTTTTCTTGGACATCCCATTATTGCTTTGACTGAAAGTTCATCTTATGTCTTTCTATTGAGCAGGTAGCACCAATTAAACATTATGAAATTCAATATTGTGATTAGTCCTAAACTTTTCAATGTGAAAGTTGATGAGCTATTTAGTCTCATCTTAATATATATAACAAAGTAGTACTTCTCACATTGAGTAGAGATACAATTTAGATAGATCAAGATTTTTTTGCCTTTATGGCTAAATAAATCATACTCTTGATTTATATAAATAATGTAAGTGTTCACTTATATCTTGTAAAAGGAATATTGGGTAAAAATACAAATACCCTCATCAGAAAGAGCACAAGGGTTATATAAACCCTTAGTGTTTGCGTATCCTCTCATCTGCCCTTTTTGATAGGGGTATTTGTTTTTTCATGTTAGGAGATACATTATATATAGGTCAGATACATTATATATACATTAAAATTACATCCTCTTACAAACATTAAAATTGTCCATCCAACTCAAATTGTATAGAAACTCAATGTGGAAGGTATTGCTATTCTATTACACATATAAAGGAGGTCAACTAGCTCAAAAACTCTCACTTAAAGACTTTTAAATTCATATATCATGGTTATTATATGAAAACCGTCATGTATTATAAATATTCATGGTGATTATTTGTTAAAACGTTATTTATATGTACTTATTTATATGTACTTACATTTTATTAAAAGCCATGGTTTTTATATACAAACCGTTATTTATGTAACTGAATAAATAATGACCGTAAAATGAGATCGTTATGTATCATGCAAGCATTATATATATATATATATATATATATTATAATGTTTGTTTACATATGGCGATTAATTGTTATCACAACAATGGATAGATTATGGCCTCACCTAATCTCCATACATAACGATTGTTATAATACTGTTATATTATAACTATTATATAGGTCTAGAATAAATAACAATTCAGACTCGTATTATATCTGCACTGAGCTTTTTATACCATTCGCATATATGATAGTTTGGAACCATTATGTATGACAGTTAATACCTATGATATATCATGATTTCTGTAATAGTGTTACCTACGTCTCTTTTGTTTGAGAATATTAATAGGATTAATTTTGGAAAAAAAATTAAAAATATGTTAAATAGGTCTTATGTAAAGCACCAATATCAAATCCAATTCTACTTAAGAACAGGAGGGAGTAATTTATTTACTTAAAGGATTACATTATATTAGGCCGAGGAAAGCAAGAACAAGACAAAAACACAATACATCATGTATATATAACAAATATCCCAAGACATATAGTTTATGATGAGTTGGATATGGAAGATAGCAAAGTAGTGCGACCGCCGGCTGGTGAACGGTGGTGATGATGGGGGAAAATCAGCAGGGGACAGAACAAAGGCAGCGGCGGCGGATGCCTTGGCACTCACCGGTAGGGTGACCTTCGCTTTGGCAGACGCCAGCGCAGTGGTGGTCGCTCAAGCATATGCCTACGAACCTTTTGCTCGCAACCTGGCATGGGTGTCTCCAGCTCTGCGTCGTTTCCCTCCCCATCCCTTCTGTATTACACACACACACACACACATACATCAACACACACATATTAATCATAAGTGAAACGATGATGTAATGTACTAGTAGTACCTGAAGCCAAAATGAGAAGGAAGACGAAGAAAACTGGAAAGCCAACGCGAGTCATCTTCATAGCTCTTGGTTTCGGTGTATAAAATATATGGGACTGATATAGAACAATGGTTGATGTGTGTGTGTGTGTGTATAGAGAGAGAGACGTATGTGAACTTATCTAGGTTGTTCGGTGGCGGTCACATGACCCACAGGGCAATTAATTCTAATACAACAAATTAAACCAGGTGGCTCTAGGCCTCTACGACATGTATCTTCATCAGATGCATGCATGCGCATTGGTCTCAATTTACATCTTCCAATACCCCCTATACTCCTCCAAGGGTGACTAGCTAGTGACTACTCTCACTTCTTTTTAGACAGAATTTCAACATTAGTACCCCATATCTTGAGATACTAGTTAAACTCACATGATGTATGTTCTCCACCTTTGTCCATTTTGTTTATGCTCTTCTTTTGGTCGTGAATATAAAACCCATTTTGTAATTTAAATTAAGCAATAAACTGAGTTTTATATGAACTACAAAGTAAGTCTTGTATTTAAGATTGAAGGGAGTAACATTTTATCATTTTTTCTAAACTAATTTACTTAATTTATAATTTAATGTATGATCTAATGTCATGTTGTATTTGGTATAATTAAGTAATTGATTTAATTTATTAACCTAACCAAATTGATTAATAAGTATATCATGTATTGAGGAGATGAGGGTAGTTTTAAACATAAAACATTGAATGAAATTTAAACAAATATTTGTAATTAATTTAACCGAAAAAAAATTTCTTTTATTTTTTAGCTTAAATAATGACTTTTCCATCAATGTCCCTAATAAAACCTTGGGAAAATGGTAAAAAAAAAAAAAAAATTGAAATTATAAAATCCCAAATCAGATTTATTACTAAGAATTGATAAAGTAATGATCAGATAAAATAATTTACAACTTATTTTATGAAAAATACTTGATTTGGAATTTAACAATTTCAAAGTTCTTTTTCCATCATTTTCTTTAAAACCTTTTATACTTGACTAATTTTAACTATCTTCTTTATTTTTTTTTTTGTTATACTATCTTCTTTAATTTCATTATATGTATTTTTTTTTTTTTTTTTTTTTTTTTTTTTTTGATATCATAATTTCATTATATGTAATTTTGTCATAGTTGAGTTTCAGTTGCCTAGCTTATATGGGCTTATATGCTTAGTTTCTATTGATACACGGGAGGATTGGGCCTGTAGTGCCCATATGGTCATAAGTTTTCTCAAATCACACGGATTTCTTGATTTTAAGGTAGATTATGTATATTTTCCTCCCTCCGGTATAAGGAATAGGAGAATGGTATAACAAGACCAAGAAAATATAGGAATTGAACATCTAAAATTCTAAAGGAACTTGTTTCTAGATTATTAATAATAAAAAAAGCTCCATAAGAGATGATTATACTTTTGCATAATACAAAATCACAATTAACTCTACTCGCAAAAGATATTTTAAGATATTGAGAATAATTAAGATGTCATCTAAAAATAACTGAGTACAACTTGACAACTTTTTAACCCTAAGACTCAACAATTACAAAAAAGATATTCTAAGATAATGAAGATAAGATGCCATTTAAAAATAATCCTATTTGGCAACTTGTATATCTAGAATAACATCCTAAAAAGAAAACTACAGATAAATATAAGAGAATATTAGGGTGATTCGAAATATCTAAAGATATATTAAATATTTGCAATAATTTAGGAAATAAAATGACTCTTTTAAATAATAAATAAAACATAAATTAACTAAAAAACTAATTAGTCTTCTTCTTGGTTCTTAGTAGGTTCCTTTTAATCATTAGATCTCCATCAGAAAACATTTGGAAAGTTGAACTTAATTAGGAGATGTAATTTTCATCTTTATCAATTTCTTTTCCTAATTTACATTGATACTCCCTTAACCATATATACTAAAAGAAGAGATGAAATGAGAGAATTAAGTAAGATAACTAGAATGTTTTAGAAAATACATGTCATATTAATTAATTTAACTAACTTTCTTAGTTTAATTAAATTAGATAAATGTGTCTTTTATATATATATATATATATTATAAAAATTAGGGAGTAACTTCTAAGAATAAAAGCAAGGTTTATGTAGTACTTGATTTCCTCAGATCAAAGATACTCTCTCATGTCCTTAATATAATATCTAGTTTATAACTTAATTAGTTAAATACTAAAAAGCCCTCTTCCCTATTGACACATGAAATTTCGCCAGGTGTGCTAAGAAGAAGGCTCCAAATTCATGATACCTAGATTATATAATTGACAACATATAATTGCATCAACATGTTGGGAAGGAACCTTTGGGTGGTGTATATAAAAAATTATAAATTTAAAATACAAAGAGAAAATCGGTAGAAGGATCATTTTGAAATTTGGGAAAATTAATCTTTTGGTCCATGTAGTTTTGATTGGGTTGTAACTTAATCCCAACACTTTGACTTAATACAGTCCCTACACTTTGACTTAATATAGTCTCTACAGTTTTGACTCGGTTTACCCATTTTATAATTTATGAGTCCTTATATTTTAGAATAAAGGTGTGAGCTATATTATAAAAAATGGTTAAAATTATAGGAGCGAGTTGAGTTGCGGTGGGTCAAAGTTTAGGGACCGAACTTACAACCGAGTCAAAACTATAAGAATTGAGTTGTACCTAGTAAAAATATTTTTTTTTGCTCAAAGACCTAGTAAAAATATAGAGATTGAGTTACGAGTCAATCAAAGCCGTAGGAACCAAAAGATTAATTTTTCCTTAAAAAGTTTATTGACGAAGAAGATCTAAATTCAAGTATTGGTTTTTTTTTTTTTTTTTATTTTATAAATCTTCCAGATTAATACTATTTGTGTATAAATACATATCATATCATAAGGACCAACAAAATTTTTCACCAAATATAAATGATGTGAGTTAAATTTACATTATTTAGTTGTCATCTCAAAACATCTTCAATTCCCTTTTCTTGGAAAAGTACACTATTTATTTCATGAAATAAATTATTATTTTTTTCTTTATTGCTGTAACGCACCCTGGACAAAAATATGTTGATCAATAATCATTTTGTCATTTCATGCTGGTAACCATTCGAAGTATCACTTTCAGCTTTTGTTGTCCCCTCTTTAACCAGCGATTGTCTTTCTCTTTTCTCTGTAAGAGAATCTTTCATCAAACGTGTCCTTATTCATCTCATAAAGCATCACTCACTACAGCCATAACCTCGTCCGACCATGTCATACCCCACTTTCTCTGCCTTAAAAGCCCCAAAAGCCTCTCTCAAAAATCCAAATATATATAGTTTACTTAAAAGCCCCAAAAGACACATGAAATTAATCATCCATTGCTACACCAAAATACATCTGAAGAAGGCAAATAATAACAAAGCAGAGTCACAGTACAACACTTTAGATCATGTATCTCCCTTTTCTCTTTTAGTGGGGTCATGACAGTTCAAAGTTATGCAGTGTCAAAAAGATATGATTCCCCACAACATATTTCCTCAAATTTGTACACAAACATAACCAAAGCAATGTGTCCTCCATATAAGAGCAATAATTCGACAGACTTACATATTGAATTATGACCAGGATCTTCAATCAGAAGAAGGCTGGATCTTCAAACGGTACAGTAGCTTCTTCTTCTTGGAGCTTGGGTTATCAATGGTGACAACAACTTTGCCTGGTTCACTAGTTTTGAAACTGTCACACACCACTGGTTCTTCTGATGAAGCAATCTTTCTGGTCTTGTGGATGATCACTGTGTAGTTTCTTCCTTCTGAACTTGGCTCAAATTCTGCCCCATATCTTACTTCCCACCCTATTACTCTCACCTCCCAACTCAGATGGCATTTCTGTATAATTCCCAACAAACTTCAGTCATCTATAACCAAACCCATAATAGAAATTTACAATGGAGGAATCCTAAGAAAGATTTCTCAATATATACTACCTTCAGTCTTAAACATAAGATCAACTGACTTTTTCGAATAGATTAAAGAAGTCAAATAAATTACTTTCAAGTATTTATACTCATCATTTTTCTCCAAACTAGTTTGTTTGACTTATAAACTGATATATAATCTAATGATACACAACATATAATTGTGTATCATTAGATTAAGGACACGAGGGAGTATGATGAAAGTGATGAATAGGAAAAACCCACCTCAGTAACTGGGAATTCTACAGTATGCTTTGATGCTGGCCGTACAGTAACTTCTGTCACAGCATTGGTATTTCCGAATTCACCATCTTTGTTTAGTCCTCCGTACTTGACAGGAAGTTGATCAGCTGCTATGTATCTGAAATCCACAGGCACACGACAAACTTGAAATTTCTTCAAGCTGATGAAAGTGAAAAAGAAAGATTAAAAATTTGAACTTTCTGATTTTTATTACCTTAAAAGAATCTCTGCAGATTTGGAAGGTCCAGCAAAGACAAACTTGCTCTTTGTTCTCTGGGTCAGAAAAGGGCTTATCATCCTATTCACTGCCATGTACCACCATGGCACATTGATGAACACCTACATTTAAAAAAAAAAAACACACACACCTTTTACCTTAACCGATTTACCTCCGGGTATTACTCCCTCGTAACCTTAATATAAGACAATATATTTGGGGAACTAATATTTATCCTAAATATAAGATATATTTTCATATTTTTTAATATTTTCCTAATCTATCCCTATCAATGCTCCCTTAATAACAATTAAGAAGAAAAAGAAAGGACGGAATTAAGGAAGATGATTAAGGTGTTTAAGAAAATATAGGTTATAATAACACAACTAATTTTCTTAATCTAATTAAATTAGATAAATATTAGTATATCAAAAGCTATATATGTGTGTGTCTGAAATTTACATAGAGGTACCTGTTTGGCTACAAATTCAGGATAGTTGTCTTGAAGTAACTGAAGGGCCTGTTTGGTAGCATGTCTAAGCTCCCACTTACTAGGTCCAGGAGAATCTTTGAGGTCATTGACCTGAACAATGGTGGAGATTCCACCTGGGTTGAAATCCAATTTCCTGATACTCTTTTCCAGGAACTGAATCCTCCATCTTAGGAACTTGTCTCTCTTTTCCTCATCAGGAAATGTCTTCTTGTAAAGCTCCTTGTTCTGGAATTCTCCATAGATGTTATAACACACTGGGTGTCCAACCTTGTCAAAGCCATGCATGTACACCACCTTCTCTAAATCGTCACCCAAGTTCTTCTCATTCACGAGTTCCTCTATTTTGAACTCTTTTCGCCATCGGATTGTGTTCTTGATCATGTTATATGCTTCTTTCACTTTCATATCTCTGGCTCGAAGAAATTTCAGCAGAATCACATCGCTCCTTTCATCAGCAAGCAATGGAATCCCCCAGATGGAGACCTGATCTTCCCCTGTTTTTGAAACAGAGGAAGAGACAGGTTCTGTTTTGTCTGTTTCTTCTTCCTCTGTTTTTGAGGGTTCATCAATTGACTTTGTTTTCTCATCCTTGGTGTTTTCAGCAGAGAAGAGATGGTTTTCGAGTGCTTGTTGGACGAGGAGCTTGAGATCTTGGAGGGCCTTCTTCTCATTATCAGGAAGATCAGAAACTTTGGTGCTCTCTTCCTTGAAAAAATCAGACTCGTGAGTTTTCTGATCAGTGACATTCTTTGATTGTGGTTGAGATTTTGGAGACTCTGAAACATCATCAAGCACCACTTGTTCCAGTGTAGTTGTCTTTGAAGCCTCCTCGGCGGCCATGGCTGTTTCTGGACAAGTATGGAGTTTTACAGTGGAGAGAGAGAGAGAGAGGAGAGAAACAAGAAATGGAGGTGATAAGAAAGAGAAAAATGGAGATGGTTATAAAGAGAGAGAGATGGTACTGTAGGAAGGATGAATCATGAGGGAAACTGTGTGGTAAAGTGGAGTAATTATAGAAGCCAAATTGCATTTAAGCTGTGAGGACAAAGAATCCTAAGACCGATCGCATGTTTGATCATCTTTTTAATTTTTAATTAAAGGGATAGGGTTACAAACATGGGATCCAATTCACTACTTCCTACTTGTAAGGGATTTTTTCATTTGATTCAAGTCATCTAATGCAACTTTGGATATGTCATTAATTCACTTAGAGGCTTCTAAAGCGAAAAATGATTTTCAAGTGTTTGGTTTAAGGGGAAGGGAGGGGAGGGAGGGATGTGAGAGAAATTTTTTATCTTATATTGACTAAATTGTCCTAGAAAATTCTCAATATTTTAAAAATATACTATCAATAAAAAGAAATATTCTTCTCATTAATGTCAATTTGATCAATATCCTCCATTCCTTCCCATACCCTCCTCTCAAACCAAACAGGTTGTACATTTGTTCTCTCTTCCTTACGAAGGTTACGACACTTACTAGTTACTACCCTAATCAACCGTTCATGACATTAGACTATTGTACTTTTTCTTCTCCAAAGGGGAAAGTTACTTATATATATATATATGATTCAAAGTCATCTAATTTTAATGCCGATTTGGATTTGAAACTAATCACTTCTGAGTCTTATAGTAAAAAATATTTTTACCTCTCTTAATAAGTTTGCTCTCTAGGATTTGAACTCATTTTCTCTTTTTTATGAAGTTGAGACCATTTGTTATCACAATGAATATGTTGATGTTTACTTGAGCTTTCAGATGATCTATGATGTTGCTTTTTCTCGTCCAACGGGGGAAAGTTTCAAAGGTGTCTGTTGAAACGGACAAAAGATTGCATAACGTGGGGCCAAATCATCACCACTGATTCTGATTCATTGGCCGTTCGATTTGATCATGTCAGATCAAGACCTGCATGTATTGCAACCACTCTCTCACCATCGTTTTCGTTTTTTTATCTTTCCTTTCCAACGTTTAAAAAAAGAGATTCACATTTTCTTTTTTCAAGCTTGGGCTGTTGGGCAGTCGAAAGCGTTATAAATTTAGATGACCGTTGTTACAACCTTGGATGCTTTGCGCTGTTTCTTTTGAAATATGGGATTATCATTATCTTGTGATAATTAATATTCTATGTATATTGAGGTCGACTCTTGCTTGAATCATGGGATTGACCTGTCAATTACGGTTCTTACCACTGGATTTTGTCCTATTTACAAGTCTTCGGCCTGAATCTCCCCCTAGATGGTTAAGTGTGTGGAAATCTTGAATGGGTATTATAGGTTAAGAACAAAACATAGGAAGCTCTTGTGGATTTTCTCTACAGAAACCTGCGACATCAAAGAAAAATTTTGACAGAAAACCATTGAACTAATAGTTTTGATTTATCAAGCTCCCACTCTTTTGTTATTCAATATATGTAAATGTATAGAGTCTTTCGAAGATCAAGACTAATTTAAACTTAACTATCCAGATTTGATTTTGTGTACTTTATTCTCTGTCTTATGCAAAATATATGATATTTTCCTAGGAGTTAAACACAATTTGAGTTCAACTCAAGATTCACAAATTGAATGAGGAGGATCAAGATCCTTGTTTTGCCAATTGATGAGAAGGAAAAAAGTGGTCGTAGACGTTTGATGGTAAGTATTATAAAGACCAGGGGAAACTTTGAAGCATCTATGCATCAACGATTGGTTTTGGTATGGGTTGAGATGGTATATTCAAGTCTAATATTAAAGTAATCAAGAAGAAAATTGAAAATCTCATTACTCAATAATATACAGAATGTGATGGCCATTCTAATAGAGGTAGACGAGCACATATACGTATTTATGCTGTTTTAGCTTCAAGGCTCATTGTAACTTGTTTTTGCTATCGATCTATCTATCTATATATTCACGAGAGGACTTCACAAGATAAGAGCGAAGAAAACATGATTCATTCATTAATATCTACAAAGTTGGGGGAACAAAGATAACATAATTCAGAAGCCAATTAAGGTGGCAAAGACCGAAAAAAGAAAGCATTATGAAAAAAAGAAAAGAACGTACTCTTGCCAAATTATGTACATAAACCTGCTCTTGTCAAAATCGCTTTATAGGATAGAAAGAAGACTAAAGACTTTATAACCTAATGGTATGGGTGTTTCCATATAAGGGAGAAGTCATAAGTTTGATCTCACCTGTAACTCAGACCATTAGTAACTATCTTGTAATTTAAAAAAGATAAGAAATGTGTAATTACATTTTGATTTGCACTTGCACGTACTACTACTAGTCTACTACATTCTCATCTGAAACTAGCTATATAGCTAGCCCTTTATGAGATCTAAAATCAACAAACCCAGAAAAAGCAAGTCGAATCAAGTATCTGCATGGCACCAACAATTTCTAATTTCTTCAGAAGTCCATCCTCCATGTTAATTGCATAATGTCTGTAATTTCTCTAAGAAAAAGAATTTTGATAGAGAAACGGGATTTTTACCAAAATAGGGATTTTTATCAAAAAAATTTACCCAATTAGAACACTTTTAAAAAGATTTATCAATCTAAGGTTGTTTTTAGACAGTGACGTCAGGCGGTCCAACGCCATTGACAGTGGTGTCAGAAACCCTGACGCCACTGTCAGTGGCGCAAAGGACGGAAACGCCACTCTTAATTGAGTGGCGTCTTTAAGGAGATGCCCATTTATTAAAAAAAAAAAAAAAAAAAAAAAAAATAAAAAATGATATATAATAATAATAATAATAATAAATGATAAAATATTAATAATAATATATAATAATAATAAATGATAAAAAAATTTTAAAGCTCTACTTAATTTAATTTGGAGTCAAAAGAAAGAAAGCATGGAGTGAAATAACTCATTAAGAACGCCATTTAAAAGATTACGCAATATAATTTGGTTATAACAACAGACCCCAAAACGGGAGATCTATATATTTGTTATACACCAAATATTTGTATAACAACCGTATTGATTTTGGGATCTGTATAAAAAAGTGTATATACACCAAATGTTTGTATAATTGTTATACAAACACTTTTACGCGGTACACTTTTTTATACAGATCCCAAAATCAATATCATTGTTATACAAATATTTGGTGTATAACAAATATATAGATCCCCCGTTTTGGGGTCTGTTGTTATAACCAAATTGTACCACGTAATGGGCGTTCTTAATGAGTTGTTTCAGCTCCATGCTTTCTTTCTTTTGACTCCAAATTAAATAAAGTAGAGCTTTAAAACTTTTTTATTTATTATTATTATTATTATTATAATAATATATTATTATTAATAATATTTTATCATTTATTATTATTATTATTATTATTATATATTATCATAATATTAATTTTTTTTTAATAAATAGGAGATGCCACTAACACATTTTGTGTCAGTGGCGTCTTCGTTAGAGACGCCACTCAATTAAGAGCGGCGGCTTCGTCCTTTACGTCATTGTCAGTGGCGTTGTTCCGCCTGACGCCACTACCCAAAAACAACCTTAGATTGATAAATCTTTTTGAAAGTGCTCTAATTGAGTAAATTTTTTGATAAAAAAACCCTAGAGAAACACCCTCCTTTGTCAACAACCGCGTAAACTTCATTTGATCTCATGGCGGATTCTTTTTGGGGAAAATTATAATAAAGGACCTAAGAAAAATAATATTTATTAAGAAGGACCATAAAAAAATGTAATTATTTTGAAGGACCAAAAATTAAAAAATTAAAATAAAAAGACTAAATTACCCTTAGTTTTACAATTTTTGCATAAAGATAAGAAATCCAAAAAAAAAAAAAAAAAAAAAAAAAAAAAAAAAAAAAAAAAACGTTTTACTTTTACGGCTCTAAGTCTTCATGCTTCTCATCCATTGCCTCAAGTCTTGAAAAGAGATAAATTCACCACACACAAAAAAAGTTTTACTTTTATGGCTCCAAGTTTTTTATAATATATTAGAACAGTGGTGCAAGCTCTACAAAAATGCTTATTCATTAATAATAGCAATTGTTTATGTTTGACGATAAAAAATCTGGCCATTTTTTTCTACAGGTTCTCCCAAAGAAAAAAAAAACATTTAGAAACTCTAAGTTACATATTCCGATTCGATTTGATCTCTATTTATTATTTTCAATCAATCACTTTAGATTCTGATTTAATGAGAGATAATATAGGAAATCGACTAAAAGTAATTTAGTCTTTCTATTTTAATATTTTAATTTTTAGTCTTTCAAAATAATTACTATTTTTATGGTCCTTCTTAATAAATATTATTTTTCTTAGATCCTTTATTATAATTTTCCCTTCTTTTTGTTTTAATTTCCGAGTAAAGATCATTCATATTATTATACTAATAATCATGATGCTAGGTTATTGATTATTCCGAGGGTAGACGGTTATATCTTTAGTAAGTTGGGAGGGGACAAAATTATTAATGGGACCCACAAAAATCAGATTATTAGTTCAAAATGTTTCTTTTTTATTTATAAATTTTGTTTTATTTTCTTGTTTATATAGATATTAGTTGAGGTTTACACAAGGAATCATATTGCTATTACATGGATATCCCTAATATTTTAGTTTTTAACCAAAATATCCAATTTTTTATTAAATATTTAAATCGTGCCTTTTATATATAGATTTAGTTATATAGAAACATATTATCATGTTAGTTAATACAAAATATTTAATATTAAAGATATTAGTTATATGATGATTCTTAATTATCAGGTTCAAGTTTGAATTATTAATATATTTTTTTTTTTTTCGGTGATCATGCTTTCGGTGAAAAAATTATAAAAGATGATATTTCATATTTGTATGGTATATTTTCAATCATCTAGGTCTAACATCCAATGTATATCCATATATTTTTAGTTATTTTCTAATTCTAAATGTGGAATATAAAGTAGGAGGCTAAGTTCTGGTGAATTTAGTATTTTTAAATTTAAATTTTCTATTTTTTCTTTAAATAATTACAATATTTATGGTCATGTGCAATAAATATTGTTTTCTCGATCTAGGTTCTTAATTATTTTAATTTCTCCTTTTAATTTAACTTCAAAATCTAGCGGATTTTTTTAAAAAAAACCGAAAATATTGCTTTTTTCCCATCATACTTTATCCAAATAATTTAAATAAATGATAATAAAATAATAAAAAATAAAAATAACGCTAGAATATAAATATGGATATTAAAGTGATTAAAGAAAAAGGAGAGAGTCAAAATATCTAACGGGATCTTCCAATTTTTAGTATCTTCTCAATTTCTTAAAAAAATTACAATATCTAAAAATATTTCGATAATCTTTCTAAATCTCTTATCCTAATGCAAATAAAAAAGAAGTTCTAAATCATCTTTAAATAGGGTCAAGGAAGCACAAGATTGAGAGATCTTAAACGGCGCCAAGAAATCGAAAGGGCCGAAGAAAATTGTGATTGAAAAGGTACGAGTCTTCTTCTTTCTTTGTAATTCAGACTTTCTTCTTCTTCTTCCTTGCTTAGATTCATACTAGTATATTATTCTTTCTTGTTGATTTTGCATACTTTCATACATTCGTTTTCTTTTCTTAGGGTTTTGTTGTTTTGGTGTACGTTCTTTTTACTCTTTGCTTTGTAATTAGCTTTATTCAACACTATAATATAATATGAATACGTCTGTGTATCTTCTTCGTTCTTTGTAATTCAGTCTTTCTTCTTCTTCTTTCTTGCTTAGATTCATACTAGTATATTCTTCTTTCTTGTTGATTTTGCATACTTTCATACATTCGTTTTCTTTTCTTAGGGTTTTGTTGTTTTGGTGTACGTTCTTTTTACTCTTTGCTTTGTAATTAGCTTTATTCAACACTATAATATAATATAAATACGTCTGTGTATGTAAAACACATGCACACACATATTCGTTTTATTTTCTTTAGTTTTCCTATGGTCATCATCTTCCAATTTACTGTTGAATGTTTGTTTTTGATTATTTCCCTTGAATGGGACTAAAACTTTGATTATAAGAAAATGACTTTAGTCATTTAAGTTTTACAGAAGACATACTTTTAGGCCGTTAACTTTACAAAGTATACTTTTAGTCTTATAATTATAACACTGTTGCATTTTACTAACGGAAAATGCATACTCAAGTGATAATGGTGAAAATTTAAATGATGACCACTACAAAAAAAGTCATTTTTTGTAACGGAAAAATTCCATCGCAAAAAAGGAATTTCCGTTACAAAAATAGTTTGCGATGGAATTCGTCTGTCTCAAAAAAGGAATTTCCGTTACAAAAATAGTTTGTGATGGAATTCGTCCGTCGCAAAAAATAGCGTCGCAATTGCGATGGAAAACATTAATTCCGTCACAAATTTTCAAATTTGTGCCAAAGCAAATTGAATTAGTTTTTTTTTTTGATAGCAAAAGCAAATTGAATTAGTTGATTGCGCTAAAATAAATTAGATGAACTCTTCCAAACCTTCCAAGAATGCTTGAGTTAGTTGTTTTCTTTCAGTTAGACGATTGTACATCCAACTCCTAACAAATTTCTTTATGCCCTAAACTCACAGCGTCCTCATACTATACATTAAGTAATTAATTCTCTTATTCTACACATCACTTTTCAACACTTCACTATTCTCATTTCAACACCATCCTATTTATAGATTTATGTATCATTACCAACTAATACAATATCATAACAATTATTATAAGATCCCAATAAACTAATCACCAAGGTTATAAAATAAATATTAACGAAAATTGTTCAATGAGTTCTTATTGTAGATATTAATAACATCTCTCAAGCTTATTGGAGTTCTTAATAGGGGCAAAAAACTACATCTAATGCAAAAAACTAAAAAAAAGGTAGACACTTACAGATGACGCCAATGGAGAGGAGCCTGACGTGAGAGGAGAGGAGGAGGTCGACGTCGGTGGTGAGAAAAGAGGAGGCCAAAAAATGGAGGAGGAGGACGAAACCGGAGGGAGAGGAGGCCGGAAGGAGGCTGCACGACAGTTTGAAGGCTGGTGAGACGGAGGGACCGTGAGAGTAGGGCAGAGGAGGGAGAGGAAATTGAAAAAATGGGGAAGGGGAGGAACTTAAGCCTGATTTCGGGCTTAAGTTTTGCAACGGATCTATCGGTGGTTCGTCACAAACCTTGCGACAGAATCTGAGTTCTGCACAAGTAGGGGCCGCCTTTTTGCACCGGAACTAGATTCAGTCACAAATCCCCTTCCGAATTTGCGATGGAACCTCTATTTCGTCGAAATCGGCGGCCAACCGGGGCCAAAGGCCGTCGGTTTGTGACGGGACCCGTAAATCTGCTAGGATTTGCGATGAAACCAAGTTCCGCCATAAACTTGAGAAGCCAGTTTGCGATAGATGTATTTTTTCGTCCCAAACTGACCCTTTTTGCGACAGATATTTAAAAATCCGTCACAAACTTTTTTAATTTGTGATGGAATTTTAAATCCGTCGAAAATGTCGCAAAAGTTGTACTCTTTTCTTGTAGTGGACTGTGTAATTATAAATGTTACTAATCTTAAATTTAAAATATGGATAAGTTGAAGAATATATAAAATTTGTGTAATTAAATGCTATAAATCATCACTTGAGTTCATCATCGGTAACTTTACGTTAGCAACATTAACAGTGTTAGAATTTTAGGACCAAAAGTATACTTTATAAAGTTAAGCGACCAAAAGTATGCCTTATGTAAAATTTAAAGGATTAAAAGTATATTTTAGCCTAAAAAAAATCTAGTGCTTGAAATAAAAACTACACTTGTTAGCCTCACTAGTTTATTTAGACAATGAAATATTTTGAATATATTTTTTTTTTGGTCATAATACATGCTCGAGACAATAATAAAAACATCTTTGATTGGGAAAGGAATAGGGTTTTTGATATTTTTTAGTTTATGACGATGTGACGATGTTTTTTTATTTATTTATTTATTATATATATTAAAATTTATCAAATTAGACACCCTGACAGAAAGCACACCATAAATTTTTTAACATAAAAACCAATTTTCCTTCACAAATTACTGACTTTATGCCTATTTGAATTTTTTTTTTTGATTAGTTTCTAAAAATAATCAATTAAATATATGATATAGGAGTGAACATGTCACAAAAAATGTTATAAAAATTTCTTTCCCCTCCCCTCAAATCAAAATACCCTTAGGGCAACGTGTCCCTTAGTTAAGGACAATGTCCTTTCTGTTACCGAAGATGGTGTTTGGCATAGAGTCTTGCGTAGATAAGGAATTGGCTAGTCTAAAACTATTATTTCCTTATTTAATTTGAGGGGATAAAGAATAACGATAGATAATTATTTCTATTCTAATCAAGATTTGCCGAATTATCTTCAAATAGGATGAAGAAAGGTACAAAGAAGACAAAAAGTTCAAGAGTCAAGAAGAAACATTGTGAAGAGGAAATTGTCCGTAGGCCCATTGGTAACATTAACACTTTGACGCTTTCTTCTCTTTAATTCTGCCCGATCTCATTCTTTACAATTTGGATATGTAGTTTGGCTCTAAACTCATTTATTGTTCTTAGAATAGCTTCTATGCCGTATGAAATAAATATATGATATAATTTTTGTCATGTGATGTTTAACATGCTATAAAAAACCACAATTTCCTGTTAATGTGTGTTTTTTATTATGGTTTCCATGTGGTTGGTCACATAATGGACTCTATATTACAGAATACTTATTCAATTTAAATTTGACTTTTATGATATCAGCTAAGATTGCTATATATTTTATTTTATTTACTATCTTGACTCTTTGATTTTAAATCCTAATTAACATAGACTATAAAATTTTGAATTTCTAGAAATGGTTATAAAGGAGCCCATTCAATGGGAACAAGGATGGGGTCTAATGCAGGAAGCTATCACAAAGCTGAAGAATATTCTAGAAGGCTTACCAGATGAGAAATCTTTCACTACAGAGGAGTACGTGAACCAATACACTACAATCTACGACATGTGTACTCAAAAGATGCCATGTGATTTCAATAATGAGCTTTATGAGAAATACAAAGAGATTTTTGATGAATACCTCAACTCTAATGTGTGGCCTTCTTTAAGAGACAAGCACCATGAATTCTTACTCAGAGAGCTTCTCAGAAGATGGAACAACCACAAAGTTATGACTCGATGGCTCTCACGCTTCTTCCAATATCTTGAGTGCTACTATATTGGTAGACGCAAGCTGCCTTCGCTCAATACTGTTGCATTGTCTTGTTTCCGTGATTTGACCTTGGACAAGGTAAAAGCTATGGCTACAGATGCTATCATCTCTTTAATCCATAAAGAACGTGAGGGCGAGCAGATTGATCCGTCGTTGTTGAAGAATGTTGTTCATATATACGTTGAGATTGGTGTGTATGAGCAGCATTTTGAAGTTGCTATGATTGCTGATGCTTCTACTTACTATGCAAGAAAGGCAATAAACTGGATTGAGGTTGACTCTTTCCCGGATTATATGCTCAAGGCTGAGGAATCCTTGAAGAGGGAAAGGTATAGAGTTGGAGAGGCTGGTTACTTACATTCTAGTACAAAGAATAAATTAGTGGAAACGGTTCAACATGAGTTGCTTGTCACCCACGCGACTCAATTACTTGAGAATAACTCTGGTTGTGGCGTTTTGCTCAGAGATGATAAGGTCGAAGATCTATCTAGAATCTACAGATTATACCAGGAAATACCTAAAGGTTTGGAGCTTGTTGCCAATACATTCAAGGAGCATGTTACGAGTGAGGGTGCAAGATTAATCCAACTGGTTGAAGAAGCTTCTAGTAGTCAGACAATAAATAGCTCATCCGGTGTTCAAGAACATTCCATTGTTAGAGAATTCATTGAGCTTCATGACAGGTTCATGGCATACGTTAAAGGTTGCTTTATGAATAGCAATATCTTCCACAAGGCATTGAAAGAGGCTTTTGAAGTATTTTGTAATAAAAATGTTGCTGGCATTCCAAGTGTAGAACTTGTGGCAGCATTTTGTGACAATATGCTTAAGAAGGGTGGTGGAAGTGAGAAGCTGAGTGATGAGGCAATAGACGAAACTCAAGAGAAGGTGGTTTACCTTCTTGTGTATAACAATGATAAAGATTTGTTTGCTGAGTTTTACCGGAAAAAGCTAGCTCGTCGGTTACTTTCCGATCGGAGTGCCAATGACGATCATGAAAAAAGTTTTCTGTGCAAACTGAAGCAACAATTTGGTGGACATTACACTTCAAAGATGGAGGGAATGATGACAGACTTGGTCATAGCTAAGGATTGTCAAAGAAGTTATGAGCAATATCTTCATATTAATCAACACGTAAACCCTGGGATTGACTTATCAGTTACTATTCTTACCACAGGAACTTGGCCTAGTTACAAGTCTTGTAGCCTGAATCTTCCATCAGAGATGGTCAAGTGTGTGGAAGCTTTCAATGAGTATTATACATCAAAAGCAAAGCACAAGAAGCTCTCATGGGCTTTCTCTATGGGAACTTGCAACATCCATGGAAAATTTCAAAAGAAAACCATTGAACTGATAGTTTCAACTTATCAAGCTGCCGCTCTTCTATTATTCAACAACGTAGATAGATTGAGTTTTTTAGAGATTAAGACTCAACTAGGTTTAGACCATGAAGATTTGGTTCGTGTGCTTCATTCACTGTCTTGTGTGAAATATAAGATACTTTGCAAGGAGCCAAACACAAAAACTATCTCTCAAAATGACATATTTGAGTTTAACTCAAGATTTACTGATCGAATGAGGAGGATCAAGGTCCCTCTTCCACCAATTGATGAGAGGAAAAAGGTGGTAGAAGATGTTGACAAAGACCGGAAATACGCTATTGATGCTGCAATTGTGAGGATTATGAAGAGCAGAAAAACTTTGGGGCATCAACGGTTAGTTTTGGAATGTATTGAGATGATGAGTTGCATGTTCACGCCTGATGTTAAAGTAATCAAGAAGCGAATTGAAAATCTCATTGGTCTAGACTATCTAGAAAGGGATCCAAAGGATGCTAATGCTTATAGATATCTGGCGTGATCGATCAACACTATTCATGTATCTGATATTTTTATATTTACTTTTAGCTATTTTAACTTTTGAAATTTAAATATCATTGTACTTAATTGGATATATTTTCTTAATATAGATTTTAATATTGGAATCGTTTTTCCTTATAAATATTTTCTTGCACTCTCCCTTTCCTACTTCCCAGTGCGTTTCACATCATATATATTCATACCAACAATCCCGTTAAAAAATTATGCATAGTTTAGAAAAGTTTTACCTGAAAACAATTAATCATGGACTTGAAAAGGCTTCTCAAGTGGCTGTGAATAAGTGCACCTCATGTCCCACAATGGGAAATGAGTGTCTCTAACTAACCGCTCTATCCACTTCCTCTCTATTTAATTTCTCTATTATTGGATTGGTTTCTAATGGTTGAGATTTAATCTATATTAAAAATATTAGTGAAATATTAAATATTAAATGATAATAATATTTATGCAGAATAAATTGCAACCATTGCCCCTGCAGAATAAATCGCAACCCTTGCCAATCCAATGGTAAATAAATTAAGTGGAGGGAGGGGATTAGTGAAGACACTCTTTTTTGGCAAGAATATTCCTCGTTCAGTAACAGTGTAACACCAAGACCACTTTTTTTACGAACCTGTATGTCCTTTATAACTTATACTCACTCTGGTCCTAATTATAAGATCAAGTTATTTTTTTGAAGAAATTAAGGAAGCTAATTAAATTACTTTAGCTTATTTTTATTTTTTTCTCCAAAATAATTAGTTTGACTATTAAACCAATATATAATCTAAGGATACATTACATATGATATAATTAAGTAATTTATTTAGCTTATTTAATCTCTCTAAAGAAAGTCAACCTGGCCTGTCTTATAATTAGGACCGAAACTAGTAACATTTATGGAGATTTTCTGATATAGATGAATTCATCACGCCGGCTTCTTTTTTTTTTTCCAATGTAGTAATTTTCTCTTTTAAAAGGCGGGCACAGTTTGAATAGGGTGGGATAGTGTTGTCCAAGGTTGTCAAACTCATGAGTTTAAGCAAACTCGTAACAATGACGTAAACTCGAATCATAAACTCGTAAGAGTTTACTTTTATTATTAAATAGGTATTATTAGTATATAATTAAATAATTAAAATATAAAAATGACAACAATTTGATTTAAATATATTTTAAATCCAAATAATTGAAATTAAATCCATTAACATTCATCATTTATCATATTTAATAAAGAAATTTCTATAAAATTTCGTACAAAGTCAATTAACATGATCAAATCAAAAAGGTTAACACGAGTTTAAGAGTAAGTTAATACGATTTTGTAAGCTAGAAACGTAAAAATGGTAAATTCGGTGTATAAACTCATGAGTTTAACCGAGTTTACAACTAGCACGAGACTACTAACTTGACTCGTTTTTGTAAGTTAGAAGCGTAAAAACGGTAAACTCGAAGAGTCAACTCGCGTCACGAGTTTGACAACAATGGTGTTGCCCACACCTTGACGTACTGGCATTTAGCTAAACCCGAACCTGCCACTTTTGTTAGGCCTAAGAATGCATGTTGATAATAGGACTACCGTACAACTTTTTCCTTTCATACTTTGAAAGAGATTAGTTTCCATTATTAACTGTTTGGAAAATATATTAGTATTGATAGTATTAATGTATATAGCTGAGATCATGGGATTGTAATCATATTCCAATCAGATCCCATATAATTAGGGATTATAACATTATGAGCCATTATGTGTAGAGGCTCTTTCCTCTTGTATAAATATCAATATGTTTATCATGAATATGATATCTTTCTGATTCATGTCACTACATGGTATCAGAGCTTAGGGATTGTTTTGGGTTAATTTAATTTTTTTCCTCGGTGGCCACTGTTACTGTAGCTATGGTGGCGTGAACAATGATGGTTACTCTCCAGCGTGTGAGCTCGTGTCATTTTAGTTTCTGTTGATTTTCTGGTTGAGTGTGGTACTGTTCCATGAACAGTGACTCATCACTATTCACAGTGGGAAGAAAATGTGTGCCTCGTCCTTTGGTTGTTTTGCTATCCTCATCCTTTAGCTGTTCTGTTTTCTCTGGTTTTAAGACAGGTTCCTCGGTGGTTGTCGGAGCTTGTTCTGGGGTTTTCTTCTCCATCTTATTGGTTACTACCTCAGTGGTCGTTTCATTATATGTCATCAGATTCTTTGTTTTATTGTCAAAGATTACATCGCCTCCGTCAATACCACCACTGTTGGTCTTATTTTGTTATTTCTTGCGAGATTCTTTAATTTCCAGTTTTCGATGAAAATCCCAGATTCTGGTGAACTTTTTTCCAAATTCCACCGGACTTTATTCAGGCAACGCTTTCTTTTTCTTGCTAGTTTTCGGAGAGTGCTTTGCCTTTTCTAGCGAAGCTTTGCATTTTCTGGAAAAGTTGTGAATTTCCAGATTTCGGCTAGTGCTTTGAGTTTTCTGGCCAGTGTTTTCTAGATTCCGGTGAGCTCTTTGCTGTGTTTTGTTTGTTATCACTTGCCTTGTGCATTTATTTTGGCTGTTGGGATTGCGTTTTATCGCCTAGGTGTTGTTTGGAAGAGTTGTGTTTGGTTTGTTATCACTTGCCTTGTGCATTTATTTTAGCTGTTGGGATTGTGTTTTATCGCTAGGTGTTGTTTGGTTGCTGCCCTTATTTTCTGGCTGTGCTTCGAACTCTGACGTCGAGCCTTTATTTCCATTGTGTGCAGGCTGGTTCTTTGCTTCGAAGGTTGTGTTGTGAGACTGAGTTAAGTTGTTTCTACTATTTCAGCATAGTCGGTGTTTCATTTGTGCACGTTCACTTGTTTCTAGTGGCTGGTTTCTTCGTGTATTATGTTTTCTAGCACATTCGTGAAGTGCTCTTTTGTCTTGGGTGCCGACCTTATGGTTGGCTTTTGTGGTTCTGCTTGATTCTATTTGGGTTTTAGGGTCTGGGTTCATCATTCTAGATCGTGAGTTTGGTTCTTCTTGATTCAAGTTGGTTACTTTTGGGTGTTGGCATTTGTTGAGCTTTGCGATTTTCGTTGTTCTGGGCAATTATTTGTTGTTTGGTGGTCCTTGTGTGACCCATTTGTTCTCTGTCTCCGGTGAGGTGTTTCTTTGGTGTTTGTCTCTGTTAAGATGTTTAGAGTATTGTTTGGTCCTTGGTGAAACCGTTTGGTGTTCGTCCCTAATGAGACGTTCATTGTCGCTTTGTCTCTGATGAAACGTTTGGAGTATTATTTGGTCACCTTGTGAGATAGTTTGTTTCAGCTCCTACTTTGATTTGCTACTCTTTGTTATTCGGGCTCCTAGTGAAGTTGGTGAAGTTGTTGGATCGTTTCTTTTAAATGTGTGACATTTGGTTGAACTATTCTTGGATGTGCCCGAACTTGCTAGTTGATTCAAGATCTCATAAAGAAGAAAATTATTTTGTTTGGATTTATTTATATTATGTTTTCTTGTAACAAGTTGAACATGATTAACATCTATGCTCTAACTTGAGGGGGAGTGTTAGAAAAATATATTAGTATTAATGTATATAGTTGAGATCATGGGATTGTAATCATATCTCAATCAGATCCCATATAATTAGGGATTACAACATTATCAGCTATTATGTCCTCCCTCTTGTATAAATATTAATACTTTTATTATGAATATGATATCTTTTTGATTCATGTCACTCCATTAACAAAGGATACTTTCAATCTCCTTTTTATAGATTGGAAATCATTAAAAAATAAAAATAAAGACAGAATAAAACAAATACATTGAAAAGAAACCAAGTAATCCTGCTTGCATCTAGAAGAAGTTCAACACGTACGGAAGATCCTTTCGATAAGACTTACAATCGAAGTCCAACGCTTAAAACAATTTTTTGTCAAGACGTCTGCTATTTCATTTTCAGCGCGGTTGATATTCCTCTTTTTTTTTTTTTATGTGTGTGTAAATTATGGAGTAACCAATATAATTAACATTAAATATAATGGTACGATTATAATATTAGTCCGCACTATATTTAAGATTGAAGAAACTATAAGTTTTATATTTATGCCTTCCCATATTTACTGTCTCATGCATACAGTGAGTGAGCCATTTCCTTTATTGTAGGCTATATATGGTTGATTTTTTATGTTAAATTAAATAGTTTTGTGTGCTTATATGATTCACGATATATAAGCTATCAAAATAATCACAATTTATAGTACTTAAATCCAAGTCTCAACCTTAGCTTGTCTGATTCAGAAAATATATTATTCTATAACTTGCTAAAGTCTAAAATACCCCAGGCAACTATTTCAACTTTGAGGTGTCGGGCCATAGGATGTCACTCCTTGTAGAGCTCAAGTTCTAATTGTTCAATTTTATTTATTTTCTATTTTATATATTTCCTATTTTGTATGTTTCCTATTTTATGAAAAGAGAAAATAAGAAAAGAAAAAAGGACAGAGATAAAAGAGATAACTCTTTTAAAGGAAGAGTAGCTGCAAGTTTGTGTGTGGGGAAAAAAAGGAAGTTTATATATAGCTTTTCCGAGAGAAAATATTTTTTGGTAGCTTTTTAGCCTGAGAAATTTTGATCTAGCTAGCGATCGGAAGATAATTTCTTGTCAGATTGATTTGAAAGTTTTCGTGGAGGTTCTAGATACACGGAGATTAATTCTAGACGGTCAGATCATCCATTAGAGTCTTCTATTTTTTCCCCTATCTTTCATGAACATCCAGTCACGTCTGCTGTAGATTTTTTTTAGTGACTTTGATTAAGTTGATGATCGAACTGTGATTTTTGATCTGATTGCCGTGAAACTTGGTAGAGGTATTGGAGACATATATATCTTGAATCTTAATGGTGGATCATGGATTGGACTTTCCTACCTTGTCCATATGTTGAATGAATGTTGATATATGTTTGTGACTGCAGTTTTTGCATTTGGGGATTTCTAGCACACGCAGATTGTATCTTTGCCTAGGAGATACGTATTTTATTACTCTATTTACTCTCCTATTTTATTAATATAATTATTGTTGATTTTTGTGGATGAGGTGAATTTATTGCCATCCTATAATTGAGCTTTGTATTAGAGCATTGAACATTATATTCTTTTTGAAGATAGTGGAACCTTTTGTCTCTAGGTTGTGGTCGTTTGTTCTCACTTACATTGAGGGGGAGATTTTCCTCCCTTAAATTCTTGTGTCTTTATATATTATTATGTTGCTCATTTTATTTTCTACTTTAATTGACTCCATATGATCATTTTGCATTAGGAAGATTTAATATCTACTACGCTCTTCTTAACATGAGGCATGGGGAAAACTACTTACTGGTCAGATTCAAGTCAAACCTCTAAAGCTTCACGATTCGAACCACCATAACTATGAGAGAGAGAGAGAGAGAAAGATATATCTAGGAAACTCAATGGCTGGAATGAGGAATACGTGAGGGCCCCTATATATAGGGTCAGGCAAACCGATATTTAGGATATTTAGGAATGTGTGTTATCTCCCAATTGCTGGGTGATTCTTTTCTTACCCTTGAATTAACAATGAGGAAATTAATTGCTCGGCGCGAGCTAATTCCCTGTTCAGTATGTTACTCGTTTCTCGATTCTCTTTTAGTAATTAACGCTGGATTTATCTCTTTACTTTGGGAAGCTCTTTTATTTTCCAATCAAGTAGGTCAGCCCATTACGGGTGAACTTGTTGGGTTAATGTGCTCTTTGGTCACTTAAGCCCAATAAGGCTTAATTGAGACTACAACCCAAGAACTCTAAGGCCCATGTGGATTAGGGTTAGGCCTTGGGTGTAGTAGCATATAAACTAACTTTCAGTCGCTTGAAAAGAGACGGCCGCACAAATAGTTAGGAGGCTCTCATCAGAAACAAAAAAACCTAGAGGCAGACGTTCATCATCCGAACGGTTGCCCACACAACCATCTCATCCCCCTCGAGAGATAGTCCGGAAGATCAATCATAGATCGCACGAGGACCGTTTGTTCGTATACGAGGACCGGTTCGTAGACAAGGTTTGCTCGTGGAGAATCTTTCGATAGCTCTTCAATATCCGGGTAAGCAAAACGATGAAAGGTTTCATCTTTTCCTACATCGCGTGGTACGATACGCTTCCGCATTTCTGATCAGTTTCCTACAATTGGCATCAGAGCCAATAGCGATGAGGAAAAGAACCGAGTTTTGAAATTTCTTGTGATTATCTTCGAAAATTATTTTTGAAAGGATGACATCTGTTTCTATATTTGTTATTTGAATCATAGTAGTTATCGTTTATAAATCATATGAATACTTTAATCCATGGTTAGATTCTCTCGTGTAATTCTTGATTTGTAACAAGGAGGCTAATCCCATATGATTAGGTTTCCTCCTTGCTGTTTTTATGATTTCCTTTCGAATTTCTATGTATTTTTCGAATTCTGTAAAAGTTGGAGATCAAGAAACGCGAAGAATATGAGCAAACAACACTTATACGACACTTTTCGTGGACTTCGGATCTCGGATTTGGACAAACCATATATGGATGGAAAGAGGACGGAAAGACGAACAACTTGGCGGTCGGAACACCGCCAAAGGACAACCCACGCGCCGCCACGCGCCTCCACAAGTGGCTGCGAGTGGGCATCACGCGCCAAAACGGCCGGCGCGAGGGCACGTGGGCCACCCTTTTGGGGTGTTTCCGGCGGCCGTTTGATCGTCTCTCCGTGCCGGTGCTTCCCCCGGAGTTTCGTGGCTTTGAGATGACTTGGCCGCTTGCGTGCGAGGCAAAGGCTAGGGTTCCTCTTTTGTGTCCTAGGGCTTCTAGCCAAGGATTGGGTTTTTGGGCTTTTGGGCTCATAGACACCTTTGAAGGGGCTTCAGATAAATCCTATGGGCGGGACAAAAGAGAAATTCCAAAGTTGTAAAATTTTTAAATTTTTTTTTTTAGGAAAACCATGGATTAAAGTTATTTGCTTAATTAATTTAATGCTTTTCTTGGATTGTATGAATTATATGTACAATTAACGTGATGTTTAAAATAACATGAAATATAGAATAGGAAGATGCCATATTGTTGAATAATCACATGTCATAAATGCATGATAACTAATATGTTTTTTCAATCGACTAGTATGATAGTTATTATGAGAGATTATTTGGGTTATCCGGATAAATAATCTAACAAATTTCCCAAGAAAAATTGTATTTTTTGAGAATATCTTGTGGGTTATTTAAAATGATCATGTGAAGCTCATTCTGCCAATCATGACTAGATTTTAGATACCTAATAATTTACTCTAAATTGAACAAATTGTTGGAAATTGAAAATTCTAAATTTAAAATATTGAATGTGTGAAGGTTTTAAATTAAGCATTTAATTTTAAAACCTACGGGCCCCAATTGTGGGTTTATTAGTGAAATGGTTATCGCCGAAGCCCCATCGGATAAGGATAATCGGATTTCACTAGATTAAACCTTAATATTTTCAAAATTTTAGTAAAGTTTTTGTACGGCCCATCGTCGGCAACACTTAGACATTAAAGATAATTTTGAAAGTAAACTATGGTTAAATACATTCAACTTTGGTAAAATTGTTAACCCTCCCATCGAGGCTCGCAATGGAACTCAAGGCCCAAATTAACAATATTAGTTTTACAAGAATCTTGCCCATCGTAAGCCTTGTAAAGATAACTAATGGATTGTTATACAATAAACGAATAGTAGTTATTAGAATCTACTAGCGCTATATCTCGTTTGTTGTTAATTGTAGTTTGTAATTAGTGTGCTTTTTCCTTAATTTCAGAAAAATGTCTTCATTCAATCCTTTAGCTACAATCTTGAGCCAAAAGCCTATGGATGGTACAAATTACAAACAATGGAGAACCAATTTAGATATTGTTCTTCAATATGAAAAGCTCAACTTTGTTCTCACTACCCCTATGCCAGCGCTACCCGCTGCAGATGCGTCTGATGCAATTCGGACTCGTTTTCAGCAGGAGAAGGAAAGATGGGAGAAGGCGAATGTGTCAGTTCGCTGCTACATTTTGGCCAGTCTCGCCAGTCACCTTCAGGAGCAAATGAACATAATTCAGAGTGGAGCAACAATGCTCCAGACTCTTGATGCCATGTTTGCTACACCTAGCAGCGCTACGCTAGGCAAAATGCGCTGAATTCGCCACTAAGACAAATATGTCGGAGGAAGTGTGCGGGATCATTGTCTAACAATGATAGCAAACTTCAAGAAGGCCGATGACCATGGTATCAAGTTTGAACAAGAAGTAAAAGTTGACCTTCTCTTACAATCACTACCTGAATACTTCAACCAATTCAAGATGAATTATAATATGAACAAAATGAATCTTGACCTCACTCAACTAATGCACGAGCTTGAGAGTCTTTGAGCGACTCTAGTCAAGCAAGGAAGTGCATTGTTTGTTAGTGAAAGTTCTGTGAAACCTAAGGGGAAACCCAAGGGAAAGAACAAGAACAAGAAAAAGAAGAAATCAGTACTCCGCTTGCCAAAACAATGAATGCGTACCAAAAGGCAAGTGCTTCAAGTGCGGACAAAAGGGGCATTGGAAGAAAGATTGCCCACAAATGAAAAAACCAGGTATGGGTAATTTAAATGTGATTGAGGCTTGTTTAGTGGAGAATCACGATGACAAATGGATCGTTGATTCAGAGCCACTAACCATGTTTGCTACTCTTTGCGATGGTTCAAACAAAGCTTGCCGGTGAGTAAAGGACAACGAGATTTGAAGCTTGGAACAGGGCAGCTTGTGTCCGCACTAGCAAATGGGACAAGTTGTTTTATCTTTTAATAATTATAGAACTTTGGTTTTAGAAGACTGTTTATTTATTCCAGATTTTAAGAGGAATTTAATTTCGTTAGTTGTTTAGATAAACATGGTTTGACAGTTCGCCATTCCTCGCTTTCAATAAGAAGTTCATCTTCTTTTATTTGTTCTCGTGTAAAGTTTAATGGCCTTTATTTCCTTAGTCCTATTCCCCGTGAAGTTAATCATGTTGAATTAAAAAATGTTGAGCATATCAATTCGTCAAAGAAAAGAAAAGTTTCTAATGAAACTTATCTTTGGCATTTGAGATTGGGTCATATTAACTCTAATAGGATCCAAGGTTTGGTCAAAAGTGTGATTTTAAAATCCCTGAACTTTGAGCCGATACCAAAGGTGTGTGAATCCTTGTTTAGAGGGTAAAATGACCAAGAGATCTTTCAAGGCCAAGGGAAAACGTGCCACACTTCAAATGAATTGGTACATACCGATGTATGTGGACCAATAAATGTCCATGCAAGAGGCGGGTATCGCATTTCATCACATTTATCGATGATTACTCTAGATTTGGATATGTGTACCCGATGCGTCACAAGTCCGAAGCTTTTGGAAAATTCCAAGAGTTCAAGGCTGAGGCGTAAAAGCATCTAGGTGTTCAAATTAAGACTCTTCGATCCGATCGAGGGGTGAATACCTATCCGGAGAGTTCAGGTCTTACTCGATCAAGGAGGGGATAGTTTCGCAATTATCTTCTCCAGGGACACCCCAGAGAATGGAGTTGCTGAAAGGAGAAATAGAACCCTTTTAGAAATGACAAGATCTATGCTCGCTTATTCATCACTTTCGATTCATTCTCGGGGATATGCTTTAGAAACAAACTATGTATCTATTGAACTTAGCTCCGTCCAAGTCGATTTCAACGACACTAATTGAATTGTGGAAAGGGTGTAAGCCCACCATGAATCATATTCGAATTTGGGGTGCTCCCGCACATGTCTTGAAACAAAACCGACAAGATGGACTCGCATACCGAAGTATGCATGTTTGTAGGCTATCCTAAAGGAACCGAGAGGTTGGTTGTTTTATAGTCCAAGAGAAAAGAAGGTCATAGTGAGCACTCACGCGACTTTCTTAGAGGAGGACTATATGACAAACTATAAGCCAAGAAGTAAGGTTATTCTTGATGAGCTAGTCTCAGATCAAGTTTCACCACAACCTCAAAGGGTTCCAGCTTTTGTTCCTGTGGTTGTTCAAAGAGGGGAACATGTATCTCAACATACACAGAACCGAGACGTAACCGAAGTTCAGCATGATGTTCAACTAAATGAAGAACAAAATCATGAATTAGTTGATCCACTTAATGAGGGTCCTCATCTAGAAGTTGTCAACCCACAAAATGTGGACCCCCCGTAGATGCACGACATCAAGTGCGACAAAGTCGTAGTGGGAGATTGATTCGTAAACCTGCAAGATATCTCTTGTTGGGTGAGTCAAATCGATGACATCATCGCAGAAGATGGTGATCCCACGAGTTATGACGAAGCACTAGGAGATGTTGATGCTCGAATGGCTCGAGGCTATGAATCGTGAAATGGATTCTATGTATTCCAACTCAGTTTGGTCTCTTGTAGATGCGCCTAAAGGGGTAAGACCCATTGGGTGTAAGTGGATTTACAAGAGAAAGAGAAGATCGGACGGGAAGGTTGAAACCTTCAAAGCTAGATTGGTGGCGAAAAGGTACTCCCAAAGAGAAGGAGTGGATTATGATGAAACCTTTTCGCGGTTGCCATGCTCAAGTCTATTCGGATTCTCTTAGCTATTGCGCCAATCTTGATTATGAGATTTGGCGAGATGGATGTCAAAACCGCTTTTCTAAATGGAAATTTGGAAGAGGAAATCTATATGCAGCAACCAAAAGGGTTTACAGCCAAAGGGCAAGAAGAAATGGTATGCAAGTTGCGAGAGGTCCATTTATGGACTTAAGCAAGCATCCGATCATGGAACATCGATTTGATCAAGCCATTGAGTCTTATGGCTTTGAGAAAAGTCCCGATGATCCGTGTGTATAAAAGGATCCAAGGTAATGCGGTATCTTTTCGGTACTTTATGTGGATGACATACTCCTTATCGGAAATGATACGAGGTATTGTTGGGCATAAAAACCTGGCCGAGCAAACATTTTGATATGAAGGACCTGGGGAAGCCAATTATGTTCTTGGTATTAAACTCTTGCGAGACCGGAAGAACAGGTTTTGGCATTATCCCGGACTCAATACATTGACAAAATACTTGCCAGGTTTAGCATGGAGAATTCAAAGAGGGAATTATACCCTTCGGCATGGGATTCATCTCTCGAGAAGCAATCTCCTCAAACTCCCGAGCGGAGAGAACGCATGAGTAGGATACCTTATGCTTCAAAGCCAGTAGGTAGTCTCATGTATGCTATGCTATGTACTGCACCAGATATCTCGCTATGCGATGGGAGTAGTAAGCCGGTACCAATCGGACCCGGAGAGCAACACTGGGTAGCGGTTAAACATATACTCAAGTACCTACGGAGAACGAGAGATTATATGTTGGTCTACTCAAGTGGGAGTCTTGAAACCATTGGTTATACGGACTCGATTTCCAAGGAGATATTGACTCAAGAAAATCCACCTCGGGATATGTGTACACCCTTAATGGCGGTGCCATTTATTGGAGAAGTGTAAAACAAACATGTGTGGGTCGACTCGCCACGTAGGCCGAGTATGTAGCTGCTTCTGAGGCTGCAAAGGAAGCTGCATGGTTAAAGAAGTTCCTAACGGACCTTCAGGTGATACCAGGTGTAAATTGTCCTATCACACTCTACTGTGATAACAGTGGGGCGGTAGCGCAGTCCAAGGAACCAAGGTGTCATAAGAGACAGAAGCACATAGAGAGGAAATACCACTTGATCCGAGAAATAATTAAAAGAGGAGATACAAATGGTAGCAAAGATAGCATCGACGAGAATCTCGCCGACCCTTTTACTAAGAGTTTGCCCGAGCATGTGTTCGAGAGGCATGTTTCATCTATGGGTCTTAGGAGGATTCCAGATTTGCTATAGCTTTAGGCAAGCTGTTATTTTACTTTGTTATTTTGTGCTTTTGAGCATGACATTATGACATTGCATTTCTTTTCGAATGTTAATAAATGGAGTATTCTTTTTCATTTATTTTGCACACTATTTACAAACTCTAAGGTCCGATCAATTGTGGAGTATATGATCATATGAATACTTTCATAGAGGACATGGTCATAGGTTCTCACAATTGATGAAATGATTCACGCCTATTAAATTAAGTTGGGCACTTTATTTAGGCCGCAATGTTTTATGAAATGGTTTTGTCCGAATCATTATAAAACATTGGTGTGAGTTAATGCTCACATTGAATGGATCAAGGAGAGATTTGATTAAGCTTGTTCTTTTCCGTCATAAGGAATCAAATCTCTAGATAACTATAGTTATGTAGTTGCTCTTAATCCCGAGTTTATTTTAAACAGTAGTCGAATAGTTTTCATTCTTTGATTTACCAACGGTGAGGTTTGATCTATATGACAGCCAACAACTCGGTATTTTGGGATTGAGACTGTTTGGTTATCGGTGTTTATGAGATAAACAACATGGAATTTATAGGAAATGTCCCCTTGATATGTTTCGGTACTGGATATTGAAGACACCGGCCGCTGCATGTAATCCATTAGAGAAACTTGTCAAAGTCAAGGGAATAAATAATTGATTGGGTTACGTAAAACTAGTCAATCAAATTATAGACATTCTATAAAGGGGCGTGCATATTCTTGTTATAAGTGTCATTGTTCTTGGAGATCACGTTCGGGCTTTTAGTGGAGTAGCACCGAACTAGATAATCTTCGTAGATTATCATGAGCCTTGATGAATGACAAATGGTGGGTCCCCGTGCTAGCTTGAGACAAGGGATGGGGTATGTTATCAAATGATGATGGCTTATGGGCTATATGGTCTTGGGTTTACGAACTCAAGTTAGTATCTTAAAGAGCAAGTGGGAGATTGTTGGGTTAATGTGCTCTTTGGTCACTTAAGCCCAATAAGGCTTAATTGAGACTACAACCCAAGAACTCTAAGGCCCATGTGGATTAGGGTTAGGCCTTGGGTGTAGTAGCATATAAACTAACTTTCGCCGCTTGAAAAGATACGGCCGCACAAATAGTTAGAGGCTCTCAACAAACAAAAAACCTAGAGGCGTACGTTCATCATCCGAACGGTTGCCCACACAACCATCTCATCCCCCTCGAGAGATAGTCTGGAAGATCAATCATAGATCGCACGAGGACCGTTCGTATACGAGGACCGTTCGTAGACAAGGTTTGCTCGTGGAGAATCTTTCGATAGCTCTTCAATATCCAGGTAAGCAAAATGATGAAAGGTTTCATCTTTTCCTACATCGCGTGGTACGATACGCTTCCACGTTTCTGATCAGTTTCCTACAGAACTTAGATCCTATGTCCGACAAACTTAAATCATAAGGCCCATTTGGTTCGTTGCAAATCAGAGGAAGGAAATGGAAAATTGGATTTTCAGTTTGGTTCACCATTTTTCCAGTAAAATATTTTTTGGTGGCGAGCAATTTTCCTTCATCTATGTGAATATCTTCTACTTCTATTATTGGTGGGAGCCCATTTTTAACGGTGGTTATTTCTCAAATAACCCCTCTTTTTCTTCTTCAATGGATGTCACCGTCTCCTCATGTGCAGACCTGTCAGTGATTGCGGATAAAGAAGAAGCCGACAGTGGCCTCTTTGTCTTCGTCGCCGCTGCCGCCTACTTCATTCGCTACAAATTTGTCAGTGACGGAGGAGGAGGAGGAAGTCGCGGTGGTGATGATGGCAGAGAGAGAAGACGATGGTGAAAAAGGAAAAAACTCAGTCTATCGGTGAGGATGAGAGGAGGAGACACTGATACCTTTCTACAACCAACGGTCCCTTTTGTGCTAGAAATACAATAGGAAGACGAAGCTAGTCGAAGAAAAAACACCACACCGTAGATTCATATCTTCCTCATTTTTTTCTGATGGTTCGTCGTTTGATTTGCATTCATATATTATTTTTAATACGGGAGAAAAATGGTCTTTTGGTTTATTTTCCTATCTCATTTTCTTCCAACCAATTTTTTTTTTCATATTAATCCATTTTCTTTTCTAGTGCCAACTAAACACCTCGGTGGCAAAATATTTTCCCTTCTTTTCCTTTCCATTACATTCCTTTTCAACCCTTTCTTTGATCCAAATGAGCCCCATGTGTATATTAATATGGAGGTTCCAAAGAAAGAATGTAAGTATAAAAAGATCCAATAAAAAATGAGTATGATAAACTCATTGACATTCATACACCAAAGCATATAATTGCATACAATTTATTTATTATAAGACTTTATTTTTAGTGGTTGTGATTATATTTATTTCCTACGGTATTATAATTATTCTCTCAAAATAAATAAGAAGGCGGGTTCATTTCTCATAGTGTAGGTCCCACAAAGGGCACCCCTGTTGCACTAGGAACTACTTTCCCTACTCATTCTTTGGACGAGCAAGAAGAGCCCGTCCATACGAAGGAGCTCTGAATGGTTTAAATGAGATTTGGACGGTCTACGCTTTATTATTATTATTTTTTTTTTAAAATGAAAAGTTCATTTATTAAAAAAAAATATGAGTTTAAAGATTATCTTTATTTTAGATTTTCTACCCATTAAAAGTATTTTTTTATAAAAATAAAAAAATAACAAAAAAAAAAAAAAAAAAAAAAAAAAAAAATCAAATCTAAACTATCTAAATCTCATAATGATCTAGAACTATGGACAAGCCCTTGATCGTCCTCCCCGTGTCCTGTTGCACTATCACTTTTATTTATTAGGTGAAGTGATTGAAATTTTTCAACTCACGCGATAGAAACATTCAAGAGTGCATCGATTGGTTCTGAAAAAAGATTAAAAGCAGAGCAATTTTATTCACACAAAACGACGAAACACAATTACTCCCTCTGGTCCTTATTATTTTCTCTAGTTTTTATTATAAGGCATCAACTAAAGTTTGTTTGATCATTTTTATAAGACATTTGTTTATTTTCAATGAACATTAATTTTTTTTTCCATGTCTCGCTCATAATTAATAAAGATAGTGGGTGAGCGTAATAATTAATATGATATTAGAGTTTAATACAATAAGTAGGGGTAATATTGGAAATTACTTAGATTTTAAGATAACTTTATTGACTTTAACTACTTTTATTGGTTTGTGAGAAAAGTTAGTTGGTTCCTTATAATAAGGACCAGAAGGAGTATAAGGCACCAACTAGCAAGTTTATTTGGACCTTTTTATAAGGCACTTTCTAATTCCCAATGAGCATTAATTATTTTTTTTTTTCCATGTCTACCTATAATTAATAAAGGTAGTTGGTGAGAGTAATAATTAATACTCCCTCCGGTCTTAATAGGAACTATTTACCAGAATTTGGAGAGATTAAGGAGAGAAGTTAAATTAGTTAATTATAATTATTTTCAAAAATACCCTTACTGAAAATTGAAAATTACATCAAGCAAAATTAGTAGGTTTAGGATTATTTTAGAGAGACCTAGGCAACCGGGTTTCGTGCGCCGTGTGGGAAACGATCTCCCTAACACGTTTTAAATAATAACACTCGTTAACTATTGGTTTTGTTAAACCACTCTCTCCCTGAAACGTTTTACTTCACATGCCACTCGTTATAGATATTGGCATGTGAAGTTGAAAAAGTTAATTTTATTTAAAGAAATATGAAAATTATTTTATTTAAAAATAAAAAATAAAGTAAAATCTCTTGGTTGATAAAATATAAGCGTGCTGTTAAATTAATTATTGTGGAAGAAGTATTAGTAGGGATGATATGGGAAAAATATGACAAAAATTGCTCAAAATTATTTTATAAAAAAATTATAATTGAGGTGTATATAACATTAATGAGTTGTAAATATTATTTACTTTATAAAATATATAGGTGTATTATTAAATTATTATTGTCTTTAATTATTACGAGAAAATATAAATAGGGGTATTATAGGAAAAAATTAACAAAATTTAAAACTTGCTATTATAATTAGGACCAAAACCAACTCCAAAATTTGCTTTTATAATTAGGATCGGAGGGAGTATGATATTAGAGTTTAGGGCAATTAGTAGGATAATATTGGAAATTACTTAGATCCTAGGACAACTTTATTAACTTTAACTACTTTTATTGGTTTGTGAGAAAAATTAGTTGGTCCTTATTAATTAAACACAGCAATAAAAATATTCATATTATTAATAAATAAAAACAAGTTAAAACACAAAAACAAAAACCAAAATACAAGTTAAATTAAAGCATCAAGAAATTAATTGAAACTTATTCACAAAGAATCACACTGTGTAGGAAGGAAGGAAATGGTCTCCTTCTGAACATCATAATTCACCAACACATTTTGCTGTTGAATATTCCCAAATATAGATAACCCACTTGAAGCTCCCATGGCTAAACAAGCCACACTGGAACTAGAATCAGCCACCATGTAGTTCTGAGTAGGAAGCTCCAAATCTGCTCCTTTGAAGTGAAACACCAATTTACTGGGAACCTTAACTTCTGATGATGAACCTGAAGGCAAAGAGAAGCAAAGATCGAGCCCAGTTGAATTCGATGTGTCCACTGGTAGATTTGTTTGAGATATGAACTCTTTCTTTAGTGCTTCATAAGCTTCCTGTTCTAAATATGTAATGGTGGTGCCAGAGTCTATGATCACACCTCCACTTCCATCTTCTTTGATATCAAATATGGATTTATCGATGTCCAATCGGTTTTCGCCGACTGAGATTCCTTCAAGAGGAAGGTAATAGAAAGATGAAAGTGTTGGGTTTGTGAGAAGAGAAGTAGCAGCAGCGAGTGTTTCTTCTTTTGAGCTAGGAAACGATCCCAGAAAAAGCTTACCTGTCGCAGAAGAATCATCCATGGAGGTTAAACAATAGGAGAATCTTGGTTCGTCAAGTTGTGAGATCAGAGACAAAGGCCCACGGCCCAGCCCACCAGGCCAGAGGCCTGATCAAGCCCGTCTCCTTCATTATCTTCACCACAACCAAACCCTACATTATTAACCGAAACTTGATCCTTTTTGTTCTCCCCGAAAGTGAAAGTCTCGGAGGCTAAAAAACCCTTGGTGAATGAATTGTCACCATAGGAATAGAGATAGTTGCAGGTATTTTTGTCACAAGAAGATGAAGGTAACACAGAGCAGAGATTACTTGAACAAGAGAGTTTAGAAAAAGAAGAAGAGTGTTTCGGATCGAAGATCGGAGTGGGTTGATCATAACAGTGAGAACAAGGCTTACACTGAGTCCAGATTAGATCACTTCCAGTGTCTAAGACAGCAGGATAAGATTTTGGTGGGGTCCCTATAGAAAGTGTTAAGAGATAAGCACCTCTTCCGGCATAAACGGGAGCTTCCAAGTGATCAGAATTTTCTGGGGTTGAAGAAGAAGATTGAGAAGAAGCCGCGAGGATCATGGAATTCAATCTCTGCAACCTGGCCTGGCCACGCTTGATCCCATGTTGAAGACGCTCAAGTTTTGTGAGGTTTTTTGCTGAATCGACGTGGTGGAGATTGAGCCTAATGGGTTTGATATCACTGGTGGTGATCAGAGAACGTGTTCTGGAGGTAGAAGATGAAAGATGAACCAGGAAAAGAAGAAGCAAGAGGAAGAGAGATACAGAAGCCATGGTAGGTGTTAATGGAGGAGGGAGAAGTGAAAGAGAGGATTTTTATGTTAGAGAAATAGGTTAAGAGTCAAGAGAGGTAATGCATCAGTGAGATAAAGAGTTAATATCAAGAGAGAGAGAGAGAGGGAGAGATATGAGTGAAACAAATTAATTAATTCTAGGCTTATACTTAAGCAAAGGAAAAATCTCACACGCTTTCACTTCCTACAAGATTGTTAGGTTTTCCATATAGATCGTGGCAAGCTTTTAATACAATCTGTTTCTTCTTAGTGCTAATATTTATACGTTCATCGGTCTTCATCATTATTGATAAAGTCATCAAAAGGGTATGTTTGACGCAACTATAATATTCCTTTATATATACATATACTTAGTATTGTCTTATCTCCGTTTCTTAATTCTTAATATAAGATATATTTAATTTAGAGAGTTCATCTTGGTCTTAAATATAATACATATTTTTCATATTTGTCAACATAATTTTCCTAATTTACTATATTAATGCTTCCTAAAAAATAATCAAGGAGAAGAGAGAACGAGAGAATTAAGGAAGATAATAAGCTGAGATAGATGTTTTAAAAATAATATATCATATTACTAACTTAACTAATTTCCTTAATCTAATTAAAATATGTAAATATGTTTTATATAAATGACCGGAGGGAGTAATTTAATGTCACTGCATCTGCTTTTTTTGACATTTTATCTGAATTAAATCTTCCAAAACATGATTGTGGGATGTTCATGCCATATATATGAGTGTTTGGGTAACTTTAAAATAGTGGTTTCAGAAAAGATTTTTTTTGCAAACCGAGACAAAAAACTTCTCTCATATATTTATTTTGTAAATCATAAAAACTATTCTCTAAAAGTTAATCCAAACATACATGTTTGTAAGTGTAAATTCAGTTGACTAACATTCTTTTCACTAAGCATATAAAAACTCAGCTCAAAATTCATCTATATATAATATACCAGTTAATTAATGTAATAATACAAGAACAATCATTAGATGTGTGTTAGTATTACTACAAAAAATGAATTTTATTTTCTTAAAAAATGTCTTTTCTTCAAAAAGGAAAGTAAAAAATAAAAATGGTGATATTTTCATAATTATGTGTGAAAATTTTGATATAAGGGACGCCAAAAATACATTTTTGGCTTCCCTTTTCAAAATTGGGAAGCCAAAAACCGTACTTTTGACGTCAATTTAAAAAGGGATGCCAAAAGCTGTCCCATTAAATTAAACCTTCCCTTTCCCTTAGCTCACTCCTCACTTCCACTCAATCACTCTCCTTATGCGGCCTTTGCCTCTCCTCCTTCTCCTTTGAAGCAAAAGACCACCATCGCCATGATCTACGAGAATATCCGTCAACTGTTGCATAGTAGTGTCTCCCTCCTGGATCGACTACTCTCTCCCAGAAGAGTAGAGCTCGCATTGTATTCAACGCCATTCAAAGAAACTTCATCCATAGACGATGAATCATCAAAATCTTTAGCAATTGTAGGATGGCTGGAGGGGTCAGATCCGTTGGCCTTGTCGATGTGAAACAAATCTTGATGTCTCTTGTTAGACATTTAATTTTAGATTATCTAAAGATCCAAGAGACAGGAATCAGGGACTCTAGCTAGGGTTCATCAAAAGATCGAAATCAAAAGCCTCAAATACCGAAGCCGAAAATTGATTGAGAGGGGGAAAACCAAAGGGGGATTTGGGAAAGAAAAAAATGACACGTTTAGATCCAGATGAGCAACGCCCAGACCTAGGTCAACGCCATCATGACCGATGCTCCAAGCGCAAGCTCGCTCACACTCCAAATTTCACAACAAAATCCCTTCCTTCTACCTCCATGGATGAAATCCTAACCACAACACCAGAAACTTCCGAAGCGCCACTTTTTAATGTTGTTGCTGTGGATGAAGAGAAAAACGTACAATAGTGAAGACGAGCCCATGTGTGATGCATATGAAAACTCCAATGATTCGGATTCGGATTCTGACGCCGACTCCTCTGATTCTCAATCTAATTCTAATGACGAAGCTCAGCAGAACCTTCAACTCCAGACCGTCGAGGCTAAGCTCGCTGCTAAGCCCTCCAGAACACCATTGCTCCTCCCAAACATTGCAAGTTTGGTTTTTTCTTTTTTTTTTTTTTTTTTAAAAAATGTAGAAAGGGCACAAAAACGGATGTTAAAAGTGTCCAGAACACCATTGCTCCTCCCAAACATTGCAAGATTGGTGTCATGGTGTGTGCATAGTCTTTCTTTGATAGAGATTAATTGTTTGAATTATACGCATGGAAAATAGCAAGTAGGTTAGTGATCCTTTTTTTGGTTAGGTAAGAAAAGGTGCAGACAAAGATAATGGCGTTATCTCTATTTATTCTTAATATATTCCTTTATTTTCACAATCTATATATGTAGCATTAGTCAAAATTGTCATTATTACTTAATTCTATGCCTTAATGTAATGAAGATGCATGACCTTAATTCTCCTTTATCATATAGTAAAGCATCATATACTTGTTTGATCCAAATAGGAAAAAGTAAACCAAGCTTTATACTCTTTTTTGCCTATCATATCTCGTTACAGCATTCAATAAACATTAAAGATGGTGTGGGGGGAAAATCATCTTCTCTGATACAATAGAAATGTGAAATGTCAATATTTACAGATCAGCTCACATTCATTAGTTATTGGTAAAATAATATTTAAAGGCTTATGAAATAAATTAATAAATTTTCACTAATACAAAAATGTGCTCTAGTAAGCACATGTTTGGTAATGCTAAAATAAAATAAAGGTTAAAATATACTTTTAATCCTTTAAGTTTTATATGTGGTATACTTTTGGTCTCTTAATTTTATAAAGTATACTTTTTGTCCTATATTTTTAACACCATTAGTTTGCTAACGGAAAATGTTGACGAAGCAAACTCAAATGATGGTTGTGCACTTGATAAAATATTTTTGATTTTTAATTTTTTTAATACAACATATCTAGATTATTAAACTAAAATAACCCGACAAATTGCTACAAATGAAATGAGAGGTTTCGATGTTTAGATTATTAAACATTTTTTTTAATACGACCAAGCTTTTGATATTGATGTTTCATTAGGTTTTACTATATTTTTCAATTAAATCATATTTTAAATTTAAGATTAATAGCATTTAATTACATAGTCATTACTTAAGTTTGCACATCATCACTTGAGTTTTTTACATCGGCGTTTTTTTAAGAACATTAAATGTGTTAGAGTTATATGATTAAATGTATACTTTATAAAATTAAGTGACTAAAAATATATTTAATATAAACTTAAAGGACTAAAAATATACTTTAGCTTAAAAAAGTATGGTGAGATGTAGCATTTGATAAAAGAATGCTACTTCTTATATCTATTTTTTATTTTTAAATTATTTTTTAAGAGATGGTAGCGTTTTGGGCATGAAGCACTACCGCTTAGTTTTTTTTTAAAAAAAAAAACAAATATTATCTATTTATTAACTATCAAGGTTATCATTGAAACTAGGGGCTTCTCCCCGTGCGATACAAAGGTCGGTGTATATTGTATGGTGTAAACTTCAAGATACGATATTGATATTCCAGAATTATTTATGTATTTATTCATTGTGGCATTGTTTTGGGTTTTCTATATTTTATACTGATCCGACGATGACAATTTGGTTTGGTTTTTCGTTCTTCATATCATATATGTCTATTGGTGATGAGTACACTGGAGCACATTAATCATGTGGCAATGCTTCCCATAAAATGATATTTTTGTATATGTATATTGGTCTAAGATTCTCTTTGTTGATCTTCCCAATCTCCAAAAGCTTGAAGGAACCCTATGACATCTGAAAATTGGTTTAGCTATGATTTTAAACTCGACAGAGCAAAAAAATAACAATTAATTAACTTTCAGAGATATAAATTATACAAAATATCTTACTGAGAAGCCCTAACCAATTAGCTCTTCATTCTCTGTTGTATAATCTGTAATGTTTTGGATGGGGACAAAGTTGAATCTGTTAGTAGGAATCTGCAAATCGAATTCTTGAAAAAATGTCGTGTTTGTGGAATCTGTTCCTCTATGAGTGTGGATACACTTTATAGTTATCATTATTGTCAAACACCTCTAAGTTTTTGAAAGTGATAAACCTCAGAGCTCCCTCATGTAACGTTCCCCCAATCGCTTATGAGTGACAGAACTTTCAATGGTGGTTCCCCACATTTTTTAACGCAAAGCTATGCTTTTATATATGACAATAACTTATTCGATTTCATATCATCCTTGCCAAAAAAGAGTTTGCTTAGTTTTTGTGGGGTGGTTTGAAAAATGGTACAACAATCATTCCGATGAGTCAAGCAGGTATATATTCAGAAGCAGAAGGCCTCTTTAGCTTCTTATTATACCATAAAGTGCCACAATATTGGCCCTCACAAATGTTTATTTATAGTAATCCATGAGTGTCTTCCACTGTTTAGAATTCTCTTGTGCTTCATTATCATTTTGCAACATTAACGATTACAATTTCAAAGGTGTTATACAAGTGAAGAAAGCAAAGGATATTTTCATACTGATTGATCATCCTTAACAGTTATTATAGCCAATAAAGCAACGTAATTATTATAGCCCTTATTAATTATTATTGCATTTTCAATTATTATTGAATGCCCTCTCTAGTTATGTGTATTTATATATTGTCGTAAATATATGGAATTATTTCATTTATTAAATATTATTACTTTTATCAATTAGAAATTACTCTTTTAGTCTTATTTATATGACACTTCCAAGTATATTTCCATTTCAGAAAAACCTAGAGCTCCATTAACCCTAAAGTTAATAGAGTTCCAACTTTATCTCTATTTTTTTCTTTTTGGGGGTCAAACTTTACCTCTATTAACAATATGCACAACAATAAAGTTATATCTCCCTGTGCATTGTCTGACAGGGTGTACTGTACGGTGTTATTCGGGAGATGTGTTTTGATTTAGACATTTAGTGTCTATATTATTCGAGTCAGCAAAAATTAGTATTTATGCATGGTTTCTTATTTATGCAAATAAGCATGTATGCCAATCATATTCCAATTCCAATTAAATGAAAATACGTTTCAGTTTATTTCATTTGAGGCATATGGTTTCTTTTTGTTTCCTTATGTTTGTTCATTAATAAAGAAATAATGGTATTAAGACTTATTATTAATTACTTACTGTTACTTTCATAATCAATGCACACATTATTTTGTCTTTTTAAATTCCTCACCCCTTAAATTAGTTCCTGTCTAGTCCCTGTCATAATCAATTCAGAGGATGCCTTGATATTCTATCTTGCTCATCAAGCACTAACCAATTAGTTCTTCATCATGTGCGGTGTAATCTGCAATGTTTTTAATAGAGACAAAGTTGAATGCCTCTATCGGAATTTGTGAATCAGATTCTAGGAAAAATGTCGTGTTTATTTGAAATCGGATCGGATCCTCCACCAGTGCGGAGTTACTTTATATTTGCCATTGTTGTTTAGAACCTCAAACTTTTGAAAGTGATGAACCTCACCCTCTTGGAGTTCCTTCATGTAACGCTAACTCAATCGATTTGGAGTGACAAAACCTTCAATTGTTGTTCCCGGCCTACATTTTTTCTTAAACTCATGTAAGTGACATCGTAGAAGTTAGTGCACAATTAGAAGGACTTCATGATTGACAAACTTGTTCATCCACCAGGATCATGCCCACCTTCCGGGCATGATATGGTGGATTACTTTTCCGTCCGACGACCTTCCTTGATTAGAACATGTGCAATGATAACCGTTGTACATAATTAAAAAAACATGATGTTTAAAAACTGTAAGAGGCCCGTTGTTTTAGCTCAAGCTCTATTAAGGGTTTTCAATAATTGAATGGATTATTTGGGTTTTGCTCACGTTATTTTTTCCAAAAGTTAACTTGTTAGTCCAAATTCATAATCCTTATTTGTATATAAAAAAAAAATTAGTTAACCTTTGGACCGGTTTACCAATCGGTTTGCCGGTTCTTGGTTTAGATCTGGGAACACTGATTAAAGTAGGTTTCCATTGGGTGTCTAATGGTAGACAATTGAGCGTTACAGAAAATGGTTTGACGCATTTGGAGCTGGCTTATCTTTATCTCACATTTAACGAATTTAAGTAGCAAAGTGTGAGATTAGTGGGTGCCATTAACAAAATTGGCTGAAAGCATGTTACTACAAGCTTTCTAAAGATATAATAGATGTCCTTGTTAGGAAATATACGTTATGAATATGTGATCAATCATAATCCCCATAAATCAGAGATATTATCATAATGAGCCATTAAGAGTGAGGCTCTCCTTCTTTGTATATATATAGACATATTGAACATGAATATACACAAGAAATTCAGATTATTTGCTTACATGGTATCGACCTTTGAAGGATTTCTACTTAGATTTTAAACGGTTGTATGAAGAAATGAAGGTACTTATGTCTCTACAGGCAGATCTCCAGACCTGTACCAAGAATCTAGAATTTCAAGCTATCATTAGTTTTCTTGAAGCTCTTGATCCGTCTTACGACACCATCCGTTCTTAGATTATGTCTAGTCAGGAGCTTCCATCTCTTGAAGATGTGTTCTCACAGGTGCTTCGTGCTGATAGTCTGCTTCGTCCATCTGTTGATCTCAATGCTAGTGCTTTGGCCGGGCGTGGCCCCTTTGACACCAGGAACTCTGGGCCTAAACAGGCACTCCTGTTCCACCCTCTAGCAGTATTATCTGCTATTACTACAAGGAACCAAGGCACGTTAAGAAAAATTGTCAAAAATTGCAGACTAAATAGCAATGTGATCATCAGCGTGGCTTTGCTCATATTGCTTAGACACCTGATCAGTCTGATTCTGGTCCATCCTCTACAGAGGCACTTGCTACAGGTACTTTGTCTTCTGGCCTTGCTATCACTTCCACGAAGTGGGTCATTGATTCTGGTGCCACCGACCACATGACAGGTAACCATCATTTATTTTCCTCGTATGCCCCCTATGCCAACCCATCCTCCATATTTGTTGCCAATGGTTCCCCAGTTCGCATCCTTGGATTAGGAACTGTTTTACCAACACCATCCATTTCCCTCTTTCCGTCCTTAATGTTCTTGATCTTACACTTAATCTTTTGTCTCCTAGTAAACTGACTCGTCATTTGAACTGTTGTATCTCACTATACCCTGACCATTATTTAATTCAGGATCTTTTGATGAAGTGGATTATTGGTAGAGGTTACGAATCCGGTAGACATTACATCCTTGATGACTAGGTGCCGTGTTCTGTTGCTTGTATTGGTGGGTCATCTCCCTTTGAAATCCATTGTCGTCTCAGTCATGTGTCCCTTTCTTCCTTAAAACGGTTGTAACCTTAGTTTTCGTCTGTGTCTTCTTTGGATTGTGAGTCGTGTCAATTTGCCAAACACCACCGTGTTCATTTGGCACCTTGAGTCAATAAACGGGTTGCGCCCCCTTTTGAGTTAGTTCATTCTGATGTTTGGGGTCCTTGTTCCGTTGTGTCTCAGACTGGTTATTGATATTTTGTTACCTTTGTTGATGATTTTTCCTGAACTACTTGGCTTTACTTAATGAAACAACGTTCTGTATTGTTTACTCATTTTCGTCATTTCTGTGTTGAAATTCAAACACAATTTAATAGTTCCATGAAAATTCTTTGAAGTGATAATGCAAAAGAATATTTTTCCGCCCCTTTCATTTATTATATGCATAGTCATGGCATCCTTCATCAATCCTTATGTGTTGATACACCTGCCCAAAATGGTGTTGCTGAAAGAAAGAACCGCCATCTCTTAGAAACTGCTCGTGCTCTCATGTTTCACTCTTGTGTACCAAAATCTTTTTGGGTTGATGCTGTGTCTACTGCTTGTTTTCTCATCAATCACATGCCTTCGGCTGTCCTTAATGGTTCCATGCCATATTCCATTTTGTTTCCCACCACTAAGGTGTTTCCTGTTGATCCCAAAATTTTTGGTTGTGTCTGCTTTGTTCGGGATGTCTGTTCGAGTGTTAGTAAACTTGACCCCAAGTCCTTGAAATGTGTCTTTCTTGGTTATTCTCGAGTTCAAAAAGGCTATCATGTTACTCTCCTGACCTTCGTCATTATCTTGTGTCCATTGATATGACCTTTCATGAGTCTTCTTCTTTCTTCCAGTCTTCGACCTTATCTGAGTCATCCTCTGTCATTGATGAACCTGATGATCTTCTAGTTTACCATGTTCCTCTCTCACTAGTCCTGGCTATTGTTTCGGCCCCTGATCTTCTTGATAATGATGATGGTGCCACTACTCCGCCTTCGCCAGTGACTGCTTCACCGACGGATCCCATTTATGCCGCTCCTGCTCCCGTTCCTGACCCCATTGTTCTTGACTTTTCCGTTGACCCATCTGTTGACCTGCCTATATCACTCCGTAAAGGTACCCGTCCTCCTTGTCCTCCCAAGCGATATGCTGATTGTACCTATCCTATCTCCTCGTTTGTGTCCTACCATGGATTGTCCCCTGTTTCCTATTCTCTTGTAACCACTCTTGAGTCCATTTCTATCCCTACTACCCTTTACCAAGCTTTGACTCACCCTGGTTGGCTTGCAGCGATGGAAGAAGAAATGATGGCCCTTGATACGGCTGGTACTTGGACCCTTATTGATCTACCTTCTGGGAAGAAGGCCATTGGTTGTAAATGGGTGTTTGTTGTTAAGACTAAGGCTGATGGTTCCTTAGATCTGTTGAAAGTTAGGCTTGTTGCCAAGGGTTATGCTCAAACCTATGGCATTGATTATTCTGAGACTTTCTCCCCTGTGGCTAAGCTTACGTCCGTTCGTCTTCTTGTATCTCTGGCTGCCACCTATCATTGGGATTTGCATCAGTTAGATGTTAAGAGTGCATTTTTAAATGGTGATCTTCTTGAGGAAGTGTATATGGAGCAACCACCTGGGTTTGTTGCTCAGGGGGAGCATCGGAAAGTATGTTATTTTCGAAAGTCATTGTATGGTTTAAAGCAGAGTTCTCGTGCCTGGTTCAATAAGTTTTGTGGTGTGGTCAAGAAGTTTGGTTTAAACCAAAGTAAGAGTGACCATTCTCTATTCTACCAGCAATCTAATGCAAGTATGATTCTTCTAGTAGTGTATGTCGATGATATTGTGATTACTGGAAGTAACATTTATGGCATCTCAGAGCTTAAGGTCTTCCTCAACTCCCATTTCCAAACAAAAGATTTAGACCCATTGAAGTACTTCCTTAGTATTGAAGTCTTGAGAAACAAGAAGGGCATCCTTTTGACTCAGAGGAAGTATGTCATTGATCTGTTAAAAGAGACAGGAAAGCTTGGAGCTGCACCGAGTAGCATTCCCATGATTTTGAATCCATTCCTGGATCTTAATGATAGCATGTTTGATGAGCTTCCTGATGACTTAAAGCAGAAAATTGATCCAGAGAAATTGAAGCCATTTGCATCCCCTAAGAGATACAAAAGACTCATTGGGAAGATAAATTATCTAACAGTGGCTTTTCCTAATATAACCTTCTCGATTAGTGTATTTAGCCAATTCATGGCATCTCCAATAGTGGCACAGTGGAAAGCCTTAGAGCATATATTGCACTATTTGAAAGGTTCCCCAAGTCGTGGCCTTCTCTATACAAATTAGAGGCACACTAAAGTCGAATGTTTTTGTGATGTGAATCATGCTGGATCTAAGGCCACAAGACGGTCCACTACGGGTTACTGTGTATTTGTTGGTGGAAACTTGATATCTTAAAGAAGTAAGAAGCAATGTGTTTTTGTCAAAATCAAGTGCAGAAGTAGAATACAGAGTCATGTCACAATCAGTTCAAGAAATTGTGTGGGTATTTCAACTCATGAAGGAAGTCGGCATTACCACGGAATTACCTATGAAACTATGGTGTGACAATAAAGCAGCACTCCATATAGCATCAAACTTTGTGTTCTATGAACGTACGAAACATATTGAAATCAATTCTCACTTTATTCGTGACAAGATCAAAGAGACTGTTGGTCTATAGGGCATGTGCAATCAAATGACTAGCTAGCCAATCTTTTAACGAAAGCTTTAAATGGGACACAGGTTGAGTATCTTTGTAACAAGTTGGACATGATCAATATATATGCTCCAACTTGAGGAGAAGTGTTAGGAAATATACGTTATGAATATGTGATCAATCATAATCCCCATAAATCAGGGATATTATCATAATGAGCCATTAAGAGTGAGGCTCTCCCTCTTTGTATATATACAGACATATTGAACATGAATATACACAAGAAATTCAGATTATTTGCTTACAGTCCTAATATTATTACTATGATTTCTTTCCTGAAGTTATAACTTGATCTTTAAGAAATAACAAGAAGCAGTTACGTACAGAGATATGGAAAGAAATGATGGAGTGAGTTTAATAGGAGAACATCATTTAAAGGACTTTCAATCAACAACCAAACAGTTGTAAGAAAATATTTGTGTGTACGTACGTATTTGAGACACATATATACAATTATTTGCCCCCTTTGGCTTTAGAAGAAAATGCTCATAATCATGTTTATAGTTGGAAAATTCTCAGATAGATACCATTTAAACTTACAAAATCCTAAAAGTCTGTTAACACATGAAAATGATACATAGGTACTTCGAGAGAAATTTGGAATTTTGAAATATTGTACTTTTACCAAAATACCACTCACTTTTTTTTAAAGGCAAGGTCCCCTCATAAACCGCCACAACCATGCCAGTAGGCCGACTATTGGAGCTTTGATGATAATCTAAATAATGCTATTAACTACTTGATTATATAAATTATCAACTTTAGTTCCCTATGCCCTATCAGACGTCATTAACAAGTTGAATAAAGATATTGACAACTCGTGCATATATGGTATAGATAATGTCAACTTGAAGAGCTTAAGTTACCAATCTTTATAGTTAAGTTGTGATTTCCTTCATCAACAGCTTGTTGGTTAACATTGCATATGTTTTAATTTATAGTACTATTACATTCTTATATGGAGTTTGCGGGAGTTATGTTATATATATATTCATGCTTGAGCTCTAAAGTCAACAAAAATTAAACTGGACACATAAACCTGCCACTATGTGTGTGAGAGAAAATTATCACAGTCTTTTTCTTGGAATATTTTAAAATGAAGTGATGTGTTTGTTAGAAAGTCATATCCTTATAAATTAAGAAATTATGTGAAGGATTGTGTAGGAAGTTATAACACTAAAGGTCATCAAAGTCATGTCCTTTTTGTTTCTAAAGGCACTTATGAAAATGTGTGGTAACTACTACTTGGTGAAATGTTGTGTTGGTTTTTCAAGAAGACCCTACATACTATAAAGGTGTAGCTCTTCATGAAAGAGTTATTTTAAACAACTATTAGTTATTTAAGGTATGTTGGTTCATAAGGTTTCATGAATATAATATTTAGTTATGACTTTTAATTGAGGAGGTGTTGCTTTAAGATGCACCACTTTAAGATATCACTTTATGGTCTATAAATACCTTACACCATCACTTTATTTGTAACAGGCAATCAAACATCAGAAATCACACAACAACAAGAGATCAAACTCATTACCTTTGCCCTTGAGTGCACACAAAGATAAAGTTAAATTATCACTTTGGAAAAGCCATTGTTGTCTTGGCTTGAGTGTTGAGAGTGCAATCTATACTCAAAGGTCTTTATCATTATATCCTGCAGGAAATTTGCTCGTCAATTCAACTTGCACCCTATAAGATAGGTATAGGTATGGGCAAATTAAGCTTAAAGCAGGAAAATATTATCCATGCCTTGAAGACATTGTGCACTACTTTCTTCTTCATCTTTTCTTCTTATACTCACTATTACAGAAAGCATTTTCAACGTCTGTTTTTTTTTGTCCTTTCTGCGTCTCTTTTCAAGAGGACGCTTATGTGAGCAATGTAGTAAAGTCTAGGAACAATGTCTATTAAAAAAGGGATGCTGTAAGAGACTTATGGTGTCCCTTTTATAAAATAGACAGCGTAAGTTTTTTGTTAAAAAAAATTCATGAACCAGCAAACCCATCGACGAATTTCATGAACTAGCAAACCATTGTTCTCATAATGGCAAGTTTTACAAATCCAATCATTACAAATTTCATAGACAAAAATTTGCATACACATATGTTTCATATATATGGTTGATTAATTCAATCTTACTTGCCATGTCTTTATTATTTTCCAAGTATTTTTTGTTTGTATGCCCTACCTTGAAAGGACTTAGATCATTATTAAGTGTTGGATGAGAGTTTAGGTTGTAATTTTAACCCCTATGTTTGGGAGCTGAGGATGCAAGGTTCGTATCATGGACCATTCTTAATTTTGATTACTACAACTCTTGGGTTTGGGGCTAGGTTAAATAATCTTAGGCATTTTGTTCTTTTGAGACTTCAAATAGAATATGGTTTTCCCCTCTCCTAGGTTTAGGTGACAACAGAGAAGCCTCTTATTTATTGAAGCTGAGTCTATTTTTGTATGGTTGAATATGGTCATGTAATGAGGTCTTAGTTGAGAGGGAAATCAAATTGAATGACAATAATAAGGAGCTACCCAACTAAGTGGAATTACTAGTGATAAGTTGATGATTAAGATATCTAAATTAGACAATGAAAAAGGTAGTTCAGTGATCTAGTCTTGGAAAGAATAATTCTAAGCTGGCTGACTGAGTGGCAACTAGGCAAATCAACTTTTGAATTAGTGAATGGTTACAATCAACACTTGGTCATTAGGTGAACAAATTTGTCCTTCAAAGTCTAGATTATCAGCCCTATGTTTTTCTTCCTCCAATTTAGAGTTATTGATCCTCATCTCACCACCGGCTCTTCCACTTAATCATTTACTCCTTATTATTTGCCTTCAATTTGTTTTCCATCTCATCCAAGGGATCCTCACGATATCACATAATATATATATATATATATATATATAAGGGTCTGGATGCCTCTCATTATCAACACGTTTTAAAACCGTAAGGGGTGACGAGGGTCCAAAGCAAACCAAATCGAAAGTGAGATGTTAAGATGTTACAATTGGTATTAGAGTCAGGTTCGAGTCGATGTGGGCTAATGTGTCAACGAGGATGCTGGGCCCAAATTATGTCCCACATCGGCTAGGGAGGGGAACAAAAGAAGTCTTATAAAGGTCTGGATACCTCGACCTCTCAACGCGTTTTAAAACCGTGAGGGGTGATAGGCCCAAAGCGGACAATATCGAGAATAAGGTGTTAGGATGTTACACAATCTAGTTCTCATATACGGAATATTAATCATGCATCAACAATATGTAGATGCCAATTATTTTTATATCAAGTGCATTTATATTTTTAGAGTTGTCTGTTGAATTTATATGGGGTAATATAGTTTTAAGATATAATAATTCAACAAGGATTCTGTGAAACCACATAAAACATGTTTTTCTATAAAAAAAAAATTGTCACTTGTAAACCAAGTACATGCAATTACCAGGTCTAAAAAGTGGGCATTTTTTAATTATAAACTAATAATTTTTAAGACTGGCCAATAATATAATCGGTCTTAAAAAGTAACTTTTTAGACCAATTATATTGTGGAACTAGTCTAAAAAAGGACAAACTATTTAAATCGGTTGATGAAAGACCGAACTCAAACCCAATTGAAAAAACCTATTTCAATTGGTTTAAAATGTCTTTTTTCTAGTAGTGTACATTTCAAATTCTCATGAATGGGTTTAGTTATTGATGATTGAAGTTTATTTGGAATTAAGCAGAAATGCCCATGTGTGTTGTTGGGTATTTAATTAGCATTTTCTTGGAAAATGAAAATTTTTAATCTTAAATTACAAAAGCTTTATTCAGTCTATTTGTGCTGATAGGAAATATACAAAAATGGACGTGTAAACTAGAATAAATGCAAAGACAATGCAAAACAGGGAAAGATGAAAGAGATGTGATGACCACTGCTACGCTAAAAAAAGGGCGATGGTGATGGGGGAGAGGATTTTCTCATAATCTTGTTTCTCCTTTTCCCTCATTGGCCTCATCTAGGCCGTTGATTGGGAAGAGGAGAGAGAGGTAAAAGTAGTATTGTGATTGATTGGATAGATATGATTTAAAGATGGTGAGGGATAATGAGAAAAAGATGGGGAGAGAAACTCAACCCATGGTGATGGTGGGTTGGACAAACCACGCGAGAGAACGTTAGAGCGATTGTGACGGCACAAGAATGGGTTTGATAAATTTCATGAGTTAGATTTCAAAAAATTAAAGAAGTGGATTTAAAAATTTTAACTAAGATTTTTTTTTTTTTTTTTTTTTTTTTTTTTTTTTTTTTTTTTTTTTTTTTTTTTTTTTTTTTTTGGGGAAAAGGAAAAATTTTAACTATGATATGATATAAAACTATTCCACTTTCTCCCATATTTATTATAAGACTTGGCTAGCTTTATAAAATTTTTGGGTAAGAAAATTAATTAAAAACTTTTAACCCAGCTCTTTAATTTTTTTTTTAAATGCAACTCAAAAATATCAAACTATTAAAAGCATCCAGTGCATTTAATAAATATTCCACTTTCTCCCATATTTATTATAAGACACCAATTAATAAAGGATATTAAATATTTTTTCTATGTGTGCAAATGTAGTGGGAGAAAATTTGGCAAAAAAAATTTGTAGTGGGAGAAAGTGATGATTAATATTTATTTGAAAAAGAGGAGAGTGAAGAGAGAGATTAGAAAAAGGTATTCAAATATTTGTAAAGCTAGCCAAGTACAATTATATATAAATCTAAAACTTTAAGATAGCGATACCATAAGTAAATATAAAAATATACAAGGTAAAAAATATAAAAATAGTAGAAACATGAATGGTGTTGATCAAGCCAAATATCTATAGGTGTTAGAGTCATTTGGATCCCTTTCCAAATAGTCTTGACTAATGAGATTGTCAATTCGCATCTTGATTACTTTAGGGTTAGGTTTGAAAGTATGACTCAACATATCAACACATTGCAAAACCAGTTGTTGATGTCCTAAAACTTTCCTGCTCTTCATAATCCTCACAATCGCAGCATCAATAGTATATTTTCTATCTTTGTCAACATCTTGTACCACCTTTTTCCTGTCATCGGTTGGTGGAAGAGGGACCTTAATCCTCCTCATTCGATCAGTGAATCCCAAGTTGAACTCAAACACGTCATTTTGAGAGATAGTTTTTGTGTTTGGCTCCTTAGAAAGTATCTTATATTTTGCACAAGACAAAGAATGAAGTATACGAACTAGATCCTCATGGTCTAAGTCTAACTGAATCATAATCTCTGAGAAACTCAATATTTCTGAGTTGTTGAATAACAAAAGAGTTGCAGCTTGATAAGTTGAAACTATTAGTTCAATGGTTTTCTGTTGAAATTTTCCATTGATGTTGCAAGTTCCCAAAGAGAAAACCCATGAGAGCTTCCTGTGCTTTGTTTTTGATGTATAATGCCCATTGAAAACTTCCACACACTTGACCATCTCTGAAGGGAGTTTCATGGAACAAGACCTAAAAGTAGGCCAAAATCCAATGGTAAGAACAGATACTGATAAGTCAATCCCAGGTTTTAAAAGTGGATTTTCATGAAGATACTCCTCAAAGCTTCTTTGAGTATCCTTAGCTATGGCCAAGTCTGTCATCATCCCCTCCATTTTTGAAGTGTAATTTGCACCAAATTGCTGCTTTAGTTCACCCAGAAAAATTTTCTCATGATCTTGATTTGCACTCCAATCATAAAGTAGCCGGCGAGTAAGCTTTTTACGATAAAACTCAGCAAACAAATCCTTATCATGGCTATACACAAGTAGGTAGACCACCTTCTCTAGGGTTTTGTTTATTGCCTCATCACTCAGCTTCTCACTACCACCACCCTTCTTAAGAATGTTGTCACAAAATGTCGCAACAAGCTCTGAACTCGAAATACAAGCAACATTTTTATTACATAGTACTTCAAATGCTCCTTTCAATGACTTGTGGAGGACATTGTTATTCATAAAGCAATGCTTAACATATCCCATATACTTGTCATGAAGCTCAATGATTTTTCCAACAATAATGGCTTGTTCTTGCGCAGCAGATTTATTTGCTGCCAGGCTACTAGAAGCTTCTTCAACTTGCTGGACCAAAGTTGTACCCTCACCTATAACATGCTTCTTGAATACGTTAGCAAAAAGCTGCAAACCTTTAGGTATCTCATGATATAATCTGTACATTCTAGATAGATCTTCCACCTTATCATCTCTAAGCAAAATGTCACAACCAGAGTTCTCTTTCTCAAGTAATTGAGTTGCGTGAGTGACGAGCAACTCATGTTGAACTCTCTCTACTAATTTCCTCAATGTGCCATTGTTTAAGTAACCAGCCTCTCCGACTCTAAACCTTTCCCTCTTCAAGGATTCCTCAGCCTTTAGCATATAATCCGGGCAAGAGTCGACCCCAATCCAGCTTGCCGCCTTTCTTCTATAGTAAGTAGAAGTATCATCAAGCATATAGGTTTCAAAATCCTCCTCATACACACCTATCTCAATGTACATACCAATAGCATTCTTCAACAACGATGGATCAATCTGTTCGCCGTCACGTTCTTTATGGATTAGAGAAATTATGGCATTTGTAACCTTAGGACTTACCTTGTTGAAGACCAAGTCTCGGAAACAAGCTAGTGCAACATCACTGAGCGAAGGAAGTGAGTACCTTTTAATATATCGGCATTCAAGATAATTAAAGAAATGTGAGAGCCAACGAGTCATAACTTTGTGGTTGTTCCATCTTATCTGAAGCTCTCTAAGTAAAAATTCATGGTGCTTGTGTCTTAAAGATGACCAAACACTAGAGTTGAGGTATTCTTCAAATGTCTCTTTGTATTTCCCATAAAGCTCTTTAGAGTATTGATATGGTGGGTTTTGAAGACACATGTTGTAGATTGTAGTGTATTGCTCCATGTGCTCTTCGCTAGTGAAAGGTTTCTCATCAGGCAAGCCTTCTAGAATATTCTTCAGCTTCGTGATACCTTCTTGCACTTGGTTCCATCCTTGTGCCAACTCAATGATTGCTTCAGCCATTCCTAATAACCATACAAAATATTATTAATAATTAATAATAATATTTATTAAAATTTAAAATCAGAGCTAATTAGATAATAAATAAAATGAATCTAACAGACAAACCATTTGTTTGATTCGAGTGATATAGTACGTTAAAATTCATCAGTACATAAATGATATTTTGTCAGGAAAATATTTTTGAAATTTCCGTTTGAATTGTAAGCGATCAAAGTTATTATTTGCAAGAACGGCGTCTTCTAGCCGCAGCTCTCAAAAGAAAGGCGTCTTTATTTTTTTGTCATATCATCTTTTTTTTTTACGTTGAGAAGCTAAATTGATGAAATAAAACAAATTTTGTTATAAAGAGTAGAGAAGACTGAAGAGAATATTGAAATAAGTTACTAGTTATTTTTTATAATGAAGATAATAGTTTAATTCTTAAGAAAAATATTAGAAAACTGGAAGCATATATCCTGCAAAATATTTGATAAAAAAATCTAGTTTTTATTTCCTTTTTATGAGTAGATCTAGTTTTTATTTCTATGGGGCCAACAAGTGTAATCTTTATTTCAAGTAACTTCTGAGTTTTATTATTTTCCAAAACAGTTTCTATTTCCGTCATAAACGAAAGATTATAACAGAGTTACGGTAAAGAAAAGAAAAAATAAACACAAACAAATTAACGTTCAACAAGAAATCGAAACTAAAGCGAAAGAAAGAATAAATGAAATATCAAAAACAAAAACAAAAATATTCAGCAAGAAACTGGAAATTAGCCATGCATGATAACCACAAAAAACCTAAAGAGGGGGAAAAAAACGAAATCGCAAAAACCCAAACAAACATTATTCAATAAGAAATTGGCGCCGTGAAAAAACTAAAGAGAAACTGTGTTTGAAATAAAGAAACTAAAGAGAAACTATGTTTCTAATAAACAAACCAAAGAAAAACTAAAAAGAAACTGTGTTTCAAATACAGAAAATTTGAAGAGAAATTGAGTTTAGAATTAAGAAGGAAGGTAAAGTTTTTAAGAGGATAATCTTACCTCAGAACTTTTTGATGCCTACAATTCGCTTTTCCAACTATGCTCTTTTGATTTATCTGGGTAACTCGTACCTCTCTAAAGACTACTAACCCTTATTTATAGATAATTTAGAGTTTAGTTTGCAGGAGGGGAATAGATTTAAAAGAAAAAACTTACCTGAGATTATCCAAATCTTTTTAATATTTATTATCTTTTTAATATTTTAATAAAATACGGAGAGATATCCTGCCATTTTTAATCTTTTTTCTATCGTTAATTTTTATTTTTATATCTAGATAGGGAAATATATATATATGGGATAAGTTATTACTCTACTCTATTTTACCTACCTTTGCCTACCCCTTTCAATACCGTTAGATTATAATCTCATCCAATAGCAGAGATTTGAGGGATAAAAGAAACTCTTTTATCTCTCCCACCGCCTCTCTCACTCCCCCTGCGGCAACCAACGACCTGGAAATGGACTCTCTCCTCTCTTCTTTCGAGCAGATTTGCGAGGGATTCTTCAACTTCACATGCATCTTCCGTTGCAGTTTAGTCTCTATTCACCTTTGTTTGGATTCTGGGAAACGGAGAAAGAAAATCGAAAGAAAATTTCCGCAGATTATATCGAATTTCAAAAGTTAAATTAGCAATTCGAACCACCAACGAGGTCTTCGTAACTGTTCTTTTTCTGTCTTCCTTTCAATTGCATTTTCATGCAGTGTACCAAATGCAGGATCATTGAACATCCCGATCGTTAATGTTTTGTTTCTTAACATCGGAATTAGCGAAATAATTTTTTGTTTCTTTTGTTCTAATGCATTTCGTTAGCTGTGAAATTTTGAAAGGGATTAATCAATTAATTCAGTTTGATTGCATACAAATGAATTAATTAAGAAAGTTCAGTTTTGTACTTCTTTACTTTTTGCAAAGGACGAGTTCGTACATGCCATCGAAAGAGAGAAAGAGAGGGTGGGAGGCAATGGGGAAAAAAGGAATAAAAGTGTTTATTTTATCTCTCAAATTTCTACCATTGGATGAGACTATAATCTAACGGTATTGAGAAGCGTAGGCAAAGGTAGGTAAAATAAGAGTAGGCAGAATAACCTATCCCTATATATATATATACATATATATATATATAGGTAAAGGATTTCTCCATTTACGTCCAGGTGACCCCAAAACTACGTCGTTGGAATAATGAAGGGTGTTTTCGTAATTTTGCACCTTTCATTAATTCATTTAAAATTACAAACACACCCGTCATTAATTCAAAATGACGTAATTTTAGGGTCATTGGAGATAATTTATCTCCAAAAAATACTTTTCCACACACACATATATATGTATGTTTGTGTATCTACATATATTTATATTATAAAATCATTTAGATAAAAATACGCTGTTTACGGTTGCCATCATACTAATATAACTAATTAATGAGCAAAAGCGAACGTTGGAGATAAAGAGAGTTTTTAAAACAAATGAAAAGTATCTTGAAATAATTTAACAAAAACAAATACGAAAAATATTTATTTAAAAAAATAAAATCCAAAACAACTTACTACGATGGATCTCTTAAAAAGAGGCAATATTATATTGGGCCTGTTTGAGTTAGCGGTAACTTATTTTCTATTTGACTTTTGCAGAAGCCCAATAGAAGAGGAAAAAAAAATCAAGTTGTAAATATGATTTATATTTGAATTTATGGTAGTAAAAATGGCGGGGCTCACGTCAAAAAGCTAGCTTTTTCCTAGAAGCTACCCTATGAAGTTTTTTTTTTTTTTTTTTTTAAACTGACTTTTAGGAGCTTTTCTTTTTAAAGGTTCAGTTGATTTAAAACTCTACCCAAACACTTTGAAGGTAGCTTTTGCCTTCACATTCTCTTCAAACAAGGCCATTGTTGAGACCAGAAATGCGAGATGCCTTGAGCCACTTGTACGTTTCTTGTCCTCTTTCACTGATAGATGTTCCTTGTGTAAGAGAACTGTCAGTCTCTGTTAATCGATCAACAAAAAGACTAACTTGAAGCATTTACAAGATTCATGGAATTAATGTCGTTGAGATGGTCAAGATTTGATTATTCGGTAACAAAAAGAAGTCATCAAACCACCAGAGAACACAACAGAACTTCAAATTTAAATGAATTGACGACCAATTATAAAACACCTACCAAACAAACCAATACTTAACGGATTAACGCGCGAGATAAATTAAAGAAAGAAAAGATCAGATCAGATCAAGTCCAGAATGGGTTCATTCGGTAATTAGAAATAGAATTATGTCATTCATGATTTCTTTTGATTCAAGACTACCACAAGAAATGTTATAAATCATTAATCCAGCATTTCACACAATAGAACTTCAAATTTAACGAATTGATCAAAAATCAAATAGGCCAATTCTTGACGGATCAACAAGCGAGAGAAAGATCATAACAGCAACTTTCTGCAACAACATATATAATCATAGCATCAACAATCATAAATGCTATGCATATATGTATCTTTCTTGAAAACTCACAGGACCCGCGAGAAGCTTTGAGATCTTCGTTGCCTGCCTCCGGTGATCCACCGGAGAACCATTCATTCGCCGGAGGCCAAAATTGGAACATAGCTTCTTAATTTCTTCACAGAAACCGGTTCCACTACTACGGAAGGAAGATGGAGATGAAATCGAGTATGTAAAATACTGTAATTCACAATATTCACATTTTTTATCAAAGAAAAAAATTGAAAAATTATTAAGTTACCATCAATAATTTACAAACTCATATTTATAATTTATACTAATTATCACAGAAACCGGTTCCACTACTACGGAAGGAAGATGGAGATGATTCTATTTGAAAAATTGTTTGCAATAATTTGTTTTTTAAAAAATATAAACAAAACAAATTATTGCACCACCACCACGCCGACCACCAGCATGTTGCCATGGGCAACAGCCATTGTCACATTACTCCAAAATCAGATTATTATTTTTTTTAAAAAAAAAACTATCCAAACATATTTTTTTAAAACAATATTATAAAAATATTTTGTAAATAAAAAAAACATAAAATAGAAACAAACAAGCACTTAATTTTTTTGGTTCTTAGTTATAGATCTTTACCTGAATGCTATTTACTATAGTACGTACTATATTAAAAGAAATCCATCTAAAAATAGACGTCGCATTCTATCAAAAACAAAAGATTTTTTAAAAAAAGTGTTTAAAATAATCAAACTAAGGGATTTTCTTTTTAAAACAAGTAACTGACCAATTTATTCTTATAATAATGACTTCGAATCAGCTCTCTTATTTTATAATTACAGAACAAAATAGAGTGAAAAAGAGGACCTATATATCAGCATACGAATTTATATCACTATATTTGACGATAACATTTTCATACATTGTCAGGTCAACCCAGGTTTTTCATGAGTTATTGACCAAAAAAAAAAGGGTTTGTCATGAGTTCAATATAGAGAATCTTTTCTCATAAGTGTTTTATTTATTCACATGAGTTCAAATTTGAGACTTTATATTTGAAGGGCCAAAACCCCTTCTATACACTAAAACTAACATATAAAAAAAAAATGTAGCTTTGGGTTACTTTGAATTCCCATTACAAGAAAAATATGGGTAAAACACTCAAGAATATGATATAGTTTCAACCAGGGCTTTGTGGTGAGACCCCAAAATTGTGATTACAAACCCTAATTAGAATTCAATTTGAGTATCAGCTTTCTCCTGGATTTCTGGGATGAAATTCTTTTCGATCTTCAAGCGCTAGCTCGTCAATCATCTTGTACATTTCATTTCTCTCTTTCTGAGCTTCTTCCTGTAAGAATATAATATCCCATCATCACCAAAATATTCTCCTTCGTTATCTAGTCTCAAATGAAATAATCATAAGAAACAATACAAAATTATTAATTGATCACTGTTTACAACTGCATAGTTACATTTACGTTCATCTGATATTTTGCCTTTAGGTTCTTCAAAAAGTTTCAACATTTCCATCATAGTTAGCTCAACTAAAATAACTTTAATTTTTCCCCCTAATAATGTTAAACAAATTGAACCTTATATAGTATGTTTAGCTTAATTATCTGATTTTTCCAATCCACAAAAATGAAACTCATATCAAGTTGCTAGTTATTTATGAACCCCCAGTAATAACTTAGGTGAGAGCAGAAACCAGACTACTTTACTAGAAATTCAGACAAAAGACGATGTACACATTAATCTTAAATACAACATTATTCATTGTGACAAAAAGTCCCAAATGAAGTCTTGAATTTCAGGTTCTATAGTATAAGCCACACACAAGATTTATATGGTGTTTAACTTATAGCCTTGTTAACCAAAGGCTTATTACCAGTAATCATAAAGGTCAAAACAGAGGCAACTTATAATCATATTGCAAACAACTTATAATATTATTGCTGGCCTTAACAGAAACACCCACATGTATATTATATTCCCTCGGCCCTAATTATAAGAACACTTTTGTAGTGCAATTAATTGCACTATAAAAGTGTTCCTATAATTAGGACCGGATGTAGTAATAATTATTGCAAGAAATATAGAATGCATAAACTGTGTTTATGAATTAAGGTTACATAAAAACAGTACTATGACTCCAAGTTCTCAATGCATGGTTTAATTAGAAAATTTCAAGAAAAGATAATTCAACATATAGAGGGAGATGAGTCTTGGGATCCAGAGCTCTATCCAGAAGATTATGAAACATAATGACCTAAAAAAGATTTATAATTGATTATCTTTTTTATCAGTGGGGTTCGATATTCATACTTTGGTTTCAGGATAGATTACATAGGTAATGTGACTATTTTAATCATTGATCTAGCGCAATACATATGAATTTCTACAATAATATTTTGACTCGAAGTATTTAAGATGCTTACTTGTTTCCTTCTTTTAGCATCAATGGAAGTATCAGTTGATTCCGCTTCATCAAGATCCAATTTCTTCAAGTTCTCAGCCTTGTTCATTATGTCATTTACCTTCTTTAACGCAGAGTTTAGTTCCTCCTTCAATTTTTCTGTTTCTTCTCTTTTTCTTACCGCCTTCTTCGCCAGCGATTCCAGCATTTTCCGTTCTTCTGGCCTGCCGGAAAATCCCAAAGCTTCATATTCAAGAAGCTATGTAGATATACACACACACATAGATGATCACTATGGTTTTGATTCACCTAGGGTTTGAACGTTACTGAATTTAAGATTCAAATACCAAAACAGAAACAAAATTCAGTTGAGGAATGATCAAATAACCGAATTCTTCAGAAATTAACTTTGTAGTTAGTTATGAGAACACTACGAGAATATATGATACGCAAAACTCTCAAGAAAATGATACAAGAATAAATAATCGATAACCTTATTACCCCATGTTTGCTTGCTCTGTTAGTTTCTCAGTGGAGATGTACGTTGGCGAGAGGCTCTAAAGTAGATTGTAGCGAAGACCTGAAGATAATGATGAATTGATGATGATGACTCGCCTGAGAAGCAGAAGGATTAATATTGAAATATATAGACACCTATTCTAATATATATACACACACGCAAACGCACTCATATTTGTCTTAATTATGACTTAATTTTCTGTTTAATTTATTCATAATTTGAGATAAATTTGTTTTATATTTCCCCAAACAAATTGAAAAAATGAATTTTAAATTTTCCAATAAAAGTTTATAGGCTGTTTTAATTAAAATCATGGATTTTCTGGGATTTTCACCAATCAAATCTGAATCTCAAATAAAAGTTATGATAGGAATTCCAACCACAGTAATTGATTTGCTAACAAAAATAGTTCTTCATGCCGTAGCCTTAGTAGCGGTGGTATTGGAGCCCGGTGTTAACTCGGTCTCCCCTTTCCCCCGTCCAAGATTCGAACCCGCGTCCCAGATTGAACCCCCCCCCTCCCCTACCATGTAATATAAAAAAAAAAAAAAAAAAAAAAAAAATGTTCTCCATCTGTCTATCATTTATTATTCCTTTTATTGAGAAATTAAATAGTGTGAGTAAAATATATCACTATAAAAGTGCACAAATGCGTATTATCCAAAACTCATAAAGTGCGTTGCTTTACACTCTATCGTTAAAAGGTTACTTAATGTTTTAATTAATATGTCAAAATGGACATCATTGTAACTATGGCACTTAAAGTGTGATGAAAATGATGTGCGAAAAATAAATGTTAACTTTTAAAACCAAAATAAAATTAACGGAAAATTAATCTAAAAGTCCTTATTAGGTCCCTATAATTTTTTTCTATTTTATTATATCCTTATTTTTTGCTCAATTACTGGCTACAGTACTTGTGTTTATAATTGCGGTTAAGTTCAGTTGACAACGCTGATCCGCCCCTAAATTTTGTTAAAAAAAACATAGGAGCTAAATTTAAGCACATTATCACTTTGATCTTATTTACAAGTCCAATTTCATGTAACAAATGAGATTTTAACAATTTTACCCATACTAATTGTACCCATAAAGATAGGGAGAAAAGAAACAGTTTAAAAATACCTAATCATAAATGAAGGCAAAGTTGAAAATTTACCCCATAATCATTGAGTTAACTATATCTCCTTCACTACTACAAAAAATGGATATTACTTTCCTAAAAGACGTTGGTTTTTAAAAAAGGGAAGTAAAAAATGAAGACGATGACATTCTTATAATTATTTACTTAATATTGGAGACTTTAGGCGTCCTAAATGATATTTTAGGACGCCTGAAATTAATTGTTTGGCACCTTTTAAAAACTTTTTTTAGTGGTAGAGGAATTTGTTAACGTCCTAAATATAAATTTAAGACATTTAAACTAATTTTGGCATCCTAAATATGCTTCAGGACCCGTCTAGAAAAGAATCTTAGGACGCCAAAGTTATCCAATAACCTGGCTCATTTCCCTGACATATCCCGAAAATTTCTCACACTTCAGTCGAACTCCACCCTCCAATGGTGGGACCACTTGGTGGCCAAGGGCCTTCGCTCCCGTTTTTCTTTCCCTTATCTTATATATTTATATATATATATATGTGTCATATAATATTTCAGAATAATTTAGCTCCAGCTAACTATTTTATTCTACGTATTTTACTTTTTTTAATGAGGGTAATATTGTGTTGATTAGTAAAAATTTTGGGACTATAATTTTGGGATAGTCTTGAGTTTTAACCATAGATGATTATATATATATATATGTGTGTGTACAGGATGATTAATGACTAATTTTAATTAGTTTGGATTTATTATTTGGTTGTCTTATGATTTTATAATAAATTTCTTTTTTGAAAAATAGATTATAATAAATGATTTATTTAGGCGAAATTGAATCGAGATCTTTATGTTTTTTAAAAATATTTTTGAGTTCATATCATATTTCTTTAATTTTCTATAATTATTTTGTTTTGAGGTGGGTGGGATATGTATTTAAGTGTTAATTTTATTATACATATTATTATTATTATGACTGTGTTCGTGATATATTTTACGATAATATTTGGTTTATTATTTATTGGGCTAAGAGAAAAGTAAAATTCAACACACCTATTAAAAATATTATCATCTTATATCTTATTTTGATTTATAATTGTTGATTATTTTTTATATGTAATTTTAATATTATGCAATATTATTTAATAAATAGTTTAACATATTTATTTTTTAACCCAGACTAAAAATATTTTCTGATTCCGGCGCAGCAACCCTCCTTTCCCAAATCCCTGGCATTTCTCCCTCTCTCTCTCCCACCTTGCACCGCCGCCCTCCTTCCCTCCCATTCGGCCTTCCTTCTTGCTTCTTTCGGACGATTGGTTTTTCTTCTCCCTTCTCTGTTGAAACTCAGAAAAATTGTCCTTCCCTTTCCCCTTCCTCCTTGCCCTAGAAACCAGAAAGGTGTTGCCTTTTCCGTTGATTCACTCTGTTCTTTGTGACGCCGTCGTTGTGAGTGTTGTTCGTGGCAGAGTTCAGGGCTGATCACTCTCTATTTTCTATTCATGGTAGAGACAAGTGCGATGTGATGCCCTGAGTTCGCCATGATGCCATAACGCCATTAGTGACCTTCACCGTCATAGTTTTACGCCGACTCACCTTCACCGTTGCTGATTTTAGGTTAGTTCGTTCACTTGAAAGGTTGCATCTTTGATCGGCTTCTCAAGCTATATTGTAATGTAATGTGTGTTCCTTTTAGACTCTCCCTCCCCTTCTTCGCATTTTCTTTGGATTGTGGGTTTTGGGCTTCTAAAAATATCTTCAATTCTTCACCGAAGGTATTGACGCTTCAGTTTTGATCGGTTAGTTTTTTCTTGTTCATTTTGTAGTTTTCATTTGCTTCTGAGTTCTAACTTGTTGGGTTTCGTTGGGGGTTTGGTTAATTTTCTTCATCATGTTGTTTCGTTGGGAGTTATCTTCGATTCTTCACATTTAATGGTTACTGGCCTGGTTTTTTACATTTTAGTGACTCTATTTTGTAATTTGTTATGATACTTTGTATCTCCTGTTGGAATATTTATTTGTGCTTTGGTAAATCGTCATGTTCCGTTCACAGAGGCAAAAATGAAGTTATAGGCACTTTTCATGCCTGTCATCCATTGAAATTGCAGCTAATTCCTACTGCATTTTTTTTTTTTGGGGGGTACATTTAGCAGTTTATATCCGGTACCTCATTTTCTTGGACGAAAGATTGAGTTCGAGTTCTTGTTATTGGTTATGCCAACGGGTTTTCTTCATCATGTCTATTATGTGTTAACTTCAAATGTATCATCTACTGCTGGCTAACATGTGCTGAGTTCTGAGGCCTTTCAATGTGCCTCTGGTCCCAAAGTATTCTGTCAAATAATTTTATGGGTACAGAAAAAATAGACCAGCCACTAGAAAAGAGGTAGAAATGGAATAATATATTTATATTGGAGAAACAGGGGCGTTGAGTTTGGTAAAGAAGTAGTTGTAGGTTCAGCCCAAAAAGATTTGAAGCCTTTCTTGAGGCTTTGCTGCCATTGACAGTAACAAAAGACTAACACTAGGTTTAATAACTTTCCCTTTTTCTAGTTGTAAATTGAGCAAAGTGCAGCACTAGTTCATATGGCATCAGCCCCAAAACTTTACTCAACTTAGGATTATTTGAGTGACATGTTGCCACCTAGGATCTTTTTTGGTTGTAGCATTATTTGTCACTGAATTTGGTGCCATTTGCTTTTGAAAGACATGATGCATTTTAGAAAGAGGTAGATCAGAATTGACAAGGATAATATTTTGGACAAAGTTGAAGTTTACATCCAACTTAAAGGATTAAAGAAGTATTTTTTGCCGTCATTTTTTCAACTTACTGGACAACTTTATTATGCTTCTCCTTTCTTGAGGAGGTTAACAAAAGTGATTGAAATAAATCTGCTCATGGGCATTGTTACCAAAACCGTTGGATTTGATGTTACCATTTTATTTCCTCAAAAAACCACCTTCACTTGATTTTGGCTATGGAAATAACAGTGTTATCATGTTCGCTGAAAATGACTCATTTCTATCTTACTCTGCTTATTGAAGTTTTTCCTTGTAGATGGAACCTGGCCTCCATAATTTTGCTGAATGTTGATAGACTTTTCAGCAGAGGAGTTTCTGAACTTGTCTTAATGCTTTGTCAAACAGAGGGCTATGAATGACTGAATTCAAACAGATTTAGCAGATGCAATTTTTATAGCTTAATAATGCGCTGTGTTTTTGGTTTGGATAGCACAAGTTATTTGCCTTATGGGGGCTATACCCTTAGTATTATACCCTAGTGAAGCTGTTATATATATGAATATATATACATAATGGTTAAGTTTCGGCTTTAAAAATGAAAAAACAGCTGTTAAGAGACATTAGTTCCTACGAATGTAGAAATAAAAGTTTTGAAACTGGTGGATGCCAATGAATGCACTTGATGTGTGTAATAGATAAAAACATTGTTCTGAATTATTCATTATTTATATATGCCTTGCTAAGAAGCATAACATGGACAAACACAGTCACTGCAGCACATTCAAGATTTGATTTGTCCCAAAACTTTTCCTAGTGTTCATGGCATCCAACATGGTTTTTTTCTTCTGATGAATAATATCTGATAGCGACTTCGGCAAGTGCACCGGTCGTTATAAGTAATAAAGTAGTGAGAAAAAGATCGTCCCACGAGGAATAACTCAATCACTAATTTTCTATTTTTGCTTTAGTTGGATGAATGAGTAATATGGGGTGAGTTGTAACCAAATAGAATTTAAAGAATTAAATAAAAAATCCAAAATATGAATCTCAAGAACAACGAGAGAAAATATGAGTAATCCAAAATTAAGACCTTCAATTAAGAAATATGCAAAATAGGGATGAGAATCCCCTATGTTCCTCTAATAATTTGAATTGAATCCCTAATTGATTATTATTCTCATGATTGACGATCAATTCTCTAAAGTTAGACTAAGTCCCAATGTCTTGATGCTACCTTAGTCCGTTATCTTTGAAATCAACCTAATGTCTTAGTATTGATTGGAAAGATTATATTTTTAAACCGAAATTATGAGATCGCATAAAATCGTAAGCCTATGTCAGGTCATGCAACTCTACGATGAATTAACGAATCTAGTTAAATGCACCAACATCTCTATTGTCATACATTAACCTATGAACAATCTAAAAGGTGATCAATCTTCAAGAAAGCTTTAAGCACAGATAATTCATTCAATCAAGAAAAATAAAGATCAATAAAGAATTCAAACAAATATTTTAAATTCGCATAGGGTTCATCCTCGCCCTAACTACAAAAGAAAACTAGCCAAGCATGACTATACTAAAATCCATGAAAAGATGAAAATCAGATTCAGAGAAGACAGGAAAAGAAAAGAGAAATAAAAACTCTTAAAGAATTCTTCAGTCTCAATGCTCCTCGCTCATGTGCGTCATCTCCCTTATGGTTCTTTTTCTCCTTCTTGAATTGCCGCTTGCGTTCTTGCTCCTGTGCGTCCTTCTTGAATTTCGAATTGTGTAGTTTCGAATTGTCCTGTGCGTGGTGTATTAATATTGCTTTAATGGATCCACTTTTTGCTTTTTTTCCCCGCGGGTCCCACGCATCTATATCCAATTGTTGCCATAAAAAATCTGATTCTCTCCTCCTTAAATAATATCCAGACCATATATTTTGATTGCATGCTAATAGCTCAAGGTAGGGTCCACGCCTTCAATTTGTTTTGATCTAATATATCATGGATCATATATTCATCTGCTTCCATGTACGCATAGGGTCCACGTTTTGGTTAATTTAATATAATATAATAATATATTATATTATATTTCAATTTATTGCCTTTTATGTATTTTCTCCTCTTTTAGATCACACAATAACTCCTACAAAATAAAATAAGATATCAATAGATTTTCTTTATAATATTATTTTATCCTATATTTAATTAAAAGATAGATAATTATATAAAAGATAATTAAATAAGTATAATATCAATAAATTTAATCCAATATATTTCAGAATCTATACTTATTTAATTATAAAATATCTACTTATCAAACTCCCCCACACTTAAACATTTGCTTGTCCCCAAGTAAAAGAAAGAGAATTCATTATTTGAAAAGAACATTGCTCATGAAATTCCTAAACAGAAAGCAATAAACCACCACACTTAGATCATATTATCAAATCTTATTTAAGTTAATGTCTTATAAGAATAGATCATTAAGCCAATAGCCTTAGACAATTGTAACAATCTTTTAACGTCCCATGATGAAAAGATCGGCACACAATAAGTTCAACAATAAGATTAGTAAAAGAATATTACGCTACTCAATTTCTTCAGAAAAATTCAAATGCCTCCACTAAACCAAGCTTTTCATTTTAATTTAATAAGGATCCTCGGTAGGAAGTAACTCAATTTCATTTTTTTTTTCAAATTTTTTTTTTTTTTTTTTTTTTTAACACTACCGAGTCATTTCCCCAAACAACAGTTTTTCTTAGGCGGCAAAGGTCATCATCTACTTTTCTAAAGAAATCATGTACCAAAATATTCATAAACTAATAATCTGTTGATCATATTACAAACTAATCTCTATTCTCATAGTCAATCTCAAGATTGAAAAAAAAAATGTAAGACTTAAGAGGTTTAATTAGAACTTTTTTTTTTTTAGTTTTAATTTTTTTTTTGAGTTTTAATAAAATTTTTTTTTTTTTTTTGACTTGATAATATTCTCTAAGATGGGGAAAGCTCAAAATTAATGTCAATCCTAAACAATGCAAAAATATCAAATAAAAAAATTCTTTTTAATTGCATAAGGACAAGCATAACCAAAGAAATTATATCCCTCCCCACACTTAAATCAAACATTGTCCTTAATGTTGCAAAAATATAAAGAGGGAAAAGAACTAGTACTCCCCCTGGTTTTAGGTCTCTAACTCGATGTGGAGTGCTTCATCTGGTACCATCCATGATGTTTCAAATTTTAAGAGAGGAAAGAGTGCCCTAGCAAGACTTGGCACCACAAGAGGAGTGATCATCTTTAAACCTAAAAAATTGAAAGAAAAGAAAAAGAAAAAGAAAATACTAATAATTGCAAGAAAAACTTATTGGGTTGCCTCCCAATCAGCGCTTGTTTACCGTCTCGAGCGACGGATGTCACCTTAATTCTCAACTTCCAATGCCACGAGAGGTTCTTCCTCTCGTCAATGTCTCCACCATGGTAAGGCTTTAATCTCTGCCCATTCACCTTAAAAGCTTCATCGAACCTATTGGTGCAATGGCAATTGCACCAAAAGGTGTGACTTCTTTGACTACAAAAGGTCGACCATCTAGACTTCAATTTCCCTGGAAAAAGTTTCAAACGAGAATTATAAAGTAGTACTGTTGTCCCGTATGAAACTCTCTAGGAATAATCCTCTGTCATGCCATCTCTTGGTTCTTTCCTTATAGAGGCTAGCACTCTCATATGCAAAAATTCTGAATTCATCAAGCTCGTTCAACCGAGTAACCTCTTTTCATTAGCGATTTAGCATTAAAGTTCAGCGGCTTAGTTGCCCATGCGCCTTATGCTCAAGCTCCACTGGAAGGTGGCAAGACTTACCATATAGCAGTGAAACGGTGACATGCCAATAGGAGTTTTGAATGCCGTTCGATACGCCCATAAAGCATCATCAAGCTTCTTAGACCAATCCTTCCTTGACTTCCCAACAGTCTTCTCCGAGAATTTGCTTCAATTCCTGTTAGACATCTCCACTTGCCCACTAGTTTGTGGGTGATATGGAGTAGTGACACGATGAGTGACACCATATTTATTAAGCACCGATTGAAACGCGGTTACAAAAGTGAGTTCCTCCGTCCGATAATGGCCCTAGGTACCCCAAACTGTTGAATATATTCTTTTTAAGAAAAGTTACCACCACCTTAGCTTCATTAGTTGGAAGAGCAATTGCCTCTACCCACTTTGAGACGTAGTCCACAGCTACAAGAATGTACTTGTTGTTAAAAGAACTTGGGAATGGCCCCATAAAATCAATCCCCCACACATCAAATATCTCAATAATAAGAATGTTGTTAAGGGGCATCTCATGTCTCCTAGAGATATTCCCGTTCTTTGGCAACGATCACAACGCTCCACAAACTTCCTAGCATCCTTGTACGGTGTAGGCCAATAAAAACCACTTTGTAATACCTTAGCGACCGTGCGTTCTCCAAAAAATGTCCACCATAATCTGAACCGTGACAATGCCGGATGACCTTATGAGTTTCCTCCTGCGGGATACGGCCGGAGCACTCCATCTCGCACACCCGAAAAACAAGAAAGGCTCATCCCGGATATACCGCCGAACATCATGCATGAACTTCTTCCTCTGCTTTGCCATGTTAGTCCCTCGGTATCATCCCAATTGCCTTATAATTAGCAATATCGGCGAACCAAGGTACATTGCTGATTGCCAAGACATACTCATCAGGAATTCATCCCGAATCTCCATCTCGAATCATCCCGCAACTCCTTAACTTTGTATCCTAGATAGGTGATCGGCTACCACATTCTCCACCCCTTTCTTGTCTCTCGATTTTAATATCAAACTCTTGGAATAGCAACATCCAACGGAAAAGCCTTGGCTTAGCGTCTTGCTTAGTCAAGAGGTATTTTAACGCATGATCCGTAAAAATAATCACCTTGGAACCAATCAAATACTTTGTCTAAACTTGTCTAATGCATAAATAATTGCAAGCATCTCCTTCTCGGTTGTTGCATAGTTCGGTTGTGCCTCATTCGAACTTTACTCGCATAGTAAATAACATGCAACAACTTGTTCTTCCTTTGCCCCAACACGCCCCTATAGCATAGTCACCGGCATCACACATCGGCTCAAACGGTAACTCCCAATCGGGCGCCGTCGAATAGGTGCGATGGTCAATCTCTCCTTCAACAAGTTAAATGCCACTAGACAATTATTGTTAAAGTTAAAGTCTTCATCTTTGACCAACAACCGACTAAGTGGTTTGGCTATCTTGGAAAAATCCTTGATAAACCTCCGATAAAAACCTGCGTGACCAAGAAAATCTGCGAACGCTACGCACATTGGTGGGAGGAGGCAAGTCTTTGATGATTATAATCTTGGCTCTATCCACTTCTATCCCCTTATCGAGATATTTTATGACCCAAGACTATCCCATCTTTCACCATAAAGTGGCACTTTTCCCAATTAAGCACCAAGTTACTCTCTTGACATCTTTGGAGCACACAAGACAAATTAGCCAAGCAAGTATCATACGAAGTGCCAAAAACGAGAGAAATCATCCATAAATATCTCAATAAATCTCTCGGTCATGTCGGAGAAGATAGACAACATGCACCTACGAAAAGTAGGCGGGGCATTGCAAAGACCGAAGGGCATCCGTCTATAAGCAAAAATCCCAAAGGGACAAGTGAAAGCATCTTCTCTTGATCCTCGGAGCCACCGCTATTTGATTGTAACCGGAATAGCCATCTAAGAAACAGATAATAAGAGTGACCCGCAAGCCTCTCAAGCATCGATCCATGAATGGCAAAGGAAAGTGGTCCTTGCGAGTGGCATCATTCAACCTTCTATAATCCACACATTCTCCAGGCCCAGTAATAGTTCTTGTGGGTATCAATTCATTATTCTCATTCTGCACTACGGTGATTCCACCCTTCTTCGGTACTACATGTACTTGGACTAACCCACTTTGAATCGAGAGATAGGATAAATCATACCGCATCTAACGGTTTCACCACCTCCTTTCTCACCACTTCCTTCATAGTCGGGTTAAGTCTCTTCTGGGCTGCCTTACTGGTTTCACTTCGTCCTCCATAAGAATTTTATGAGTGCAAAATGAAGGACTAATCCCCTTTAAATCAGATATCGACCACCCTATTGCAGTCTTGTGGGTAGTCAAAACTTTCAAAGAACTTCTCTTCGTCGGTAGGTGATAACTCGGCACTAATAATAATGGGATAAGTGTCATCCGTCCCTAGAAAAGCATACTTTAGATTAGAAGGGAGCTCCTTTAGTTCCACCTTAGGAGGGACAGGGGGCGCATCATAATCCTTCTTCTTAAGCTCCTCAACCTGTAAATCAGAATTCTTATCTGTAGAAACTTCTTCTTCCACTTGTAACAATTGCGCAAGATCATCCTCCATAGACTCACCTGAACCTTCTTGAAAAAGATCTTCATGAATGGCCTCGTCAACTACATCAATTAAAGCGTCACTATTATTAGCCGGGTATTTCATGGATTGAAACACATCGTAAGTGACTTTCTCATCATTCATTTGGAACTCCATTTTTCCCTGACTACATCAATTACCGCTCTAGCGGTAGCCAAAAGGGTCTTCCCAAAAGCAAAGGAAGTTCAGCATCTTCCTCCATGTTAAGAACCACAAAATCCACCTAGGGAAGATGAATTTGTCCACTTTCACAAGCACATCCTCAATGACACCTTCGGCTTCTTAATGGACCTATCTCGCCAACCGTAACGACATCATTGTAGGCTTCATCTCTTTAATGCCGAGAGCTTTCGAAACAGATAAGGGCATTAAATTTATACTTGCTCCCGGATCACAAAGTGCTCGCCCATATTGACGTTCCCTATTGCACAAGGAATGCTAAAGCTGCCCGGATCTTTAAGCTTTGGTGGCAACTTTGTTTGAATAATGGCACTACACTGCTGAGTCAATGCCACTGTTTTGGCCTCTTGCAACTTATGCTTCTTGGAAAGCAAATCTTTCATGAACTTTGCATAATTAGGCATATTTTCAAGAGCTTCTGCAAAAGGAATGTTAATCTGCGGTTTCTTAAAAATATCCAAAAACCTGGCATCTTGTTGCTTCGAATCTCGTTTGCTTTAACCTTTGGGGGTAAGGAGGTTTTGCATAAGAAGGAGTGGGAGACTTCTTTGTAGCTATCTCCTTTGGAACCTGCTGCACATCATCATCATCAGCCTTTTTCCCCTCTTTTTCTAAAGCCTTTTCAAGTTCTTCCACCCCTTTTTCAGATTTTTCCTTCACCGGAACAGATTTCTCAACTGGCTGAATCACTATACCACTCCTTGTAGATATGGCCTTACAATGCTCCTTTGGATTAACCACGGTATCACTAGGGAAGGACCCTTGGCTCCTCTCTCGCTATTTGCTTTGATAAGCGACCAATCGATTCTCTAAGTTCCGGATTGAAGCCTCGATTTTTGAGAGAAGACTTCGTTTCATTCGGAAAGCTTCGAACTTTGTATGTATTCGGTCTTTGGTATGGGTTAAGCGTGTCAAAGCCTTTTCCGATCGGTAATGGTGGTGGTGGTTTGGTGGAAGCTGGCGAGGTCTTGCTTGAGGTTTATAGGAAAAGTTTGGGTGAGATTTCCGAGCCCGATTGTACGTGTTGCTATACGGATTAAACTGATTCCTAGGAGGATTACTCATGTAATTAACCTCAGTTGTTTCTCCAAGTACTACCAAACTTCACAATCTCCATTAGCGTGTTCCCCTTTGCAAAAATCACAAAGCAAAGGAGGCCGAGAAGTGATGGATGAGACACGAGAAGAGGCAAGTTTGTTTAGTGATGGCGGTAACTTCTTTGTTGGATCGCCTTGTTCTGTTGGGAAATGTTCTCATTGTGGGCCAAAATTGTATTGTAAGAGTCTAGATGAAGAACTCCCCTCTTTGGTTGTGGAGTAACCGTTTCATTCTCAAGGACCCCATAGCCTCAAACAACTCCAATGCTTCTTCGGAGTTTTGTTTTTCAGCTTACCACTTGCTTTGCGGCGTTAATCATCATCCTAGAAGACGGAAGCATCCCATTGAAGAATATTCTCGCTTTGTTCATAGTCTTGCAGCTCATGTTGTGGACACTTCCTAAGCGACTCCTTAAACCTTTCCCAAGCTTCACAGAGAATGATTCCCCATTGCCTTGAGTAAAGCAACTAATATCGACATCGGCTTTGTATACTTAGAAGAAGGGAAAAATTTTTCAAGGAACTTTGTGGTGATAATGTCCCAAGTGGAGAGACTTCCGAGGACAAGAACGAAGCCAAGCTCTTGCCTTCCCCGTCGGAGAGAAAGGAAAGCAGTCTTATACGAAGAGCATCTTCGGGAACCCCATTCATCTTGATGGTATCACAAATCTGCGAGAAAAATCTCAATATGCTTTGATTAGGATCTTCTAAGTCACTCCCACTAAAAGAACTTTGTTGAATCAAGCTTATGAGGGATGGCTTGATTTCAAAATTATTCGCATTCACACGCGGATTGACAATGCTAGTCGCATTCTTGGCGGGATTAAGTGTCATGTAGTCGCCCATGGTCCTCTTTGGAGGAGGACGGGAGGATCTTCACCATCTTCGCCATTATAACGGGTTCGATCGCGATACTAGAGCTAACAACCTTTCCTTTTCTCTCGTTTAGCAAGTTTCCGGTTTCTCCTTGCTTTGTCTTTTCGATTTCGGGATCAAACTAACGCAAATTTACGTCGGTGGTACCTCGCATAAACGAGTAAAATAACAAAAGAAAAATCCAATCTAGAGTTTCAATAACTAATCTTAGTGTTGAAATAAAACTATTTCCCGGCAACGACGCCAAAAACTTGATAGCGATTTTGGCAAGTGCACCGGTCGTTATAAGTAATAAAGTAGTGAGAAAAAGATCGTCCCACGAGGAATAGTACTCCAATCACTAATTTTCTATTTTTGCTTTAGTTGGATGAATGAGTAATATGGGGTGAGTTGTAACCAAATAGAATTTAAAGAATTAAATAAAAAATCCAAAATATGAATCTCAAGAACAACTGAGAGAAAATATGAGTAATCCAAAATTAAGACCTTCAATTAAGAAATATGCGGCTAGGGATGAGAATCCCCATGTTCCTCTAATAATTTGAATTGAATCCCTAATTGATTATTATTCTCATGATTGACGATCAATTCTCTAAAGTTAGACTAAGTCCCAATGTCTTGATGCTTTACCTTAGTCCGTTATCTTTGAAATCAACCTAATGTCTTAGTATTGATTGGAAAGATTATATTTTTAAACCAGAATTATGAGATCGCATAAAATCGTAAGCCTATGTCTAGGTCATGCAACTCTACGATGAATTAACGAATCTAGTTAAATGCACCAACATCTCTATTGTCATACATTAACCTATGAACAATCTAAAAGGTGATCAATCTTCAAGAAAGCTTTAAGCACGAGATAATTCATTCAATCAAGAAAAATAAAGATCAATAAAGAATTCAAACAAATATTTTAAATTCGCATAGGGTTCATCCTCGCCCTAACTACAAAAGAAAACTAGCCAAGCATGACTATACTAAAATCCATGAAAAGATGAAAATCAGTTTCGGAGAAGACGGGGAAAAGAAAAGAGAAATAAAAACTCTTAAAGAATTCTTGATCTCAATGCTCCTCGCTCATGTCGTCATCTCCCTTATGGTTCTTTTTCTCCTTCTTGAATTGCCGCTTGCGTTCTTGCTCCTGTGCGTCCTTCTTGAATTTCGAATTGTGTAGTTTCGAATTGTCACGTGCGTGGTGTATTAATATTGCTTTAATGGATCCACTTTTTGCTTTTTTCCCAGCGGGTCCCACGCATCTATATCCAATTGTTGCCATAAAAAATCTGATTCTCTCCTCCTTAAATAATATCCAGACCATATATTTTGATTGCATGCTAATAGCTCAAGGTAGGGTCCACGCCTTCAATTTGTTTTGATCTAATATATCATGGATCATATATTCATCTGCTTCCATGTACGCATAGGGTCCACGTTTTGGTTAATTTAATATAATATAATAATATATTATATTATATTTCAATTTATTGCCTTTTATGTATTTTCTCCTCTTTTAGATCACACAATAACTCCTACAAAATAAAATAAGATATCAATAGATTTTTTACGTTATAATATTATTTTATCCTATATTTAATTAAAAGATAGATAATTATATAAAAGATAATTAAATAAGTATAATATCAATAAATTTAATCCAATATATTTCAGAATCTATACTTATTTAATTATAAAATATCTACTTATCAATATCCAACATGGGCCTGACTCTTACTTTGAAGTGTCTGGACTTAATAGTTATCTTGTTAATTTGAAAATAAAATCTGTAAACATATGTGAACAGGTTTGTTGCTTTTTTTAAAAAAAACATGTATTTTTTGGTTCTATTGTACTGTAGATGATGTTATGTTGAAACTTGAAATAACAAATTCAGAATCTGCATATTAGAGTTTATTTGTTTCTTTCATTTATTTTTAATTTGAAATGTATTTCTTCTTGCAGGCACAGCTTTTTGACAAGTTTCTCCACGGGTCAACCATAGAGCAATGTTATTCAGCTGTCGCTACTATGGCAAACCGCTGGCTTGATCTTCTTGATGTATGCTAAAGATTCATGTTTTAGTGTCTAGTATAATTAAGATGCATAGGAACTTTGATCTTTGTTCACCCAATGTGCTTTCTTGTGTCATTTTAGCTATTTTTTTATACCAGTCTGAGGAAGACACCTATGGTCATATCCTGATATAACTTTCTACGTTCTTATCATGTCTATTTTTCTGTCTCACAGAACCAAGGAAGGGATATTGCAGATAGCGAATTGCTCGATTACATATCAGAATCAAGTACCATGAGCAAGTCTTTAGCTGATTATGGTGAGCAGAAGTCTTGTGCTGTTACCACGGCTAGACGACTAGCTTGCTGACTTTCTTGGTGATGCAATGGTCAAAGATAAAGGCCTACACTGTCAGTACATAGTTGCATGTGAACCTAAGGTGTGACTCATGTTTTGATGAGAGAAATGCATGGACTAAAATTATTTTTTGGTTTGTTTGTTTTTTCAAACTTAACTAAAACTGATTTGTTGATTATGTTTGTGCTTCTGTATGTTTTTTGTTTATGGTCTAAGTTTCCTTGAGGAAACTTTCTTCATCGTTGTTCTTATTTAAGCTATATGAGAGACACTAGAAAAAAAAATTTAAAAAAATTAGGAACTTACGGCATCCCAAATATAAAATGGGGAAGCCGTAAGTGGCACTTACGACGTCGACACACCTTAAGTGGTACTTACGACGTCCAAAGTTTTAATTTGGGACGCTGTAAGTACTATTTACGACTTCCCTTTTTTTTTTTGGAGGACACTATAAGTATGACGTCCCTAGAAAAAGGGACATTGATTGAGTCAAATTTAGGACGTTAAAAACGTTTTTTTACTAGTGCTTGGTGTGTGAAATTTGGTCTAAATGGACTTATAAATAGAACCAGAGTAAGATAATATAGGGGAAAGGAGCAATTTGTAAGAACCTAAAAGACCGTGCTTGTTAAATCATGTTTGGGACTTTCAAAAGTGTTTATTCACGTAAATTAAAACAAAACTCATCTTACATACTTACCTCATATACCGTAAATCATGATTTAAAAGCTATTTTTAAAAGCTCACATCATTATTCCAAACAAACACAAAGGCGACTACCATGACACGCATGAAGTATGAGAGAGATGATAGGGTTGGAATGGAAGGAAACTTGAGATTAGAGACAGAAAATTGGGCTGAGCGGGCTGGCTCTTTTAAGCCTTGACCCTTCAAGGGTCAATATTGAAAGTTAATATTGAAAATTAGATGAGTTAAATGAAATTGGTCCTGCCAGCGCCTTAGTAGCGCAGTGGCATGGGAGCTTGGCTCCCCTCCCTCATGTCCAGGGTTCGAACCCTGCCCCCCTCCCCTACTATATGTATCAAAAAAAAATGAAATTGGTCCTGTATGGCCGACCCTGCAAGGCCTCAAGCTTAAAAGAGCCAGCCCTGCAGGGCCTCGACCCATTAAGCCCTATTAATTATTAAAAATTTTAATAAGGAGTTGGAAGAAATGTTTCCACATTCGAATATTCATTGAAAATGAAAGTCAGCTTGCTCTTTATATTGACAACCTTCTCTTCAGAAGTCACAGGGTCAATCTTTCTATAGAAATATTGTATAATAGTTTAAATTTAAAACCTAGGTATGTTTCTTAGGTTTTATATGAGTTATTTGTAAACAGTAGTTTACTTTTGATTACAAATTAGTGAATGTGTTTATTTATTGGATGATTCGTATTGTTTGGATATTAATGTTGACAACATTTATTTGATAGATTAGAATTTTAATTGTTTTAACTTACTAATTATATTTTTTTGGGGAAAAACAGAGAAAAAATAGTTAAAATTTGTAATAGTAACTTCCCCCAGCCCCGGCCTTGGTGCTCTCGAGCCGGACTTTGAAAAAAAATGTTTTTTTTACACCGGACGCTGTAGGGTCAGCCCTATTAGGCCCTAGCCCTTCAAGAGCCGGCCCTGATTCCCAGCTTTACTTGAGATGAGGAAGGTGGTGCTTAGTCAAATCTTAATTAGCGCCACATCAGCTTTGTGGGCTTAAATTAATGGAAATTATTATTATTTTTTTGATATAAAAAGTTTAGGTGGGGGTAGACACCGGTACCCCACCAAGGTCAGGGCATGTCTCCAGGCTCAAAGAACGCTTACAGAGGTACTTACATATCACCCACCAATGAGGCCCTCACATCGACTAGCGGAATCGAACCTCCTCCTTTTTGGGGTGAAGGACGACGCCTTAGCAACTATGCCAATCGATTGGCAATTAATGGCAATTATAAAGACGAGGACTATAGCTACTAGCTGAGCAAACAATAAGGATCCAATAAAATAGGGGGAAAAACTATAAGGACCTAGTTCAAAACTTGGTGAAAACATAAGGACTTCTGGATTAATTTTCCCTAAATTTAGAGAGAATCCCATATAAAGACGGTTGAAATAGAGATATTTTATATATGGCTGATAAACTCAACAAATCTTAAATTGAGTCAATGTCTAGAATATTTAAATGTTGGTTATTTTCCAATAATATCTCTAACCCATAGTCCAAAACAAAGAGGAAAGGAAAAGTCAGAAATATGCATTACCATCGTCGCTCTCTCTCGTGTGCCCTGAGGAGCGTGAACGTCAGCGTGAGAAGCCACTACTTTCACCACCGTTAGAAGCCGCCCGAGGAACCTGGTTTGTGAAAATGAATTCAATCAGAACTAAAATTGCTGCAGAGATTCTCACACAAAAGCGCAACACATTGATTGGTACGGATCAAAATGTCCACAAGTAAAATTCAAGCCTTTCCACTTCATAAACAAAATAGAAAAATGATTAAGTAGACAAAGCCATGGAATTATGTAGCCGGATTGATCTGATCTATTTCTAGTTTTCTTTAGCAGTAGCTGACTCCCCTCTGGACTGGCTATAGTTTTCGTTTTGCTTTATTACGCTTAATTCCCTGTGCCCGTAATAGTGTGTCATTACTTTGTGTTGTCTTACCTCTACATGTTCGTCTAAGTGCTGATGTACCTGTAGTTTCCCAGTGATGAAAAGTTCTAGAATTGTTAAAAAAAAAAAAAAAAAAAAAGACAAAGCCATGGAAACAGAACGATTATATCGAAGCATATCTTGGAAAGGAAAAGAGACAAACCATCATTTAAGAGGAGCATACACAGAGGAAGCTCACGCCTAAATGCATCGATCTTCCTCATTTCCTCTTCCAATCTCTTGAGGAAATCGTCGAGCCTGGAGAACTTATCGGATGAATTGGCGACCGTGGAAAATTCGTAGAGGAAATCAGTTATCGTTTTGGGAACAAAAGTAGGTCTCAAATCCAAGCTCAATTGTGGACGAAGAAACGAGCCCATTGTAGAACTTAATCCCTAAAAAATTCAGATCTCCTTGAGCTTCCAAGAGATTTATCGATCTTTTGGTTTGATATCACATACAGGTTCCTCACAACGATAACGACCGCTTCTAACGGCGGTGAAAGCGGTGGCTTCCCACGGTGTTTTGTTCATGCTCCTCAAGGGAACTTCTTTTCCTTTTCTCTTTTTTTGGGTTTAGGAGTATTATTGAAAAATAACGAATATTTAAATATATTTGATTATATCATTGACTCAATTTAAGATTTGTTGAGTTTACCAAGTTTATATAAGATTTTTCTATTTTAATCGTCTTTATATAGAATTCTCCTTTAAATTTATCCTCAAAAATGAAAATAATAATAACCATATACAAAAATCTTAAGAAAATATTCAAAAGATGACAAGAATGGTCTCAAAAGTAAAAGTTAAGAAATAGCTGGAAACAGTTATTTAACTCTTAAGTTAATTATGAACAATTTAATATGGCATTAAATTAAATTCGGATAACCCTGCATGTCTAGCATAAGAAAAAAATAATAATTAATATCAGTTATTGGTGAAATTGATAGTGTAAGTAAAATATATCACTTTATACAATTGCACAAAAATCACTTTATACCCTGCAATTCTATTTACTACTGCTCGGCCAAGTGATATAATAATTATTAATTATACAAAAAAATAATAACATAGTACGTACTATATTAGAACAAATCCATCTAAAAATAGACGTCGCATTGTATCAAAAATAAAATATTTTAAAAAAGGGAAAATTAGAATGTGGGACCTGAAAGAAAAAATATTTATTAAGAAGGACTAAAAAATTGTAATTACTTAAAAGAACCAAATATCATAATATAAATTTAAAATTACTAAATTATCCTTAGTCAAACCTCTTACATTATCTATTGTATTTATAAACAAAAAATTTGACTAAAATGAAAATTGAAACCATCAATCATCCACATGTAATATTATAATGTCTCTTTTTTTTAGTTTTATTTTTCATTATGTTTCATACTCATGTAAACTATATGCTTCAAACTCATATATTTTTAAAATTTTAATTTTTAACAAGTTTCATATTCATATAATCAATAGATAATTTAATTAAGGAACATATCATCAAGCTGTTATATTTATATTAGCAAGTATCAATGTTAATATCAATTAATCACTTTTTATAAAAATAAAAACTAAACTCATTTTATGTTTTTTCAAGATATAATAGATTTATTTTTTATTTTATGAACATTAAATCAATTTTTGGCCCACGTAAATTTCTTCTAAAATAAAAATAAATCATATAAACTCTTTGAGTTTAAGATATATAGCAAATTATAAAAGACCTTAATTTGGACTAAAATTATGTAAATATATTTTTAATTAAATTTTTTGTTGATTTTAAAAAATTATAATTTTGAAAAAATTGAAGAGTGCGTAATTTTCTTATAGATAAGTTGTGAAAAAAGAAAATTTTAGAAGCTTTTATTTAATTTAGTAAAATTTAGAATTTTATATTAGTTTTAAAAACAAAATATGAGAGAGAACGCGGGAGAAAATGAATAAGATTTCCTTAGAGGTATTTTAGTATTTTTAATTTTATATTTTGTATTTGGTCTTTCTAAATAATTACAATTTTTATGGTCCTTCTCAATAAATATTTTTTCCTCTAGATCCTTTATTATAATTTTCCCTTTAAAAAAAGTACATGTTTAAAATAATCAAACTGCTTTTCTTTCTTAAACAAGTAACTGACCAATTTATTCTGATAATAATGACTTCGAATCAGCTCTCTTATTTTATAATAACAGAATAAAATAGATTGAAAAAGAGGACCTATATATCAGCATACGAATTTATATCACTATTTGACGATAACATATTCATACATTGTCAGGTCAACACAGGTTTGTCATGAGTTCAATATAGAGTATCTTTTCTCACTAGTGTCTTATTTATTCACATGATGAGTTCAAATCTGAGACTTTATAATAGAAGGGCCAAAACCCCTTCTATACACTAAAACTAACATATTAAAAAAAAATGTAGCTTTGGGTTACTTTGAATTCCTATTCATTTACAAGAAAAATAGGGGGAAAACACTCAAGAATATGATATATTTCCAACAAGGGCTTTGTGATCAGACCCCAAAATTGGGATTACAGACCCTAATTAGAATTCAATTTGAGTATCAGCTTCCTCCTGGATTTCTGGGATGAAATTCTTTTCTTGCAAGCTCGTCAATCATCTTGTACATTTCATTCCTCTCTTTCTGAGCTTCTTCCTGTAAGAATATAATATCCCATCATCACCAAAAAAAAAAAAAAAAAAAATCTCATTCATTATATAGTCTCAAATGAAATAATCATAAGAAACAATACAAAATTATTAATTGATCACTGTTTACAACTGCATAATTACATTTACGTGCATCTGATATTTTACCTTTAGGTTCTTCCAAAAATTCCAACATTTCCATCATATTTAGCTCAACTAAAATACTTCAATTTCCCCCCAAATAATGTTAAACAAATTGAACCTTATAGTATGTTTAGCTTAATTATCTGACTTTTCCAATCCACAAAAATGTAACTCAAATATCAAGTTGCTAGTTATTTATGAACCCCCAATAATAACTTAGGTGAGAGCAGAAACCAGACTACTTTAATTACTAGAAATTCAGACAAAAGAAGATGTACACATTAATCTTAAAAACGACATTATTCATTGTAACAAAAAGTCCCAAATGAAGTCTTGAAGTTCAGGTTATATAGCATAAGCCACACACAAGATTTATATGGTGTTCAACATAAAAGCCTTGTTAATCAAAGGCTTATTACCAGTAATCATAAAGGTCAAAACAGAGGCAACTTATAATCACATCGCAAACAACTCATAATATTATTGCTGGCCTTAACAGAAACACCCGCATGCATATTATAATAATTAACCTAACCCCATATTTCATCCAAAAGGATAAATAAATAATTCTTCCCTTATGCACCGCACGAGCTATTGCAAGAAATATAGAATGCATAAACTGTGTTAATGAATTAAGGTTACATAAAAACAGTACTGTGACTCCAAAATCTCAATGCATGGTTTAATTAGCAAATTTCAAGAAAAGATAATTGATCAGCATATATATGGAGATGAGTAGTCTAAGGATAGAGAGCTCAATCCAGAAGATCATGAAACTTAACGACCTAAAAAATATATATAATTGAATATCTTTTTATCAGTGCGGTTCGATATTCACACTTTAGTTTCAGAATAGATTAAATTGGTAATGTGACTATTTTAATCATTGATCTAGCGCTATACAATATGAGTTATGTTGGTGTAGAACGTGAATCGCTTGTCGATCGGGACCGGTACTTTGATGTTGGGATCAAAGGTCTCTCTCCGGATATCTAATGTGGAGAGATCCGGAGGAGGTTGGGATCACACACAATATTGGGGGTGAGGTGTGTGCACGGTGTAACGAAGGTAATAGGTCGAGTTAGAACGTGTACACCTTAATGGTAGACCTCTTGTTTTTATAGAGGCGGTGGTGGCGGATATCCCGCGCTCCCGATATCTGGGGCGAGCATCTCGGGATTATATCACGTGGGCTGGTCCGGGATCTTCCTATAATCTTGGTAGATACGGATATATCGGATTAGTTACGCTATCGACCCCTTCCGGATTGCTCGGCACGTGTCAGTCCCGGCTATGCCCTTACTTGGGCCATCACTCGGACTTGGGCTTTGGGCCGGTCTTATTAGCGGTCCGTAACAGTTGCCCCCCAGCTCGGTAGGTCGGTAATTCCGGGCTGCCGAGATGTCCCATATCCGTCTTTGGCTTCATTTGGCCGAGCTACGCCAAGCTTTCGTCCTTCCGAGGTGAAACTTTAGGGGCCGAGGTTGACTATTTGGGTGATTTATCCGAGGCTTTGCTCGATGAATATTTCCGAACCGGGGACGTATGAGTCTTCGAGTTGCTCTCGGCTATGCCGGTTGGTAACAACGAAGTCATGCTATTCGATGGGGGGCTTTCCATATTCGCCATCATTGCCCCCTGACACCTGGCGATTCAGCGTTGGCGGGCGTCTGCAACCGCCACCGCACTCCAGGCGTTGATCTTCGTGCGCATTTAATGTTTTCTGCCCACGCGACACGCCATCTCCTCTCTCGGGGTGAAAAGACGCTTCTGCCCCCGTCACTTCAACTTCCCCCGAGCCTATACGAATCATCTTTCCCTCCATTTTCTCCACTTCACTATTTTCGTCGTCTTTGCTAGTTTCCTCTGCTCTCTACCATTTTCTGCGATTACTTTGCTCCCACGATCTTTCACTTTTACTCGCGACTCGCTTCTTCTCCATTACTTCGGGTATATTGCTTCTCCTGCTTTTTGGTTGGTATTACTTGTTAATCCTGTTTATTTTGATCGATTATTTATCCGTCGTGGTGGGGATTTTACGGGTAAACCTCCTCTATAGCTTCTTTCTCTTGTTTCATAAGTCGAAATCCCTCTTCAACCTACCTTGTAGCCATATCATTTCTTTTATCGATCCTTCGCCTTGTTTCACCTTCTTCACATACCCTTTTCTGTCTTTATAGGTTCCTGTTCTTTTGCAAAATGGTTGGGAGTAATCGCTTTCCCCCTTCTAACCCATCATTAACTCCTGAGGAAGAAGAAGCCTTACGTCTTCGTTATCCTCGAACCTCCTTTTGGCTTCTCGGTTCTGAACTTTCCGAAGCGGAGAAACTGGCGTCCATGCTAAGAGGAGGATCCGGTCAACGGAGTGCATCGGGTCCCGATCCCTCCGTGCTTCGGCCGGTAACGACGACGTCTCGTGCCCACGACAAGGCCGCTTCAAGTACCCCGCGAAATTGCTTTGGACCGAGTAGTATGGCTCGTCCGAGGATGATGCGCTTGTCCGCTCGGCCCCTTACCTTCTATCGTTCGTCCACGGCTCCTGGTTCGAATTCCCATCCGACGGGTATTTCGGCCCTGCTGGGATTGTCTTGCCGAGAGCTCCTTCCTCATCGGCCCGGGGCCAAGATTCCCAAGCTTCATCTATTTTAGGTTCTTGCCGCCATCGGCTTTTTTCGAATCCTTCTTCGGCAATCTCTCAGTCCCCGAGTCCGCTTGTTTTACCGCGACAATATAACTCATTCGGGTATTTTTTCTCTTGCTGATCCTAGCATTTTTATTTTGCTTATAGGTGAATGGCTTCACGGTCTTCTCCACACAAAGCACTCAATCCGACGCCGGGAGTCGAACTCTTCGAGTCCTCCCGAGGCGCTATGTAAGCGATATCCACTGGGTATCCCACGATATCCGAGGACTCGGTCGTTGATGTCCAAGGCCGACATTGCACGGCTTAAGCTTCCTGTAATGGAAGGCTGTAAGGTTAGTCCTCCGGATGAGGGTGAACCAGTATGCGCTACTCGGTCAATTGGGCGTACCAACTTCTTCTTCTTCTACCGAGATTACCTAACCCGAGTGAAAGTTCAATTTCCATTTAGCCGGTTTCAAATGTCGGCGCTGATGGCTCTAAGGCAGGCACCCTCTCAACTTCATCCCAACGGATGGGCCTATTTGGTGGCCTTTGAGCGCTGTGCTCCTCCTTCCCGGTCCCTATTCCTTGCACGACCTCGTTATTTTTTCATTACTTCGGCCCTTTCACATCCGGACGTCTAAGGAGGACGAGAAAGTGAAGGGACTGGTTTCCCTACGTGTGGATCCGGACGGGGAAGATAATGAGCGCCTTCTCCGAGGCTCCTTTAAGCACTTTAAGACAGCGTTCTTTAAAGTCGAGGCCGAACACAGACGGCGGCCCTGGTTTTTGAAAGGTCCCGAGGGGGAGGACGTGGAGTGGGAGTTTCCTCTTTCTTTGGAACGACACCCATTATGACTCAATCCCTCTTCGTATCGAGATACAAACGATGACCTTTCCCCGAAGAGGCCGCTGTATACCTCGGTTTACCGCCTATGTTGAGAGATACGGGATTCGGAGTGCCGCTTTCTTTATTAACGGGGTTGGGCCGAGCCCCGATCTTTTGATTGTATGGTTCCACGGCTGCGTAATTACTATGCTTTTGATTTTCTTTCAACGCACGTATACTTATCGCCTTTTCCTTTGTTTTGCAGCTCAAGACATGTCGGAACTTCCCCGATACACATCGCTTGTGAACCCGACGGTGGCCGCCCAACTCGTAAGCGTCCTTCCTCGGGTTCCGAAAAGGAAAAGTCTAAGGCGGCCTCGGATCGTCAAAGGCCAAGAAGACCAAGGCCTCGGACACTCCTTGCTCTAGGCGTTCCGCACTCCCTCCGGATATGCCCCGCCCTTCTTCAACAACCGCGCTGAAGCCTCGCCCCCAAAGCAATCGATCTTGCCCGGTTGCTACGGCTATTGAAGGTTCTGATCCGGCCTCGACCGCCCCTCATGAATCATGTTCGGCTCCGGATTTGACAGCTGTAAGAGGTAAAGGAACCGTTTTGTCAGACTCCCCCTCGGCAGCTGCCCCTCCTTTCCGACAAACCGCCAGCTGCACGTCCGTGCCTGTTATTCCCGGGGACTTTCATGGGAAAGAGGGGTGGCCAGGAAGCCGAGTGTCGCCTTTCTTCCGCCGACAAAATTTATGAATGGAGTTCCTTTGTCGGCCATGGATACGTCGATCATAAATGAGGCTCAAAGGTTCCTATGCAAATCCATCGGTCTTCATCAAGCCCTACTTATCTTTGAAGGAGAAGCACGTTGCCTCCGAGGTAGAAAATCGGCGTACGAGACGTGCCGAGGAAGAGGCCTTGTCGAGCCAAGGCTGCGGAAGAGGAAGCGGCTCGGGCCAAGGTTCGGCCGGACAAGTAAAGGCTTTGGAAAAGGAGATAGCGATCGCCAAAGCCGGGGCGATAAAGTAAGCTGCGTTGGAGGACGAGCTTGTTGTTGCCAAAGCGTCTTGTGGTAAAGCGGCCAGGGAGCTTCGATGACGAAAGAGTCATTGGATAAGAAGACATCGGACTATGATCGTCTTCGAAGGCCCTGGATGACGACTGGATGCCGTGAAGACGGTCCAGCGGCAACGAGGCGATCGCGGCCGTCGAGCTTGGGTCGGTAAAGAAAAACTTGCCGCCGAGCGCCAAGCCAATGTGGAATCTCTGGAGACTCTCCATGAGGCAGCAAGAGAATGCTTTAAAATGGCATTGGATCAAATCCGGATCTTGAATCCGAAGCGACCTTGAACGTCGACGGTTATCATTCTGAGCCTATGTTAGGGACGGCATGTTTTACCCGGCTCCTCCTTCTCCGAATCCCTTCCGGAAGATGAATCAATATCTCTCGGAGATGAGGACGATGCACGAGCGGGTAGGCGAGGAACGAGTAGAAGGCGCGTCATTGGATCCGAGGCCGACTCGGGACATGCCGAGGCGACTACATCCGTCGGGCCGGGGCCCTCGAACAATGCTTTGCCTCCTAGCTTCTTTCACTCCGCCCATAAAAAAGCTTATTTCGTTTCCCAATTGTAAATATGAATTTCTCCGTCGTCTTGCCGGTTTATAAATACTTTTATGATAAAGTAAGTTTTATACATTTGGTATTGAATGAATTCTACACATAGTTAGAGATTCGTCGGCGCAAGGGTGCCGCTATGCATTCTACCGGACGTGAAGTCCGGGAATGAATGGTAGGGTTGTCGATTTTAACCGTATGTGGTATTAACCTAACCGCTACCGTGTTCGGAGCCGTTGGCCGGGATAATAACCGAGGTAAGGACGAATTGTCACTTGTTTAAACGCGGTGTCCGTAACGCACAACTTAAACATTTTGACCTGATCAGGGTCGGAATGACAACTCGAATGCTTAAATCGGGGCGAGCGTTGACATGTCAATTTCGCGAAGGCCAATAAAAGGCAATTTCGCCGAGCTCTTGACCTGGGCTAGTGTGCCCCGGTGTTAAATCATCTAGATGTGTCGTATTTGTGACCGGGTTTATATACCTCGGTGTAATGCTTAAGCGATCAATTGTGCACGTTGGCGAAAATCCACGAGGAATCCTTCATTAAAATGCAAATGCTCCAAAGAGCTAACACATAAGTCATTGAACTTTTAAAACGAGAAAGATAAAATACTGCAAACAAATAATAAGCGATCGAAAGCTAGATGTGCTCGGTGTCTCCATCATCCGAGGCCGGGGTTCAAGCTGTGTAGATCTTCAACTTGTCTCCGTTCCAAGTTCTTTTGATGGGTTTCTGGCCAAGGTTTCAAGTATATAGGCTCCATTGCCCAATTTCTCCTTAACCCGGTAGGGACCTTCCCAATTTGCCGCCAACTTGCCATCTCGGCGTTCTTGTTCCCTATGTCGGCTCGTCGAAGTACAAGGTTGCCTCGGTTGAAGGACCGTGGTCGAACCTTCCGATTATACTTGGCGGCTAGAAGTTGCTTAGCGGCGAGCTCCGGCGGTGCGCCACCACTCGACCTCGTCGATCGGCTCAAGTCCGTCATCGCGCGTCGTCATTTGACACCTCTCCTTCCTTACGGGCTATCATCCTCCTCCACGATGGTTGTCCTATCTCGACAGGGATCATGGCTTCACATCCGTAGGTCAACCGAAAAGGGGTCTCTTGGGTAGAGGACTGTACACTTGTCCTGTATCCCCATAAGACGCCGTATAGCTGCTCCACCCAATTAGATTCCGCATCTTGCATCCGCTTTACGAGTCCCTCAAGGATTATTTTGTTGGCGGACTCGGCACATCCGTTAGGCTGTGGATGCTCTACCGAGGCAAAGTGCAATCCGACGTCGAGATCGACATCGGCGTCTTGAATCCCGGTCGATGGCCCACCGGGTGCCGTTGTTATGCGTGATCACTTCGGCCGGCACACCAAAGCGTGAGACGATGTTGTGTCGAAGAATTTACGTATGCGTGCCGAGGTGATTGTCGTCAATGGCTCGGCCTCGACCCACTTGGTAAAATAATCAACCGCCACGATGAGCCACCTGAACTGTCCCGGGGCTGCTTTGAACGGTCCGAGGATGTCCATGCCCCATTTAAAGAAAGGCCAAGGGGCAGAGATACTTTTAAGTTCTGTTCTGGGGGGTGGCGGATGAGTTTGGCGTGCTTCGACAACTATCGCATCTTCTAACGGCCTCTTTTGCATCTTGTCATGGTCGGCCGGTAATATCCTGCGCGAAGTGCCTTCGGCAAGTGCCTTGCCTCCCATGTGGTGGCCGTTGATGCCTTCATGTATTTTACGCTGCTAACACATATTTCGATTCCGCTCGGTCTAGGCATCCCAACATCGGAGAATGTAAGCCTTTGCGATATAGTTGGTCGTCGACCATTGTATATATGGCGGCCTCCCGCATTAGCTTCTTCGCGTCGGCCCGAGTCGGTTGGAATAATACCTCTCTCTAGGTAATCTTCTAGGGGTTTCCTCCAATCGGTGGGCTCGCCGATATGGTCATAATACAGCTCGGCTCGGTCAAGTTTTGCTGTATCACGGTTCTATGATTACCGGCTTCTTTCGTGCTTGCCAGTTTCGACAGGATATCCGCCCTGGAGTTTTCTTCCCGTGGGATATGGGTGACGATCACTTCTTGAAATTCTGAGATCATCTCTTTGGCTTTATTAAGGTACTTGGCCAAGAGTGGACCTTTCGTCTGGTAGGTTCCTTCGATTTGCGCGGCTACGAGCTGTGAGTCGGTGAAAACCTTGACCCTCTGCGCTCCATTTTCTTTGGCTGAAGCAATCCGGCAAGGAGAGCCTCATACTCGGCTTGGTTGTTTGAGGTCGGGAATTTTAATTGGAGGGACTGCTCCACAGCAACGCCCTCTGGGCTCTCGACTATGATACCTGCTCCGCTCCCCTTTGCGTTGGATGATCCGTCAACGTACACCTTCCATATCCCTGCGTGATCTCCCTCGGTCGTCTCTGCCGGGGTGAGTTCCATGATGAAGTCCGCCAGCGCTTGCGACTTAATCGCGCGCCGAGCTTCGTACGAGATGTCAAACTCGGACAACTCGATCGCCCACCCAGTCATTCTTCCGGCGAGGTCCGGTTTGTGTAGTACTTGGCGGATCGGTTGACTAGTTCGGACCACTATCTGATGTCCTTGAAAATACGGCCTCAATCTTCTTGCCGTTGTTAATAAGGCGAAAGCCATTTTCTCCGGCTTCGATATCGGAGTTCCGAGCTCTGCAGGGCTTTACTCACAAAGTAGATCGGTGCCTGTCCGGACTCGGCTTCCTTTACTAAAGCGGCGCTTATTGCCTCTTCTCCAACTGACAGGTAGAGGAATAAGGTCTCCCCCGACTCGGGTTTTGTCGGGACCGGAGCGTTGCCGAGCATTGCTTGATTTTCTCGAACGCTATTTCGCACTCCGTGCTCCAACCCCCACAGGTTTTCTTTTTTTAAGAGCTGAAGAAAGGAAGGGCTTTCTCTGCGACCTCGGTAGGAATCGGTCGGGCGGCAAGCCGGCCGGATCAGTCTGAACTTCCTTCTTCGTCTTAGGGGCTTGCATGTCCAACACGACCTTGCATTTGTCGGGATTCGCCTCTATTCCACGGTTGGTTAGCATAAATCCTAAAAATTTCCCTATAGGGACCCCGAACGCACACTTGACCGGATTCAACCTAATCCGATGCCTTCTTAACTTCTCGAATGTTTGTTCCGGGTCTCGGATGTGATCGTCGGGCGCTTCGACTTTACGATCATGTCGTCAATGTATACCTCTATGTTTTGCCCGATCGATCTTCGAAGACTCGTTCATCATTCTCACGGTAAGTAGCTCCGGCGTTCTTCAATCCGAAGGGCATGACCTTATAGCGATAATTGGCCCTATCGGTCATGAAGGCCGTCCTCTCTGGTCGTCGGGATGCATGGCTATCGATTGTACCCGAGTAGGCGTCCATAAATGATAGTAGCTGAAAACCCGCCGAAATTGTCAACCAATTTATCAATGTTTGGCATGGGGTAGGAGTCCTTCGGGCAAGCCTTATTCAAGTTGGTGTAATCTGTACACATCCTCCACTTTCCATTTGGCTTTAACACCATCACTACATTGGAAAGCCAAGTGGTGTACTGTATCTCTCGATGAATCCAGCCTCCGTGGTTCGGTCACGTGCTGTCCGGGGCCTTTTGTCTTTCCGCCCCGATGTTTCTTTTCTTTTGGGCTACGGTAGACCCGGTCGCACGGCTAGTCGTGGGCAACTTGAGAACCTTGGTCGATCCGGGTACCTCGGACGAGGTCCAAGCGAACACGTCTTGGTTGTCTCTTAGGAATTGAATCGGCCGGGCTCTTAGGTCGTCGTCCGGCGCCCTCCAATCTTGGTAGTTTTTGACGGATCCGCCCCAAGCACCGGCTCCTCCAACTCTCCTTCCGGTTCGGGCCGTGGTATCTCGGGCTTGTCCCTGAGGTCAAGCTCGACCATGTTCACTGAGCGTCGGGCCCGTTGACGTCTTTCGGGTTCGGGTGAGTTTTCCCTTTTCCCGAGCCGGGGTGGAGACGAGGGCCCTCCTTCCCCGATTCGGAGTGTTTCGAAGTAGCATTGCCGGGATTCCTTCTGATCTCCTGTGACCACGACCACCTGTTCTTTCTTGTTAAGCATCTTAAGTTTTTGATGCTTAGTGGATATCATCATATCCCAGTCGTGAATGGTCGGCCTGCCTAATATGATATTGTAGGATGACGGGAAGTCGGCCACTATAAACCTGACACGCTCCGACTTGAATGCCTCCCTTGTTCCAAGCGTCGGCTGAGGTCTATGTAACCCTTGGGAAGCGAGCGCTCTCCCGTTGAACCCTATAAGGGTCGTCTTGCACGGCTTTAAATCTTCGGCGTCCATCCGCATCCTTTTATATGCATCCCGGTGATAATATCGGGTGAGCTACCTGCATCCACGAATATCCTTTTGACCGCGGTTAGCCGGGGTTCCGGTGATTACTAGTCCGTCTTGATGCCCTGGTACAACATCCTTCAATTCGTCAATGGTAAAGGTTAAAGGCGGCGGTGCCGGCCTTCTTCGTTCGTCATTGACCTTTGGGAGGTCTCTGACTGTCTGGACTTCTCTCAAGTATTTCCTACGCTGGCTCATTGTGTCTCCGCCACCTCCGAATCCTCCGCTTATCCCATTACAACGGAAATCGGCTTCTGGGTAGGCGTCACGGGAGTTCGACCTCCTTCTTTTTTCCTCCTTCTTCGGTTCCGCTGCCGGGCTCCTACTCCGGCCCCCCTGATTGCGTGTGCCGCTTCTCTTGCCCTGAGTTTTAATCACGTATTGGCGCAATTTGCCTTCCCTGATAAACTTCTCAATTGCATCTCGGAGCTCATAGCATTGCTCCGTCGTGTGTCCCGTCCCGTCGTGAAACGAACAATACCTTGATCGGTCCGTAGTGGGCCGGTTTCTTAGCGGCTTCGGCTTCCCGACTCTTCTCATCTCGTTACGAGCCACCTCCTTCCCGGAGCTGCGCCCGAGGGACGTTCGTGAGGGTGTAATTGTCGTATTTTGATTTTCCTTCCGGCCTTTCCCCCACTAGTCCAGATGTCTCGGTTGCGTTTTGGACTCCTCTCTTCGTTTACTTCCGGGTCGGGAGATGTCTTTCTTATCCTTTACGGCTCCCACGGTGTTGGCCGGCTCCATTTGCTCGACGTCCGAGATATTGCTTTGCGCCGGGTATAAAACTCGGTGAGAGTGTACACCCGGTTCTTGCATATGTTCTTGGCGAGTCGCGATGTTGGATCCGGGCCGTCCACGATGCAATGGACGTGTGCTTCGTGCTGGAAGCGAGCGCACTTGCAAAGCCACCTCCTTGAAACGGTTAAGGTATTTTTGCAATGTCTCTCCCTTCTTTTGCTTTATTCGGCTCGGTGTGTGCTTGTGACTTCGGCTGCTTTTTTTTTTGCGGATTGCGAAATTCAGCTCGAATTTCCGCGCCCCAGTCTTCGAAGTCGCGTACGGAATTGTTTGGCAAAGAATGGAGCCACTTCGTCTTAGGACCGGTCAAAGTCGCCGCGAACAAGCGTAGGATGACTTCCCCTTTGATCAAACGGACCCACATGAGTAACTCGAATGTTTCGAGGTGACTTCGCGGATCCCGTGTTCCGTCATATTTCGGCGGATGGGTAAGATCGAAGTGCTTTGGATAGGGTGCCGTAGCGGCCTCTCGAGAGAATGGGCTCTCATCGGCTTCATTAGGTACTTCATCCTATATACCGGGAGATCGTCGAGACCGTGGTATCCTGGCTAGTTCTTTGTCTCCTTCTTCGACGTCCGAGGCCGGATCTTCTCTCCCGCCTCGGCTTTCGTCTTCCTTTTTTTTTTTTAAGGCGCACCCTCGTCTTACGCTTTCGGCCCGGCTTCTTGTTGCCGACACCGAGTCGAGCTCTTTGGATGAGCTGCTACCATCCTGCTGCGGTCTCTTTTTCCCGGGATCGTCCTCGGCCTCCTTGGTGCATCCGGTCCACGGAATCTTTCGAGTGATTGTCCATCATCTGTTGGATTACTTTAAAATCCTCTTCGCGTTGGAGCTCGTCCCGCCTTTCCTTAGTCTCAAATTTTCTAAGGATGGATTCTGAGCTTTTTGTAGCATTCGGACATCCGGGTTTGGAACCGAGGAGTCCGTGGCCGTCTCGTCTGCGCTTTGTTGGCCTCGTGGGGAGAGGAGGCCGTATCGACATGTGATCCTCGGGGCTCCCCCGGGTGGGAGATACTTCGGTCATTTGGGTTGCTTGCCTCAGCCTGTTGTTGATTAGGCTGAATGTTCCGACTGTTGCTTCTGGTGTGAACCATCGGTAGTCACGGGAATCGTAATTTATGGATCCCCACGGTCGGCGCCAATGTTCTGGTGTAGAACGTAACTGTCCAGTCGGGGACTGGTACTTTGATGTTGGGATCAAAGGTCTCTCTCCCGATATCTAATGTGGAGAGATCCGGAGGAGGTTGGGATCACTTGTACACAATATTGGGGGTGAGGTGTGTGCACGGTGTGTAACCGAAGGTAATAGGTCCGAGTTAGAACGTGTACACCTTAATGGTAGACCTCTTTTTTATAGAGGCGGTGGTGGCGGATATCCGGCTGCTCGATATCTGGGGCGAGCATCTCGGGATTATATCACGTGGGCCGGGTCCGGATCTTCCTATAATCTTGGTAGATACGGATATATCGGATTAGTTACGCTATCGACCCCTTCCGATTGCTCGGCACGTGTCGATCCGGCTATGCCCTTACTTGGGCCATCACTCGGACTTGGGCTTTGGGCCGGTCTTATTAGCGGTCCGTAACAAGTTATATACACATATTCTAGAAATTCTTTTTTGAATTTCTACAATAATATTTTGACTCGAAGTATTTAAGATGCTTACTTTTTTCCTTCTTTTAGCATCAGGGGAAGTATATAAATCTCAAAATTTAAGATAGCGATACCATAAGTAAATACAAAAATATACAAGGTAATATATATATAGAGAGAGAGAGAGAGAAAGAGAGAGAGAGAGAGAGAGAGAGAGAGAGAGAGACATGAATGTTGTTGATCAAGCCAAATATCTATAGGTGTTAAAGTCATCTGGATCCCTTTCCAAATAGTCTTGACTAATGAGATTGTCAATTCGCATCTTGATTACTTTAGGGTTAGGCTTAAAAGTATGACTCAACATATCAACACATTGCAAAACCAGTTGTTGATGCCTTAAAACTTTCCTACTCTTCATAATCCTCACAATCGCAGCATCAATAGCATATTTTCTATCTTTGTCAACATCTTCTACCACCTTTTTCCTATCATCAGTCAGTGGAAGAGGGATCTTAACTCTCCTCATTCGATCAGTGAATCCTGAGTTGAACTCAAACAAATCATTTTGAGAGATAGTTTTCGTGTTTGGCTCCTTAGAAAGTATCTTATATTTTGCACAAGACAAAGAATGAAGTATACGAACTAGATCTTCATGGTCTAAGTCTAACTGAGTCATAATCTCTAAAAAACTCAATCTTTCTGAGTTGTTGAATAATAAAAGAGTTGCAGCTTGATAAGTTGAAACTATTAGTTCAATGGTTTTCTGTTGAAATTTTCCATCGATGTTGCAAGTTCCCAAAGAGAAAACCCATGAGAGCTTCCTGTGCTTTGTTTTTGATGTATAATGCCCATTGAAAACTTCCACACACTTGACCATCTCTGAAGGGAGTTTAAGAGAACAAGACCTATAAGTAGGCCAAAATCCAGTAGTGAGAACAGATACTGATAAGTCAATCCTAGGTTTCAAAAGTGGATTTTCACGAAGATACTCCTCAAAGCTTCTTTGAGTATCCTTAGCTATGGCCAAGTCTGTCATCATCCCCTCCATTTTTGAAGTGTAATTTGCACTAAATTGATACTTTAGTTTGCCCAGAAAATTTTTCTCATTATCCTCATTTGCACTTCGGTTGTAAAGTAGTCGGCGGGTGAGCCTCTTCTGGTAAAACTCAGCAAACAAATCCTTATCATGGATATACACAAGAAGGTAGACCACCTTCTCTAGGGTTTTGTTTATTGCCTCATCACTCAGTTTCTCACTAGCACCACCCTTCTTAAGAATGTTGTCACAAAATGTCGCAACAAGCTCTGAACTCGAAATGCAAGCAACACTTTTATTACACAGTACTTCAAAAGCTCCTTTCAATGACTTGTGGAGGACATTGTTATTCATAAAGCAATCTTTAACATATCCCATATACTTGTCATGAAGCTCAATGATTTTTCCAACAATAACGGCTTGTTCTTGACCAGTAGATTTATTTGCTGCCTGGCTACTAGAAGCTTCTTCAACTTGCTGGACCAAAGTTGTACCCTCACCTATAACATGCTTCTTGAATACGTTAGCAAAAAGCTGCAAACCTTTAGGTATCTCATGATATAATATGTACATCCTAGATAGATCTTTCACCTTATCATCTCTAAGCAAAATGTCACAACCAAAGTTCTCTTTCTCGAGCAATTGAGTTGCGTGAGTGACAAGCAACTCATGTTGAACTCTCCCTACTAATTTCCTCAATGTGCCATTGTTTAAGTAACCAGCCTCTCGTGCTCTATACCTTTCCCTCTTCAAGGATTCCTCAGCCTTGAGCATATAATCCGGGCAAGAGTCGGCCCCAATCCAGTTTTTCGCCTTTCTTCTATAGTAAGTAGAAGTATCATCAAGCATGTAAGTTTCAAAATCCTGCTCATACACACCTATCTCAATGTATATCTCAATAGCATTCTTCAACAACGATGGATTAATCTGTTCGCCCTCACGTTCTTTATGGATTAGAGAAATTATGGCATTTGTAACCTTAAAACTTACCTTGTTGAAGGCCAAGTCTCGGAAACAAGCGAGTGCAACATCATTGAGCAAAGGAAGTGAGAAGCGTGTAATATATCCGCGTTCAAGATATTGGAAGAAATGTGAGAGCCAACGAGACATAACTTTGTGGTTGTTCCATCTTACCTGAAGCTCTCTAATTAAGAATTCATCGTTCTTGTCTCTTAAAGATGGCCACACAGTAGAGTTGAGGTATTCTTCAAAAGTCTCTTTGTATTTTTCATAAAGCTCTTTAGAGTAACCATAAGGTGGATGTTGCGTAGACATGTTGTAGATTGTAGTGTATTGCTTCATGCACTCTCGGGAAGTGAAAGGTTTCTCAGGCAAGCCTTCTAGAATATTCTTGAGCTTCGCGATACCTTCTTGCACTTGGTTCCATCCTTTTGCCAACTCAATGATTGCTCCAGCCATTCCTAATAACCACACAAAATATTATTAATAATTAATAACATATGCTATTTATTAGAATTTAAAATCAGAGTTAATTAGATAATAAATAAAATGAATCTAACAGACAAAAAAATTAGTTTGATTCGAGTGATATAGTACGTTAAAATTCATCTGTTCATACATGATATTTTGTCAGGAAAATGTTTTGAAATTTCCGTTTGAATTGTAACCGATCAAAGTTATTATTTGCAAGAACGGCGTCTTCTAGGCGCGCGCCTTCTATTTTATTGTTATATCATCTTAGTTTTTACATTAAGAAGCTAATTTGATGAAATAAAACAAACTTTGTTATAAAGAGTAGGAAAGAGAATATTGAAATAAGTTCCTAGTTATTTTTTATAATGAAGATAATAATTTAATTCTTAAGAAAAATATTAGATCCTGACAAAATATTTGATCAAAAAATTGGCGCCATAAAAAAACTAAAGAGAAAATGTGTTTAGAATAAAGAAACTGTGTTCAGAATAAAGAAACTAAAGAGAAAGTATGTTTAGAATAAACAAACCAAAGAAAAGCTAGAAAGAAACTGTGTTTAAATTACAGAAAAATTGAAGAGAAATTGTGTTAGAATTAAGAAGAAGATAAAGTTTTTAAGAGGATAATCATAACTCAGAACTTTTTGATGCCTACAATTCGGTTTTCAGGATAGATTAAATTGGTAATGTGACTATTTTAATCATTGATCTAGCGCTATACAATATGAGTTATATACACATATTCTTGAATTTTTATTTTTATTCTTTGAATTTCTACAATATTTTGACTCGAAGTATTTAAGATGCTTACCTTTTTTTCTTCTTTTAGCATCAGGGGAAGTATCGTTTGATTCGGCTTCATCAAGATCCAATTTCTTCAAGTTTAACGCAGAGTTTAGTTCCTCCTTCAATATTTCTGCTTCTTCTCTTCTTCTTACCGTCTTTTTCGCCAGCGATTCCAGCATTTTCCGTTCTTCTGGCCTGCCGGAAAATCCCAAAGATTCATATTCAAGAAGCTATATATATATATATATAGATGATCACTATGGTTTTTGATTCACGTAGGGTTTGAACGTACGCTACTGAATTCAAGATTCAAATACCTAAACAGAAACAAAATTCAGTTGAGGAATGATCAAATAACTGAATTCTTCGGAAATTAACTTTGAAGTTAGTTATGAGATCACTACGAGAATATACCATACGCAAAACTCTCAAGAAAATGATACAAGAATAAATAATCGATAACCTTATTACCTCATTTTCTTGCACTGTTAGTTTCTCAGTGGAGATGTATGTTGGCGAAAGGCTTTAAAGTAGAATGTAGCGAAAACCTGAAGATAATGATAAATTGATGATGACGACTCGCCTGAGAAGCAGAAGGATTAATATTGAAATATATAGACACCTATTCTAATATATATATATATATATATATATATATATATATATATATATTTGCTCGCATATTTGTCTTAATTGTGACTTAATTTTCTGTTTAATTTATACATATTTGAGAAGCATTGGTGTTTATTTTTTCCCAAAAAATTGAAAAAATGATTTTTGAATTTTCCAATAAAAGCTGATAGGCTGTTTTAATTAAACTCAAAGTACGTTGCTTTACACTCTATTATTAAAACGTGACTTAATGTTTTAATTAATATGTCAAATTGGCTAAATTAATGTCAAAATGGACATCGTTGTAACTATGGCACTTAAAGTGTGATGAAAATTATGTGCGAAAAATAAATGTTAGCTTTTAAAAACAAAATAAAATTAAGGGAAAATTAATCTAAAAGTCCTTATTAGGTCCCTATAACTTTTTTCTATTTTATTATATCCTTATTGTTTGCTCAATTACTAGCTACAGTCCTTGTGTTTATAATTGTGGTTAAGTTCAATTGACAACGCTGATGCGCCCCTAGATTTTGTTAAGAAAACAAAGGAGCTAAATTTAAGCACACTATAATATAGGGGGAAAAGAGCAGTTTGTAAGAACGTAAAAGACAATGCATGTTAAATCTTGTTTAAGACTCCTAAAAGTGCTTATTCATGTAAATTGAGATAAAACTCATATCACATATATTTACTTCATATACCATAAGTCATGACTGAAAAACCATTTTTAAAAACTCAAATCACTATTTCAAACAAGCACTTCGTGAATTCCACCACACACATGAAGTGAGAGAGATGATAGGGTTGGTATGCATAGGTGGAGCCAGGAATGGCAATTAGTGGGTGAAAATTATAATATAAAACCCAAGTGTTTATAAAATTATATTTATGCCCTATAAACATTTCAATATTTTCATTGAGTCCCTCCGCGAAACTTTTAATGGTGACTAAAATAAAAATATTGAAATTTTTATGATGCTGAAATGTAATTTTCTAAAAATCTGGATTGTATTCTGTAATTTTAGGGGGGCGGAAGCCACCCCAAACCCCCCTAGTTCTGCACTTGTTGGTATGGAAGGAAACTTGAGATGGGGAAGATGGTGCTTAGTCAAATCTTAATTAGCGCCACATCAGCCCTGTTGCCTTAAATTAATGGCAATTATAAACACAAGGGCTATAGCCATTAACTGAGCAAACAAGGATACAAATTTTTTTTTTTAAAAAAAAAAAAAAAAAAACACTGTATGGACCTACTTCAAAACTTGGTGAAAACATAAGGACTTCCGGATTAATATTCCCTGAATTTATCCTCAAAGATGAAAATAATAATAACCATATACAAAATATTTTAACTCTTAAGTTAATTATGAAAATTTAATATGGCATTAAATTAAATTTGGATAACCCTGCATATCTAGTACAAGGGGAAAAAATTAATTAATATCAGTTATTGGTGAAATTTATACAATTGCACAAAAATCATACGAAAATTGCAGGAACAACGTTTCTTCTCATATTTCTTAAACCACAATTATTATTTTTATTACTTTTGGTGCCTGAGCCCCATGCCTACACAAGGAAAGCCTACGTAATTTTATTATTTTTGGAACATTAAGTCTTGAAAATAATTATTTTTATCATTTTTTAAATATTACTCCCTCCAGTCCTAATTATAAAACATAATTACCAGAATTTGAAAAGATTAAGGAGATAAGTTAAATTTATTGTTTTTCCTAAAAAAACCCCTTCTGTGGATTTAAAATTACATCAACAAAAAAATTTGCTGAAGTGGTAGCCCCGCGTACGTCGAAACTCTCCAGGCAATTTCACTTTGTGGTACAGAAGGAGGGTTGGTCCACACAGATATGGACAACGGGTTCGGTTCAACATTTGAAATTCAAATATTAAATTGAGTGGTCCAGTATATGAATATTTTTAAAGAAATATTAAAATTATTTTATTTTATTTATAAAAAAAAAAAAAAAAGTAGAATCTTTCACTTGATACCATATAAGCATGTTATTAAATTAATTATTGTGGAGGAAGTATTAGGAGGGGTAATATGGGGAAAATATGATAAAAATTGCTCTCAAAATTATTTTATTAAAAAAAAAAAGTAGAATCGAGTTGTATGTGGTATTAATGAATTGCAAACATTACTTATTTTATAGAATATATAGGTGCATTATTAAATTATTATTGTGTTAATTATTATTGAGAAAGTATCAATAAGGGTATTTTAGGAAGAAATTTACAAAAATTAGAATGTTGTCTTATAATATCATTTTAAATATAAATAATCTCTTTAAAAACATTGAATTTTATTAGTACAATCTAAATATTTGAAATCGAGTAAGAATTTGGGAAAATTCCAAAAAAAATACCACTTGAAATTTAAAATGTTAAATAGGTGATTTCACAATAAAATGAGTTGTTAATCCCATTATTATTCTTGTTAATCTTATTACTGTTGCTGTCAATAGGATTTTAAAATTCAAATGGTATTTTTTTATCAATTCTCCCTAAACATTTTACATGACCGCGCAAAGATTATTAGATTACCTTAAATATGAGATTGGTTTTTACTTGCATGCATGCAATTAGTTTTGTTAAAGCACAAGTGCTATCCAAAATGAAAAAGCCCCCTCTTCAGCCCAATTGTGGGTAATCATTTAGTTTTTGAGTTCGTTTGAATGAAAAAAATGTGTAATCATTTAGTGATTCTTAAACTCGTTGTCTTCATCAATCTGTTTACATGGTTTTGGTATTCATTTGTTTTACTGACATAGATTATGCTGAACCAGCACTTTGATCTTCAACGTCAGGTACCGGTCAAATTCATTTACGCAGGTAGACTTGCTCAAAGTGAACAACAGTCCTTGAGACAAAGGGTGAAAACTAGGAACCATTTCAAGCTTTGATTTTAAAAAAACAAAAAGAAACAAAAACCTCATAAATATAATGAATTTGTTTTGTTTTTTGCAGCTAGAGGGAGACCAAATAAATCCACTTTAATTGTGGATCTCACTACTGAAGAAATGGGATATAGGTGACAACCACCACCTCAAAGTCAGAATGGAGGCTTCTTGTGAGGTCTAAACTTGCAAATTGGGTAGATACATCCCTAACTAATTTCAACTAACTTTTTGAACAACGCTAATCAGTTAAATTCTATCTTATAAAAAGGAATGAAGAGAATATTATTTACATGTATAGTATGGGGAGAAAGTATTTGTTATAAATATTATGTACATTATCAAAAAGCCAGAACTTATCTTCTAATATAATGGCGACTCAACTGTGTAATCTTTTCGGTTCTATTGGACATATGAACACTTACTACTATAAGGTCAACCACAGTTTTGTAAGGTAGATAAGCTTTAAATTTGAATCACATTACAAGCTCAAAATTTTGATGAGTAGTGTAAGTAAATAAATAAAAAGGCCTCCTTATCTTGCTGTGGAAAGTTGTATAGCCTCTTGAAGAGTGGATTCATCAGCCCAAGCAAAGTGATGAGAAAGTAATGAGAATTCTTGGTTACTGATATCTTCTAATTGCTCCCACTCTGCCCATCTCTCTGCTAAACCCACACCTTGAAGCATATTCACTACCTCTGACATGCTTGGCCTGTCCTCTGGCATGCCTTGTGTGCAAAGCAATGCTACTTGAACTATTGTTTCCACTTCTTTTGGATCATACCTATCCAGATTCCTATCCACTATGTCCTCTAGCCTGTTCTCTCTCAGTAGCTTCTTTATCTGTTCAAAAAGAAATTATGAGAACAAATACAAACAACAACAATAACAAAGCATAATCTCATCAGATGGGACCAGCTACATGGATGGTATGGCACATGCTCTATTAAAAACCAGATGTTTTAGTAAAGGTTGGCTAACAAAGGTTGTTCCAATTGCTAAAAGGGTTGGCTCATAACTATAAGGTTCTGCGTTCAAATCCTATCGAAGTGAGGACCATGTTGGTAGATAATCTATAAGTAAGCGCTTTTTGAGTCCTAGTAAGCCCCCGAGACCCAACTCACCTTTATTCTACCAAAAACAAACTAGGTATTTGGATAGATTATTAACCAAAAGATTTTGCTCTATAACCTCATTGACATGTAAGTGAGAGGGAATATAAAACCAATCATAAATAGACATGCGAATGAGGTTAGATAGAAAACCATACATGATCAAGCAAAAGAACATCCTCCTCCTCTTCAAGCCGGGACAAGTCTATGGCGCGCTGACCGGTGACAAGTTCAAGGAGAGTTATGCCGTATCCAAAGACATCGGTCTTCTCTGTTGATTTTCCAGTGGAAAGGTATTCAGGGGCGATATGGCCCATTGTGCCTCGCACCTGAGTGGTAACATGGGTCAGCCTTGTGTCAACGAGCTTCGCCAAGCCGAAATCTCCGAGTATAGCTTCAAAGTCATTATCTAGTAAGATGTTTGCGGCTTTTAGATCGCGGTGTATGATCTTGGGAATACATTGCTCATGGAGGTACTCCAAGCCATGTGCTGTACCAAAAGCCACACGCTTCCTTGTTGGCCAGTCCAAGCCTTTCTCACCAGGTTTTAAATCTGAAGCAGCATTGAGACATATAAATGTTACTCATGATGTTCTATTCATTAGTCACTTCTAACATGTTTCATATGGATCAAGGAAAGCCTTAGACTTTATTAACTCTGCCTTAAAATTCTATAACTTTCCATCTTGCTTCATATGATTTGTGAAGCAGGTTTTAAATCTGAAGCAGTATTAATATGATTTGTGGACAAAACAATGGAAGAAAGAAGACAGGCCTAGTATGTACGGTACCTCTCAAGCGATACGCTACGCTTAGATTTTCCATGAAAGGGTATACAAGGATTCTCTCGGTAGAGGTTGTGCAGAATCCGATTAGGCGAAGGAGGTTCCTGTGAACTGCAACACTAATTAGTTGAACTTCTCTTTGGAATGCAGCCTCTCCACCAGGATTATTGTAATCAGCTAGACGTTTTATAGCAACTTTAGTGTCATCTGAAAGTACTCCTTTGTAAACTTTTCCAAAGCCTCCCTGGCCAATCACATTGCTCTCACTGAAATTCTTAGTGGCAAGTTGTAACTCTCTCAAGGAAAATCTTCTCAGTTGTCCCAAGGAAATTTTGCTCTCATCTTCACCTGTAAAGTAAATTTTTTGTGCTTTTTATGTATGTATTACTTTTAAAACATTAGAAACCTAAGAATATGCAGCAAAAATTACCTGAAACATCAAAGAAGACTTCATTTTCGTGTCTTTGTATGTATCGGTATCTATATGCAAAGATAGCCCCGAGACAAAGAAGTGCTAATGCACCACAACTAGCAAAACTCACAGCAACTGCAACTTTTGATTTGTTGGTGGAAGCTGAAGGAAAAGGTCAGGTCATGTATCCTCTTTCTGGCTTAGATTGTAAAGTTATGTGGTGAAAAACGAAACATTATGATATAAAATAAAACCTGGGATCGCAGAATTAGAAACACAAGGCCGCTCCAAATGATGAGATCCACAATGAAGTTGAGTATTTGAAAAGCTGTGATGATTTCAGTTAAAACAAGCCATGAATAAATAGAACTCAATAGTGTTTGTAACTTAATGAATAGATGCGCATGGTTAAACAGAACTCAAACTTTTTGTGCTGGAATTTAATTACTTGAAGCTTGGAACGGAAAAGAGTTGCATTGGGATGTCTCCGGTTAGACCATTAGATGAAAGATCCCTGTGAAAAGGAAAAACTAATCAGAAATAACAAGAACCATGTTTAGAAGATTTCAAGCTGAGAAAAATGCTTTATAACCAGCATAATCATGAAAATAAAAAATACTATTAAGAAATGAAATTCATACAATTCTGCCAATCCACTAATATTAGCGAGCGTGTCTGGTACGGGTCCGGATAAATCATTCCCTCTTAAGATCCTGAATCACACATACATGATATCATCTCTTTCAATCAAACACCAGTTTTCATGCATATAATGAGGGAAAGCAACTAAAAAACAGAAAGTGCAGTCTTACAGGTTCTTTAGATTTTGAAGTTTGCCCCAGCTAGCTGGAACAGAACCACTAAAATGATTGTCTCCAAGATTGAGATATTGAAGTTGTGTCAGATTGGCAATATAATCAGGTAACGGACCTGAGAATTTGTTGTTCTGCAACTCCCTGTGCAAAGAGAGTGATGGCATATCAATATATACATGTGTATGTATGTATGTATGACAAAACGTTCATGCAATCTTCCAGTTTTGTATGAATGACCATTCAAGTTGATAAGAGGGAAAGAGAATCTGAAAGAAAAGTTGTCACTTATGGGTTCTTAATATCAATCTTCACAGAAATAATGCCCTTTTAAACTGCCTCTAACCAAATTTCTAAGATTTAATTCCATGTACTAGAAATTGGGGGAGGGAAAAAAAGGAGGGCTTCACATGCAGAATCTCAAAAAGCAAATTCGCAAACATCCTGAACTTTACTAACAACCTTTTCCATTCTTTTTTTGGAGAAAAAAAAAAAGATAAAATATTCAACATGTTTGACACACTACTTCTGATATTCTGCATTAAGATGACAACTTACAAGCTAGACAAATATTTCAATCTCGTTATTGAAGGAGATATTGTTCCAGAAAGTTCATATGTAGCCAGGCTCCTGCAGATTGGTACATAACGGGTTAAAATTACAGCAAACTCCTCGATGAAGAAAAGAAAAGATGCTAGTCATAAACAGTTTATACCATTTATGTGAATGAAACTTACAGGGCTATAACGTGTCCGTTTCTACAAGTGACATGGGACCAACTAACGCATGCAGACACAAAAAAATCATTCCAATCAGCTATTTGATGGAGGGGATCATGGAGAGCCTGCCTAACTTCATACAAAGCTTCACCTAATCATTACCAGACAAGAAAGGTCTGAGAAACAAGTAGAAAAACCAAGAGATTCAGTAATGACAAGGAACAATAGAAGATTGTTCAGTGAAGCAACATTAAGTTTCGCGCATAATCTTCAAATATCTCAATCCACAAAGAAATTAAACAAGATAAAGTTTAGCCTTTAGCGCACCTTCCACATCAGGATCTGTGGTTGCAGAACTGAGTCTCAGGACACTGAGGAATAGCAGTAACCTTGTCATTAATTTCAGAGTATCCCCAACAAATTTTGGGCGAAGCATGTTGTTTTTAGGCTCTTTGATGTCCAAGCAAATTTCAGATGAAGATTTCCTGCTTCCTTGGAGAAAGGGAAAAACAGAGAAACATGTAATCCAATAGCTCTTGCAGATATGACAAACATAAAGCATACACAAAAGTCTTCATGAAAGGTCCCAATCAACGAAACACATCAATCTATGTAATCATTCAAGTCTGAGCATAAGAAGCAATACTTTTTACTTGTGGGAAAACAGAGAAACATGTATGATCATAGAGACTTTAAAATTTTAAACTCCATGTAATCCAATACCGTTATAACACACCCTTCTAATAATATCTTGCAGACATTATGACAAACACAAAGCATGCATAACAAAAAGATTCATGAAATCACACAATCAATCAAAGAAGCAATATCCATTCCTTCTGGGAAAAGGAAAAGGGTGAGAGACTTACCTGCTAGCTTGAGGCCTGGACGGTTGAATCCACCATGAAAGCTGGAAGGAGAGAAGGAAATGAAGAACTTTATTGGGGTGATGATAATGAGTATCAAGATTAAAATGAAGTGAGTGATCAAGTTAGTGCAAGGGACCCACAAAGCAATGGGAAACACGATTGAAAAGGGAAAGAAGGGGCAAAATAAAGAAAGGAGGGAAAAGGAGAATTTTCCAGAGGAGGACTCTATGTCTATTATGTGTGGCTAGCTTGGGTAAGAATAAGAGTGCTACTTGATGATGGTGGAAGTGGTGGAATGAGAATGAGAATCCCACTAAATTTTGATTTGGGTTTTCATAATTGTCCCTCCCTCACAGCGAAACGGCATATCATATGATATTGAGATCTGTATAGAGAGGTTCCTTGGTGTGAAATGAAGGTTCCCCTAAAATTACTTTGGATTATATTCCCCTGTTTATGATAATGCCAATCCAATTTTTGGCAAAGGGAAAACAAAAACTTTTTTTGGGCCAATAAATATTTAATTTGTTAAGAGAGAGAAAAAAGGTTAAGGTGTAAAAACACTCATGATTTTTTTTTTTATCAAAATTGCATCAAGTATCATATACTTTTCAAAAGTACAAAAACACCTATAAACATTCAAGATGAGGACAAACATGCTAGCACTATTAAATTTAATATAAGGTAATAAGATTTTATTTTTGCTCTCATTTTGAATACTTGTAGGTATTTTTACACCTGACAAATATATGATACAGGATGCGTTTTGAGTTAAAGTTCATAGATAACTTTTCACCTTAACCACGCAAAAAATACAGAAAAAATGTTCATAGATGTTAAGTAAGATAATTCGATATCTCAAAATAATACTAGTAGGTTTTAAAAGATTTAATATTTATAAATTTAACTTGTAACTAATGTCACTTGATTTATAAACATGAAATTTTGATGGGTAAATATTAATTTTCTTGAATCCTGTTAATGTTAAATAAAATTCGGAAGACTTGCTCGTATTTAATTTGTTTATATAAGTAAGTATTTCAATATAAAAAAACAATGGTAATAATAGTACGTTGGAAGAAAACTCGTATTTAATTTGTTTATATAAGTAAGTATTTCAATAAAATAAAAAAACAATGGTAATAATAGTAAGTTGGAAAACTCATATTTAATTTGTTTAAAAGTAGGTATTTTTTAAATTGCTCGTATTTAATTTGTTTATATAAGTAAGTATTTCAATATAAAAAAAAAAAACAATGGTAATAATAGTAAGTTGGAAGAAAAACCCTTGAAATAGTGAAAACCAATGGTAATCGCATCACTTTGAACAAAAATAAAAAATAAATAAAATAAAAATGGTAATCGCATCACAACGTGCAATGATGAGGATAAAGTTGACCCAAGACAAGCAATACATTAAAAAAGATAACATGATCATTAAACTCCTTTAATTCACCTACTTTTGTTTTATTTTTTAAGATTTCATTCCACGTGTCATTAAAAATCAGAGAATTACAAATCAGGTCCCAAATTAAGAAATTATTTTTTCTCAATCCCATTTACCAGTCAAATATCAAATTTTGACACCTGTTGCTTGAATCATCTGTGACGGGGACTAATAAGGATAAGAATAATCTCACAATCTACTTATTATTCGCTAAGCTTCGTTTTAGTTCTCCATCTTAATATTTTAGACTCTGCATGGAAGCCAACACAAAGCTTTATACCTTCATTTTTGTCGACGCCTCTGCAAATAGGTTACAATCTTGCACCGCCGCAAACACTGAGACTCCGTCGCCGCCGACCCAAGATTTCGTCGCCACAGCAAAGACACAGCCTCATTCGTTGCTGTCGATCTCATCCACACCTTGACTTGATGTTTACTGAGTGATTCTATAAGAGCAATGTGGTCATTTTATTTCTCTTAAAGGACCTCAGTACTTCAGGTCCCATTTAACAATTAATTTGTTAAATAGGATTTATGGGCAATTTTTCCAAAAAACAATAGTAATAATAGTAAGTTGGGAGAAAAACCATAAATCAATCATCATCAATCGATTATCAACTATACTCTTGAAATCTTCTTGTAAAACATATTCAATTAAAAATGGGTGGTATAGATCCGTTCGGGTCTAACAATCAGTATTTTTCATTTTTTCCTTATTACCTATGATTTCCACCTGTAATAATAATTAATGAATTGATAAAAAGTTGCAGGTTTGCAGTATATACCTAATTAATGGTTATTAAAAAATTTATTTTTAAAATACTTTTAATATCACTAATTACGTGTTATTAATGATTTGCAATATCTAATCCCATGTATATTTTTAATTAGAGATTGTGTTTGATGGATTGATGAAGACATTTTAAAATTTATATTTTCATAAAGGATGGATCTGCAATCTCTAATCTCATTTAGATTTTTAGAGAAAATTCTATATAAATACCATTTGAATTTGTAAAACCCCTAGATATCTGTTAAATTTGTTAAAGGACTTAAAGATACTAAGGAGTAAGGACCATATAGGGATTTATAAATTCGGGTAAATTAACCCCTTTTTCCTTAGTTTTAAATAAATTAAAAAAATAAAAATGACCCTCGCCGAAGGACCACCACGGCCGGCCGTGGACGACCCACCCCGACCACCGTAGTTGGAATTTCGGCGATTGTTTTTTTTTTTTTGGGGGGGGGAGTGGGGTGGGGTTTTTTTTTTTTTTTTTTTTTTTTTTTTTTTTTTTTTTTTAAAAAAAAAAAAAAAAAAAAAAAAAAAGATTCATTGCAAGTGAGGGAGGTGGGGTTCGAATCCCCCATACCTTCATAGGGCCAAGTGGCCCAACCATGGCCACACCGGTCCTCCGGCCAACCGGTGATCCTCTAGAGATGGCCATTTTTATTTTTTTAATTTATTTAAAATTAAGGACAAAAGGGTAAATTCATCCCGAATTTGTAAATCCCTATATGGTCCTTAGGTACCTTTAAGTCTTTTAATAAATTCAACAGACATCCTGGGAGTTTTACAAATTCAAATGGTATTTATATGGGATTTTTTCATATTTTTAATTATTGGTTATTAATGATTTGCAAATAGTAATCCTGTTCATATTTTTTTTTAAAAAAAAAAAAGTTGACTGATTACAATAATAAATAATGTGTAATTAATGAAATTAAAATTATTTTGAGGGATAAGTTATTTTCTCTACTCTTATTTTGCCTACTTTTAGGGTATATGCTTTATTTTTATTGGCATGTTGGTGTCATATTTCATGATTTTTTGTATTATTTTTAGGTGATGAAATTAATGTATATTGTTACCCAATTCCTTATGTTTATTACTTGCATGGGGAGCAGGGTCACCTGATATGTCCAATTCGGCCTCATATGAAGTATATGGTAACTATTTCTCCTCTTTTCAAAGATCCGAACATGTTTTAAATCTATAATGTAATATGCTTTTGCAATTTTTTGTTACTTCTTTTCCCTCTCTAATGGTAAAATTGTGGGATTTCTAAAAAATACAAATCTCTTATTACAATATTACATATCTAAGTTTTTATTTCATGCACATGTAGATAGAGAAATCTTACTGAAAATTTTCAGCAACACATCTCTCATATATAACTTATTACTACATTTGATCTTAATTTTAGAAACATTTTCATAGTGTAATTTGTATTACGAAAATGTTTTTATAATTAGAATCGGAGGAAGTCCTTTTTTTCCTTATGTGATTTTAGGAATTGGATCATCTCATCATCCCACTTTCTCCTTATCCCTCCTCATCTAATCTCAACCTTTGATTTCTCTCTTCAACAAATTTAAACCGTTGATTTGAATTAATCTTGACTGTCTCATCCTGAAATACTTTTTAATAGCGATCAGTATTATTGAAATATTTTTTCAATATCCTAAGTTTAGGAGGATCTTGAAAAAATATTTCATTACCGACAGTACTAAAAAAATACTTGAGATCTTGATTGGTATTAAAAAGTACTTCAAGATACTAACTAGTACTAAAAAAATACTTGAGAATCTTAAAAAAATTATTTTAGGATCTTAAAAAATATTTTAGGATACTAACCGATACTAAAAAATATATTTTAAGATCTTGATTGATCTGAAAAAAAATGTTATAGAGAAATTATGTTTGGGATTAAGAAGGTTTCTTTCAATATGTCAATCATTCAAATATATTCAGGTCAACGGAAAGCAAGTACTAGTGGAAATAGTGAAAAGCCAATGGTAATCATATCACAACGTGCAATGATGAGGATAAAGTTGACCCAAAATAAGCATACATTAAAAAAGATAACATGATCATTCAACTAATTTTCTTATTTTTTAAAATCTTATTCCTTGTGTCATTAAAAATCAGAGAATTACAAATTAGGTCCCAAATTAAGAAATTATTTTTGTTCAATCCAATTTACAAGTCAAATATCAAATTTTGCATGTTAAACTATAACTTACAAGTGAATGAGATCTTTCACGAGTGGGTAATTAATTTTCTTATTTGTTAGCTATATGTAATTTCCCCTTAACAAAAAATCTGATCCATGTCATATATTCACTGTGTCCTTGATATAAGAACTAAATAAATAATTTTTATTATCAAATTATTTATTTATAATAAATGTATTTATACATTTATTTAAATATCATATTTAATCATAGATATTATCAATACCCCTTGGGTTGGTCATGCCTTCCGGATAGGCTACCTAGGTTCACATTGGCATGTGAACTTGATATTTTGATTTAGTAATGATATATCTGTGTTGACAAAAATGAAGTATAATAAATAGGAGTATTTTTTTTAAAAAAAAAAAGTATAAATTTGTGAAATAAAGTTGTTTTAGCTCTTATATTGAGGCCTAAGAACTCAATTCAATCCCATTTTTGTATTAAGTTGCAAAACAATGGATTATACAGGTGGAAAGCTGTAATGAGTAGGTGGAACCGGTGAACTGTGGAAGTACAAATAAAGGGGAATATAATAGGAAAATCACACTTATGAGTTATGTCTCAAAAGACTAGAAAAAATAACAACAAGTCTCATTGTAAATTTTGCTATAAAAAAAAAATCTAAGGACTCCAGTGATATACATTCTGAATGAGAAATTATCTTTTTGTCCTTAATAATTGATGTTTAGATGTTATATGATATTAAGTTATATGACTAGGCTTATATACTTGTCAATCGTCATTTTATGAGTTGTCAATATAGACATATCCACTTGTCAGTGAGAGCTATTTTAGTTAACATATATGGGCTTGTTAATGGCTATTCTATGACTTGTCAATATAATCACGTACACTTGTCAACGGGAGTTGTTTTAAATTGTATTGGAAAAATTACAATAGTTAACATAATGAGCTTGTCAATAGTCACTCTTTAAATTATCATTATAAACATATAAACTTGTCAAAATAGACATGCACTTGCCAATTTATAACTTGTCATTATAGGCGAACAAACTTGTTAAAATAGGCACATAAAATCATTAAAATAGGCACATACACTCACCAATGTACTAACTTGTCATCATAGGCACATAAACTTATCAAAATAAGTACACATACTCGCCAATGTTTAAGTTATCAAAATAGACACACACACACTTGTCAATGTATAACTTATCAAAATAGGCACATAAACTTATCAAAATAACATATACACTTATCAATGCATAACTTGACAAATATACAAATTGACATGTTGTCAAAACCCTCTTCTCCAAGCATGATTTACACAAGGACAAACATGTCAATGTGTATATTTTGAAAAGTTATACATTGGTAAATATATGTGTCTATTTTAACAAGTTTATGCGCTTATTTGACAAGTTTATGTGTCTATAGTGACAAGTGATACATTGGCTAGTGTATGTGTCTATTTTGACAAATTATACATTGGCAAGTGTATGTACATATTTTGACAAGTTTATATGTTTATTTTGACAAATTTATATGTCTATAATAACAATTATATACTAGCAAACATATATGTTTATTTTGACAAGTTTATGTGCCTATTTTAACAAGTTTATGTGTCTATAATGACAAGTCAAAGAGGGGACATTGACAAGGCCTATCTTTTTTTTGGACAAATCTGAGATATTCATTAAGAGTAAAAAAGGAGGGTACAGCAACAGAGAGGCGACCACGAGGGAAAGCCATCAAGCACAAGGGAAATTACACATAACACAAGACGACAAATAAAAAAAGGAACATTACAAGACAAACACGGAAACCACGGAAAGGAAACAACAGGAAAGCCAAAAAATGACAGATAACAGAGAAAGCAAAAGCAAAATATCACAGTCAACCAGGTTCCTCAAGTCTGGAGCTTGAGGACGCACGTTGAGTAGACTTCCCGATGACTTTCAAGTCTTCATCCAAAGATCAACACAAAGGAGGTAAGGGTAAGGTTACCCACCCAATAGGGCACACCTCCTTATCAATAAGAGCACTAGAGTGTGTCTTTGCTTTGTTCCCCTGCGGGGAGTGAAACGAACCGAAAGACTGGAATCTGACTTAAAGAGCCTCAGGATATCCTCAAGAATGCCTCGAGCTTGCCATTCGCCGAGAGATGGTTCACCACTTTCCATACAGTGCACTAGGAGTTGACAATCCGATTCGAAAATGAGGTTTTTGTTCCCCAGATCTTGAGCAATCATCAAAGCACGTTTCATAGCAAGAGCCTCGGTCATGAAAGCCGACAAAGGATTTTATTTTATCAACAAAAGCCCACCTCATATATCCCCATTGATTTCTACATATGATACCAATGGCTGCCGGTGATCTTTGGGTCATGGAAGGCTCCGTCGGTGTTAATTTTTAACGAAGCGTAGGCGAGGTTCCCACTTAATAGCACTCTTCAATAACTTATCCAGGTTCAAGCCATCAATTGCAGGGGTGTGCGCTTTATGGAATTCATTCGATGACTGGGTAGCTCTTCGAATCACACTTGCTGGATCAGGGGATGCGGCATTGAAGACAACCTCATTCCTTTCCTTCCATATGTACCAAAGAAGCCAACATGTGTATGCAATATCAAGTTTTGTGAGGGGGGCCGGTAGGATCCGGAGTTCTATCCACCACTTTTTAAAGTTCGAAATTTGATCTCGGATGTGTTTTAATGTCGACTACACCCAAACCAAACACATCTTACCCATGCACAATGAAAGAAGAGATGCTCCATAGATTCGCTCTTGTCTTTGCAGATGGGACATAGATCCGTGGAGCTTCTTTTTTTTCCTAATAAGGGTTGCATTGGTAGCTAGCGCATTAGACAAGAGTCTCCGGATGAAATTAATTACTCTAGGCGTCACCTGCACTTTCCGTTTGCTTCCAAATGGCGCTTCATGGCCACTAAAGGCCCGAGATATGTGAATATTGGGGGACGAGAGGAGTCGGTGAGATGATAACCTAGTTTGGCCGAGTATGAACCATTTGTTGCCAAGGTCCACACCACTTTATCCTCGGAAGCGGCGAGGAATTGGAATGATTGAGATGGCCTCCGCTTCTTGAGAAGTTATGAGGTTGCTCACCGGGTGAAGTTCCCAATTTCGATGCACGTTTGAAATAAGCGTAGCTACCTTTTGATCGATTGTTGAAGCACCTCATTTTCCGTGTGTAGTTTTCTTGGTGACGGGGAGGGGATCCAATTATCTTGCCAAATTCGTACGGACGACCATCCCCAATTTGCCGGCACAAGTCTTTTTTGATGAAATCACGACCGCTAGAATGCTCGACCAACTCCGGGAGGCTCGGTGGCCTTTAACGCATCAAGAAAAGAACAGTTAGGAAAATAAAGACCTTTCAAGACCCTTGCCCACAAAGCATTGGGATGTTGGAGAAGACGCCAAGCCGTTTTTTGCAAGAAGTGCCTCATTAAATTTAGAGAAGTCTCGGAAGCCCATGCCCCCTTCGGCTTTAGCTTTGGTTAGTTTGTGCCAAGCTACCCAGTGCGTCTTATTCTGACCACCCCACCAGAAGTCAACCACCAGACTATTAAGTTCTTTACAGGTCTTGGCCGGGAACCTGAAGTAGGTCATAGGGTAGATAGGAATGGCATTAATAACCGCTTTTATCATGACTTCTCGTCCTGCAAATGACAGTGTTTGCTTTGCTCCCGACCTAAGACCTTTTTTCTTACTTTCTCCCGACGTAGGTAAGAGCCTGATGCTTAGTTTTACCCCAAACACTAGGGATGCCCAGATATTTGCCTTGATCCAGGCTCTCTCCGATGCCGAGAGTGTCACGATATTTTGCCTTAGTGGCATGGGGTATTTGCGAGAGAAGACAATGCTTTGGATTTTTCCAAGTTGGCAAGCCGGCACGAGGTAGTGCAATAGGACGTGATGATTCCAGGCCAAAGCTTGGCAATTCCACATATCCGCATGCATGAAAAACAAGGCATCATCTGCGAAGAAATTATGAGATATTATCGGGCAGGCACTATTTAGTTTGATCCCTAAGAGCCTTCCTTGACAGATAGCATTATTAATCATACATGAAAGAGCTTCTAGGGACAAAATAAATAGGTAAGGCGACAGAGGATCCCCTTGGCGGAGTCCTCTTCCAGGGCTTATGGAAGTGATTTTTTCACCTGCAATACAAAGATTAAGGTGAACTGATTCCACACAATTCATAAGAAGATCAACCCATCTCAGAGAGAATCCAAATTTTAGTAGCACCTATCTTAAAAAATCTCATTCAACCCTATCATAAGCCTTGCTCATGTCCATTTTTAAGGCAAATTCGCAATTATTTCCTGTTTTTCTACGCCTTAAGTAATGGAAGACTTCATGAGCTATAACAATATTATCCTGGAGAAGGCGACCGGGCACAAAAGCACCCTGGTTGGGATTAACACATTTATCAAGACAGCATTTTATCCTATTTGCCAATAGTTTTGATATGATTTTATAAGAGAAGTTACAGAGGCCAATAGGGCGAAAGTGAGATACCAACTCAGGTTTATCCACCTTGGGGATGAGAGTAATATTAGTCCCATTTATATCTGCAAGAGGGCGGTTATGCTCAAAGAAATCATTAACCATATTAACAATTGAATCCCCCACCTCTTCCCAAGAAAACTGGTAGAATTTACCTGAGAAACCATCCGGCCCCGGGGCCTTGGAGCCCCCTAAATCAAATGCAGCTGTACGGATTTCTTCTCTTGTTACAGGTCAAAGAAGTGCCTCATTAGCAGAATCATCAATTGTGGTCGTGATTGAGTCAAGAACATTTGAGAAAGGGCGAGGTCCCAAGGAGAGAATAAATTAGTAAAATAATCGATGAACAAATGATTTATGATGTTTTTATCTCTAGTCCACATTCCACTTTCATTCTTTATACTCAAGATTGTGTTCCTTCTCCTTCTAAGGACGTAGTAAGATGGAAGAATTTGGAGTTTTTGTCTCCTGATGTAAGCCAGGCGATGCGTGAACGTTGCCACCAGTAATTTTCCTCTTGGTCCATCAGGTCCTCAATACGCTTTAGAATTGTCTCCTCTTCCTGCTTACTCGCCTCAGATTGATACCCCTGTTGAATAGAAGAAAGAGTGGATTTTAAATGTTCAATCATTTTTTTTCTATTTGGAAAATTAAGTTTGCTCCAATTTATAAGATATTTTCTACAATTATTTAAATTTAGAGCAAAGTGATTAATAGCATTGGTGTGTTGAACTAAGCCGGTTCCCGGCTCTCATGAACCACATGCATATAATCATTATGAGCAGTCCAATAATCCTCAAACCCGAAAGGTTTACTTTTATTAGAAGAAGCATAGTTAAAGTTAACAAACGAGGAGATGATGATCGGATCCCATAGGATCAATATGGAAGACTTGAACAAATGGAAAATTATGACGAAAGATATCATTCCCCATAGCCCGGCCAATTCTTTCCCGATAGTAGCCTCGCCCGAGTCTTTTGTTACACCAAGTAAACCACGATCCATTGTAGCCCAGTCAATCGAGGAACAGTCGGCAATAAACTTTTGAAAGTTGAGGATTTTCCTTATAGTTCTTTGATCACCACCCTGTTTTTCCTGATGTGAGGTAATATCATTGAAGTCTCCCAAACAAATCCAGTTCTCCGCCCTACACTGAGCGAACTTGATAATATTATCATAGACGATGAGGCGGTCCTTTTCAGTTGGAGGGCCATAAACAAATGAAATATATGGGGGAACTTAGTGGAAGCGTTGAAGACTGAAGTGTGAATTGCATTAATGGATGAAGAAAGAATGTTCACGATAGTCTCCTTTTCCCGAGAATAAGGCCAGGCCACCACTTAGACCTATAGGATCAACAATCCATTCTTCGTCAAAGCCACAGCGCTGTCTGATATGGCTAACATAACTTCGCTTCTTCTTTGTCTCCATGATGAAGACGATGTGACGTTTTTGTTTATTACATGTTTCCCGAAGGTGCTTCACTTTATCGGGGAACCCCTAACCCCCGACAGTTCCTTCCAGCTATGAGACTTATGGCGAACCGATGGCGATGGTCAGGTGGCGACCATCGGCGTTGTTCAAAGGGTCGGGAAGGGCCAAGTTGGAATTTTGGGAGGTAGCTTGCCAAGAATCCAAAGGCGATAGAGAGATGGATGGGGAATTAGGTGTGGGCTGGGTTCGTTGCACATTACGTGGGCTTTTTTTGGCCCGAATGGATTTTTTGGTTTTTTGCACATTTAGTCGTTGGGTCCCACATAGATTGGGTCCAGGGTTTGCACAATGGGGATCGGGTATCGTTCCTCAATATAGGTAAGCCGCTTCTTTGGGTGATTTGGGCGTTGCTTTTCATCTAGGGTTCTGGAAGACGTTTAAGATTGATCTCGCCTTAACCTTGTAGTAACGGGGCCGTGACCGGTGATAGTCCCATAATCTGAGTAAATGCTTTGTTTTTCCTTCTTTCTCGCTATCAGGAGATTCAACCAGATAGGGTGTGGATTGATTGCTAGAAATCCGAGTAGACGAACTCTGTCTATCCGAGGATTCCGGGATCAGGATCGGTGTTATGATAGGAGATTTCTTAGATAACGGCATCTTGTGTAGAGGTGCTGATTTAGACTGGATTCGCGGCTCATTGGGATCCTCATTATGGCTCATTAATGGGATTCCGGATTTGGCGCCTTGAGAGTTGTTGTTTCCAGAAATATGATTTGAGGATTCCGGAATTAGGATCGGAATTATGATTGGAGATTTCTCAGATATCGGCATCTTGTATGGAGGCACGATTCAGCCGAGTCGCGGGTTTGCGGGGGTTAATTCCATGATTTTCGGATAGGAAGGGAGAGATCGATTCTGGTATTCTCCTTTAATGCGTGATCAATGCAAGGAGTACCGTTGGGATCCTCATAATGGCTCATTATTGGGATTCCGGATTTCGCGCCCTGAGAGTTGCTGTTTCCAAAAATAGAGGGATTACCGTTGGGATCCTCATAATGGCTCATTATTGGGATTCCGGATTTCGCGCCCTGAGAGTTGCTGTTTCCAGAAATAGAGGGATTACCGTTGGGATCCTCATAATGGCTCATTATTGGGATTCCGGATTTCGCGCCCTGAGAGTTGCTGTTTCCAGAAATAGAGCGTCCGTCGTTCCTCCAGTGGCTTTGGGCAAAGCCGGCAGCCGTCATCGGCTTCTTTCGGACTAGCGCCGCCTCGTCCCAAGTTGGATCATGAATCACCAACGCATCTTCGATCAATTTGGCTTGCACAATACCTAATCCGCTACCTGCTCGATGATCTTCAGCTTCAGTCACAGAAGGGTCAGGTTGGTATTTACAGTTTCTTGAATCATGTCCCAGTCTCCCACAGTCATAACAGTAATTCTGGAGGCGTTCATAGCGGACTGTAACCCAGATTGCTTCACGATTGGGACGAGGAACCCAAAACCCATTGACTAATGGTTCGAGAATATTAACCAGATTCGCTCGATGAAGGTCCGAGAAAGGCGATCATGGAGTTTTGGGGATTCATATAGAACAGTTATGCCGATTGCATTTCCCATCTTCACCGCATTTTCTCCGTCAAAAGCAATATGTGGAAGGCCATGGAATTGGACCCAGAACGGACACCAATTAAAATTTACCTCTTTAAAAATCATATAATCATCCCAATGTTGGAGATTCGGTAGAGCGCCCGAATGGCCCATGGTCGTCCTTTCAAAACCCGATTATAATCATCGAATTTGCAAAGCGGAAGAGGTAGGCGTTTTTCTCGGGCATGTCATGTATCTCCATAATACTATCTAGTCCCCATCCTTTTTTGATCATCGATATCACAACACCCTTGTTCGAATTTATCCGTTTCAAGTCTTCCTACCAAGGCACGTCCCTTCTGAGTAGTGGGGGAGGTGTTAAGATCCAGATTCACTTCTTTGGCCATGAGAGAAGCTTTGTTTTTTGTTTTTTATTTGTTTCTCTTTGGAACGATAAAGTCCAAATCTGCACAGAGAACTTGGATGCAAGATTACGTAAATCGGCGATGGAAGGTAGAAGAGGTTCTTGAATCACGGCTAGTTGCAGTGGTAGGTTGCAAGGAGCTCGTCTAGAATCAAAAGAAGGGGGAATTTCTCACAAAGGAGGGATAGCTCTCTACAGAGGAGAGGAAGGGCTCTCGATGGAGGAGAGAAAAATAATTTTTAACCTTTCTATTTATCAAAGTGTTGTGTTGTCTATTGACAAGGCCTATCTATGTTAACTATCATCATTTTCCAATACAATTTAAAACAGCTCTTGTTGGCCATTGAACGTGATTATATTAACAAGTCATAGAATGGCTAGTAACATATACATCTATGTTAACTAAAACAGCTCTTGTTGCCAATTGGATATTCCTATATTGAAATGTTCTAGAGCTTAATCATATAATTTAATATCATATAATATCCAAATATCAATTACTAAGAACAAAAAGGTAATCTCATGTTCAGAATTTATACCACCGAAGTCTCTAAAGACTTTTTTTATAAGAAAATATACAATGAGACTTTTTTATTATTTTTTCTAGTTTTTAGTACCTAAGTGTGATTTTCCCAATATTATAAGAGACCAATCAAAATAATATTGAATTAAATCCACTATAGTAGTACTTTATGTTGGTGGAGGTGAGGCACGTGGTGTTGGATAATTAGGCGACAGTCAAAGTAGAAGCGCACGTCGTAATTTGGATTTTTCAATATTTCCAAATACAAAGCAACCCTAAACGACAACAACCAGCAAAAGCAGATTGATCCATAGCGCCTTCGATTTCCACCGCAGCTGCCGCAAACGACGTCGTAGTTGTATTTGACCGTAGTATTTAGGATTAAGAGACAATTTTGTCTTAAGTTATCATCAAGGAGCAATTTTACCACGTAAAAGTGTCAAAAAAATGAGCAATTTTACTTTGACTGTTATCTCAATTCCAATATATTGAGCTAATAATCCACATATCATTTATATCATTTTTATTAATGTGCAAACTTACCCCCAAAAATTTATATGTGATCTATTTTACCCTGTAATTTATGCGTCATCTATTTTTCAAAGTTAGATTTAAAATTTTTGGGGTGAATTTGCACCTTAATAAAATGACATGTATAATATGTAAACTGTCAGTTCAGTATATTTGGTCAATTAACCGTCAAAATTAATGGTAGAGTCGAGAAAACGGGCCAAGCACATTGAACCGGCCCGTTTAGGCCATGAATTTGCAAGGCCTAGCTTTAAATTGTTGTCTCAAAAGTGAAAACAGGTCTAAAAAGGCCGGCTTATTTAGGCTCTTATGCTTTTAAAAAAAAAAAAAATTTATTTACTTGATACTAATATTATTGTTTTTTATGTTTTGTCAATAATGTTGCAAATATTTAATTGTTGTTATCTTTTTTAGAATTATGTTTCATAAGAACATATTGTATTAATAATCCTAAAAGTTAAAAACTTATAAAAGATAGGGAAGACTCCTAAAAAAGAACTTTTAAAATGCTAAAGGACAGAAAGATGTTCTAAATATTTATAAGGGTTAAGGTGTAAAAATACATATGTTGTTTTTTTAAAAGTTCACCCAACACCAAGTACTTTTTTGGGGTGCAAAAGTAACTATGTAATTACAAAAGTAGAGCAAAAATATCAATTGACTGTTAGTTTAACTTTTTTTGTATTTTTAAATCTGACATGAACGATGACTCAACTAAACTTCATCTCAACTAGTAGTGGAGAACTAGAAAAAATTACAAAAAAGGGCCCATATATTTTTGAAAATTACAGAAAGGCAGCAACGACGAGGAGGAGGCAGAGACGAGCAACCTGGTGGGTACTATTGGGGTTGGGAAAGAGAAGAGATGAACTATAATTTCCAAAAATATTGATACCATTTTCTATAATTTTCTTCATTTCTTTACTGCCAGGTAGGATGAAATTTAATTGAGTCATTATCCATGTCAACCTTAAAAATACAAAAAAGTCAATCTAATGGTCAATGGGTATTTTTCCTCCACTTTTGTACCCATATAATCCACCTTTGCACCCCAAAAAAATACTTGATGTTGAGTGCACTTTTGACAAAACCACATGTGTATTTTTGCATCTTAACCCTATTCATAATGCATATAAGTGTAAGGGCCTAATTTGCCCTTTTCAAAATTAAATAAAAATGACAAAAATGTCTCTCTAAGTTTACAAAATGAGCTGTCATTTTTTATGAGGGTTTGACAAGTTCAAATAAGGTTTAACAAGTTTAGATAAGATTTTAATAAATTCCAATTCAAAAATATCACTTGTTACAATGACAATGTTTGATTCCCACTTATGATAAAATCTTATAAGAATTTGTTAAAACCTTACTTGAACTTGTGAAACCATTACCAAAAGTGGGAATCAATACATTGTCATAGTAGCAAGTGATGAATTTTGAATTGGAACTTGTGAAAACCTTATCTAAACTTGTTAAAATCTTATTTGAACTTGTCAAACCCTTATTTGAATTAATATCTTGTCATTGTAGCAAGGGTGATTTTTGAATTAGAATTTGTGAAAATCTTATCAAAATTTGTTAAAACTTTATATAAACTTGTGAAACGCTTGTCGAATTGGGAATCAATAGCTTGTTATTGTAGCAAGTGGTGATTTTTGAGTTGAAATTTGTAAAAATCTTATCATAACTTGTTAAAGTTTAATATGAACTTGTTGCACCCTTATAAAAAATGGGAGCACGTTTTCTAAACCCGGAGGGGCATTTACATCATTTTCATTTAATTTTGAAAAGGACAAATTAGGCCATCACACCTCTTTGGCATTATGAAATTTGGAACACTTTTTTGTCCTTCAGCATTTTCAAAGTTCCTTTTCAGGAATTTTCCTTAAAAGATATTTCTTATTCCATACATATTCTTACTAATTTTTTTTTTTAATTTATTTTATAGTGATTTTTTTTGTTCATATATTGTGTTGTTTATTTTGTTAACTACTTACACTTTTCAAGACATATTTATAACAAGTTTTTTTTTTTGGTTAAGTCTTGATGAATTATTTTTAATTGTAGTATGTGGATAATACTTTATCTTTGATTATGACGTGGTGATTGTGTTTATTTGTTGCATGGTACATACCGTTTACACCTTTAATTTCGACAACATTTATATATTAAATTAGAAATTTTATGGTTGTAATTTATTTCTTTGAAAAAATAGTAAAAGATTGTCAAAAATGCTTTCATCCTGACATTGTGACTAGAATAATGGCTATAACAAAATTGCTCTATTTGTGACACTTCTAAAACAAAATTGTACCTAGTTAATAACTTCCAAGGTAAAATTTCTTATTAATCTTAGTATTAAATATGACCTCTTTGTTTGGTTCTTATATTATTAATGTTAAGAACTTTAAATTAAAGTATACTCCTTAGTACATAAGAATAGAGTAAAAAAGTTGTTAAATTTTAAGGCATAATTGATTAATTTTAAGGTTCTTCTTAATTCCGATAAAATAAGTTAGAAGTGATTTGTAAATAAGTTGGGACTCCCATTCTAAATATAATATTTTATTCAGAGGTTTATTTTATTTATAAATATTAGACGTCAACCTTTATTATCTATCACATTTATTATATTTTCTCAGATTATATAATTTTTGGCACACTTTAAATTTCAAAATAAACAATTAAAAAGAGAGGTTTTGGAGAAATTAGCACACATCTTTTTAGAAATAATTTTTTTTTTAATATTTGTGAATGAATTAAGTAGAAGATAAAAGTAAGATCACAATCAATAGCACATCAATTGATCTAATCATCTTATGCTTCTCCACACTTGTTGAAGAGTATAGATGCCACAACATTAGGAAAAGGTCCTCCTTTTTTTTTTTTTTGGAAAAAAACAAGAAATAGTTAGTAGAACATAAATGTAAGATCACAATCAATAGCACGTCAATTGACCTTTAGGAAAAGGTTTTCTAATTTATTTTATTTTTTTTAAAAAAAAAACAAGAAATGGTTAAGCTATGCTTTAGCTGGCAAAAAAAAAAAAAAAAAAAAAGTTTGAGCTATGTTTTTATAACTTGAATTTATGTACATGAACTATTGGCCATAGAAAATTTTAAATTTCAAAAAAAAAAAACCTAAAATATTTAGTAACTAGTATATGAATTTAACATTTTGTATAGACTGAAATAATGTGCACAATTTTTTGTTGGAAAAAAAAAAGTAATTTATTCATCCAATACCTACAAAAAATGTGATTTTATATATATGTGTGTGTGTATATATATATAGAGAGAGAGAGAGAGAGAATCAATTAGCACATATCAATTTTGTGTGTGAATATTTTGAAATTCCAGCATTTGGATTATCTGTATTATTAAAAAAAGGTGGAGAGATAGATGCTTTGTTCTGTTTTTGTGTAATGCTGATGGGACACAACAACCTTTTATGTGCCCAATATCGCCCCTTCATATATGTAAAGTCCATTTCTATTCATGCACCTTTGTGAGTATGCTCTGGCCTAATTTATTATTATTATTATTATTATTCCTTCTCTCTTTTTTGTATATATTATTTGTTTAATTTGTTTTATTGGCTTATTTTTTTCAACCCAAAAAGACACAATTCAAAGCAAATCCAATCCCATCTTTAGCTTTTTTCATGTCCTTAGAAATATCAATTCATCTTTAACTTTACGACCTTCCCATCCCATACAACAAAGTAATAGAAGTGGTTGGACAATTTGAACTCCTGCATAAAAGTATCAGAATATAATTCCATTTTTAAATGAAATTTTTTATCTATGACTATGAATTAATATATTTTATGTTAGTAATTAAAAATGGATTTTCTATTGACTTTTATATTGACCTTTTTTCCCTCACATATCTATTTAAAAAAGTTGTTTGATGTTGAAATTTTACATCTTATAACTTCTTGATTAAGAGAAGTGAAAAAGAACTTTATAAATATACTGAGATATTAATAAAAATATTGAATAAAAGTAGGACTTAAAAAAATGATAGGTTAGAATCTAAATTTTCTCATTTTATAATTGATCAAAAAAATTAGTGAATAAATTACTATAAGAATTTTAGAAAGAATTAATTCATTAATCCTTACTATTTATATCAGTTCTTAAATGGGTACTTATAATTTAAAAGTTTTCAAAAGATCTCTATAATAAATTAGAATGTTTACGAAGTTAGTCCAATCAAACATTTTCTTTCCATCCCACCAGAAGATGTTGAAAGAAATGACAAGGCAAAACATTTTAGACGAAGCATGGCGCTCACACACAAGTGAATGAGCAAGACACGTGGACACCGTGTGGCCCATGAGGGGCGGCAAAGAATCTCTCCATTGTTTAGTGGCTCAATTTCCTCTCTATTACTTCAAAATGACGCCGTTTTAATTAAATAGAATCTCAGTCATTAATCCCCCAATACGATCCTACACGTTCATTTGTAAACCTAGTCGTGCCCGACTCGAACCTGAACCTTGCTTCTCTCCCATATTAGCGTCTCCGGCTTCCTCTACATCTTGTTTTCTGACAAAGGCTGTGGCGCATCTCCAGCTTCATCTCCAAACAATCAGAAGAAGCTTCCACCGATGAATAGTTGAATATTCTTCACAAGAGAACAAAAGGCACACGGCAGCTGGCACACATGCTTCTCTCTAGGACTTGGTTTACAAATGAATGGCCAGGATCATATTAAAGGATCAATGGTTGATATTCCATTTAATCAAAACGGCATAGTTTTGAAGCAATGGAGAGAAAATAGAGACACTAAACAATGGAGAAATTCTTTTCCAAATGAAGAGAAGGAGGCCATTGGCAACAAGTATCAAGCGACTAGCATAGTGCATCTCAAATTTAAAGTGTCAATATAATTTATTTTAAATAATTCTACGTGATACACAATAAATATGTAGAAGGAATTTATTCTCATAAAGTTTTTTTTAAAAAAAAAAATCATTGATTCTAAATTTTCCTAAACACTCATAAAAAAAATGATCAAAATAATAGGGCCTTTAGATTTTTTTACTTTGTAACCATCCAACATCATATGTTTTTTTTTTTTCTAAAAAAAAATACCAATTACAACAATTGTGGGAAAAGTAAAGAAAATAATGATTAATTTTTCAAGAAAATACCACTTAAAGGAAACGGGCCTAGAGGTGATGCATATCCAACATGGGAAGTTTGTGACTTTGTTTTATTTGCTTGAGTATTGAGGTGGAGGCCCAACACATGCAATGGATTTTGAGGATTTTTTTTCCTATATGGCCCAAAACTACAATTAATGAAAGCCCATACCAATATGACCTTGTATTTTAAACTTAAAAGCTTTTAGGTATTTACCCCCCAAAAAAAAAAAAAGCTTTTAGGTACCTTTTTTAACCTACAGGAATTGAGTTTACCGAAAGGAACTAATCCATTAAGAGAGGTGTGTATATTTAATGTTCTACAATACCTTTTTTTGGGTCCAATTATTTCAAGTTCCAATTAAACAGAGAAACAAAAAGTTAAGCACAAATTAATGTTCACATTTCACATGATTAGAAAATTCAATCGTGGTGTGTTAGCCTCGAAGACAGTCACAACAACACACTCTATCATAATAAAATGAAGTCATCAATATTCGAGTGTCATCTGGATGCTATCCAGGTACATGCTAATTCAGAATCGAAATTAATGGGTCTGATTAGGAGAATTGTATTGAGATTTATGAATGTTGTATTAGTACATGTGCTTAGGGAAGACAATTGTTGTGCTGATGCTTTTGCCAAGCATAGTTTGATATAAGAGGAGAGTAGGATTATTTTTGATAGACCTCCTCTGTGTAAGTAGCTTTGTGTCTAAATCCGGTTTCCTTGCTCATCTCCTCCCTTGGGGCAACATTTGGACGATGCAGATTTTATTTGTTTTTACTTTTTATTTCTTATAAAAAAATTATTTTAATAGGTAGGAAATATAAAATAAAGATAATCTATGAATTAAATTTTTTTTTTCATTTTAAAAATACTTTTTATAAAAAGTAAAAAAATGAAATTGAGACTATCCAGATCTCATATGGATTGTCCGAGATGCTATCCAAGGGAGGAGCAATCCGGTGAGCACATAGACGGAACTTGGTTGATACAAGGCCATGCCCCCCCCCCCAAAAAAAAAAAAAAGAACAAATCGCCAGTGAGCCATTGTCTATTAATCTTAATATATCAAGTGCAAAGAACACACTTAATGTCCGTTGTCAATTGCAATTAATATATCAAAATTAATTTTAATATATCATTAAAATTAATATAAGCAACACGCCCATTAACCTAATTGCAAACTAAATCAAATGTCTTAAAGTCCCGATAAAACAAAATCCACTTCAACTTCATCTTCATCTATTGTAGAAAGTGCAACTAATATCAAAGATTTCTATTGGTACCGAAATAATTAGGTAAAGACTCAAGGATATGATATTTTATGCTTCTACTCAAGGGTAATTTTTAATTGTTTCATTTAGTATAGTGTTTTATTAATTTTGAATTATAAATTACATTGTTAACTTTTAATATTTTGATATATTATATAATAGGCAATCTTCGGAATTTCATGATATCTTCTCATTTTATAATTGATATGACATCCATACTTGAGACATATATGTTATCTTATACATTAGAATTGTTAAAATACTTTTATTATAAATCTAAATATTTTTAAAATGTTATATAATCATAAAATTTTTAATCAGTTAATAAATATATATTTTGGCCCCCCCAAATATTTACTTCAAAAGTCCGTCCCTGGGTGAGCATATCACACGTGGCAGGCAAAAGGACGGGGAAAGATCAGATGGAGGGAAGTGATTAGCTGGCTGCATGAGATGCATGGGTAGGTACGACTGTAGGAGATACGCTTCCAAATAAATGGCAAATGGCAATGAATAGATGAGTGCCATAACGACGAAGGCAAATGGCAGGGCCCCACCCTCTTCCTCTGCCATCTTATAAATAAGGGCCTTCTTTAAATACTCTCTTCCCCTACAATTTGTTTATCTTTTCTTTTCTTTTTTCTTTTTAACAAAATCTCTTTCTCCATCATCTCCCATTTTTAGGGTTAATTTATATTACAAGACAAAAAATTTTAACAATAGAAAATTGAAGAACCAGCGTGACATCAAGCTGATTGATCATGGATATATAAATATCTAGACAACAAGGCACCACTTGGTAATTAACTAGATGAAATTAAATTACTCAAAAAAATTTGTCCATTCAAACCAGTGGCGGAGCCATGATTTTTTGTTTGTGGCCGATTAGTGGGGGATTCACCGCTATCCCAAAAAAATTTTTAAAGGAAAGTTTTAAATACATTTAAAAAAAATATAAATATTAAAAGAAAAGAAAACTTTAACTTAACATAGAAAAATAATAATTAATAATTAAGGTATTACAACAAACAATTACAAAAAGCATTCTTCGATTCTTCATTCCTTGAAAATATTGTATTATATCTTCATCATCAATCTTATCAAACATATCACGTTCAATATAAATGTGTCAAGAGTTCTCTAAGATCGTGCAAGGTGAGTTTGAAATGTTTACAATAGAAGAATTAAATTTCTTCTTAGGATTTTGGATCAAGCAAAAGAAGAATTGAATATTTATTTCCCAAACCAAATACCATCAAGAGTTCTCTAAAATCATGCAAGGTGAGTTTGAAATGTTTACGATAGGAGAATTAAATTTCTTCTTAGGACTTCGAATCAAGCAAAAGAAGAATGAAATATTTATTTCTCAAACCAAATACCTACGAAAACTTGTCCACAAATAAAAATATCTTGCTACAAGTGTTTTTCATAGGGATGAAAAATTTAAAAAGCACAAAAAAAAAAAAAAAAATGAAGACCTTTAGAAATGTTATTATATCCATGATTGTACGGTTCAACAGCCAAATCAAAGTATTCTTGCCTTTCTACTATCAATTCCACCAAATGCAATGTGATCAAGTTTATTATCATCTTATAGACACATTCTTTGCTTTCAATAGCGCATAATCAATTTTTTCAAATATTGGTCTTCAGAGCCATAGCAAAAATCTTGCAAAGCTAAACTCCCCCAGGCGTTTAGTTTGATATTTGAACCTTTAGTTTTCAGGACTTTGATATTTGTAATGATTAAATCATCAAAATGCCAAAGTTTTTCTCGTCATTCATGCAATTTAATGAAAACAATAGCGTTCTACTTTATAAGAACTATTATAAAAGTGGCATGACTTCTGGTCATCTAATCACAAAATTAAGAATATTATGGCTTCAGGACTTTCGATAAAATTAAAATCTGATAAAATAAATTGAGTAAATTTAAATTTATAATCAAGTATAAACAATAAATAAGCCCATGATCATATAGATCACATTATATGTTAATATATAATACTATTATATATTAATGTAATAATAAATAAATAAATATTGACATAATGATATAAAAAATAATATATTAATATAAATAAATTAGATGTAAATAAAATAAAAATATAAATTTATAAATAAAATAAAATAAAAAAATAAAATAAAAAAATGGAAATAAAATAAATAAATATAAATTTTAAATAAGAAAATAAAAATAAACGTAAATAACATAATATAACAACATCAAATGTAAATAAAGAGTACTAGAATATAAAATAAAGAAAAATAAATATTGCATAAATAAAATATTCTCTGAAAATGATAAATGAAAGTGAAAAACAAAACTTATGAAGTAGAATAGAGCAACATGAATCTCTAATCATAGTCATGGATCCTAATGTATAAAATAATCGGTGAAAAGATCTTTTAATTTCATATAATGACTTAGATTATCCCAGATATACATGTAAGAGATAACAAAAAAGATAAAAATAGATGGAGTAAAATAAGAATAATATAGAATAAGACATTGATAATGTAAACCAGAAAGATAAAATAACAAACAAAATAAACAACATAAAATATAGTATGGAAATGGGAAAGTTAGAGAGTAGATAAAATAGAAAACTAGACTATAGGCCTTCTGAGCAAACTTGTGCTGATAATTTGTTATGAAAATCAAGAAAATACAAAAGATGAAGGAGGGAGATGAAGAGGATGAGAGAAAGAAAAATAAGGAGTTCTTATCCACTACGTTATCCCAAATGTTGTACACTCTCATCTATTTATAGGACTCCAACATTGAAGACTAACCTAAAGGACATGCAAGTACATAAAGTAATACTCCTTCGGTCCTGAACATAAGAAATAATTTATAGTGCAAATTATATCATAAAAGATGTTTTATATTTAAGGCCGGAGGTAGTATAGTTGTGCAATTGGAGGTTATTGGGAATAAATACCGAAAACTCTTCAATTTTTTTTTTGCTCAAAGAAAACTCTTCAATTGGGAAGTTATAGGATATAACGACACATTAACTTTATAAGATGGAATCGTAAGAGTCTGTTTGACAATCAACATTCACAATTCATAATATCTATAGCAGAAATCTGGATTTTGTTTTGGGTACATGAGCTAGTTTTAGACGACTTGAGTGACACCACTTGATGCTAAAACGGCATTGTGATGAGTAGTATCGTCAGAATATATACTCAACTTCTCTCCATCGCCCCACAATGCATAAGCTTCTTCTCCGTGAACGGCGTCGTCTCCGATCAACAGTTCCTCCTCCGACATCCTCAGAGGAATTTTGAAACTTATGACCACACAGATAATGGATGTCACCACTATGTTCCATCCTACAATGAACAGCCCTCCCACTATTTGTTTCAGGATCTGGACTCCGCCCGAGCCGCCGTACACGCCTCCTCTTGAGTTGGTGACGGGGAGGAAGAGAGCACTCAGGCGAGGCTCCGCAAAGAGGCCGGTGAGGATGCCGCCAAGAAGTCCGGCGACGGCGTGAGTGTGGAAGACGGCGAGAGTGTCGTCGACCATTTGGAATATTTTGAGCTTCTTGCCTAATATCATCATGCTGAACCATGGAACACTGCCTGATAAAACTCCCATCACTATGGCTGCCCATCCTTGTACGAGACCTATAATGCATCACAATCAACAATTGACATTATTTTACTAGCATACTTCTTCCTATCCACAATATTAGAAGCTTTTAAAAAAATATATTGATCCTAACTAAAAGTCATTTATAAAATAATTAATGCTTATTTTTCACTTTATTCTTTGTAATTAATGTACATTTTCAATTTTACCTACTCAAGAGATTTTCAAATACATTTTTCAATAAGAGTAAAAGTGGGAAAAAAAAAAATTCAATTTAGAACATATGTTATGAGATAATTAGTTAAAGTGCTATTTTCAAACACATTTTTCAATAAAGGTAAAAGTGAGAAAAAAATTTAATTTAGAACATATTTAATGAGTTAATTAGTTAAAAGTGCCATATATTATAGACTTGATGGAATAAAGGATATGACTCTCTCCACTCTTAAATGTGGGTAGGATTAGATCGATGAATTTATTGCTATATTTCAATCAACTTTATCTGTCAAATTTATAACTTTTTTTTAAAATTATCTCTCTTAATACGCTTCTATCAAGAGATAATCCTAATGCCAAATATTAAATAGAATATTATAAGAAAACTAACAATAATTTTTTTTTTTTTTATAAATAACTAATTTTGTTAACCTCTACAAATTACTCCTTTTGATTATACCTATTATAGGATGTCTTTGAAAAGTATTTTTTTATCATTTTTATAAACAATTTGTGCTAGATTCAAGGAGTATTAAATCTTTTATTTCATATATATAGTAAGTGTAGTGAGAGAGATTATAGATTAATATAATAAAGTTTAGTATAGTTACAAGGGTAATATTAGAAATTAATTGAATTTATATAACAAATTTAAATTGGTGCATTGGAACTTGTAAGAAGTGACTTATATTTGAAGTTAAGAAGGTAGTTATCTATTTCATATATTAAGAATAATAAGATGGCGTATCATTTTGAGCAAAGAGTATTTCTTGATTTTTTTTATGACAAATTGAACAATAATAATTGTATATGAATTGATGTATAAACTACATATATGAGGAGACAGATGTATAGTGACAAATCAGAAATTTGTTGGTTTAAAAATTGCGTACAAGTGGCGTGAAGAATGAAATTGACATTACTTAATTAATACAAAATAATATTTTCTAATGCGAGATGATTACTTGTAATGAAAATATATTATAATAGAAATTGAAATGGCCTGCGAAAACTGTCTGACAATAATATGAAGGATATAAAAGTCAACGAAGTAAAACAAGAGAATTGGAATCCTGATCATAAAATATGAGGGTCTTGGACAGGATATTTTTGTGCTTGTCCATACCGTCCAGATCTGATCCGACGATCCGCATTTAATATTTTTTACTTTTTTTAATTTTTTATAAAAAATAATTTTAATGTGTAGAGAACCTAAAATAAAGCTAATTTATAAACTAACATTTTTTTCATTATAAAAAAAAAAAAAAAAAAAAAAAAAAAAAAAGATTTGAGCCTTCCAAATTTAAATCTGGACAGACAAACGAGCTCCCCTACTAAAGGACGAGGGGGGAATCCAATTCCCATGGTCAAGTGACCCAAATTACTTAATTATCCCTCTTGTTCTAATTATATATGTGAATCATAATAGAGTTTGTGTCATCACTTAATTTATTTTTTTGTCGCTTAAATTAATAATTTTTTCCTATTAAGTACGTATAATTAAAAAAAGTTTTTATGCAAATAATTAAATTAATAAGATGTTTTAGGAAAATTAAGGAATATTTTTATTAATAATTAATTTAACTACCCTCTATAAATTTATTATCTAGATCCTGCTTTCACAAGTCAAAAGAATGAGAGTACTTTTATCAGCAGTCGTTTGTCCTAAGGAAGGAGGACTTGAATATTTAAGTAGAGGTCCTAAATACAAAATACAAAATAAAAAGAAGTTTTTTTTTAGAAATATTAAAAAATTAATTAAATTATTTTAAAATATTTATATTTATCATTTTTTCTCTAAACTATTTTACCTAACATATAAACTAATATATAATCTAATAATATAATTAAATAATTTATTTGTTTTTCTTATTATCTCTAAAAAAAAAAAAGTTTACTATATCTTTTATTTAGGAACAACGGAATTAGAATGTAAAAAACCAGAAAGTTACCCACCGATTAAGGCCGGTATTGTTGGAATATATAACGAACGAAAGTAGTTATAATTTCATACCGGCACCGGGAGTGATGCAGACGAGACCGGTGATCATGCCCTGGACGGCTCCGATGACGGAGGGTTTGTTAAAAAGATGACGTCAAGCCAGGTCCACACTAACAGACTGGTGGCGGCGCATATGTTGGTGTTGAGAACCGCCATGGAGGAGTCGGTGTTGGCCGAGTAGGGATCGCCGCCGTTGAAGCCTGCCCATCCCATCCACAACAGCCCCGCCCCCGCCAGCGTTAGCAACACATTGTTGGGCGGAAACCTCTCCCTATCCTTCTTCAACCTTGGTCCCACCTACGCCATTATATCAGACACACAAACATTCATATAAGCGTCCTGCACTTGGATATTATCAATTCCTCTATACCGACACGCTTCAACCTTCTCTATTATAGCTATAGATATACCCTAGCTACTTCTGTGCCCAGACATAAAGTGTGTGTGAGTGGTTAGTTTCCCTGCTTTAATCTCTAGACTCAGTCAAACTCCGATTGTCACGGGCTTCTTCATGGTTTTTCACATTATCCTTCTTTTCTTTCCTTAATGTCAACCTCATCACCACTTTAGGTCAAACAAACAAACAAAACTCATCATCCCTGTAACCTCAGCACCAGCACCAGGCAAATACCCTCAAATTTCTACACATTCAGACATAAGATATATTTAACTAATTTAATTACATTAACTCATTTAAGAATTTAGTTAATATATTATGTATTTTTTTAAAATACTCTAATCATCTTTCTTAATTCTCTCCTTATTTTTCTCTTTTATTATTATCGAAAAGTATCAATAAAAAATAAATTATATATGAAAATATTAACAAATATAATATATATATTTTTATTTAGAACCAAAATTAATTCTTTAAATATGTAATAGGTTAATGAGAGGAGGGAGTACTAATTAGGATAAGGTGTGTTGTACTAGGTAACACTTGACAATATTCATGCTTCAACTGTTAACTCAAATTTAACCCAATAATTTTATTGATCAGATAACAGTGATGATAGTACTAACCCAGTAAGCCGCGGTGAAACCAGCAATCCCGGAAGAAAGATGGATGACGTAGCCGCCGGAGTAGTCCATAACACCCCAGTGAAACAAGAACCCACCGCCCCACAAGCTGAAAGCTCCGACGGTATACGAAAACGTCAGCCATAACGGTACAAACATCATCCAAGCTTTGAAATTCATCCTTGCCAGCACCGATCCGGCAAGTATAACCACCGCGATGGCGGCGAACACGCACTGAAACCACACCATGGTCGCCATCGGGTAGAACGGTTCTATCTCCGGTGTCTCCAGCCCCCCGTTCTTAAAGTAATGGGGCGTTGCCGGCAGCGCCGCCTGACCTAGAAGAAACTTTTGCCCCAACGCCGGCCCGGCCTTGCCCCAGAAGGGCAAAAGCTTCTCACCGAAGGACATCTTGTAGGCCCAAGTGACCCAGCAGATGCAAACGGCGGCGAAGGCATATAGAGCCATGAAAGCAGAGTTGACGGCCCATTTCTTCTTCACAATACTACCATAGAGAATTACAAGCCCCGGCATGCTCTGTATCCCCACCAGAGTTGCCGAGATCATCTGCCAGGCGTTGTCCCCTTTGTTCAGCCAGTCCGGTACGGCGGCGCTTGTCCATGCCTGGTACGCTATGGGTAAAGAATTCACCGGAGGGGAAGCCATAGCTCTTCCTCTTTCTCTCTCTATATTTCTAGTTCTCCGTGTCCAAACCAGTCTTGCGTATATATAAAGAGGATTATAAGCAACCCAGTCAAGACTTTGTAGGCTGGCAGTATAAATGATCCTATAAATACGAGGTAGTGGGTTCGATCCTACATATAATTGAGGGGGTTAAAAAAAGAAATCAGCAATGTTGAGTATGTTGAGCGAGGACTCAGGAGTATACAAGTGTGATGGAGGCCGTTGACTAGGAAATGGACGGTGGGGATGGGTTGGCGAGTATAAGAGGAATAGTTAATGAAGATTCCAGATTCTGAAATCTGAAGGAGGGAAGAGAATATGCGCTGGGACAACTGGATCTGAGCTGTGAAGGAGGAAGGTGAATAGGAACTTAAAAGTGGGATCTACGTTTTTGGGGTTTAGTCTTTTAAAAATGGGGGGATCTTCTGACTCTCCGAGGAATCTTTATGTTCATATTTTAGTTTGAAAGTTTTATACTTTTATGTGATCACTGCTGACAAAACCAGAAATCGAGACGGTGACTCTCATGAAATAGAGCCTTATTGGTCGGAGCTGGTCCTGCCTTTAATTGCCAAGGTTGAAAAGTACTGGTATTCATTTTTTTGAAGTGTTTCAATTTCAAACTTTTAAGCCTCACTTCCTCCTATAACCCAGATTTTTATTTTGGATTGCCCATTATGTTGGCACGGGATTCAAAAAAAAATAATGAAAAATAATAAAAACATCCAAAATTTTTCCATAATGCTCTCGACTTTTTACGTGGTCCCGCCACTTCTACAACCATCAATCCAAACACAAATCATTATCTATAACCCGACTTTTTTCCCGCCGAAAGCTTTTTTAAATAGATAGATTTTAAGCCACCGCCCCATCGCTTATCCCAAACAAAAATAATTGCAAAGGTTGAAAAGTACTGGTATTCAATTTTTTTGAAGTGTTTCAATGCACTCCTCACTTCCTCCTATAACAGATAATTATTACAATCACGGGATTCAAAAATAATAATGAAAAATAATAATAAACATGTAAAATATACTATTCGTTATATTTATAAGTCTATTTTGATTAAATTTCATATGCCAAAGAAAATTAGTTAACTCAATAATTATGAAGTAAATTTTTAACTTTGTCTTCATTTATGATTGAGTATTTTTCAATTGTTTTTTCTCTCTTTATTTTTATGAGTACAATTAATATAGGTACAATTGTTATAATCTCATTTATTATATGAAACTGGACTTATAAATAGGACCAAATTTTTCTATTAAATGGACTTATAAATAAAATCAAAGTAGTATGTATTTATTTTTAATTATACCCTTATTTATGAAGAGATCACATGATATGAGAGATAATTAATAAGTGAAAATGTATTGTAAGGACATAATGATCACATATACTCCCTCTCATCTTTATTATAAAGCACCAACTAGTAAGTTTATTTGGTTTTTTTTATAAGGCACTTGATTGTTCCCAATGAGCATTAATTATTCGTTTCCACATATACCCCTAATTAATAAAGGTAGTAGGTAAGAGTAATAATTATATTATATTAGAGTTTAGTGCAATTAGTAGGGGTAATATTAGAAGTTATTTAAATTGTATGAAAACTTTATTGGTTTTAACTATTTTTATTGATTTATAAGAATAGTTAGTTGGTGGAGACCAAAGGAGGTAGTATTATTTTAATGAGGATCAAAATAAAAAGACCGGTTTAAAATTTTATATAAAGATATTTGTTCTTTATATTAAAAACCACCACTAACAGAGAGATTAAGTATCCAGCTAAAATTAATGACTGTGTAAGAAATATTTTTTTTGTATAAAATAATACTCTCTTTTTTTAATATAGAGGATGGATGAGACAAAATTCCGTTAATATACTGTAAAATCACTTCTCATATTAAAATTTGAGCATGCATATTTAATAAGAATAGTTAATTTAAACCAATTTTTTGATCTGTCTAAAAATTTTTATTAAAAACTTAAATGACTTTTTTTTTGGCATCCTATAAATAAAATTAGCACAAGCTAGCAATACAAACTCAATTTTATGTGGGTTGGAAACATCCCAACCATGATAATATAGGTTTCTGGGTTACATCGGCCGACTTACTAACCCACACCATTTTTCCATAAATTTAAATACGTCGTGACCCATACAATCCATTTTAACCATATGTGTGTGTGTCGTGTGTGTGTGGCAAAAAAAAATGTTTATGCATATATAGAAGCCACATCCATGTTATCTTCTTTGTCTTTCGGTGGTGTGATAAATTATGAAACAAAAGGGTTATACCGTATACGAGTACCATACGCATTGTTGTAACTACGTGAGTTGACTTTCTGAGTTTACCGTTTTTACGTTTCTAGTTTATCAAATCTAGTGAGTCGTTGGTAAACTCGTGACCGCTGTAAACTCGATTGACTTTACGAGTTTATAAACTGAGTTTACCGTTTTTACGTTTCTAACTTATAAAATCATGTTAGCTCCCCCTTAAACTCGTGTTAACTTTTTTTATTTGATCATGCATGCTCAGTGGTTTTATATATAAGTTTTATACAAATTTCTTTGTTAAATATGGTAAATTTTGAATATTGATGGGTTTAATTTAAATTATTTGGATGTAAAATATATTAAAATCAAATTGTTGTCATTTTTTTATATTTTAATTATTTATTATACACTATTAATACTTATTTAATAATAAAAGTAAACTCTTACGAGTTTATTATTCGAAGTTTATGATGCATGTTTATGTCATTATTACTTATTTAAACTCGTGAGTTTGATAACCTTAACAATACTTACCAAACTATTAGTCAAAATGAGTTTGGCTTTTGTGAAAACCATAAGTTTATCGGGTTCACATTTAAAAGAAAGACCATTCTAACTAGAGTTGATTTTTTTCCAACCTAATCCACCGGGCAAAATGACATAGACGTGTACTTAATCCATATATGGGTTTAGTTCAATGATTTCTTAATTCAAATCTGATATAGACATGTTTAATTTATATATATATACACACACATTTGAAAGAAATAGACATGTTTAATTTGATATTAACGTTTTTGGTTCAATTTTTATCTTGAGGGGTTTCAAATGCAGGATGCATTTTCAAATTTGAATGAATGAAATCGATTTTGTTTCCGATCCATTCATTTGTTTAAATTTAAATTTGGAGAAAATCAACATTAACTGCTTTATTTGTATTTATATCCATGATTATATGAATTAAAACATTATATTTGCAATTTATCATAATCAAGTTAATATGATGTATATGTGATTATCATATTCCCCTCTGATTATTTCGTAAGAGTTGTGAATTTATGTTGTTTCATTACCTAAAAACCAGAACAGAGCTAAAGAAGAAAGAGCAAAGATTTTAGGAGAAGTCACACATGAAATGAGTGCTGCCTTATCAAACTGGCATTAATTTTAGTAGAATGGGAAGAGGATCTTCTCCTCATCATCTTTCTTCTTTACCCTCATCAGTTCATATGGGTCATTACTTGTGGGTCCCACATGTAAAATATTTGTGTCTCATGTATAAATAAGTGTTATTTTGATTTAATAAGAAAAGGGCAAAAAGGTAATATTGGTATGAGAGTTATTAAAAAATAATAAATAAGCGATCAAGATAGGCACAGTTCTCGAAAAGTTAAAAGGCACGTACGTTCGTAAAGGAGAAATAAAAAGAACCTAAGAGGCCTTCGAGTTTACCGTGAAGTTGTATCACATCTCTATCATAAGAAGATACAAGCGAGAGAGAAGGTCAAGACTCGAGAAAGATTTCCATCAAGAAAGATCTTCTCGCAATTATGGATAAAGGTTAGTATATGTTTATTCTCGTTGATTATGTGAAAGCATGATATTCTAAGATCCTTTAAAGTTGTATTCTTGTTTGAGAATCTATGATTTAGAGAATACAGATGATTGTCTAACATGTGGTATTAGAGCATGTGTTTAGGAATTTATGTTTTCCTTGTATGATTATGAGTGAATTCTTGATTTTGAAAAAAATTAGGGTTTCTAAAATTAAAATTAAAAGATTTATGCATTAGAGGAGAGAAGGGAATTGCGATTGCGGTTTCTTGCGATTACGTCAGATTTGATCTGTTCTTTTGTAAAGAACTCGGTCATATTTGATCTGTCCTTTTGTAAAGAACTCGGTCAAATATGATCTGTCCTTTTGTAAAGAACTCGGTCAGATTTGATGTATGAATGTAATTTTTGAAATAAAGGCCAAATGTCATTGAATTCACGGTTTCGGTTTGGCTGCAATCATTATATATATGAGTTTTGGATTTTACCTTTTCTATTTAAAGACAATAATGATCAATTTTTCTCGAAGATGATAGGGGAATTTGATTGTATAACTATTATCGAACCCTTGATATTCATAATCGTTTTGTTGCTCCGCTGCATTCAATAGATTCTTTTCTTTTGAAATAGAATATTTTGATATTGCGTGAGATATATTTTCTTTTAGAAAATGTAAAATAATATATTTTGGGAAAAGAAAAGATGTTTTTGACGGAGATCGCATGAAAAACCGATCGATAAAATTAATTCTTTCCACTGGGCCAAGAGATCGATTCCATGAAAAGATGTTTTTGGCGGAGGTGTTTTGATCTGAGATTATTTTATCAGATTCTCTTTCAGTTTTACGGATATAAAGCAAAGGGAAAATCAATAACTTGGATATAGTATAATGGATAATGATCCAAGTTGTCAAAATCTTTCACGCATCTATATATTTCCAGAAGTCTACAAACTTAATTATAGTTGCATTATCCTTTTATATTTAATGATTATTATTTTTCTTTTATTGCTGATTATTCTGGTTTACAGTAGGAAAAATATGTTAATGGATGATTTTGTGGCTATGATTTTATGCTTATTAGATGTTGTAAATATTAATTGTATGAATATTAAACATTTAAGTTTTGGGATTAAGTATGGTGGATTTGTTAGTCACCAAAGTGGCCAAATCTTTATGAATTACATTAATTCCAAATATTATTGTGATATTTCAAATTACCCATAATCTTGATACTATGTAATTATGTTTGTGTTGTGGGTAAATTTTAGTTTATTATTATAGGGCGGTTATGGATCAACCCAAATGTTGATTATTTGTCTTTATAATAATTAAAGATAAATGTTGGTATTGTCCATATTCTTATAGTTTTATTTAGACATCCAAAGATGATAAATATTTTTAGTTAGGATATGCTTCACTGCCAAATTATGTGAAATTCTTATAGCATCATTATAATTGAATGTTGTATATTAGTGGGTCCCCAAAGGTGAACATTGATATGCATTGAATGAATTATATCTGAATTTATGAAGCATGTTAGTGTGACTCAAAGCATTAATGTTTTCAATTTTTATTGTATTTTATTCCTTGTAGTACCTGTTGCCACACATTTGCTATTCTCAACTATAGCAATTTTTAATGGACTGAATTTCTCTGAATGGATGGAGCAAATCCAATTTTATCTTGGGGGTAATGGATTTGGATTTAGCTCTTAGAGATGAGAAACCTAGTGCTATTACTGATGAAAGTACTGAGGGTGAAAGAGACCATTTTAAGAATTGGGAAAGATCCAATAGATTGAGTTTGATGTACATGCGAATGAGCATTACAAGCAACATTAAGTCAACTCTTCCACAAACTGAAAGTGCTAAAGAAATGATAAAACTTGTGGAAGAGCGCTCCCAAACTACTGACAAGTCTCTTGCTAGGACACTTATGAATAAACTGAACATCATGAAATTTGATGGGTCACGTACTATGCATGAGCATGTTATTGAAATGATAAATATTGCAGCAAGACTAAAGTCATTGGGAATGGAAGTGGATGAAAATTTCCTGGTGCAGTTCATATTGAACTCATTACCCTCTGAGTATGGTCCTTTCCAAATGAACTATAATACAATGAAAGACAAATGGAATGTGCATGAATTGCATAGTATGCTAGTTCAGGAGGAAACCAGAATTAAGAACCAGGGAACTCATTAATTATGTGAAACATCAAGGAGCTGAAAAGAAACGTGGTAAGAAACATAAGAAGAAAGAAAGGGGACCATTAAAGATCAGTGAGGACTCCTCTTCTCAAATCCGCAAGAAGGAACATGACGGAAAGGGATGTCATTTTTGTGGTAAGGTTGGACACTTCAAGAAAGACTGTCCGAAATGTAAGGCTTGGTTCGAAAAGAAAGGTAAGCCTAGTGCTTATGTATGTCTTGATTCAAACCTAGCTGAAGTTCCTTATAATACTTGGTGGATTGATTCTGGAGGTACAACTCATGTTTCTAATACGATGCAGGCATTTCTTACAACCCATACCACAAAGCCAAATGAAAAGTATGTACTTATGGGCAATAGAGTGAAAGCTCCGGTGGAAGCTGTTGGGACGCACCGTTTGATTTTGACAAAGGATATCATTTGGACTTATATGAAACTCTTTATATACCTAGTATGTCTAGTTTCAATTTCCAAACTTGATAAAGTTGGATATTTTTCTAAATTTGGTAGTGGTTGTTTCAGTTTGTACAAGCACAATCATTTGATTGGTAATGGTACTTTATGTGATGGATTATATAAATTATGTCTTGACAATCTATATGCTGAAACGCTTATGACTTTGCATTATGATGTTGGCACTAAACGTGCTTTAATAAATGAACGTTCTGCTTACTTGTGGCATAAACGTTTAGGACACATTTCTAAAGAAAGAATGAAAAGATTGGTAAAGAATGAAATCCTTCCGGATTTAGATTTTACTGATCTGAATGTTTGTGTGGATTGTATTAAAGGTAAACAAACAAAACACACAAAGAAAGGAGCCATAAGGAGCACTCAGCTTCTTGAAATTATACACACTGATATATGTGGTCCTTTTGATGTTAACGCTTTCAATAAAGAAAGATATTTTATCACCTTTATTGATGATTTTTCACGTTATGGTTATATCTATTTGCTACATGATAAATCTTAAGCTATAAATGCTTTAGAGATTTACATTGATGAAGTTGAAAGGCAATTAGATAGAAAGGTGAAAATTGTCAGGTCTGATAGGGGTGGTGAGTATTATGGAAGGTATGATGAAAGTGGACAACATCCAGGACCATTTGCTAAATTTCTTGAAAAGCGTGGTATTTGTGCTCAATACACAATGCCAGGTACACCACAACAAAACGGTGTATCAGAAAGGCATAATAGAACCTTGTTAGATATGGTTAGAAGTATGTTAAGTAACTCGTCTTTACCCATTTCATTGTGGACTTATGCTCTAAAGACTGCTATGTATATATTAAATAGGGTTCCTAGTAAGGCAGTTCCAAAGACTCCTTTTGAGTTATGGACTGGAAGGAAACCTAGTGTAAGGCACTTGCATGTTTGGGGTTGCCAAGCAGAACTTAGATACTACAACCCACAAGAAAAGAAACTGGATGCAAGAACAATCAGTGGTTATTTCATTGGTTATCCAGAAAAATCAAAAGGGTATAGATTTTACTGTCCTAATCATACCACAAGGATTCTTGAAACTGGAAATGCTAGGTTCATTGAGGATGGTGAAGTTAGTGGGAGTGAAACACCACGTAAAATGGATATTCAAGAAGTTAGAATACAAGTTCCCCAACTTGTGTCTCCGAAAGTTGTTGTTCCATTAACTTGTGTTTCTAGTAAAGTTGTTGTTCCTTGTGTTATTGAACCAATTAATAATCATGGAGAACAACAAATGAATGATTCCATTACTCATAATGAAAATATTGTCAATGAACCGAATGAACCAATTGTAGAAGAACCGCAACAAATAGCATTAAGAAGATCTCAGAGGGAAAAGAGATCTGCTATTTCTAATGATTATATGGTATATCTACAAGAGTCTGATTTTGACTTAGGTATTCAGGATGATCCAGTTACTTTTTCACAAGCCATGAATAATGAAAATGGTGACAAGTGGTTAGATGCCATGAAAGATGAGTTGAAATCTATGAAACAAAATGATGTTTGGGATCTTGTTGAGTTACCGTAAGGATGTAAGAGAGTTGGTTGTAAATGGGTCTTTAAGACCAAACGTGACTCTCATGGTAACTTGAAACGTTACAAGGCTAGACTAGTTGCAAAGGGATTTACTCAGAAAGGTGGCATTGACTATAAAGAAACATTTTCACCAGTTTCTAAGAAAGATTCTCTAAGAATCATTATGGCATTGGTGGCTCATTATGATTTAGAGTTGCACCAGATGGATGTGAAAACGACCTTTCTAAATGGAAATTTAGATGAAGATGTGTACATGGACCAACCAATGGGGTTCACAGAAAAAGGAAAGAAGCACATGGTGTGCAAATTAAAGAAATCAATATACGAACTTAAACAAGCTTCAAGACAATGGTACCTTAAGTTCAATGATACTATTGTTTCCTTTGGATTTAAAGAAAACACTGTTGATCGGTGTATATATCTGAAGGTCAGTGGGAGCAAGTTTATATTACTGGTTCTGTATGTTGATGATATCTTGCTTGCAACTAATGATCTTGGTCTTTTAAATGAGACTAAGAAGTTTCTCTCTAGTAGCTTTGAAATGAAAGATATGGGTGAGGCAGCTTATGTGATTGGGATAGAAATATTCCATGATAGATCAAAAGGATTATTAGGCTTGTCTCAGAAAGCATATATTAATAAAGTTTTGGAGAGATTCCGAATGGAAAATTGCTCATCATCTCCGGTTCCAATTCAGAAAGGAGATAAGTTTAGTCTCATGCAATGTCCTAAAAATGAATTGGAATGAAAAGAAATGGAAGCAATTCCGTATGCATCACTGGTTGGGAGCTTAATGTATGTTTAGACTTGTACAAGAGCAAATATTAGCTTTGCAGTTGGAATGTTGGGAAGATACCAGAGTAATCCTGGTATGGGTCATTGGAAAGCTGCAAAGAAAGTTCTGAGATATTTGCAAGGAACTAAAAGTCACATGCTTACTTATAGGAGGTCTAGCAACCTCGAAGTGTTTGGGTACACAGATTTAGATTTTGCAGGATGTGTGGATACAAGAAAATCCACTTGTGGTTACCTATATCTTTTAGCTGGAGGAGCTATATCATGGAAAAGCGCAAAGCAGTCGGTGATTGCTACATCCACTATGGAAGCTGAATTTGTGGCATGGTTTGAGGCCATGGTTCAGGCTAAATGGCTTCAGAATTTTATTTCAGGGCTTGGATTGGTCAGCAGTATTGAAAGAACGCTGAAAATTTATTGTGATAATTCCGCAGCAGTCTTCTTTTCTAAAAACGACAAGTATTCAAAGGGTGCTAAGCATATGGAGTTGAAATACTTTGCCGTTAAAGAAGAGGTTCAGAAACATAGAGTGTTTATAGAACATGTTAGCACCAATCTTATGATAGCTGATCCCTTGACGGAGGGATTACCGCCCAAGGTGTTTACTGGTCATTTGCATAGTATGGGTATTATGTTAGCTAATGAATGATTGATCATTATTGTAATTATTGACTATTGACACTTTAAATTCAATTATGTATAAGTTTCTGAAAGTCACCTTGTTTTTTCAAAAATATTTTGTTTGCATGCATGCATAAATGATTATTTTGAAAAACAGGATTTGTCCCTAATGAAGACATTATAGTGTTGTTGTGGGACATTATGTTTACTTCCATTAAAGTATCATGTTAGGAAGAAGAACTAATATAGTAGTACATGGAAGGAAGTATGCCGATTTGATAGCATATAACCGCTATGACTCATATTAGTTTTATTTCTGATCATGAAGTATGATGAGGCCAATGTATAGAATCCTTAGCCTTATATGTGCACATTATGATGATTTTTATTAAATCATGAAGGGACACTTTGTGACATGAGCCAAGTGGGAGAATGTAAAATATTTGTGTCTCATGTATAAATAAGTGTTATTTTGATTTAATAAGAAAAGGGCAAAAAGATAATATTGGTATGGGAGTTATTAAAAAATAATAAATAAGCGACTGTTGATAGGGCACAGTTCTCAAAAAGTTAAAAGGCACGTACGTTCAGAAAGGAGAAATAAAAAGAACGTAAGAGGCCTTCAGAGTTTACCGTGAAGTTGTATCCCATCCCTATCATAAGAAGATACAAGCAAAGAGAAGGTCAAGACTCTGAGAAAGATTTCCATCAGTAAAGATCTTCTGCAATTATGGATAAAGGTTAGTATATGTTTATTCTGTTGATTATGTGAAAGCATGATATTCTAAGATCCTTTAGAGTTATATTCTTGTTTGAGAATATATGATTTATAGAATACAGATGATTGTCTAACACCACATTCTCTCTCATCCCATAACCCCTCCCTCTAATTCGCTTCTCTCTATCTTTTATGTTTCTTCTCACCCCTTGGATGAGATTAAAAATTTACGATGAAATTAAAAGCCAAAAGGCAATGACTTTTTTATTTTTTTTGGTCAACCAAAAGGCAATGACTTGAAAGAATAGGTAGATTCAATTCATGACATTTGGTGCGGGTATGAAAAGAAGGACAAAGGGTCGACCGCCAATGCTTGCCTTGATCATGGCGGAGGAGGAATCGAGTTCGTCTTCTACCATGTTGAGTATCGACGTTTTTGACAATGTGAAGGACTACGTTTACGGGGGAGGCGACCACCGCTAGCCACCCTCTAGTTCCACCACTGGTAATTATGTATGATAATAATTAAATTTGACCTAGCTATATATTTAGTTATATTAAAAAAAAAGAGAGGTAGATTTATATCATTACAAGTAGCTAAGCAACTTGAAGCCGAAGCTTCTTTATTTCATTATAAGAAGCAAATGCAAGCAAGACCTCCATTTTCGGCCACACCATCAGCACAACTTTTTATACATACTTTGTTGGTATTTATGTTTATGAATGTTATGTAGATGGGTTTTTCGAATTATAAAAATTGAGCTTTTCATCAACTTGAAATTTGATTAATAAGGTTCGAATATCATTTTTAGTTATAAAATAGTAAGGGCAAAGATACAAATATGCCCATCTTCTTTTTCTTTTTTCTTTTTTACGTAATACGGGCAAGCCATAGCTTGAGATCCCATATTCTTTTTCAAAAAGAGCTACTACCACTATAAACAATTTTAAGGTTAAAAAATACCTATGTAGATTAAAAAATGGGACTTAAATGCCAGAGCTGTTATTTTGAGCTACGTTGACCGTGAGATTGATCAAATCCATGACATTGAGTTGGCAAAATGTGATTGGAAACTTTTGATAAAGCCTTATCCTTCCTTGCTTCTTTCGCTCTTGTTACTGTCACTATCTTCTACAAGTTTGGTGGCCATGGCTCTAGAGAATTGCCACTTCTAGAGGTTGGGAATCAATCTGTTCCGGTGTGGAACACAAATGTCCAGCCTAGGGCTGGTACTTCGATGTTGGATCGTTGGGCTCGACTTGAATATCTATGGAGCAGATACTCAAGGGAGCCTAGGGTCACTGTACACGATATAAGAGGTGGTGTGTGTGCACAGTGTGACTGAAAGTAAATAGTCTGAGTTAGAACCTGTGCACCTGGTTAATTGGTCTCTGTATTTATAGAGGTCACCGTGGAGGAGATTGTGGTTGGGCATGATCTCCATCGTGGTTGGGCATGATCTCCATGGCGAAGTACTAAGGGAGTACATCACGCGGATACAGTTCAGATACTCCCATCATGCTGATCGTTAGCCCCCGCTATAATACAGGGTCTTCCTATATTATAGGTACGCTGTTATCTTAGATGTTTACTTAGTTGGGCTGCCTCGATATTGGGCCTTAGTACAGTCCGTAACAGTTGCCCCCCAGCTCGGTAGGTCGGGCGTTCCGAGCTGCCAAGATGTTCTATGCCCCCTGTCGGCTTTATTGGCCGAGCTCAGTTAACCATACGAGAGTCCGAGGTGGAACCTCTAGGATCCGAGGTAGTATCTTCGGGCCCGTGTGCCGAGGCCGTCTTCATGTGAAATATCTGTCCGTGACCGAGATATATGTTGCTTGCTGGGGTAGTCTCGGCTACACAGGCTGGTTGCCGGTGGCTTAAGTCTTTTTTGATGCGAGGGACTTTCCGCATTCGCCATCATTGCCCACTGACACCTGGCGACTCAGTATTGGCAAGAGCCTGCCACCGCCGCGCCATTCCACGCATTGATCTCCGTGCGCAATTAATGCTCTCTGTATGCGCGATACGCCACTTCCTGGGTCAGGGTGAAAAGAAACTTCTGTCACCGTCATTTCGGCTACCCACGAGTCTATAGGATTCATATTTCCCTCCACTTTCTTCACTTTGCTACTTCTGCTATCTCTTCTTCGTTTTTCTGTTCTCTATTATTTCCACCACTCTCTGCAGTCACCTGCTCCTGCACTCTTACATCTTTGTTTGCTGGTCGCTCGCACTCCTCTAATTCAGGTATATCGCCTTCTCCTGCCTCTTGGCTGGTGTAATTTACTGGTTATCGTTTGTTTTACCGATTAATTTCCGCCGTCGCGATTTTCTGGATAGACTTCCTTGGTAGCTTCTGAAAAAGTTTCTAAGGTCAGAAACCCCCTTTCTGTCTGCTTTGTATTCTCGACATACCTTTGCCGATTCTTCTCCTTATTTATCCTTTTTCACACACCCTTTTGTGCCTTTCAAGGTTTCTGTTCTTCGGTGATGGACAGGAGTAATCGCTTACCCCCTTCAAACCCACCATTAACACCTGAGGAAGAGGAAACCTTGCGTGCCCGTTTCCCCCGTGCCTCCTATTGGATTCTTGGTTCTGAACTTCCGGAGGAGGAAAGGTTGGTTACCATGCTAAGGGGAGGGTCTCGGTCGACAGTACATCCGGGTCTCGATCCGCTTTTGCTCGGGTTCCGAATCCGACGCCGGTTCATGCTTGGCCGATGCCGCTCCAAGCGTTCAGTTGGACCATGCTGGATCGAGCACCGGGGCTCGTGCCGAGGCCGATGCGCTCTCCGCTTAACCCCTTAATTTCTATGATTCCCCCTCAGCTCGGGATTCGGATGCCCATCCTTTGGGATACCTCGGCCCCTGCTGGGATTGTCTGAACGAAAGCTCTTTCCTCATCGCCCAGGGCGAAGATTCCCGGGCTTCCTCAGTCTTAGGTTCTTGCCGTCATTTGGCTCCTTCTAATCCTCCTTCGCGCCTCTTCGTCCCCGAGTCCGCTTGTTTTTCCGCATGCCAATATACTTCGATCGGTATTTTTTCTCTTGCTGATCCTAGCATTTTTCTTTTTATTTTGCTTATAGGTAAATGGCTTCACAAGTCCTCTCCACACAAGATTCAATCCGACGCCGGGGAGTCGAACTCTTCTAGTCCTCCCGAAGCACTATGTAGACAAAAGATAAATGGGTATCTCATGAGATCCCGAATATGCGGTCTCTGATGTCCGATGTAACATCCCAAATTTTGGGATTTGGAATTTGGATATTTTATGGGAAAATTAATTGTTAAATTTTCCCTAGAATATTTATGAAATTAATTACTGAAATTTAAGGCATATTTTCCCCATAAAATAATGACAAATAATTAGGGAATAAATTTTGGCATAAATATTTTAGAGATAATATTTTGGGGCCAAAAGAAATTTTTATTGAGGAAGAAAATCCTTAAATCGAATTAAGAATTAAATTTTTAATCTAATAATTGCAAATATTTTTTTTGATATAATAATTGCAAATAAATTAGCCCATAAATATTCATTTGTCCACACCATGATATCCATTCGGCCCAAATCAAACAATTCCCATAATGGCCTATACACACTTTGATTATTCTCCAATTCAAGAACCAGGCCATGCACGCAACAGAGATTGAGAAGCAGCAAAGCCCATACTTCTCCAATAACCATTATTATATCAACCTACATACTCAACACCCACCATCTTTTATCTGATACATATTAGCGATACACGTAAACAGAGGCACGCAAGAAGATCACGCCCACCTCCAGATCTCATCTTCAGCCAACAACTGTCCACATGCAACAGAGTTCCATGTTTCTCTCATCAAAGAAACCGCAGACCCTTCCCATGCCTCTCGAGTCCCGCAACGAATACCTCTTGGTTATTCTTCTTCTCCATCGGTCTATGCTCTTTATATTTCTCAGATCATACCCTTAAGTCTCTATAAAATCATTCATCCTTGACTCCCCTTCATTCCATCTGCCTTAACAAAAACCAGCAGAGCTAGAGTGAAAGATAGAGAGAGTCGGAAGGAAAGGAAGAAGGTTGGAACCGTGCATGTAAGCCTGTGTATCGACCAAGGTGAGCCTCTAAACCCCTCCCTTCTAGTTCCTACATGATTAGTTCTGAGTTTGAGGATTAAAAACGCATGGTTAAGCTGCTGTGTTTTCTTTACTCTGTTTTCGGACTCACAAACAGAGTGTCTTTCGTTGATCTTTTTCTATGGAAAATGGTTGAGTTTTTGCACGAAATTTTTATGGAAAGTAGTAGACACAATAAGGTTTAAAACGAGTCAAAACCCAGCCAAAACGGACGTGTAGATTGAGAGATATGATTTTCCAAAGTTTAGCAAAAATCTGGAAAGTTTTCTGCATGTCCCGTGAACAGTAACTTTCGGGCTTCATTTTGGAATGGCAAACATTTGAGTTTTTCCTTGAAATTTTTACAGTAAATATTAGACATCTTAACCTTTAAAACGAGCCAAAACCAAGCCCAAAAGGATGTGTAGATTGAGAGTTATGATTTTTCAAAGTTAGACACTGAAAACTGGAAAATGTCAGCTTCAGACGTGAACAGTAAATTTCGGACTCATTTTTGAAATGGAAAAAATTTGATTTTTTCCTTGATATTTTTACAGTAAATATTAGACATCTAAACCTTTCCAAAAAGCCAAAGAACACCTAAATCGGACATGTAGAAAGGGAGATATGATTTTCCGAAGTTTGACAGAAAATCTGGACGAATTTTATGTTCCAGGAATAGTGATCATCTTCTGGCATGGTTTTGGAATATGAAACCTTTGATTTATTTTATGAAATTTTTTGTGTTGATATTAAACATATTAATCTTTAAAAAGAGCTTTGGATCACCTTGAACGGAGGTTTGTAACTCGAGATATGATTTTTGGAAGTTGAGTCACAATTTTGGAAAGTTTTCTAAATAATGTTTGCATTTTAAAAATCTGCTAATAATATAATATTTTATGGCTATTGGTATTATTTTTATGCGAAAGTAGACATGCTAAGGAGCATGTAGCTTTTGGGAAACACCTCATTTAGATTTTTCTAGAATTAATTACGAATTTTCAAAGTTTAATCAGAAAAATTCTGGAAAAGTCCTATGTAAAGAGTCAAGTTACATATATACATTTTTGAAATTTTTAGAAACATTATATGTAATGCAATAAAGCATAATTTGTAGGATAATTGATATTTATTAAACTTCTAACTTAAAGTATTGATGACGTCTTAGAATAGCCTCTCGGGTTAATAAAGATATTATCGAAATTTTAATCATTTTAGTTTTGAAATTTGAAGGATTGTTATTTTCAGTTTTTATTTTAATAATATTCATTATTAAATTTTGCATATTTTTATGAAATTATAAATTACAATTTTAATTATGTGGAGTTTGAAAAAGTTATTAATGGTTAGTAAATTGGTTGTGGTAGATTGATTTTTGGCGTGTGTTTGAGCTATTGGATTAGGAGCGGTGTGATAATAGTTAACTACGACGAGAGGTAACCACTTTCCACTTATTATGTGTATTGATATGTTGTTTATGAGTATTTTGTGAATTCATTATGAATATTTTTAATATAATTTGCCTTTATGGAACCTTATGATTTAAATTATGAATTTATACATATTTATTTATGCATGAGAATTGAGAGTTTTGATATTATGATATTTATTATGATAATTATGGGAAGGGTTGAATTGGGAGGAAATGAAGTAATATATTCCACCACGTGGTGAGGCCTCCATTAATGCATGATGGTTGGCTTTATATTGTCTCATCTGTTCAATGAGGGACTGGCCCACTAGTTCAATGAGGGCGTACGACACCCCGCTAGTTCAATAAGGGGAAAGACCCATGGTCCGGGCATGTGCTCGAGGATTTTGGCCGTCCTCATCACATGACCAACAGCTTTTGAGTAACCAAAAATGGATGTAACTTAGCCCATGGGTCTAGTCGGAGGAAATAAGGCGGTTCGGTTGGATTGGTGGGAGGTATCTTGGGAAATGTGTTAATGAAAACTGTGATACATAATTTTTTTTATATGAAAATTTTATGATGTGATATTGGCAAATTTTATATATATATATTTTTTAAATACTATGTCATGTAAATTGTTCCACATGGCACCTCACTAGCACATATTAGTATTTGTAATGAGTTGGATTGATGGTTACCACATTTTTCCAGGTGATAATTCCCGTCCGGGTCCATCAGGGAAAACTTCGGAAGCTTAGGCTACTCCTCCTGGTAGTAGTGCTTCCATCTTCTGGTATACGTTGGATGATTGTATATTACCACGTTAGGGCTCTTTTCGCATACTCTGTTTTATTTTGTATATTTTGGCAAGCAATGAAGCATTGCTTAGTCGTTGATCAACCCTAAATTTGTAATTTCGTTAAGTAAAATGGAGGACGTTACATCCGAGGCCGATATTGCTCGTCTTAAACTTCCCGACATGGAAGGGTGTACTTGTCGATCCTCCGGATGAGGGCGAGCCTATATGCTCTACTCGGGTAGTGGGACGCACAAACTTTTTCTTCTTCTACCGAGACTGTCTGACCCGGGTTAAAGTTCGTTTTCCTTTTACCGAGTTTCAAATTTCGGCGCTGATGGCTTTGCGCCTAGCGCCTTCTCAGCTCCATCCCAACGGATGGGCCTATTTAGTGGCCTTCGAGCGTCTGTGCTCTTCTTTTCCTGTTCCCATACCTTGCACCACATCTTTGTTTTTTTCATTATTTTGGCCCTTTTACTTCCCGGACATCCAAATAGGACGAGAAATTGAAGGGGTTGGTTTCCCTTCGTGCGGACCCGGATAGGAAATTGATGAGTGCGTTCTCGGACTCCTTTAAGCATTTTAAGACTGCTTTCTTTAAAGTCGTCGCTAAACCTGGACAGTAGCCCTGGTTTTTGAAAGGGGCCGAGGGAGAGGATGTGGAGTAGGAGTTTCCCCTTTACTGGAACGACACTCATTACAACTTGAACCCTTCCTCGTATCAGATCCAGACCGAGGATCTTACGCTTAAAGAGGCCACCTCTGTACCTCGGTTGGCCGCGTATGTGGAGAAATACGGGGTCCAAAGTGTAGCCTTTTTTATTAACGGGGTCGGGTCTAAGCCGACGCCTTCTGATTGTATGGTTCCATGCTTGCTAATTATTCTGCTTTTTGCTTTACCCCTGGTCTAGTCTTTCGGCACGTATCTTACACCTTCTTTTAACTGCTTTTCAGCTCAAGACATGGCGGAACTTCCCAGTTATCTGTCCCGCGTGAACCCTACCGTGGCCGCGTCTAGTAGGGCGAACCGGAAGCGTACTGCCTCGGATGCCGAGGCGGCTACAACCAAAGTGGCAGCTGGCTCGTCGAGGGGCAAGAGGACCAAAGCCTCGAAGGATCTGGGCCCTGCTCGTTCTGGTTTTGCTGGGTCACCATCTGGGACACTTGTGATTAGCTCCACAGATAAGGAGGCTCTGGCATCCAAACCCGAGGCTGCGCCTCCTACTGCTTCTGGATCAGTAACTCCTTCTCCTCCTCCGCCTCAGACTTCCGTCATCCCTCCCCCGGTTCAGATACTTCCACGTGGACTCGCGTGGGAGAAGGGAATAACCGAAGAACTCAGCGTTGCCTTCTTCCCTCCCCGCCAGTTTATGGATGCCGTACCCTTATCAACCATAAATGAGACGCTGGTGCATGACGCTCAGAAGTCTCTTTGTAAGTCTATTGGACTCCACCAAGCACTACTTCATCTGAAAAGCAAATATGTGGGGGCCGAGGTTGAGATCCGTCGCCTGAAGCTTTCTCAGGACGAAGCCTTGTCGAAGGCGAAGTTGGCGGAAGAGGAGGCGAACGCTGCCAAGGCTCTGGTCGAGAAAGTGAAGGCTCTGGAAGAGGAGGTAGCGGCTGCCCGAGATATGGTCGAGAAGGCCAAGGCTCTAGAGGAGGAGGCAGCTGCTGCCAGGGCTATGATCGAGAAAGCGAAAACTCTGGAGGATGAGGTGGCCGTTGCAAAGGCCTCGGCTGGGAAAGCGACTGAGGAACTCTTGATCACCAAAGAGGAGTTGGAAAAAATGACCCCAGAGTGTCATCGGCTTCAAGATGCTCTTGCGACTAGCCTGGATGCCGTGAAGGCTGTTCAACAACAACGCACTAATCTAGCCACGGAACTGGACTCTACCAAGAAAACTCTTACTGCCAAGCAAGAAGCCCATATGGATTCACTTGAGTCTCTTAAAGAGACAGCTAAAGAATGATTTAAAATGGCCTTGGCGCAGATCCAGGTTCTGAACCCCACCCTAACATTGAACGTTGACGGCTACGACTACCGGGCCTATGTGAAGGACAGTGTATTTTTTCCGGCTCCTCCCTCTCCCGCAGACTTAAGTGAAGACGAAGAGCTAAGCGAGGAAGGTGAAGGGGAGCATGGAGGTGGGGAGAGTCAAAGTGCTGAGGCCGGGCTAGCGGTATCCGAGGCTGCTCATTCCACCGAGGTGCTACCTTCTGCCGATGCGGTGCCTCTGAATTAGGGGCCGGAGTCTTTAGCTTTCCTCTTTGGGCGTCTGTGCCTTTTTGATTTTGAATATCCCGGCGTGTGTGCCGGTTGTACATACTCTAATGACAATTTATGATTCAATTTTATCGATTAATCATCATCTCATTTTTAGAATTCTACACGCAGTTAGGAATTCATCGACCGCAATGGGTGCTAGATTGGGGACTCTACCAGATTCTAAGTCTGGGAATTCGTGGCAGGGTTGTCTGTTCCAACTTCCACGGGTTTAATTTTTACCGCGTCGGATGTTTTACTTAACCGCACTACCGGGTGCCGACCTCGTTGGCCGGGATTGATTGTAACCGAGATAAGGGCGAACTGTCACATGCTTAGCCGAGGTGTCCGCAACGCACCGACTAAACATTTTGACTTGATCAGGGTCGGAATGACAATTCGAAAGCTTAAATCAGGTCAAGCGTTGACGGGTCAATTCCGTGAAAGGCCAATAAATGGCGATCTCGTCGAGATCTGGACCTAGGCCGGTTAGGCCCGGTGTTTAATTCATCTAGATGTGTTGTATTTATAACCAGATTTAGAGACCTCGGTGTAATGCTTAAGCGATCATCCGTGCACGTTTGCGAATCTTCGCTTAGGGATCCTTCATTAAAATAAATTGCTTTAAAGAGCTAACAAGTGGTTCAATGCAATCATAAGAACATAAATTCTCTAACTGAAAATACTGAAATTAAGAAATAACCACACTCCAAACAATGATGTGTCCGGGCGCAGCTTGTGCATTCCTAGCCGAGATCTAGCTATGGTAAATCTTTAGCTTGTCGACATTCCACGTTCTCTTCACAGGCTTCCTAGCCAGGGTTTCGAGTACATAAGCTTCGTCGTCCAGTTTCTCTTTAACCCTATAGGGACCTTCCCAGTTTGTAGCCAGCTTTCCATCTCGGGCGTTCTTATTACCGATGTCGACTCGTCGGAGTATGAGGTTGCCTCGATTAAAAGACCTGGGTCGCACCTTTCGATTATACTTTGCTGCGAGAAGCTGCTTGGCGGCTAACCCTCGACAGTGTGCCGTGACTCAGATTTCATCTACAAGGTCCAAGTCTGTTCTCAACGCGTCGTCATTTGATGCATCTCCTTCCTGGCGGGCTTTGACTTTCCTCCATGATGGCTGTCCTATCTCGACCGGGATCATCGCCTCGCACCCATAGGTTAGCCTGAAAGGGGTTTCCTGGGTAGAAGTCTGTACGCTTGTCCGATAGCCCCACAAGACACTGTAAATCTGCTCGACCCAACTGGATTCAGTATCCTGCATCCATTTCTTTAAGCCATCCAGGATGATTTTGTTGGCTGCCTCAGCCTGGCCGTTGGATTGCTGGTGTTCGATCGAGGCAAAGTGCTGCTTCACATATAAGTCAGTCATCAAGGTCTGAAACCTCTGGTCCATAAACTGCATCCCGTTGTCTGTCACGATTTTGGCCGGTATTCCGAATCGAGACACAATGTTATGGCGAAAGAATCTCATTATCTTGGCCGAGGTAATCGTCGTCAAGGGCTCGGCCTCAATCCATTTAGTGAAATAATCCACCGCTACGACGAGCCACCTGAATTGTCTTGGGGCTGGCTTGAATGGTCTAAGGATGTCCATACCCCATTTGTAGAAAGGCCACGGAGCTGAGATGCATTTTAGTTCAGACGGTGGGGGCCAAATGAGTCGGGCATGTTTCTGACAGCTGTCGCATCGCATGACGGCCTCTTTAGCATCGGCCGACAAGGTCAGCTAGTAGTATCCCGCTCATAACGCCTTCCTGGCAAGTGCTTTACCTCCCATGTGGTGGCCATTGGCGCCCTCATGTATTTCTGCCAATATGTACTCGCCTCAGTTGTGCCCAGGCACCGCATCATTGGAGAGTGCAATCCTTTTCGATAGAGTTGATCGTCGACCATGGTGTAGATTGCGGACTCTCGGATCAACTTCTTCGCTTCAATGGAATCTGTTGGGATGATGCCTCGTTCTAAGTAATCCTCGATCGGTTTCCTCCAATCCGTTCCAGCCGAGATGGTCATGACACAGCTCGGTTCCGTAAGGTTTTGGCGGATCACGGTCCTATGGCGCCGCTTCTTTGGTACTTGCCGGTTGGAGAGAATGTCCGCCCTGGCGTTTTCTTCCCTGGGAATGTGGGTAACAGTTACCTCTTCGAAGTCTGTCATAACTTCCTTGGCCTTGTTAAGATACTTAGCCAAGAGTGGAACCTTTGCCTGGTATGATCCTTGAATTTGTGCAGCAATGAGCTGTGAGTCGGTGAAAACCTTGACTCGTAAGGCCCCGTCTTCTTTGGCTTGTAACAATCCGGCCAGTAGAGCTTCGTACTCGGCCTGGTTGTTCGATGTTGGGAACTTTAATTGTAGGGAGTGCTCCATTGCCACTCCTTCTAGATTCTCGACGATCACTCCGGCTCCACTTCCCTTCGCATTAGAGGATCCATCTACATAGACCTTCCAAATCTTGTCTTGGCCGACGTCAGTTGTTACTGCCGGGGTGAGTCCCCTGACGAAGTCTGCTAGTGCCTGTGACTTGATGGCGTGTCGGGCTTCGAAGGTGATATCGAACTCAGACAACTCGATTGCCCAACTAGTCATTCTACCAGCTAGATCTGGTTTACGTAACACTTGGCGTATTGTTGGCTAGTTCGGACGACAATCCGATGTCCCTAGAAGTATGGCCGAAGTCTTCTTGCAGTCGTTAGTAAGGCAAAGGCCACCTTTCGAGCTTTTGGTATCGGAGCTCCGAGCTCTGTAGCGCCTTACTCACAAAGTAGATTGGTGCTTGTCCGGCCTCGGTGTCTCTTACCAAGGCGGCGCTCACAGCCTCATCTCCAATGGATAGGTATAAGAATAAGGTTTCGCCTGGATCCGGCTTTGTTAGAACCGGGGGGTTGCCAAACACTGTTTGATTTCTTCAAATGCGGCCTTGCAGTTCGGGTTCCAGCCGCCATGAGTTTCCTTTTTCAATAATCTGAAGAAAGGGAGTGCTTTTTCTGCCGATCTTGGTAAAAATCTGGTTAGGGCGGCAAGCCGGCCTGTTAGTTGCTGAATCTCTTTCTTAGTCCTAGGTGCCTGCATGTCTAGCATAGCCTTGCATTTATCAGGATTTGCCTCGATTCCTCGGTTAGTTAGCATAAAACCCAGGAACTTCCCGGCCGGAACTCCAAACGCACATTTGGCTGGGTTTAACCTGATCCGATGCGTTCTTAACTTCTCAAACGTCTGCTCCAGATCTCGGATGTGGTCTTCTGGGTGTTTTCGACTTCACTATCATGTCGTCAATGTAGACTTCTATATTCCGTCCGATTTGATCTTTGAAAACTCTGTTCATCATCCACTGATATGTGGCTCCGGCATTCTTTAGCCCGAAAGGCATAACGTTATAGCAGTAATTAGCCTTATCGGTCATGAATGCGGTCTTCTCCTAGTCGTCCGGATGCATAGCTATTTGATTATAGCCAGAGTAGGCGTCCATGAATGATAGCAACTGAAAGCCGGCCGAGTTGTCGACCAGACAGTCTATATTCAGTATTGGGTAGGAGTCTTTAGGGCATACCTTGTTCAAGCTGGTGTAATCCGTGCACACCCTCCATTTGCCACTTGGTTTTAATACCATAACCACGTTGGAAAGCCATGTGGTGTACTGTACTTCTCTGATGAATCTAGCCGCCAAGAGCTCGTCCACATGAGTCTCAAGAGCCTTCGTCTATCGACCGCAATATTTCTCTTCTTCTCGCGCTACGGCAATCCGCGGATGGCCAATTTGTGGCAACAAAAATGCGGGTCGATTCCTGGTATCTCGACAGACGTTCAGGCGAAGATGTCTTGATTGTTCCTCAAGAATTTTATCAGCCGAGCTTTCAACGCGGCTTCCATTTCTCTTCCAATTTTGGTGATCTTTGAAGGATCACTTCCCAGGATTAGCTCCTCTAATTCTCCTTCCGGCTCTGGGTGTGGGACGTCGGGCTCCCTGAGGTCGAGCTCTACCATGTTGACTGGACGCCGGGGCCCAATGTCAAATGGAATTTCTCCCTTACTGAGACGAGGTGGAGAGGAGGGTCCATCTTCTCTGACTCGGAGGGTCTCGAAGTAATATTGCCGGGATTCCTTCTGGTCGCCAAATATCACCACTATTTGGTTCTTACTGTTAATCAACTTCAGTTTCTGGTGCTTCATAGATACTAACATGTCCCAACTGTGGATGGTCGGCCTACCCAATATTACATTGTAAGGGGAACGAAAATCAGCGACAACGAATCTTACCCGTTCTGATTTGAATGCCTCCTTAGTCCCTAATGTCAATCGAAGGTCGATGTAACCTTTGGGAAATGAATGTTCTCCGTTGAACCCTATAAGGGTTGTTTTGCACAGCTTCAGATCTTCTACGTCCATATGCATCCTCTTATACGCATCCCAACTGATAATGTCGACCGAGCTCCCAGCATCGACGAACATCCTCTTTACCCAGCAATTTACCAGGGTTCCCGTGATGACCAATCCGTCCTGGTGTCCAGGCGCTACGTCATTTAGTTCTTCGTTGGTGAAAACCAACGGTGGTGGTGCTAGCTTTGCTGGATTGTTTTTTAATTTTGGGATGTCTTTAACCGAAAGCACTTCTCTCAGGTATTTCTTACGTTGGCTTACCGTATCTCCGCCCCCACCAAATCCTCCGCTAATTCCTTTGCAATGGAATTGGGCCTCTGGGTACTCGTCATCGGAATTGGACTTCTGTTTCTTCTCCTCTTTTCTCCGGTCCGTGGTCGGGCTATGGCTTCGGCCATTATGACTTCGTTTGCCATGTTTCCTCCCTTGGGTTTTGATCAAGTACTGGCGCAACTTTCCCTCTCTTACGAACCTTTCTATGGCATCTCGGAGTTCATAGCATTCATCTGTAGTGTGCCCCGGTCCATCATGAAACGTGCAAAATTTTGACTGGTCAGTTGTTGGCCGGCTTCTGAGTGACCTCGGCTTTCTGACTTTCTCATCTCAGTCTGGGCCACTTCCTTCCAAAGCTATGCCCGAGATACGTTGAGGGGGGCGTAGCTCTCATACTTCGTCCGTCCTTCCGACCTTTCTACTCGGGGTCGGCTGTCTCGGTTCCGCCTCCGAGAGTCTTCCTTCCGTTTGTCCGGGGATGCGTTCTTTCTTACCTCGGGCTCCACAGCGTTGGCTATTTCCATCTGTTCTACGTCCAGATACTGCTTCGCTCGGGTGTAGAACTCGGTCAACGTGTAAGCTCGGTTCTTACACACACTTTTGGCCAATCGTGACGATGGGTCCAGGCCGTTAACTAGGCAGTGCACATGGACCTCTTCAGGGAGTGAGCGTACCTATAGAGCTTCGTCTTTGAACCGGTTCAAATACTTTTGCAACGTCTTCCCCTTTTTCTGCCTTATTCTGCTCAAGGTGAACTGAGACTTCGGGTGTTTTTTGCTTGTTGCAAAGTTTAGTTCGAATTTTCTTCCCAAGTCTTCAAAGTTACGGATCGAATTATTTGGCAAGGAATTCAACCACTTATGCGCCGATCCGGTCAATGTCACCGAGAAGAGCCGCAATATAACCGGTCCCTTGATCAATCGAACCCACATAAGCATCTCAAATGCCTCAAGGTGATTACGTGGATCCTGAGTCCCGTCATATCTTGGGAGGTCGGCCAAATCAAAATTCTTTGGGTATGGGGCCGCGGCGGTTTCTTTCGAGAACGGTGTTCTACCAGATCCCGTTAAGTACTTCATTCTGTATTCTGTGGGAGAGTCGCGTGATCGGGGTGGTTTGTCCGTGTATCGGACTTCCTCAATATCTCGGTCATCTCCCACATCTCGGTCTTCCTCTCCATCTCGGTCCTCCTCAACATCTCGATCTTCTTCCTTGGTGGATCATGCTAGTCTCTGCCTTTTTAGGTCGGATGCTGACGGGCGATGCTTCTCTCGTCGTGAACCAAGTCGCCCTTCTCTCTGGGTGAACTTCTTTATCTTTTTGGCTTGGTCATCCATCATCTGCTGCATGATTCGGAAGTCTTCCTGGCGCTGGAGTTCCTGATGCTTTTCATTGTTCTCCATTCGCCTCAGCATTGAGTCTTGAGTTTTGTGAACGAGGCGGATGTCGGGCATGGAGATTTCTTGTTCAGTTTCTTCTGTAGGTGGCTTGTCTGGGATGGCCGGGGAGGACGCCGTGTCTGATACGTAGCCCTCCGGGACATCGTCTTGTTACTGGTGACTAGCCCCAGCCTGCCGTGGGTTTGGAGGCTGAGGATTCCAACTGTTGCTTCTTGTACTAGCCATCGGTGGTCACGGGGATCGAAGTTTAACGTCCCCACGGTCGGCGCCAATGTTCCGGTGTGGAACACAGATGTCCAGCCTAGGGCTGGTACTTCGATGTTGGATCGTTGGGCTCGACCTGAATATCTATGGAGCAGATACTCAAGGGAGCCCGGGGTCACCGTACACGATATGGGGTGGTGTGTGTGTACGGTGTGACCGAAAGTAAATAGTCGAGTTAGAACCCGCACCTCGGTTAATTGGTCTCTCAGTATTATAGAGGTCACCGTGGAGGAGATCGTGGTTGGGCATGATCTCCATGGCGAAGCACTAGGGGAGTACATCACGCGGATACAGTTCGGATACTCCCATCATGCTGATCGTTAGCCCCCGCTATAATACAGGGTCTTCCTATATTATAGGTACGCTGTTATCTTATATGTTTACTTAGTTGGGCCGCCTCGATATTGGGCCTTAGTATAGGTCCGTAACACAATCAAACCAGAGGTTCATGCTCTCTCTGTTTTTGTTGTTTGGCATCTAAACTTAGTTATTTCTGTGTGTTTGTCAATTACAGACTCATTTTCCTAGAAATCTATGGGGAGTCTGGAACTGTAAGTTTTTCGGAAGATTACGGGAACGATTGTTGCTTGCTAAGTTTAACCTGACTCGCGGATTTAAATTAAGAATGTCAATTACAGAGCTTTCATGTTTGGAACTGAAAGCGGAGAACTTTTTCGTGCGTTCTGGGTAGAGGATTCTAGCTGAATCAGATTGATTGAGGTGAGGGAATAACAGAGCTTCTCAAAATTCAGAACTCAAGAGTTTGATTTAATCTAGATATGGTTGCTGATTCGCCACTCCTTGCCGCATGATCCCATTCTACTACGGTTTATAGCTTTTTAACGTTACTCTGAATTCTTTCTTCTTGTTGATTTCTCGTGGGATATTGAAAAAGCGGCTTGATTTTTTGTGAAGAAATTTGATTGTGAGCAGAGTTGAAGTTTTGTGGTAATGCATTAATTCTCTTGCTCTATCTCATCTTGTCTTTGCTTTCCTGATCTCTTGCCTCCTCTCTTTTCTTTCAAATACAGTTTCAAGGATTTTGGGTCCTCCACCAAATGCCAGCAGTTTGGCTTGATAGTTAATCTTTTGGCTCATATGAGGTTGGTCTAGTCTTTGTAGACAAATTAACGTTAACTCAAAGTAATGATTGTGGCATATAAGACACGTTTTTTTTTTTTTTTAAATTTAGGGTTAAATATCAATTTGCCAAAGTATCTGTTTAGCAATTTTAACGATTTTTGAAGTTTTCGGCGTAGTAATATTGCCCCTAAAATGTTTTAAAACGTAGTAATGTTGCTACTCCGTTAAAAACCCTAACGGTTAACTAATGTTGACCGTTAGTTGACCATTAGGGTTTTTAATGGAGGAACAACATTCTACGTTGTTAAACTTCGCGATAAAATTCTTCTGTAAAAAACTTCAAGGATAAAATTGCTCTGCAGTATTTTTAGGGACAAAATTTATACTTAACCCTTTTATCTATATAAGTATTTTTTGACCTAAAATTATTATTTGTGGTGGCTCTTTTTGAAAAAGATCATGTAAATTTTTTCACATTCACCCTAATAATAATAACGTTGGGAGGCTTTTAACGCAAAAAGAAGATAAAAATTGTGGCTGCTGGGATTCGAGCCCAGGTCTCCACGGCCACAACGTGGAATTCTTACCACTAAACTACAGCCACTGAGATGCCATTCGTGTGCAATTCTAGTTAAAATTGTAGAAATACGCAGGGCGGTCACGATCACATGCGTCAATAACCAATACAGCAAGTTCCAGTTTGCATCCTAATAATTCCCTTATTGTATCTGGTGCAAAAGATAGCAATTATATATATTTTTTTAAAAAAATACTATACTCTATCTTTTTCACATTTTAATTGTATTGAAATGGATACAAAAATTGCACACAGAATCTAATAAATTGCGTGAAGAGAGAGGGCCCATCCCCATAACAACCTAAAGTTAGCTTTTAGTGTTGGGAGTGAAATGGGATCTGAATAGAAGTTAAAGGCATGAACCTTAACTTAGTTTTTGTGTGAATCAATCTTATGTACTATCTCTCCGGTTAATTATAAGATTTAGTTGACGTTTCTTTAAAGAGATTAAAGAAGATAAATAAATTTACTTAATCATTTTATATGTTATGTATCCTTAAATTATTTATTAGTTTATTAAAATTAATTAGTTTGAAGAAAAAAAAAAATAAAAATACTCTAAATTAATTTAATTAGCTTTCTTAATATCTCCAAAAAAATCAACTAGATCTTATAATTAAGTCCTATTATGTTGATTTTTGGCATAGTACACACAAATTTTATTTTATAAAATTAAATGTTCTTAATTTAGTTTTCCTGTCCCAGTCACAATACTCCTGGGTATAATCACTTGAATAATTAATACAATATACACAAAATTCTGCTATATATATATATATATATATATATATAGTTTTCTTGGTAACACAAAATCATAATCACAGAAGTAATTAATACAATACAAACAAAAATCAGCATGACCGTCAGATCTCAGACGTACATCCTTATTTGATCGGAAGCTATAAATTATTTACATGCAGTTAATACTTAGGACCAAAATTGAAAACAGAATCTCTACTGTGCAGCAGAACTTCACTTAAAAACTAAAAAGGAAAGGTACAAGTTCAACCCCCATCTGGTGTGCCCAGATCTGGTCAAGCCATGGGCAATACAGTTGCAGCAAAGGCTCCCAACTTACCAAAACCAGAGACAATTGCCCAATTGAATGATTCTCTGCTCAACAAACCAGTCTGTATTATCAAAATTACACTGACACCCACCATCTGGCCAACCCTAGAACCAGGGAATTTTCTCCATTGCACATATGTATAAGCATTGGAGAGAGTGAAACAGAAGTGGTACACAATAATGCAAACAAGGATAAATCAATCCTGAAAGAGCCACCACCCTCTCCTCTATGCCTGCACAAAGCAAGTCTCTTGCTAAACCAAATAGATGGAACATTGTAAAACGGCTCGAACCCCATTGGCGGGATATCACAGGATGGACCAAACTTTAAGCAGTTATAAATCTCTCACTGTCACTTGAAATGATCTTGCCGTACTATTGTGATTAAGTTAAATGGAGCTCCATCTTCCTCCTTTTGTTTCCAAGGTTCACCATTGCCTTGGATATACCATTTCACTGTTGGAGACAAAGGTGCGTATAAATCTGCATGAAGAAAATAATCAGAAGATGTCCTTACCGAATATAGAAAAATATGCAACTTTTTCATTCCAAGTTCTCTAGAATTTAATATAAATACATAAAAGTATTGAATAAAGGGTATCAATAAAGCAGTAAAACAGTGAATTATACCAGTCCAACCCCAGTTTTATAACTGATATGCACATTACAATTTACAAAGCAAAAGAGCTGAATAGAGATATGAAAGAGCAATAATTACCAAAGTGCTCAGAGTTAAAAAAATAAGAATTCCATTCTCAGTTATATCGCCAGAATTTGAGCTTTAGTTAATATCATCATCAATAATTTAATTAAGATTACTCCTAACAAGTTACTAAGTATACAATTAATTCCTCACTGTTTGAACCATCCAATGCCCCTCTTTCTGTACCTCCGTTGTAGTTCAAATGGCAGTATGCATTGCCACATTTCTGTTGACAACGCAAGTCTACGCACGGAAATTTCTTAATATATTATGTTACTCTGCTAAACTTATTAAGTAGTAATCATCCTTAACACTAAGACAGTGCAGGTATTAAATAAGCAAGGAGTGATTTCAATGTACGTTAATCTTTTTCAAAGTAATCAATTGGAAGTTGTATGATAAACGACTGACTTATATCTCCAAACCCTTCAGGATTGAATAGACCCGAGAATTCCCAACTCCCTTTTAATTTTACTAAGCCTCTAATCTCCTTTCCGCCATTTGACTTCTGTCATCAACAGCTGAGCTTCAATGAAAGAGCAAAACAGAATGGTTACAGTTTGGATTCGATTGGGACAAGCACACATTCTCTGACATACTGCTAAAATCTAGTTATTTCATATCAATGTCTGTGCCCAACAACTGTCTAATGACCCTTTTTATGTACGTGATATAATTAACGAATGTACTGATTTTATTCTCAACATATTTTGAGGAAAAACTATCAAATATTTGTGGTAATAAGATTATTCGTATATATAGGAATGAAGCAAGTAGTTTACAACAAGGAATTTAAAAGCAACACTTCACATTATTTAAAAAGTTGTTTTAGCCACAGAGGCACCAACAACAAATCATAATCAAACCAACCAACGATGTTAGTAAAATGATAGCTTCCGAATTCTTGTTAATGACACATACGCCTATGAGAGATTAACATTCTCCAAGTCCTCCAAACTAAAAATAAAAGGCATGGGGCATTACCTGTATTGGATGGAGAATCGGGCTCTCTTGTACTGTGCAATACAGCTGTTCCAGATAAAACAGTGATAAAACCACAAAGCTCTGATGCAATAGTGCTTACACTTTGACCGTTATAGTCCTAAATAAGAAGAGTATATATGGAAGGATTGTAATTAGATGAATGAACCATAAAATCTCTCATTTCCTACATATTTGTCTGACTAAGTTATGGTAAAATACCAACCTTAAACATGATTGCACTGGCTAATATAGTAAAAGATGTGAACAAGGCATAGTAGGTGGGAGAAACAACTGCTGTGTTAAAACTATCCAGCGCCTGCAACCATGCAAGAGTAGGCCGCATCAAATACAAGAAATTGCAACAGCTCAAGGGCAAGCTTTGGCACTAGTAATTTAAATCATAGGTCTTCAAATTGCTAATAATCAGTTTCCGCATGAAATCAGATTACACATAGCATGGATTGCTTACAACTCGAACACCTAGAGTTACAACCGCTACAAAAGGTTCCTTCGTTTTATTAGTGACTTAAATTTAAAGACAACAAGGAGTTAAAATAGATGAACAGAAATATGAAAGGGGATATAATAATAGGCAGTGGTCAAGGTACCAAAAAGTGGCAAACAAGCTTATAAGGGTATAATAACAGCCAACAAACCAGATTGCTTCCTCACATCAATATATCTACACATAATTAGCAATGCAAAAAATCAACCCAATAAACTGGAAACTTTGTACATGAGTGATTATTACAAACTACTTTTTTAATCACAGGCACTTGATAAATAATAAGTTACAATTTGGCAGTCTCTTCTTTAGCTTTTTTTTTCAATACATGTACTTCTTTGAGGCTATAGAAAAGAGTTGAGTGCAGTATTAGTACACTCTTCATCTATTTAATTCTGAACCACAATGACCATAATTTTGATGAGTTATTTTGAATCAACTATTTTTGGCAAAAAAAAAAAAAATTTGAATTAAGCTATTTGACCACAAATGTAAGAAAACCAAAATTTGAGTTAAGTTTGATCTAGAAGGGAGAACAGAACATAAGGGAGGAGAGGCAAGATGAAAGGAGAAAAGGAAGTACATGTCTTTACAACAGGGGCTTCAAAATCATCGGTATTGGCAAATGAGTTTTGAAATTTTGAAATATTTTTGAAAATGTATCAGTGATAATGTTCTTCTGCCAACTTCAATGAATTGAACGTTACTTTGGAAAGAAAAAAAAAATATATATATATATATATAAGGACACAAAGTAAGAGATATATTAGCCGGAGAGCAGATAACTAGAGCTGAATTTTGGTAGAGTTGTGATACCCATTCTTTCTTGAATTAATCAAAAAGATATTCTTCATTAAATGTGCAAAGTATCAGTCTGTATCATTTGACATGGCTAAGACAAACAATTAACATGCCTTAAGTGATCTTCTACTTCACTGGCATACATTATTAATCTATAATACAGAATGACGCAACAGGGTGCCAAAAAAGCATCTGAATATGCAAAACCAATATTCACATAAAAAATCCATCACACTACAAGAAACTGACCATATTAAGATAATTTAATTGAATTATGATGCAGGTAACAGCAACCATTGCAAAAATCCATGTTTGAAAGTATACAGCCTGATTGCTGCCCTCAATTGTAAGTTTGATTGCAGTGCCAATAGCTTTTACACTCATGACCTGTGAAATATGGGATCTCATTAGCAATGTAAATCAAACAATGGCCTTTGGTTTGAGACTGAGACAACATCATAATATAGAAATAATTCAAACAATAAAATCATTACATATTTAACGCTCACGAGATACTTAGAAGAGTCACTTACTGTCAAAGAGCCAATTACAGAGCATATCCCGACATAAACAAAAACATTAGTTTGGCCACATCGGGGGGCACAATATAAGATCAATACTAGTGATACAGCTACAGCTGCAGCAGTATACAATAGAAAAGCTGTGTGCCACACATAAAATATTGATTAGAAAAAAACAATCCGTAACTCATGCATCTAGAGACACTATACTTGATAAAAGAATTAAAACTTAGAAGGATACCTGGTTGAGTGGCCAATTCCCATATTTCTAGTACAGAACTAATGGCCTGCTCTTGAGGAGCATGAAGTACAATAATAATGGATCCAACGATGCACAGAAGGCACCCCAACATACCCATTTTTCGGAGCTTCTCACTCAACAAGAAATGTGCTAAGACAGCACTATCCATATCCATATAGTGTTGACCAAAAAGATTAAACCGGTAAGTAACTCCAATAGGTTATAATAAAGTCAAAAGCAATCAAGAAACCAAACATAAATCATCAGAAATAAGTATTACCTGACAATAATACTCAAAGCACCAAGTGGTGTCACAAGCACCGCAGGGGCGTAAATATAAGCCACAAAATTGGCGACCTCTCCGACAATCACTTTAGGTAATTACAAAAAGAAAAAAAGAAAAAATGAGATTCGAAATTACTAACTAGTAGTAAGACATTAATTAGGGTTCTTCACTTGTAATCAATCACAAAATCAAACCAAATACTAATAGCAACTTACTTGTAATCATTCCGATCCACCAGAGAGGCTCGAGCAGATAACCATATCCTCCAACACCTAAAATAAATGGAAGAACGAGTAAGGGTAATGCACAGAACATAAAGATCGGCAAGATACACGAAATGCAATTTATAAGTTTTCAAGAGGACCTACCGGCACGAACACCGTTGGCCCCAGCCCGTCGGAGGCCCTTTTTCTTAATAATGAAGCTGGAGCCAATAAAAGCACTGGAAACGACGGCCAAGACAAACCCCTTCAAATTGCTCGAGAACATCTATGTAGTCTATCTATGAATATAATCACATCCGGCGATAAAAAACTAGGACGACAACGACGAAGATAACAGAAGCTCCTCCTCCTTGATTGGCTAAAAGTCGTATCAAAATCCACACAATTCGTAACCAGGGAAAACAAGTAGAATCGCATAAACTCCTTGTAGATTCCTTATTGCTGGCCCCCCACGAACGCAAGGCGACCCACGGTCCCCTCTTTCACTGTCCGCTGATTATCTTCTATTTTTTGTTTTGGTGAAATTGAAATCTGGTGGGTGTTCGTCTTATCTCCGATTGGGTCAGGGTCAGGGTCAAGGTCAAGGATTAAGGAATGGAGAAATTGGAAAAATGTTGAGGAACAGTGAATCGTGAACAGTGAAAAGGCAAGGTCGTTATGAGGTGAGGTGTTTTGTTTGCCACGCCACGGCGTCTCGTTAGTGTTCATCTCTCTCACCTGCCAGTCTTGTTTTTTAATTTTATGAACCCACTTTGTTTTGTTTATTCCCGGGCCTACTATAAGGAGGCCATTTAATTCATGACAGATAGGATAAGGACACGTCACATGTGCCAATTCCTCACAATGTATGGAATATTCGAGGAACAAAAAACCGCAGTGGTTGAGCATTAAATTTTCAATATGTGTTAGCTACGTACTTTCTCGCCGGGGAGACTCTCGCGTGAATGTCGTCGGAATCTGCTAAAGCTCTCGCCCTCAATGAAACTGGACAACGCAAACTCCCGCCTGACCGGCCGCCTGCTGAGGGACAGGATGATCGGAAGAAAAAAACTAAATGGGAGGAAACACCTCAAGCAATCATGGATGACAGGATGACAGATAAAGAAACCGAGCAAAAAGAAACAGAGCAAGTAACGGAACCAGTGAAGAAGCCTGAATGTATGGAGAAAAAGTTTCCTTCTTACCGGGCTTCCTTGTTAGGATTTAACGGTGTAGCCCACACTGATCATGTTATGGATGAAGATGATTTATTCACCAATGACAGAGACATAAGTTGGAAAGTTCCTGAAGACTCAGATGAGATGAAGAGGCTTATGGAGCTATACCCCGTCGCACCATGCACTGAGGAAGAGTACAACGAGTGGTGTGAGCCATGGAACTATGCACTCATCCTCACCGTCCTTGGAAGAAGATTCAACCTATTTGTTCTAAAGGACCTTCTCATCAAGCTATGGGGATTCTCTAATTTCGAGCTCATAGATGTCCCTAACAACTACTTTGTAATCAGATTCCAAGATAAGGAGCTATGGAGATCACACTACAAAAAGGTCACGTATGAAGGACCTTGGGTGGTCAGGGGGCACTGCATTTTGATACAGAGGTGGACACCATATTTCAACCCTTATCAAAATCCATTGGGTCGTGTGGCTACCTGGGTTCGAATTCCTGACGTCCCTCTACATTGCTACAATAAGCACTTTGTATTTCAAGAATTGGGGACGAATTGGACGCACATTGAAGGTCGATTTAAACACACTTAATGACTGCCATGAATCAGCACCGAAAATTCAGAAAGGAAGGTTTGTCAGAATCTGTGTGGAACTCGATCTTCAGAAGAAATTAATCGCAAAAGTCATTATAGCGGGGTCAATATTCAATGCTGAATATGAAGGCCTTACCACAATTTGCTTCAGTTGTGGAAGAGCTGGGCATCGAAAGGAGAGCTGTCCATTCAAAGCCTCGTCGGAAAATCGAGAAGAGGGCACTCAACAGCCCCAACCGTCACAGCAACCACCTCGTTCACTCCCAGGTAAGGACCCGGCGACATCGACGGAAGAAGGCTCCTTTGGCCCGTGGATGCTGGTAACCCGACGCCAGAATCGTGCCCAAGGACCCGCACCAGCTCCCCAACGGCAGGATCCGCGCCAGCTCCTGAAGAACGGAACCAAGGTGGTGAAACCGTACACCCACGCACACAGCTCGCGATTTGCGGTGATTGCAAATCACCAAGATGAGACCCAGCTGACACTGAGCCATGCCGTCGTGACGCAAGCAAGAGAACTCGTGCACCATGGAGCCGAAAATTGCCCTGAAAATACTTGCCTCACTGACCGAGCATTAATTGGAAAAGACGGAATGGCGGTGACGCAAGCAACAAAGAAGAGAAATAAGGCACCAGCTGGAGTCTCACTTGGTCAAAAAGCGGATCTGGGGAAAAATTCGAAAGTGGTTTATAAAATCAAAGAGGGTAAGCATGTGGTCCCCACCGATGGATCACCCCTCCTAACTGATGCACCTGGACCTTCCAATTCGGTGAGCACTTTGGGCCATAATGGTTTGGATTTAATGCATGTGGGCCACGTTAATACGCATGGGGAGAAGGGAACTAATTCACAGATGGGCCAGGAGAACTTGGCTATTATGAAGATGGATCTCACCAATGGTAATTCAAAGATGGCCACGGTGGGCCAAGTGGAATTGGGCAATGAGCTAGTGGGCTGCCAGGATTTAAATGAAGAACAAGTGGGAATTAATCATGCTAATCCTCATGAAGTTGCCAAACATACACACACAAAAAAGCACAATGATAAATCTGCCAAGGGACATCGGAGCCATATTATAGTCCAGGGTAATCTCAATGCTACGCCTCATCAAGGATCGGAGAATTTAAACGCCAATGTTACTAATTCCAACAAAGAGATCCCTCCTGTTAACTCATCTTCAGGGCCGCTTCAGGACTCTTCCCATCTCTCTGGCCTAACACGTCTTGAGCATTGGGACCCAAATGATGATGTTGCACCTGAGTTTTTGCAAGCCAAAGGACCATATGTGCCTGAGATCCAACCCGAAAGTCATCATCAAGGTGGGGCTGGAGGCGCCAGGTAAGTATTTCTAACTCACCTTTGTATTGATTTATTTATTTTAATGATTATTGCATCATGGAATTGTAGGGGCTGGTAGCCGTGCTTTTCCCATTTCTATTAAGGACATTATTAATAAATACTATGTTAATATTCTTTGTCTTATGGAACCTCGTATAAGTGGCACCAGGGCTGATAGGGTTTGTCGGAAACTTGGATTTGGCCATTGGATTCGGGTGGAAGCTACTTTTGGTTTCTCAGGGGCATTTGGCTTTTATGGAACTCTGATTCTTATGATATTACTTACCTTACTTCCTCCACTCAGTTGCTTCATTGTCAAGTCAGAGACCTGGCTACCAATAGTATAAGCCTCCTCACTGTTGTTTATGGAGAAACTACCTTGAGTGGTAGAATTGCTCTTTGGAATTCCCTTTGTTTACTTGCTACTAATCCTGCCTCCCCTTGGTTAGTCTTGGGTGACTTTAATACTTACTTATCACCTAATGATAAGCTAGGTGGAGCGATCCCTCATGGGCCTCCATGCATCAATTTAGAGATTGCATCAACAATACTTTGGGCTTATTGAGGCCAATATTTTGGGCGAAAAATTCACCAGGGAGAAGCGGGGCTTAAAGGAAAGACTGGATTGGGTTTTCTCCAACTTCGCTTGGATTAATAGCTTTCCCGCCTTCACATCCTAGGCATGGACTTAAATTCAAATCGGATCACAGGGTTGTTGTGATTAATACTAAACCTCCGAGCTTAAATCCTCGCCCTCAAAGGGCCTTTTCCTACCAAGTGGCTTGGACTTTGGAAGATGACTCCAGAAACATTATCAAAGAAGCCTGGCAGGATAGGAATTGGATACATGGCCTCCAAAATTTTCAAATTTCTGCTCTGGATTGGAATAACAACCGAAAAGGTAACTTTTCAAGAAGGAAAAAAGAGCTTATTCGGCGCCTGGAGGGTATTGATAGATGTCGAAGAATGAACCTGCGGACGGGTCTCTTCAAGTATGAAAAACACCTTTGGGCTGAATATCACAAACTCGCTACGCAGGAAGAAATCTCTTGGTTCCAAAAATCCAGGTGCAATTGGCTTCAGGGAGGAGACAGAAATACCAAGTTCTTCCACGCCTTAGCTGTGATTAAAAGGAAAAGACAACGTATTGGAGCCATTCAAAATGAGGCGGGAGAGTGGATTGAGGATCACAATCTTGCAAAGACTATGGCCCAGGATTTTTTTCTCCAAGCTTTATACTCGTGATTTGAACGTGAGAGATCCTGCGGGATGGTGCTCAAACTTTCCTAATATTGATGCTCGTAAGTTGTCCATGCTTTCAAGGGGAATTGCAAGGCTGGAAATAAAAAATGCAATATTCGCCATGGGTGCTTTTAAGGCTCCTGGGCCTGATGGTCTTCAGGCTCACTTCTTCCAGACTCAGTGGGATACCGTGGGGGATAAGTTGTGTGACTTTATCGAGGAATGTTTTAGCAATCCTTCTGCTATGTCTACTATTAACGATCCAAGATTGTTCTCATTCCTAAAGTTGACCAACCTTCTTCTCTAAAGGATTTCCGGCCCATATCCTTGTGTAATGTGAGCTTCAAGGTCATCACCAAGATTCTCGCTACTCGATTTAAAGAGGTCATGAGCCAGCTTATTAGCCCTGAACAATGCGGCTTTGTCACTAACGGATCCGGTTGTGATAACATTATCATCGCGCAAGAAATCATTCATTCTATGACTATGAAGGGCGGGAAGAAAGGATTTGTTGCTATCAAGATCGATATGGAAAAAGCCTTTGATGATTGGATTGGGGTTTCATAAGGGATACTCTTGCGTGTCGAGGATTGACAATAATCTCATTGATCTCATCATGGCCTGTCTCTCCACTTCATCCATGTCGGTCCTTTGGAATGGGGATGAAGGTTCGAGTTTTACCCCTTCCAGAGGCGTTAGGCAAGGGGATCCTCTAAGCCCATATATCTTCGTCCTTTGCATGGAAAGGTTGGGGCACCTTATCAAGGTTGAGTGTGAAGCTCGGAGGTGGAAGCCATTCACCTTCAAGAGAGGCGGTCCACTATCTCTCATTTGTTTTTCGCCGATGACCTCATCCTCTTCACTGAAGCCTCCGCTCACCAAATGGCTGAGGTTCGTACCGTCATGCAAAGTTTCTGTGAAGTCTCGGGCATAGAATCAACCTTGCCAAATCTCGTATGTTTTGTTCAAGGAATGTCAATTTTAATAGAGCCCTTGAGTTAAGTCGGCTCCTTGGCATTGGAATCACTCATGATCTTGGGAAATACCTGGGGGTGCCGTTAATTCATAAGAGGATTACTAAATCAACATATCATCACATTGTGCAGAAAACCAGGGAAAGATTATCCACTTGGAAAAGCAAATTCTTAACTATGGTCAGTCCGCACTTGTTCTCATTAAATCCGTTCTATCTTCCTTGCCCACTATCAAATGCAATCAACTCTTCTCCCTATGTGTATCATTAATGAGCTTGATAAAATCTCAAGAAACTTTCTTTGGTCTCAAGACGAGGATGTTAGAAAGATGCATCTCATTGCGTGGGATAAAGTTATGAATGCTAAGAAACAGGGAGGCCTTGGAATCAAAAATCTTCGGCGTCAGAACAAAGCTTTTATTATGAAGATTTGTTGGAACCTTCTGACGAAAAAGGATTCTCTATAGGCTCAGTGCCTCTGGTCCAAATATAATTGTGGCCATTCCGATGTACCTAAGGTTTCAAAAAAAAGAAACTCCTCCTCTGTTTGGAAGGCAGTGGTTGGAGTCTGGGATAAATTTTTCGCTGGGATTGGAAGGAAGGTTAATAGTGGGAATGACACTAAATTCTGGCAAGACCTCTGGCTTCCGCTTGACCGGCCTCTCATAACCTTTGTTCAAGACCCTTCCTTGATTAATGTTGACGACGTGGTTAGAGATCATATCTTGAGTAATGGAAGGTGGAACACTAATGGATGGCGGGCGTTTTACCTCTTACAATCATTAACTCTATCTCCGGGATGACCATCCCTTCTAACCATCTCCCCGATTGTTTCACTTGGCGTGCTTGCTAATGATGGATGTTTCAATTGTTAAATCTGCTTATACTTATCTTTACGTGGCAATCAAACTGATACTAATAGATTTTGGTCTCTTCTGTGGAAGTGGCAGGTTCCTGAGAAAATAAAAATGTTCATGTGGCAGGTCGGTCACGAGAGACTTGTTACCAACTCTCTAAGAGCCAGGAGAAGCCTCATGGATGGGAAACTTTGTCCCTTCAGTTCGAGTGAGGAGAACGTGATACATGTTATCAGAGATTGTGAAAGAGCGAAAAACTTGTGGAAATATATTTTGATGCCTAACCTTTTTTTTCAGTTTTTCACAGGGAATTTGCAGGCTTGGCTTAACTGGAACACAAATCACAATCCTGGGAAAGGGCGCTTCCAAAATTAATCTTGGCAACGAACCTTTAGCTTGGCATGCTGGGTCCTTTGGACGTCTAGATGCAAGTTTCTTTTCCAAGGTGAGGACACGGATACCAGGGAGTTACTCCACACCTGTAACTATCTTCTAATGGAGAGTACATCTAATCAAACGCTAACGCATCAAATTTTTGATCTTGGCAGGGACGTGGAAAAAGCTTGGACTCCTCCCCCGGAAAATGTGGTCCGTATTGACGTTGATGGCTCTGTGCGTTCCCAGTATCAAGCAGCTTGTGGAGGCGTGATAAGGGATTCTCATGGTCGTTGGCTGATGGGATTCCACAAATCCCTTGGCCTTCACACTGTTATTGAAGCGGAAATTCATGCCATCTTGTTAGGGTTGAAGTCAGGGCCATCGATGGGTCTCCCGGAAAGTGGCCCTTTACTCGGATTCGATGGATGCGATCAACATTCTCATGAGGGATTACCATACTGATCACCCCCTTAGAGCAATTATTGGGGAGACTAGAGACCTACTTTTTCAAGATTGGAGTGTCGAGCTTCACTATACCCCGAGAAGAAATATTTCTTGTGCTGACTACATGGCCAAACAGGGCCACGACACCCCCAATGATGTTGATGTGGTTCTTGTTCCTTCCGTTCCCAGTGGATGTCAAGATAATTTTCTTAGAGACCGATTGGTCTGTTTTGGTAGTTCTTCTTTTGGCCTTTGATGTATTAAGGACTAGATTTTCATGATCTAGTCTTTCCTTCATCATTTCAAGCTCTGCTTGCTCGTACTCTTCAAAAAAAAAAAAAAAACCGCAGTGGTTGATCGACTTCCCCGCCTCATTTTTCCTGGGGAAAAATATCACTTAGGTACCAAGAAATATAAAAAATATCCCAACCAGGCAGCCTCATGTCACTATGAGCTCGTCCGAAGAAGCATTCTCACATGGCTTTGGTGACAACGTAGTGGGGTTGCATGGTTAAAAGAAAATGGGTCTCCAATCTGAGTAAAGAAAAAAAACTATAACACGACCGTTAATATTTCTTTTCTATGGAATTTTCTATAAGTAAAGTTTGTCGACTATACATAAAGAAGGCTGCTTCTCGATGCTTTGAATAGCCATAATCTGATAGCAGAGTTAAGTGGAGAAGTAAGTAGAGTAGCAAACCTGCTGTCAAGGAAGGTTGTTTGTTAGCGCTCACAGTAAAGAGGGACTGATTCTTAGGTGACAGCATTCTAGCGATATTAGTTTGAGCAACAAAAAAAAAAAATTCTAGCGATATTAGTTGTATTGATAACAGGAAGAGCTATATTTATAATAAGAAGTGCTATATTGACAATAAAATTTAAAAACTTGGCCATTCACAATAAAAAAGCTATATTCACAATAGAAAATGTTATATTCACAACAAAATTTAGACACCTAGATTTTGTTTCATACTCAAATCCCTAAGCGTACAGAGGTCATTCACAATATTTTAGGGTAATGACTGTTCTTAAAAAATATTTCAGTGACGTGTACTAAAAAGATACTTAATATTGACCGGTACTAAAAAATACTTCTCATCGTCTTAAAAATTCATTTTATGCTCTTAAAAAAAAATATTTCATGATACGGACTAATCTTAAAAAAATTTTAGATACTAACAGGTACTAAAAAGATACTTAAGGATATTGAAAAATACTTCATGATCTTAAAATTTTTTCTTAGGATATTGAAAAAATATTATGGTAATGACTAATCTTAAAAAATATTGCGGGGTATTAAGGGTACTAAAAAGAATACTTAATGATACCGACTAGTATTGAAAAAATACTGATGATGACAGAGGAGAGAGAAAAAGCTAAAAAAATAGTTTTTTTTACAAAACCTAGATTTTGATGCAGAATAACTTTTGGAGTGTTTTGTAAACTTTTGTCAAAATTTAGGTTTTCATACAAAATAGCTTCTGGACAATTTTGGAGTGTTTACAAACTTTTATCAAAACCTAAGTTTTAAAGTTACCCAAACACTATCATTTTTATTCAAAATCTATTCTTCAAGAACCATTTTTTCCTTCATAAATTCTAAGAGCTATCTCTAAAAACTACATCCAAACGGTCGATCAAAGTAGGGCCGTGTTTGGCCCATTTGAATTTGGGCCCAACCATTTGGATGTCGTAGCGTAGCCGGGACGAGGAAGGAAGGTAGAAAGAAACAAAAGCGACGCTCGTCAGAAGACCGAAGAAAAGAGATGGTTGAGTCCTTTGAAATTTGACTAGGGAGCGAGTCCTATAGTACACATTGGACGATAGTTTCCACCATCGTTGGCCGAGTAATCCCAACTCGTCTGACCTTAAACCCCATCCAGCAATCTTCATCTTCTTCCTACTTTGAAATTGTCTTCCTTGGTTCTCTTCTTTATTATAAATAAAAATGATTTCCCTCTACTCCTTCTTCGGTGTTGTCTTTTTATATTTTCTCGGCGCACAATTGGATGTTCCTTTGGACTTTTTCTTCCTCATTTACCAATCCTCAAGCCTTCTCCCACAGGTCTCTTTCTCTCAGTCCTCCTATATTGTTTTGTACCTCAAATCAAACCCAGTATCAAGGAAGACGAATACAGACACATTCCGGGTCTTCTAAATTTATCACCGTAATGGATGACATCTGTCGAAGTTTAATTGTTGCTCCGGTTATCTGAAGCTATGGGAGCTTTTTGTTCGAGATCAGGCAGTGATGACAAAGCCCAAACGGATGACCATTTTGATAATAATAAATCAAATAAGGATGGTCCTCAGTCTAGCATGCCTAGTGAGCTTGCGACTTCACCTCAGAATGTGGAGAACTTGCAAGAACCTGCCGAAAATAGAGGGATTAATGCAGAGACAAGTACGGATGAATTCTATGACGGAATTCCACGATTTGCTGATTCTTTTCTGCTTAAGTCTTTGTCTGTAAGGTCAATGCAAAAGGTTGGTCTATCCTTGCCAATTTCAAATGTTTTTGTACACTGTTAGTAGTTTTAGAACGCTTTCTCGGTGGGTTTAAAACTGGACATGATGATTAAGAGTAATAAGTACCATATATGTATTATTGGTAATTTGGTACTGCACTCCGATTATGAGGCAGTCTAAAATATTATATTTTACAGTGCGGGTAAGTATTATGACCTTTCTATTTCAGGTCTCAGAGGTGAGCTCACGTCTTGGCAGGGCTGGTACAATTGGATTTGGGAAGGCAGTGGAGGTCTTGGACAGCCTTGGTAGCAGCATGACAAGTTTAAATGCAGGCAGTGGATTTGTTTCTGAAGCTTCAACAAAAGGGAATGAAATTGGTATCTTAGCATTTGAGGTTGCAAACACTGTTATGAAGGGTTTTGATCTTATGCAATCACTCTCTGATAAAAATATTAAACATTTGAAAGAAGAGTTGTATCTTTCTAAGGCTGTGAAAGATTTAGTCTCAAAGGATGTGGATGAACTTCTAAAAATTGTTGCAGCAGACAAGAGGCAAGTTTTGGGTTGAGTCAGATTTCTATGAATGACTTCTTGTTCAAACAATTGGGTCACTTCTTATCCTTCTATACGATGACTCTATCTGATGTCAATTTAATTTCTTATTGGATCATCTCTACAGGGAGGAGTTGAAAATTTTTTCTGATGAGGTGGTTCGTTTTGGAAATCGTTCAAAGGATCCTCAGTGGCACAACATGGACCGTTACTTTGAGAAGTAATATGAACTGTTGACTGTACCCACTTAGTTCTTTAAAGTTCCTTCTTTTTTCACTAGGATCCTGTTCATTGTGCATTCCAGGAATGGCAGAGAACATAATTCCCAGAGACAGTCAAATGATGAGGCAGAATTGATAATGCAGCAATTGATGACTTTGGTTCAATTTACTGCTGTGAGTATTATATTCGTCTATAAAGAAAATGGTTGAATTTTTGAATCTACCATCCGCCTACAATGGATTGAATCATTATGTTTTTTGTACAAATTGCTTTCTGTTGTGGGGATAAACTAAAATATCATAAATTTCCAAATATGTATATATATAAAATAATTGCAAATGCATTATACTTTGTGGACAATTTCAGAGAAAAATATTAGTTTTAATCTATGAATAAAAGAGAGTACAAATGAGCCTTTATATAGGAAAACCTGAAGCTAACCTTAGAATCTAATTTAATCAAATCAAATCAAAATAACTTAGATATAATATCCTAAAATATAATATATTAGTCTAAATAATTCAAAATAAATACCAATATTCCCCCACTCCCCTTCAAGTTGGATCACAAATGTTAATCATGTCCAACTTGTTTATACAACTTTCAAATGCAAGTTTGAGCAATCCTTTTGTCAACACATCCACAGCTTGAAGATTTGTCGGTAGATAAGTGAGACATACTATGAGCATCACTTTCATCAAGATAATGGATGCCATCAACCTCCTTCACACTCCCAATCGTCATCCCTGTCAGCAGATCCTCTTCTGACAACCGTGGCAACAAGCTGTTTTGTGTGATGTTAACATTTACAAGATTTTGCTCAGTTCATCACTCTGAGGAGACGAGTCATCACTATTAGATGCCTCAACAACATAGTTCTTTCCTTGCCCTTTCTTCGGTTTCCAATCCGCAAGTTTACCATGTAGATCTCAACTTTTATCTTGAGTATGTCTGGGCTTACAATGATCACAAAAAGGTTCGCCTTTGGAATTTTTGGATTCCATGGTGCGAGCAACAAGGGCCGAGACTTTAGGAGATGCAGGGGCTGCAGCGGAAGCATTTTTTAGTATAGATTTGCGCCTGTCTTCTTTATTACGAAGGATAGAGTAAGTTTCACGGACATAAGGGTAGGGTTCTTGGCTAAGGATACGTGCACGAGTATCATCATAGATTACATAAAGGCCAGCTAGCAATTCAAAGATTCTTTCTTCTTCTTGGGCCTTGTGATCTTCAGTAGTATCAGCATGACATTGATGGACTTTTTTTTTTTACGGCGTCCAAGTCTTGCCAGAGAGCAGATTTTTTAAGATAGTAGTCATTGATGGAGTTGTGAACTTGTTTGAGTTGCCATAGTTGCGGGACTTGTTCCCTATGTCACTATATGCTTCTTGAATTGCTTCCCAAATGTCGCGTATTGAAGGAAGGAACATGAAACTTTTCTTGATTGATGGTGACATAGCATTGACTAGCCACGAAGAGACCAAAGCATTTTCAGATTTCTATACTTGCATTGCTTTGGTGTCTGATGATGGGGGCATTTTAATTTCACTAGAGATATACTTGAGCTTGTCCCTACCATTAATAGCTACAGACATCGATTGAGCCCACTCCTTATAGTTGTCGCTGGTAAGTTTCTCAGAAACGATTAGAAACGTTGAGACATCATTAGGACCAGACCTTGGCACCGCAGAACAGACTTAATGATCAAAGGAAGTAGTAGTAGCCATACTGACCAAGTTTTTTTAGTGCGCTGAGACGATAAAAAACTTGACAAGAAATTGACCTTTGTATCGAGGGTGAGAAATTCCGAGAATGTGAGAATCAGAATCTTGGACAACGAACTGAACTGTGACAGTTGTGGATGTGCAGTCTAACAGGTACCGACGATGAACTACAAAGAGGCCGACTCAGTTGGTGGTCGATGATGCTTAGCAGAACTGGGGATTGCGCCATTTTTGGAAGAGCAACCTGGATCCTAATTTGGAATGAAAGTCGGACTTGACAACGCTGATTGCAGAAGAGCCTCTGATTGTGACTGGCTGTTACTCACCGAGAATACAAGATGGAATTTCTCGGCGGGAATTAGAGGACACAGATCACACCTGATTTTCGAGAGATGGAGAACCACGGGTCGGTGTTGACGGTGTGAGAGCAGCAGACTGAGATCGCCGATAATAATTGGACTGAACAGCTTCGAATTCTACGGTGGAGAGGAAAAAAAAGAAGCCCAGATTGAAATTGAGACTCGATTGTCGCTAGGAAGCTTTGAGTAACACTTGGGACCTGACTGTCGATTGCTAGGCAGATTCTTCGAATGAAACCTGGGACTCGACTATCACTAATGATGACAAAATGTCATAGGACTGATGATTGAACTGCCACGGGATGCAAGTCCGACCATAACGAGAATGGCGGAACATCACGGGAACTTCAAGTTCAATGATGGATGAATGCCAATTGTTTCTTCGGAAGCTTTGATACCATGTGAACTTGAGGGAAAAATATTATTCTGAATCTATAAATAAAAGAGATTACATATGAGCCTTTATATAGGCAAATGTAGAGCTAATCATAGAATCTAATTTAATTAATTAAATCAAAATAAATCATATATATACATATCTAATCCTAAGTTATGTATTAAATATCAAACTTAATAATAAAATAACAATTAATCTAAATAATCCAAAATACATACACAATATCCCACATGCTTTCTTGTTCTTGAATTGATATTTCAATTATTTAATCTGAAAAGAGGTGGGGGCTGTATTTTGCCCACCTTGTGTGTCATCTCCTTGTGTGTCTCTGGTAACATTTTTTGGGCAAACAGAGAGGACTCAATTTCAGGTCACGCTAGTTTCTTCCAGCGCCATAAGATGTTAAATTAGTTTTGTTGCCACTAATTGCTAAATGCAGATAAACTTTGAAGTGATTGGAGTGTTTTTGTGCATTGTACTTCGCTATGTTGTGCACATGCTGTTCTGTTCCCACTCAATTGCTACAACCTATTGTCAGTTCAAATATGCTGTAGTTTCTGTCACTTAAAATAGCAGAACTCTTGTTACATCTTGTGTTTTGTTCAAATAAGTCTTATATTTTTCCAATGATAAATTACTGGGAAATTTTGTTATGCCAAGTTATTTACTAGTTATTTTATTCTAGAAGAATCTGGAAAATAACTTTTTCTAATGGTGTCAGGAATTATACCATGAGTTACTTGCTTTGGAAAGATCTGAGCAAGATAGTCTGCATAAACGTCTAGAGGGGCAAAAATCAAGTGCAACTCAAAGAGGTGATTGCAGAATATTGATGAGCTATATGCAACTCTTGTTTGTGGAGCTCTCTAGGACCTTGCTTGCAAATTGCAAAGATTGACTTTGTTACTGAAAATTGTGATAAAATCATATAGGTGATAAGCACACATCCACGGGAGTAGAACTTAAAAGTCATAAGAAGCAGGTTAAGCATTTGAAGAAAAAATCACTTTGGTCATACAGTTTGGAGGAGGTAACTTTTGGTGTTTGCTTTAGATGAATGTGTAATCTCGTATCCTCCTTTGCTCTAAATCTGTACTCATGTCGGTTCAATTCTATTCATAATCTTTTGCATTACAGATAATGGAAAAACTTGTAGACATTGTCCTTTTTTTGCATGTGGAGATCAACAATGCCTTTGGCACTGCAGGTTCACCTACTTGCCCTTGAGTTTTATTATGAAAGCCACTTTTTTTTTTTTTTTTTGAAAAATAATTACATGGTACTCATCCATGGGCGCTTGCAGATGATCATAAACCAGCAATTGTATATGTACGCAATCGCCAAAGATTAGGCCCTGCTGGCCTTGCTTTGCATTATGCAAATATAGTGCTCCAAATTGATACTCTTGTAAGTGAATTCTTCAGCCTGATGAAAATATAATAGATTTATGTAACCTCTCCTCTCATTGTGTACGAGCATGAAATTCTTTCTTCCTTCCTTCCTTCTTTTCCTCTCCAATACTTGTTCATTTTGTTGCACCAAGAGTTGAAACATGGACAGTTTATCCTGTGCCTTAAAGTTTGTGCATGAAAATTGGTGCTCTTATTGATTCATGGTAGTTGCTTTTTATCCATTAAGGGATATCTAGACATGCCAGTGCTATATTTATGTTTTCATTACTTTGTTTGGTTCCCAATATCTTTAGCTATAAATGCAAGTAAAAAATAGAGAGCTAATACCCTCTTTATTTGGCTCAAGACTTCTGTTCTAAGCTTCAATAGGTTCTACAGCAGTTTTTGACTGTTTAATTATCACCAGAGGGATGTCATTTACTCAACGCGAAATCCCAGTGTAGCTTCCCGTTTTATCAGGGTTAGTGTTTCAGGGCTTGGAATCAATGAGTGTTCCTTTCCTAAACAATGAGCATGGAAGAAGTGAGTGACTTCAAATTATCTACCGTGTGCTGGTGGTGAAGACTCTACTTTTTTTCTCCTTGGCAAACCTAGGCATAATGCAAGCAAAACAAATGTGGGGCACATGAAATGTGAAGCAAGAATATATACTTAAAACTATTTTGGTTCATACTTATTCTTTTTTTTTTTTTTTTTTTTTTTTTTTTTTTTTACCATGAACTTAAAATGGGAGTAGTCGAGATGAGTGTGTGGTCATATAAGAAAAGATAAGATTCATGATGACCATATATGCGAATGAGTCAGAGTGGCATCTATTAAGGAGAAAATGGTAGAAAAATATCTGAGATAGTTTGGACACGTTCAAAGAAGGCCATTGGGTGCGCCAATGAAGAGGGTCAGTAAAGCACTATGGAGTCTTTTAAAAAGAGGTAGAGAAAGACCAAAAAGAACATTTAATGAGGTTATAGAGTGGGATATATTGGTTAATAATATATCTAAAGAGCTGGTTTTCGATAGAGATAATGGCGTTCTGCGATCCATGTAGCCAACCCCACCTAGTTTGATAAGGCTTTGTTGTTGTTGTTATTCATACTTATTCTAATTAATGCCTTTGCTGCCTTTTGTTATTAAGCTTTATAAATAGAGCATGTACTCAGTCAATGTGGACACTGTTAGGTTGCCAAATCTAGTTTCATGCCTGAAAATACAAGGGACGGATTATACCAGAGCTTGCCTCCTAACATAAAATTAGCTCTGCGTTCCAAATTACCATCTGTTCATGTTTCAGAAGATGTAAGATCTCATCAGCTTCAACTTCATTCTATTATCACAATCAAACATCATAATTGCTTGAATGCTAAGTCTTAAAAGTTATTTCTTGTGTTTTTGTTTTTGTTCTGTGGCTCGCTGGCTGTATGCTCTGTTTCCTACAGCTCACTGTAGAAGATATCAAAGAGGAGATTGAGAAAACACTAAACTGGCTGGTTCCAGTTGCGACAAACACAGTCAAGTAAGAAACCCGTCTTTTCTTCAAATGACTTTTGAGTGAAGTTTTCTTTAAGCACCGATCTAATTTGCTTCATTTATGATAATCTTACTCATTTTGTTCATGTTGCTCCAAAATTGAGTCAGGGCACATCATGCTTTTGGTTGGGTTGGGGAGTGGGCTACCACTAGGTAAGTAAAAAATAACAGCTTGTTCTATTATAAATTTATAATAGGATTAATATAGTATTTGATCCTTTTATGGTTTCGATCCTTATAGTTTCAAATCATAGTTTTTTATCCTCTAAGTTTCTTTTCGTCTAAAATGTTAGTCCTAATATTTTGATAAAAATCTAGACCATTTTGTCACTGAAGGATCAAAACCTACGTTTGAAACTGTAGGGATTAAAACCAAAATCAGAGAAAATTATGAGGACTAAACACTTTATTAATCCTTTATAATAAATCTAAATTTTGCTTGTCTTTCTTTTACCTCTATTTTCCATTTTGTTTTCTCAAATATCAATCTTGCAGCCCTGAGGCAAATTTGAAGACCTCACCGACCAATGTATTGCGCATCGAGACATTCCATCATGCAGATAGGGACAAAGTTGAAAAATATGTTGTCGAGCTTCTCTTATGGCTTCAGCGCCTGGCCATTAAAAGTGGAGCTGGATTTGATGTTGTTGGAGTGAGGTCTCCGATGAGGTCTTCTCATCCGGCCCCCCCACAAAAAGCACCAATCACTGACCCGCCATTACAAACAATTAGTGAGCAAAACATGCTGCAACTTGTAAGCAAGAAGGAATGGATTAAAGGGTTGAGTAAAAGCTGGAACTTTGATAGGATGGAAGTTAGGTTGAAAGAGAATAGCAGACTCACGAAAAGTTGGAGTTTTTCTTCAAGCAAAAGCATAGATATTTCCTTGAACAGGTTTTCATCCAAGCTTCCTGTTATTGATTTTGGTGTTGACAAAGAGAGAGCATTGGATGTTATAGACAGAGTAGAGGTTGTGAGGTAAGTAAATAGTTTTCAGGTATTCATGATTTTCACTGAAACAAAGGAAATGATATAACAAGGAGGCACAAGTGCACAGCTTCTGTTTCTCTGCCTTAATTATACCCTTTTGATGCTGCAAGTGTCTTTGAATGAGAGCCAGAAGGTTTGGAGGAGAGAGTAGAACCCAGTCAGAAAACTGCATTATTAATAACTTTTGAATGGTACCATATTTTATGTTTCTATAAATTTTGTAATTTACATGGGTTATAAGACTACAATCAAGATATACAATAAACGTAACCTCAAATTTATGTTCCTATAGTTTTTCCTTTTTTTTTTTTTTTTTTTTTTTTTTTTTTTTTTTTTTTTTTTTTTCACCAATCACTTGAAAATGAATAGACCTTATTAAAAATTAAGTACAAGTACAAGTATAAAGACATGGTTAAATTTTTTTTAAAAAAATTAAGGGATGGAGTGAAACTATAAGGATATTTTTTTGGGGCGAAGGTGCAATTTTACACACGAAGTTTCTTGGAGCGCTCAAAGACCACCAAGTTTAAAAAGGAGCAAAAATACACACGACGTTACGTTTAGGGAGCCTTTAAGACCACTACTGCCGTTAGTTGGCCGTCAATTTGGATAGAATCTTGACGTGGATTGACACGACATGGAATAAAAAAATAGGAAAAAATTCAAAAAACTAGAAAAAAAATTCAAAAAATTCTAAGAAATAGGAAAAAAATTCAAATAATTAAAATAATTAGAAATGTTTTTAAAAAATTAGAAAAAAATGAGGAAAAAATTAAAAAAAATTAAAATAATTAGACAAAAATTAAAAAAAATTAAAAAAATTAGAAAAAAATTTCGAAAAAAAATTTAAAAAAAATTAGAAAAAATTGAGGAAAAATTTAAAATAATTAGAAAAAAACTTAAAATAACTTTAAAATAATTAGAAAAAAATATATACTCCCTCCGGTCCTATTTATAAGACAACATTTGAGAGTTTGTTTTGGTCCAATTATAATACAACGTTCTAATTTTTGTCAATTTCTTCCTACAAGAAACCTATTGATATAAATGAGGGATTATGTGATTTCGAGTCAACTACCGTATTGATTTCACATAATTCCTCATTTATATCAATAGGCTTTTGTAGGAAGAAATTGACAAAAATTAACGTTATATATAATTAGAACCAAAACAAACTCTCAAATGTTGGCTTATAATTAGGACCGGAGGGAGTATATAATAAAGGACAACCGATTGCCGACGGCGGCGTTAGGGTGGTCGGTGGTGGGGCCCACTAGCGGGGGTATTTTAATTTTTTTTCCTCATTTTCTCATTTTTTTAAATTTTTTTCTAATTTTTTAAATTTTTTCCTCATTTTTTTCTATTTTTTTTTTTAAAATTCTAATTATTTTAATTTTTTGAAATTTTTTTCTATTTTTTTGCGACTTTTTTTATTCCACGTCGCATCCACGTCGCCGTCCATGTTAGCGTGTCAGTCCACGTCGGCATTCCATCCAAGTTGACGGTCAACTAACGGGCGTGGTCTTTGGCGCTCCAAACGTAACGTCGTGTGTACTTTTACTCCTTTTCAAACTTGGTGGTGTTGAGCGGCTAAAGCAAACTTCGTGTGCAAAATTGCACCTTCGCTCTTTTTTTATAATAAACTATAAGGATATTGTAAACGAAAACTAAGATTTAATTAAAAACCAGGTAAAATTGTGGGCCTCACTTGGAGATTAATTTTTTCTTGATAAAAATCCAAGTAGAAAATAGATTGTCATGCAAATTTAGCCAATTTTGGGGGTGCAGGAGGATTAGCCAGGAAAACGTGGAGGAGGGCATCAACAGTGGTATAGTTGTAGTCAGGATATAACTGTGAAGCCTCCACATCTTCAGGCCCCAATTCAAACATTGTTTCAAACTCAAGTCTCTAAACGTACAAATGTTATTTACAATAGAAAAAGACTAGATTCACAACAGAAAGTGTTATATTCACAACAAAATTTTAAACCTGGCTATTCACAACAGAACAAAGTTATATTCACAATAGGAAATGTTATATTTACAATAAAATTTAAAAACCTGAATTTTGTTTCAATACAAATAATGTCAAAAAGTCCCTAGTGACCTGTTTGATATGTGGATTTTTGTTGGGATTTTTTTGTAATTTTTTATGGTCCTTGGGACCTGGCTGAAATTTTCCCCAAAAAAGGGTGCTATGATGTCTGCTTACTTTCACATATCTTGAGCATGTCGTTTTCAGGTAAATGTTGTCGTTTAAAGGTCCGATTGGTCTTGTTCTCCCACAAAGAGATCAACTCCAACTGGGAGATAATGTTCCGTTGAGGTCTAATGATAACCACACGGTTTTCTGCTCTCTTATCTGTTGCTGCTTTCACAGTGTAAAATGCCACATCTTCCTCATAATTCAGCACAGCTGCAAATATATATGTTTCAAGTTTGGTGATTACTGAGGTACGTTCTGCATGATATATATACATACATTTATATATACGAATGGTTATTGATTTTACAAACGTACCCTTGGAGTGACCACTGACCAGTGCCATAAACAAGAATATGTTGTAGGGTTTTGAGGTCATGTGGGTGAAGCAGATAACTGACGAAGTAGGCTGCAAGTGAGTTAGCAGAGATATAAGTGTAGGGTATTCCTGCTTCTTCTGTTGCCCTTCTTATCTTCCTCTTGTTCGCAAGAACAGCCTCGAATGGTGGAAGCCCCTTCACTCTGTCCACCTCATTCCCATATTCCGACGGAACAAATCTCTGTCTCATAACAATAACATGATCATTCTCAACCACACTCGTATATACGTTCTTGTCAGATATATAATGTGATGGATATGTACATATCTACTCCCTCTCTATACATGACATACTTCTAATATTTGTTAATCTTTTCTTAATTTATTTGTATTGATGATACTCGAAAGTAACCAAGGAGGAGTGAGAATAAAGAAATTAAAGAATATGACAAGAATGCTTTAGAAAATACATGTAGTAACTTACTTAACTAACTTTCTTAATCTTATCAAATAAGATAAATAGATATTTTATATATAAGCACACCTTGATATTGCCGGCTAGTTTGATGGCCTTGATTAACTTGAGCTGCTCCAGACACTGAGGAGTGGCGAGGGTGGAAATAACAATATCAGCCTGTTGAATACAAGACACTAGCTTCTCCTCCTCATCTAACTCGCCCTATATACACGTGTGTTAATGATCGCAAATGAATGAATGAATAAATTTTACAGAGATTCATGTACCTCCGACGGTTTTTAATAATATAATATCTCGTTTATAGTGTAAGCACTGGAGGTAGCATATTGATATATATATTTCAAAGATTACAAGTGTAAGAGAAGATTAAGGAGAAGGATTTTCATTACTTGGAAGAAGGTGAGGCCGAGAGATTGAAGATGGAGGAGCTTGGAAAAGTGAGAGGAAGTGTGAATGGGACGAACATAAGCAAAAGTAGGATGACCCAAAGAGAGGCTTGCCTTCACCATGTAATCCCCAACATAACCAGTTGCTCCTACTATCACTATTTTGCTCTTCTCTTCATTATTTTTTCTCCATTGCCCCCCCCCCCCCCCTCTTTCTGTCTATATGTCTATCTATACCTATAAGCCTTTATTTAAAGGATTAGGATTCTCTCCGTTTGCCTTCTCAGCCGCTCACATTTTTTGCCTTAATTAGAACTATGTAGTTAATTTTGGGGTGAAAAGAAGCCAGGAAGCCTTTTTTGGCTTCTTTATTTCTCCATGTTTAAAAAAAAAAAAAATCTTTTAGATATGGACGGCAGTTGGGACAAATCTCATCTATTTTTTTTTTTTTAGATCTAGAAACAATTTGATTTGAAAAAAATTCATACATAACCGTGGAATATTTATTTCAGTGGCATTCAGGATCACAAATTAATTTAGTACACTCAACGCCCTAATATTAGTTTTTGGTGGCACCCAGTATTTTAGAGTAATTTTTTGTGTGGTTTTTTAGTACTAAGATACTGTGTGCTACTAAGAAAATGTTTCTAAGTGAAATCCCTATATAGCTAGCTAACAAGCTCAAACCTTGAACTATCAACTAGTTAATGATGTTGAAAAGTCTTAGGCTTTGTTTGGGAGTTTAAAAGGAAGGGGAAGGAAAGGGATGTAAGGAGAATGGAGGGGAGGGGATGGAAGGAAAATGAAGGATATTTCCTCCCCTTGTTTGAGAGTTAAAAAAATAGTAAGGGAGAAAGATAGAGGATTAATGAGTTACTTTTACCATTTTGTCTTTTTCTTTACAATTAATATAATTATTACATTTTACAAATAAATTTAAATTTTCTAAAAATATTATTTATTTAATTTTTATATTCAAAAAATTATTTATATGGTGGTGTTGGTGGTGGCGGCGACGGTGGTGCGGTGGTGATGGCGGTGGTGGTGGTGGTGCGGCGGCGCGATGGGCCGATGGTGATGGCGGTGGTGAATAAGGGTAAAAAAGTAATTAATCTATTTTCCCTCTTAAAACCCCCCATATTGGGGAACTTTATTTTTTAGATGAAAGAAAGTTTTGAGGGATTTATAAAAATTCCTGATTTCCTCCCTCTTATTTTTAAAACTTGCAAATAAGGAATGAGACTATCAAAACCCTTCATTCCCTTTCATTTCCCTTTAAAATGGAACTTCCAAACAGCCCTTAGAATCAATCTCTGACTATTATCTTGTTTATCATAATGGACCCCCAAACTCTCTGACATTAGTGGTTATTATGTCAGATCGATCTGTTGTTATCAGATTTCAGACCACTCCATATGGTTAACGTACGTAGTATATTAGACTCAAACCATTGTCCACCATTATTTTCCATGCATCCAAGCTTTTAAGTGTAGGCTGATGTGATTCAGAAAAGAAAAGAAACGTCAAAAATTGCTGAAAATTTCTCATTCCAACAGTTATTGTCTAGACATACTTAGGTCTGTTTGGTATGAGAGATTTTGAGGGAAAGGAAAGGGAGGAAAAGAATTTCTGAGTTGAATTTTAAAAAATTAGAGAAATGAGGTTACAAAATTTTACTAAAGAGAATATATAAGACAAAAGAGTAAGAAAAACTTTTAATCTCACTTCTATAATTTTTCTAAATTTAACTTAAACAAATTTTCTCTTCGTCCACTTTTCCTCCCCTCCAACTCATACCAAACAAGCCCTTAAGGACTTGGGTACTTTAGTGATGCAACTCATCTTCAACTGTAGCCTGTAGGTGCAACTTTTCTTCAGCAATGTGCAACATAAATTTAGCCGTACGTAAATGTCTTTTATTTTACATGTAGTTAAAGATAGATTGCCCATTTTTAAATTAACCCTTACAGCAAACTCAGCCAATCACTTAGGTATACTACACCTTGAGTAATTCTCACAAGATTAAGAGAACTAAAAGTTTAATAACTCATGAAATAACTTTAGAGCATAAATAGACTACAGATAGAGCTTTAAATGAGCGAGAGTAATAAATGGTCAGATGTTTCACACTTAATTCTTGCACTAACCAACTTAAATATAATGATATTTATAGTTTTTCTTAAGAATTTAATTAACATCTTGTGCTAGCGTCAAGCATGGAGGCTAGCACATTAAGTGAGAAAGCATAGTGAGCAATAAGAACCAAAAATTAGGTTTTCAACTTAGCGATCTTTTTTCCTTCTTCGTTTTTCTTCTTTTTTAAAATATCCAAAAGAGCTGCCTTATAACCAGATTACTTTGTCGGCCTTAAAAATTGTAGGAATGTGCACATACTCACCTAACCAAGAATATCGAGTGCTCTTAGAAACAAAAAAAAAAAGTACCCTAAATAAAAGGTAAGTAGAAGATGAATGATATTCAAGGACCGAAGTAGATACTCATGATAACAAAGAGCAATAAGAACCAAACAAGCAAGTATGCACCCTAAAGGCCATAAAACAAAAGAAGAACTAAAAGAAGCTCTATCCATGTTTCCTTTGGTATTTGCCCATCTTTCTTTTGAGTTTTTTTGCTCTTACTTTTGCCTAAGCTGCCCTTTCGAGTTGTCAACTTAACGAGTTTTTTGCCATTTCTTCCTTTTCCGTTTGTAACTTCTACCTAAGCTGTCCTTACGAGTTTTCAACTTAGCAAACTTCTTTTATTTTCCCTTTTCTCTTTTTCTTTCAATTATTCATTCTTAAACAAGATTCACCTCGAAGCCTTAATAATTTTCAGAGCGTACACCTGCTACTCTAATTAGGAAGAGTGAGTCCTCTTAGAAAGCAGAAAGAAACTTGAATAAGAGGTAGGGAACATATTTGTGGTTTCTGCATGCTAAGGGATAGGAAATGAACAACACACAAGCTTAAATGGCTATCATGTAAGGGTGGCTATTTGGCTTTGTTTTTATTAAGGTTGAAAAATGAATGTCTTGGTCCTCTCTATATCAAGCAAATGAACATCAAATCTGATCTTAAACAAGATACATGCCAAGTTCTAGATTGGGTAAAGGATAACTGGTACACACATGAAAATGAAATCATATCAATAGGCTCAAATCCTCACATGGCTTGTGTAATCATCTTCACATTGCACCCAAGTTAAACAATTTACCCTTTAAAACTAGCCTCATCAAGGTGGGGTCTAGTCATTTTCAAAACTAAGCATCTCCAGAGTATGATATCACCTCTATACAAGCAACTTGTATAAAAAAGTTTTTAGACCCTCAACAATTTCCTCTAATCAAGAATAATGCTCCAAAAAAGTGGGGAAAAAGAGAGAGAGAGAGAGAGACAAAATCTTAGCCTCACATCATGAATAAGGAACAACCATTTATGGGATATATGTAACGGAAGGATGACATGGATAAGGGTAAATGAAGTCATTTTTAAGGAAAGATATTCTATGCAAGCATTATTAACTGAAGATATGGCTGCATTTTTATTTGCATGCTCATTTTTCCCTCTTTTTGACTCCTTATTCAATTATGTCCAAGGCCTATATCAAATGAAGCTAGAAGCTAAATGCCAATGAATGATACAAGGATGCCTCATGAGATATAAAAGGGTGGTCACATGTAGTTTAAGTTTCTTTTTTGTATAGAAATGTACTTTAAGTTTTGATATATTTTTTTTGATTAAAAAATGGTGGCAAGTATGCAACCACTCCGGGTTCTATAGTGGCAAGGACGACCCTCCCAACAGTGATAACTCCATACAAGGCGGATTACGAGTGGTTTTACCGCCTTTAAGTTTTGATATGGGTGATGGACATTGAAATAAAGAACTCCACCTCCTCAAGAGATCCATTACCTTAGAGAATGAAGTGTCCATTAACCTGTGAACGGCCCAAGCCATCAGGTGGCTAAGGGTTTTAAAAAACATGATTATGTCCAAGAACGATATCAAATGAAGCTAAATGGCTTATGAATAATGTAATGATGCCTCATGAGCCCAAAAAGGGTTATCTCTCATTGAGATATTGTAATGAGCTCATGGTCTTTTAGGGTCATGAACCCTTAGACTAATGCTGGCTATCTAATGCATACATCATCCTTGTGATGTATCTATATGTGGGGTGATACTAGATATATACTTAGGTGAAGCGACAATTAGCCACTTGATCCTAAGGGTTTCCTTGATTATACATGGATACAAACAATATAGTCAACAATAAATAAATGCCCTCCAGTGTCCTATTTTAGAAATAATATCTTGTGCTAGCGTTAAGCATGGAGCAAGCACATTAAGTGAGAAAACATATCAAATTAATTGTAAGATTAAGAATGAAAGTGTGTACCACTCTTGTTGTGCCCGAAATTTGGAAATTATGGAGCCGCGACCAAAATTTTAAGAAAAGATAATTTTGGAAACATCTTATGAAAAATGGAAACGAAATAGGGTTTGGAAGTCGATTGTATATGGGGAAGGTGTTAAGTACCTACAACAACCATTCATAAGAATGGTTACCCTAACTCAATTATTCAAAAATGAATATGACCTTTAATTTATTATAATTACCCAAAGAAGAAAAGAAATTAAGAGAATATTCACACACAAAATAAGAAGTTAATAAAGGAAAATTGTTAGCTTAGGGCATACATATCCTTTAGAAGGATTAAAGCCAACATAGCTTGGGGTAGAAATGTATATCACTTTGTTGGTTTTTTTAAGAAAAATGTTTATTTAATTTATTTGAGAAAAATATTTTTTGTCTGTTTTTTTTTTTAACTTTTTAAAAAAAAAAAAAAAAAGCATTTTCCTTATTTTCTCATATAAAACCAAATTCGTTTATTTTAAAAAGGGAACCTCTGTTTTTTTGAAACTTTTTATTTGCAAAAGAAAAAAAAAAAGAGAGTTTATAAAGCCAACAAGGGCAACCAAGGACATGATCATCATATTAATAAGGACATCTAGGATTAACATCAAACCTCACATACATGCTCATCATACAAAATAAGTTAAAAAAGTGACAAGCACATACCTTTGTATCCTTGCAAGCTATACAAACAACAAGGTGAGAAAACGGAATGGACAGCATAACACAATCACATACAATTTATTCAAACATGATGAAATGACAACATATTATTAGAATATCCCTTTGAGTCTACTAAACATAAAGGAGAGAGTAAAAATTAACCATTAGGCATCTAGCAGCTTGAATGGAAGAAGACGCATAACTCTCACCTTTTGTTGCTCACATGTCATGTGGTTGAGAGATGGATAACAAGGCCAAAGAAAACAAACAAATAGATGAGAAGATGATTATATCATGCAAGGTGAGAAAAAAAAAAAGTCAAACACTATTAAGAATAAAAGAAAATAGTTGCACAACAAATTAAAGACATGTATCTAGCACGTACCTCCAATGTCCATGTCTCATCATGTCTCAAGAAGTTTCTCAATGGCTTGCTTGCTCTCCTCACAATTCTTTTGTTTTTGCTCTCCCGATTTTTTCTATGCATTGCTTCAATCAAGATTGTCAAACTCACGAGTTTAAACAAATTCGTGACAGTGACGTAAACTCGTATCGTGAACTCGAATTGTAAACTCGTAAGAGTTTACTTTTATTATTAAATAAGTATTACTAGTGTATAATTAAATAATTAAAATATAAAAATGACAATAATTTGATTTAAATATATTTTAAATCAAAATAATTGAAATTAAATCCATCAATATTCATTATTTATCATATTTAATAAAGAAATTTATACAAAACTTCTATATAAAGCCGTTGAGTATGAGCAAATCAAAAAAGTTAACATGAATTTAAGAGTAACTTAACACGGTTTTGTAAGTTAGAAACGTAAAAACGGTAAACTTGGTGTATAAACTCGTGAATTTAATCGAGTTTATGACTAACACGAGTTTACTACTAACTCGACTCGTTTTTATAATGTAGAAACGTAAAAAACGGTAAACTCGGAGAGTCAACTTCGAGTTTGACAACAATGGCTTCAACCCTTGTCCTCCTATTTATAGCCTCAAAGTAGAGTTTTCCTCATAAATACTTTTTTTTTTAAAAAAAAAAAAAAAATTGTTTTTAATTTTTTATATTTTCTATAAATAAAACTTTCTAACTTAATCGAATCACGATCAATGAGAGATTTTGTTTTAAATTTTATTTTTTTTTTATAATTATTTTCCCACAACCAATTTCCTAATCTAAACTTATTAACATAATTGAGAGGTTTTTTTTTTCGTATTTTTATTCATTTTTTTATATTTTCACTAAAGCAATTTCCTAATTTAGACCTATCAACATAAATAAGAGATTTTTTTTTTTTTTTTGTATTTTTAAATTTCTATTTTCTTTCTCCTCCACAATGACTTCACACAAAATTTCCTAATCTTCAAATAACATCAATGAGATGAATTATTTTGAAATTTGTTGTCATTTACTACAAACCTCAATTTCAAGACAATCTCTATTAATGATAATCATTTTTCAAATTTCAATTTAATCTAATTGCCATGTATGTCATTTTCTCATTAATTTAAATGTGTAAGCATTAAGAAGGATTTTTTTTTTTTAATTATTATTGTTTGTGTGGGGCGGACAAAATAGGGTGTTCACAACTCTGGTCCTATTTTCTAAGTCTATTTTGACAAAAAAATTATGGTCCCTCTTATTATAAATGTATTTTTTACTTTTTTGCCCCAATTAATTTCAATAAACAAAATGAATTTATTCATATTAACTTGTGAAAGAAATCATAGATAAGGACAAAATTGAAAATTTAACCCATAATTAATGAGTTAACTAACTCTCATTGATATGTGAGAGTTAGTTAATTTTGACTTATAAATAAGACTAGAGTGGTATTCTACAAAGCAATTAACACATTAAATATCAAGGTTAAACATTAAATAGGAATCTTGATTCAAAAACATTTTTTTATTACTCCCCTGGTCCTAAAAATAAGATAGCTGATTATTATTTTTTTGAGAGATTAAAGAAGCTAATAAGTTACTTAATCATATTATATATTATGTATCTTTAGATTATACATTAGTTTATTTGTCAAACTAATTATTTGAAGAAAAAATAAAAATATTCTAACCTAATTTAATTACCTTCTTTAATCTCTAAAAAAAAAAAAAAATCAATTTTATCTTATACTCCTTTCGATCCTAAATATAAGATAAAATTGACTTTTTTGAAGATATTAAGGAAGCTAATTAAATTACTTTAAAATATTTACATTTATGGTTTTGTCTCCAAACAATTTTTCTATTTTTCTTGACATATAAACTAATATATAATCTAATGATATACAATATATAATATAAGTAAATAACTTATTTAATTTCTTTAATCTCTTCAAAAAAAAAAAAAAAAAAAAAAAAAAAAAAAAAAAAAACCTAACGACGGAGGGAGGGAGGAAAGTAGGAAGTACTTTCTTTCTTGAAAATTGAAAAGCTAGTTCTCATGAAAAAAGGCTTTTCTGTTACCCTCAGAGATTTCCCCAAAAGTGTGTAATCAAAATTTAGGTTGACTAACTGACCTGGACTTTGTTCTGTAATAAATGAACAGAATTTAAAAGATGAGCATCCCATAATTACACTAAAGAACCCCACAAGATTCCATAGTAAGTTTACAAATAATGGCAATGAAAAATATCAAGCAATAACCTATGATGAACACTAGTAAAAATTTTAAAACATGTACAATGGAATGGAATCAGACCCTTGTAAAATATACACACACACAACAACAACCATCTGTGTGTCACAGTGTAGAAATTCTCAGAAGCTTGTACCCTCTTCATCAGGTGTGAACACAGTTAAAAGAGAGTACTTCACTTTAAGTGATATTTTTCCATTCTCCATGATCAGCCTCGCCCCAGACACAACCCAGTAGCCTGGTGAGTCCTGTGGACCTTTAGTTATCTCTGTAGTATCAACAAATTTCAAAAGTTTTGGGGTTTGTGTAGGCACAGGAGGTCCATTGGGATATAAAGCAGAGTTTATGTGGACATCAGCAGGGTTAGGAGGCTGTTTCTGCGCGGCGTTTGAGAAGCGACCGCTGATCAGGGCTGACATCATTCCGGATTTCTGAGTCAAGCTGGGAGACACGTGCCAGTCAGCAGCTTTGAAATGGGTTGCGCCAATGACTTTGGCAAAGGTAAGTCTGAGATAAAGAACTTTCTTCAGGCCATGGTCTTTGACCTCAAAGCGTGCACCGGTCACTACGGAGTTATCCTCGTATGACTCAACTGGGGCCGTGCACACATGAGAGAAGCTCTTCCATTGAACCTTCTCGAAGTACTTGCGTTCCACCGCAGCGTCCGGAACATTCTCGTTCTTATCATTTTCGAGTTGGAATGTCTGCGGCCGTGAGGAAAGATGCTGCAAATGGATTGCCAGGCGATTGCTTTTTTTCCCTTCTAAAAATAATCTAAGGCCCGTGACAGGTTTCTCGCCCACATCAACCTTTTTAAGTAATTAATACAAAGTCAGTCTAAATCATGACATTTACAACATACTATCTCCAATATCTTGTTTGTAGTGCAAATTGCACCAAAAATGAGATCTTATATTAAAGACCGGAGATAGTATTAAACAAGAAGTATGAGAGAAAGCAAAGATTAGAATGACTTCTTTTTTTTTGTTTTTTGTTTTAATGACAAATCTCTTGAACTTAATCATATCAATGTAGCCAACAACAACAGGCCAATCATTTTGAGTCTAGATAGTTGGGTAATAATAAGGTGGCATTAATTGTCATTCTTTCATTCATATCCCCCCCCCCCCCCCCCCAAAAAAAAAAAAAAAAAAAAAAAAAAAAAAAAAAGATTTATGAAAAATAGGGAGAAACATATTGGATGCGCACAAATTTGAAACAGACCAAGCACGATATAAGCAAGATGCATGAGGCAGGTCGTTAAAGGTGATGACACCTTTTAAGTTGTTAGACCTCAAACACAAAGGGTTAGGTAGCATCAAACACCCTGAAGTATTTTTCAAGTAGCACATAGTACCCTAAACTATTTTTTGGTGTTTCAAGCACCCTAAACTATTTTTCCACTAGCGCTTAATACCCTAAAGTAATTTTTTGTGCATCCAGCACTCTAAAATATTTTTCCAGTAACATTCAATATTCTAAGTTTAGGATGGTTGTTATGACTTGAGAAAAACGCTTTTAAGGGAAAAATACAACAACAACAATAAAGCTTCATCCTACTAGATGGGGTCGGCTATATAGATCGCATGAAGTCATTATGCTCTAATTTTTTATGCATCCAGTATTCTAAAGTATTTTTCCAATAACACTCAATATTCTAAGTTTAGGATGCGTGTTGTTTCTGAGAAAAATACTTTTAAGGGAAAAATACAACAACAAAGAAGCCTTATCCTACAAAGTGGGGTCAGCTGGATCGCATGATACTATTGTGCTCTATCGAAAACCGGCTCCTCAAAATAGCTTATTAACCAAAAGATGTCGTTTTATAACTTCATTGCGCATTTGCTTCAGTCTTCCTCTATCTCTCTTTAAGGACAAAATAGCACCAAAAAATACTTTAAGGTATTAGATGGACAAAAAATTAGTTTACAATAATAAGTGCTACTGGAAAATTACTTAAAGGTGCTAAATGCTACTTAACCCAACACCATAAGCAAGTGGTGATAAAAAGGTGCATGTCCAAGTGAGGCAAGAATCTAAAGTAACTGATTATTATAGTATGGTTGTGGTCCACTTGTAACTATTAGTTTTTTTGTGTAAGTTGATTATGCAGCATGATGCATCAAATTACATGAAAAAACATGTGCATACCAAAGATGCAAACTATCATGATCTAACTTTAGGTTGATTCTCTTGAGTGTGCGAAGTTCCAAATTTAAAATATAGGAAAGAAAGAACTAAACCGCTTCATACCTTATGAATATGCAAAAATAGCAAGAACTCAATTTTCTTTTAAAAGAAAAAAGAAATGAAAATGTTCATATAGAACCAGGAGCATTACCGGTGTTGTGTTTACATGGAGCTTAGGACCCATCAAACTGAATTGTAGAGATGCCATACTTTGTGGCTTTCTATCAAGACCAAGGGCAAGCTCGCCAAAAATTGGAGCCCATTGTCGTGGAAGCTGGAACTCCAAAAATTGATGCAGTTCTTCAAGCGGGGCTTTATCTGCAGTTGGAAGTTTCAATGAATGATGGCTCTTTTTACCAGAAGAGAGGTTTATAAGTTCTTTATTCAACAGATTAAGCATTATATTATATATGAAATTGACTTCAAACAAGGTCACACACCTCCATTAACAATGAAAGCATAGCTAGATCTGTCACTTCCCTATGATCATACTTAATGAGTTTTCACAAAGCTAAATTGGCAAAAAACTTAAATACCAGTATTAATTAATTTTAGCCTCCAACAGTTGGCTTGTTTCCACTATTCCAGTTCCATACCTACCCATGAGGTCAAAATTACGCTCGATTCATTTTTTAATTGATTAAATAGTAGAATGATAAAAATCAGTCTTTTTTTTCAGAAAAGAATCATATTATTTTCACTGCAAATAATTCATAAACATGCACAAGGCACATGTGATATTTTCAAGCATTTAAGTTAAGGACTAGAAAAAGTAAGAGATATTATCATGAACAGAAGAATTACAGATTTCCAAGTATTCTGATCATAATTAAATGATCTGAGGATCCTTAACAAAATGTATATTTGTCTGAATGGTGGTAAATCTGAGGATTCTTCTCCATTTCAAAGATAGGTCATTGGTTCAGGTTAGCCACAATGAAAATGATCTTGCTACAACCATGATAGCAAAATTTAATGGTCGCAGTCATCTCAGTGGCAGCAATTTATTTGGGGTGGTAATGTAATTATAATTATTTTTGTTGTTCCACTAATGACATCAATGATAGTATCAAAGTTAAAAAATCCATTGAAACTAACCTTCTCCCTTCACTCTTGTAAGACCAAACAACCATATGATCTAAATGCTGATCAAAACTCTAATTCAACGAAAGTTGATTTGATTGCTCTTATAATATTTATACCCAAATGTTGAGGGTTTCTGACCTACTGACATATATGAAAATCATTTGATATGCTTTAAAGCCAAAAGCGAACAAGGAAATGATAAAGAACATTGTGCTTACAGCGGAGATAGAGGTTTATGGCATGAGTTAAAAATCCACTTCCATTAACTCCACTAAGTAAAGATGTAATGGGTATAAATGACATTGAGATCACATCAGGGTGTGATGGAACAGTTCGGCACCACTCAGTGTGGGTCCCATTTCTTTTGTTAATCCCACCTTTCCTTTTGCACATGAACTTAATATCCTGCACCTGTGGAAGGTTGGAAAACAAAACCTAAGTCAGTAGTTAGTATTTCTTCTTGCTATTTTCTGGCTAAACAAGCCAGCGAGAGCAAGCTACAGCAGAGGACATTAGCATGATGATCTTCTTGGGTTGAATTAGTTCAATGATACATGGATGCAATTGAGTATTCAATCAGAGAACATCAATAACTTAATTTAAAAAGAAAATCTTCAAAATCAAAGCTTAAGAGATGAACCTATTATCAATCAGCATGCCATAAAGCAAATAAATAACAAAAAAAGAGTTGGGTAAAGGAATCAATTGGAAATATATGAAACCAAAAGCCAATTACAGTAGGAATAAACAAGGCTTAAGACTTAAGATAAAGGCATATTATCCATCAGCACACCATGTAGCAGATAAGTAATTGAAAAGTTGGGTACCTGAGTCAATTAGAAAATGTATGGAGCCAAAAAAATAATTATAAGAATAAACAAAGCCTAAGAGATAAGAATATCATCTATCAGCATTCAGCATGGCATAAAACAGATAAATAATTGAAAGGAATCACATAGAAATGTATGGCGCCAAAATCAAGTACAGATAGGAACAAATATAGTGTTAAAAGCAGCTCTGTTTACCTCAAGAGAGCAGTAGGAACTAGATCCAACTGTCACGCCTAGCCCAATCTCTTTCAAAAACTGTGGACAAAGAAGAAGAGACTAAGACAAGTTAAACTATCTGCATTATCAATCAAGTCCATTTCTTAAAAAAGATATGCATGAAAGCTGTTAAGTGCATTAGCTTTACCACATATGCATGGCATCTATTCATCTATCTGACATACAGGTCTTCAATAAAACAGATCCCTAATCTCATTTGATTTGTTTTCCTATCTTTCACCTTATCATTAAGGGAAAAATGTGTTTTTTTAACAATTATTGCTCTTTATTTTCAAAGATTTTAGAGAAGGACCCAATCTGAAAGTATTTCTATGTCATCTTTTAAGTTCTATCTACCCCTCAATTTCCCTATACCAGACTTTTGGGGTTTTTAACCAACTAATTTAACCTATCGAATATAATTGATGTATTAACATTCTTTTTGGAAGTGCAGAAAAAAATGAGTAAATCTCTCTCTCTCTCTCTTTCTCTCTCTCTCTCTCTTTTTTACATAAGAGATTGAGAACCAGGATTCCCTGATTCATGAGAAAATATAGAAGGTTAGGAGGTGGTAATTCATTACCAATATATTCTATCATTTTTAATGGAAATTTACAAATCCATTAGTGAAGGATCCAGATATTCTTTTTCATTATTTACCAGAGATTAAAGGCATATGGCTTCCAACTTCCTAATCAATCTTGTATTCAATGATAATGTCTGACTGCAGATTAATGGATTTTTAATTGAGAACTCTAAATTCACTTCATGGAGACAGAATAAATAAATAAATTTTAATCCAAAAGCTTCAGACCTTATCCTTCTGATTAATTTTTTCATCGTTTGTGTAATGCCGTCCAGCTCCACTTACAAAGAACCCGTCAGCAATCTCTTTCAATTTTTTCTGTACATCGGTTGGTTGGAGAGAAGATGAGAATTGCTGCTTTGCATATATCATATCAGTTCCCCCAATTTTCACCCCAACTACGACATGCGTTCCAAACTTCTCAATGAACCTGAAATTATAAGATAAAAGGATGATTAGGGTTTTGCAGGTAAAAATTTTAAACGATTGGATTGACTGTAGTGATTATCATAGACATAATACTCCCTCCGATCGTAATTATAAGACCTAGTTGACTTTTTTGGAAAAATTAAGAAAGTTAATTAAATTACCTTAGAGTATTTGTATTTGTATTTTTTTTCTTCAAACTAATTAGTTTGATTAATAAACTAATATATAATTTAAGGATCCACAACATATGAAATGATTAAATAACCCATTTAGTTTCCTTTATCTTTCCAAAAAAAGTCAACTAGGTCTTATAATTAGGACCAGAGGTAGTATGTATCCATTGAACTTCTTTGGCTATGCAGAAAAAATGCAGTTGAATTAAATCAACCACAACACAAAGTACAAAAATTTAAAGGCTGCAGGCTGATAACCAAGATGCAAGATGAAAAGAAACTCATAATAGCATAATTCTGAAGGATAGAGTTAAGCTTGCAAACCTAGAATGCCTAAATCAACTTCCATTTGATACACAGAATTATAAACATGTATTGAATGATGATCATTCTAATTTATTGAATAATATGTGTGTGTGCAATAGAAAATAAAAGGAAGTGATTTTGAGAAAGAAAGATATCCTTCTAATTTATCAAAGTTAAAAAGGTAAGAATTTATAATGCTATCTCCCGTTCTTAATATAAAATCTCGTTGGATTGAAGGTAGTATTGAATAATGATCATTTAGATATAATGTATGTTATACAAAGAATGTCTTTCTCTATCACAAACCAAATCGCACATCCCTATTGTACTAAGCTTTCAGGACAGTTGTTGGACACAGAAGGGACATTATAACTTGAGTAAAGGTCCAATTTTGCCGCTGAAGTTTTTGCCTAGAAGCTATGAGTATCCGAAAGTTTTTGTTGAACCAATATTGCCCTGGAAGTGTTAAAAAAAGAAGCAATGTCTCCCTGACCGTTGAAAATGTTAAGGGTCAGTGTTAAACAGTATGAGAAAACTTTCGGAGGAAAACTGGACCTTAAGCCTAGTAAATTAAGGAAACTAGCAAGGAAGATTATTTTGCTGAACCCTCAAAAGTACCTTGCCAACGCAGCAGGATCCCATGATGAAGGGACAGCTTGTTTGACATGATCACGAAGAACAACATGGGTTTTCTCTAATGCAATGTTGTACAAGGCTATGGATACACCATCAAAAGCAAGACTTTTTGTATTTGCAGCTTCTCTCTGCCAAGCCTCTGATAATTCAAATGCTGCGTTGAAATACCCCGATGGGATCTTACCAGATAGTGATAGCTCCTGATTGAACTGCTCTGACATCTAGAGCAAAACATACAGTGATTTGTTACCCAAGCCAAAGGAAAAAAAATATATATATATATATCAAACCTCGACAGAATCGAACTTCAATTATCCATAACAAAGAAAAGAAAAAGAATGGAGAGGGAAAAATCTCCAGTTAGACAGCTTATATATCATCTCCTTTTACAAGGACTTGCTAGTATTTCAGTTCTCGACACGCATAATTTACTTGAAAAAAGAAAAGTTCGAACTCAATATTAAAACAACAAAGTTTGCTTTGGATTAGAATTGAACCCGTAAAGCAAAATAAGAACATATTTTCAAGTAAAAAAGGTACCTGCTGAAAGGAAAGGACATCGGAGCATAATCTCATACGCTCGCCTTTATCACATTTAATTGATTTGGAGACATTTGAGACTGAAATTCCATTTGGAAGCTGAATGGTCCGAAGTTGGTCCTTGTCTATAGCAATTAATCTAGGGTCAGGAAAATTTTTCTTGCAGGAATAGAGCTTGAGATCATTTGTGAGATCGTATCCCAGCCCAATGGAATTTATGGCAGTTTCAGCGAATTTCTTCGGGTCGAAGGACTTCGCTGACATTTTTTCCTTACCTCACACTCATCACCTTTGATCAAATTCAAAGCAGAGACCTCAGAAACGCAATCTTTCCAGAAAATGTTCCCAGAAAATATACTAAAAACGAACACGAACAGTGAAGGGTTTTCTCATGGAGATTTGTTGAGAATCTACCAAGTAGTAGAGAAGAAAGGGTCTAGGACGATGAAGGGGGAAATATTAAAAAAACACGATTCAAATATCGTTTTCCCTTTCGGTGCCCCCAAAGTATGTGCAAGAGATGGCTGGTCAAACTAGTAAAGGTCTCTCACTTTTTATTATAGCTTCAGAATGGTTGGTGACGGCTTGTTCCAGGAGAAAGTCAACCCCCGAGGGCTGCTAGGGCAGCTCGCGCCTTACCATTGAAGGGTTATATAGTACCATTTTGTTCTTCTTTATAAATATCTTTTGATTAAATCACACGTAGCAATGAGAGGTAGGTGACTCAATGATTATGGGGTAAATTTTCAACTTTACCCTTTTATGAATTGGTACCTTTCAACTTTTTCTTCTCTCTATATTTTCATTAGTATAATTAATATGGACAAATTTGTTACAATCTCCTTTATTTGGTTAAAATGGACTTATAAATATGACCAAATTTTTTAATCAAAATGGACTTATAAATAGGACCAAAGTAATACACCTTTTAGCAATAAAATTGTCATCATGAGCAAACCATGTTTGAACCAATTTAACATAATTGTTCAAGTTGTATCATTTTAAAAAGATTATGCCTAAAATATATCAACGAATATGTTGGATTTAATGGAAGGGGCTAATCCATTACAACGTAGCAAATTAATGTTCGTTAAGAGAAGTTCTTACATTTAATACTCTACAATGCCTCAAATATGATTATCTTCAATAAGAGGATACATATGTCTTAAAAAAAAGGACTGTATCTTTTTTTTACTTTTCAAAACTTAATTGTGCAAAAATAAATGTTATTTCTCATTTTTAATATAAGAACTTTACACAATGAACAAAATGTTGGATTAAGAAAGAGGGGTGATTGAAATCAAAATGAAACAATTCGTGCCAAAAAAATGTTATTAAACAGAAGGATCTAATATGTTTTTATATACAAAGAGTATGTATAAGATTTAAAATATAGAAAATATGAATACTTAAATTTAGATCCTTCTAATCAATAAAATTTTTAAACAAGGGGTTTTTCAATGATTTTCTCAAAGTTGAATTGATTAAAAGTTAACCCTTCTATCATATAAATATATTAAGAATAATAGAATAATAACATGCCACAAATGATAATCACGAATCAAATTAGATAGTAAAAAACTTTTTTAACGAAAATAAGACTCACATGTTATATTGAAATCATGCATGCATGAACGTTCTTTTTACAAATACATTGAACATAACATATATTCTTGGGAGAGAGGTGAATTCTGGCTGCTTAATTGGCGCTTGCTTCTTAGCTACTTCTGGTTGAGTTGAGAACAATAAAAATAAAGAAGCAAAAAGATGCCAACTTGAAGTTTGGTTTGAATAATAATTCTCAATATAAGAGTTAAGCAGGAGGTTTATTTTGTTTATCAAATTTATAATTATTTTTTCTAAATATGTTTTTATTATTGGTAGAATACACAAAAGAGATTCTCGTCAAAGATAATTTTAATTCACATTATTGAATAAAATATTCTAAAAAACTAACATATATTTATTATAAATAATTAATTTAATTAATTTTTTTAATATTAACAAATTAATTCCCTAGTTGTCGTTGATTAATTGATCCTGGCACAACCAGAGACTTGGTCTAATGCCGTATTGAAGCTTTTTTTCTTCATTCGAATGAGTCAAGAATCTATCTGGCCCCACCGGACCTACCCGTACTGTTTCCAATTTTAATGCATATGCAAGTATGTGTGGGTTCACATTAGATGCTTCCTTTTACGTGTTTTATATATATTTGTCTTTTTAATTAGAGGGACAAGCAATTTTTTTTAATTTTTTTTTTTATATCTATATATTTGAATTAAATTATATGATGCTTTCTGAAAAAAAAATTTAGCGCCGAATATATCAAATTAATTAGTTTTAAAGTATCTTTGGTGTTGCGGACATATTTACGAATGCGGAACCTGGAAACTAATTAATTTGAGATATTGGGTGCCAATTTTTTTCAAAAAGCATCATATAATTTAATCTAAATATATAGAATATATAAAAAATTAAAAAAAAAATTAGAGGGACAAGCATGTAAGAAGCACATAAGAGAGAAGCACCTTATATGCTTCCGTATGCATGTGTGTATATGTGTATTATATTAAATTTCTCTCATTATCCCTCATAATCTCTAAATCACATGTGTTTAATCAATATAATACTATTTTAATTTTTCTCTTATTTTTCCAATCAACAAATTTGAGATGAGACCCGGTGAGAAAAATAAAAAAAAAAGATAAGGGGAGGATCTCCCTTCATATGAGGCCAAACATAAAGTAATTATAGATCACACGTTAACAAAGCTTTCACATCAAGAGAGGATTTGAGCTCAAGACCTTATGTACTATAAGCTAACTATTTATTAATTGGACCAACTTTATTAGTGTGCATGTATTTTTATAACTATATATACAATGTACACAGGTCCAAATCCTACATCCAGCTCCAAATATAAAACTTAGTTCATTAAAAAAAAAAAAATTAGTTAATTTATGGGATGGTTGCAAGTTCTTTTGCTGGCCCTTTTGACTTGTAAATATTAGTTCCGATTCTAAATATAAATCTTAGTTAATTTTTATTTTTGAAGATATTAAAGAAGTTAAATAAGTTAATTAATAATATTATAGGTTGTCTAGGATTAAATCATCTATCGATTTATAAGTTAAATAAATTAGTTTTAAAAAATGATAAATATAAATGGTTTAAAATGATTTAATTAGCATGTTTCATTTTTAAAAAAATCAATTGGTTCTTATGTTTAGAATCTGAGCTATGACTAATAATCAAAAATTTCACCCTCAAGATTATTCTCCTAAACTCCTCAAATTTATTAAAAATTTCATTATTATTAGTAATTCATAACGTCTATTGGCGAGAGTTTTCGACTCGTGAAGCCGTGAAACTAAAGCCATTCCATATTGCCACGTGGAAAATATAATCTCAGTAGGTGGGTAAAAGTCAAATTGTTGTCAGGATTGACCTCGAATTTTGACAAATCACTGCTTTCTTAAGAAATAGAAAATACAGATTCCAAGTATAAACTTATTATAGAGTTTTAAACTTTTTTATCTTGCATAAGAAAAAGAAGATTCCTACACACACGTAAAATGATAGAATCCATATATATATATAATTATATATGTAGGTTATTATTTCATACGCTATGTGTGTGACGTAAATACACTTCTTCTACGTAAATTTTTTTTTTCCCTATTTTTTATATATTAATAAGTTATAAAATAATTATTAACAAGTCAATCTAATAAAAAAAATAAGACAGACATTTTTAACTGGGTAAAGGATAATGAGCATTTTTTAAATATTTTTTTTGGGTTTTGGACCAGAGTAAGATTTTTTTTAGAAAAAAGTGCTTAGCTGCTTCTTCCTCTTCAGTCTTCACTATTGGAACCCAAAATAAACGACATTGCTACTTGCTTAATGTTGATTGATGAAACTTAAAAATACCGTTTCAGGACTAAATGTAATGGTTTCTTCTTTTTCCGAAATCGTTCTTCATTGATAAACCTTCAAATTCAGAAATGGCATCGAGGAATTCTCGTCTACGAGCAGCCCAGCAAGCCATTGACTCAATTGGCCAGGGATTTGACATAACCCACGACATATCTTTCAACAATTGCAAGAATGGTCCGAGTTTGATCATTATCAATGAAGAACAGTGCCGTAATCTGGAGATTCCAGGTGGGGTTTCAATTCCAAACGTCCCCAATTCTATCAAATGTGTCAGAGGTGAATCTCTAAAAATCCATTCCGATGTTCTTTCATTACATCAGGTATGTTAGTTATAGCTGAAGAAATTCATGTTTAGCAAGTCAAACGTGTGTGTGTCTTTGAGGATCAAATTCCTGTGTTCTGATTCAGATGTTGGAGCACTTCAACCAAGAAATGTGCTTAGGAGGAAGAACTGCGTCTGGGAATTTCTGTGCTTCATTCGGGATATCCGATCGCTGTATAAAAGTTTTTGATAGCATAAGATCGCTTGCTTTTGATGGATGGTTCATCAAATGCTATACTATTGAACTAGAAAAACATCAAGGAGAACTTGATGATAATGTCAAAGAAGCTGTTCCATCATCATGGGACCCTGAGGCCTTGGCAAGGTGAGACTATGGAAACTCTGTACATTACAATCACCATTCAACAATACTAGTTGTATACTTTTGTTTCACTGGAACAAATTTACTAGTTTCTATGATGTTAAAAGCTTCCTTTCTATTTGAACTGAGGAAAGTGTATGCTTGTATGTGTGGGGGAACATGGTTTATTTGAAGACTATGGAAACTATTTTTAGAGGCTTCACAATGATAAAGTTGATTTCTATTAAATCATGCAAGGTTTATAGAGGAGTTTGGAACTCATGTTGTAGTTGGGGTGAGCATGGGAGGAAAGGATGTGTTATATTTGAGGCAATCACATTCATCAAACCTCCAACCCACTGAACTCCAAAAACTTTTGAAGGATAAAGCTGACATGAGGTTTATGGGTTCTGCAGAAAATAGTAGTCTGACTTCAGAAGATTTATGTTACAATGAAGAGGTATTGTACATCTATATTTGTTGGACAAAACTTAGACCAAGTTGCTTATATTCACTTGTAAAGTTTTGTCAACTTGTAAATTCAGCTATGAATACTTGTAAAGTTTTGTATAAACTCTTATAATGTAAACTGGGATTTGTAAATCTTCATTTGGACACTTGTTATTTTCCTTTTGTTAGTTGTTAAAATGCATGTGCGCTTGTAAATTCACCTATGAAATATTGACCTTGTTACTTTGCTATTCTTAGTTGTTAAAATGCATATATGCACCTGTAAATTTACCTATTAACTTGATCTAATGGATATAAGCAATTTGACCTAAGTTTTGTCCTTTTTTATTCACCAGTTTTTCAATAATTACTTGAAAGTCTTGCTTGCACATTTATTTGTTCATCCAGCATAGAAATTTTCTTCTGGACCTTTCTTCAGTACCATAATTTCCTGACAGGAAAGCATGAAGAATTGTTCATGTGTTTGCAGGATGTGGTTGTAATGAGCAGTAGGAGGGGAGGAAGTTCTGAAATGCTAAATCATAAGGAATGGTTTGATACTGTTGATCGGGAACTTGATGTCATCTCCATGTTTCTTGTTCCATTGACATCCCTCTTGAAAAGCATTCGTGGAAGTGGATTCGTGTGCCATGCCATAAATCTATATCTTCAATGTAAGTACTTGTTTGGTTTGTTGCACAAAACTTGAAAAACCTGTGAATTTCAAGAAAGCATATGTAACAACCTTCCTCTGAATCTGAATTAAAGTGATCGCTCCTGAAACAGATAAACCTCCGATCGAAGACCTGCATCAGTTTTTTGAGTTTCAGCTTCCAAGACATTGGGCTCCCATTCTTAATGAAATACGGCTTGGTGCTCATTGGAAGAAACAAGTCAACACCTGGCTAACACTTGGTTTCTTTGGTCCTAAGCTTTACATAGACACAATTCCAGTAAGTTCTTTATCTATTTTTGTGAATACTGAAGATTTCCCATGCTTCCTACAAGCTAGAGAGTAGTGAGACTAAGAAGATGATGAAGAGCCATACCTTTGTCTCCTAATATAGCCTTGATGATTACACGAGAAGATATAGTCTTTGCTAGAGGAATAATAATAATAAACATGATGAAATATGGTATTACCTCCGGTCCTAATTATAGGACAAAGTTTGTAGTGCAAATTGTACTACAAACTTTGTCTTATAATTAGGACTGAAGGGAGTATGTGTTAAAACTTTCTTTGTAGAGTCTACATGAATACTAGAAAATGTCGGCAAAAATAAATAAATAAATATTAATAAATAGGAAAAGTATTAATTATAATCATCAATAATGAAACATTCATTAGTACTTGGCCGAAGTCACGTATCTATATTACATATCAATTGGTTTCATAAATGTTAGAGGAAAATTTAGAGTTAACGCTGGTTGATGTGTTGAGTCATGAAAGGCTTTTGTCTTCTCTTCAACAGTGCAAACATTTGAGACTCCATTCATCTCAGATATTAGTCTTAAATGAGCTTTTGTCTTGATCATCTTGTTTGAGCATTACAGTTTTTAGGTTATTGTGATCACAGCGAAAGATCCAAATATGAGATTTTCTTACACCTGTTTCCCATCTTTCTTTGATCACTATTGTAAAGGAAATGTAATTTATGTTTCCCTTATATGAGTTGAATGATATAATAATAGCAAATTGATGTCCAACTTCTGTACACTGCATGGCACTAACAAACTGCTCTTCTCGTGTGTCGTTAAATGGGTTGACGTTAGATTTATTAGAACATTGAATATGACGATGACTATGAGAAAATGGCAAGTAAATTGGAAAAATTAAACTGTTATCAATAATCCTTGTTGTAAATGGCAAGGAACTAGTTTTCTTTTAATTTGAAGTTTTGGGTTCGACCTTTGTAACTGAAGAAAGTAAGTATGGGCAGAGTCCTGTTTCAATCTACCTAAGCTGACTTGGATTAGTGATGCAGATTGAGACTCAAAGATTAAGAGACTTAATTTTAAGGGGGAAAATCCCTCTTTTTTTTATTTGATGGCAGGTTGATGTGGGTAACAGACCAGTAATAGGGTTGAGATTACAGTTAGAAGGGAGAAGAAGCAACCGCTTAGCAATTCACTTGCAGCATCTGGCTTCTCTACCCAAATCCTTCCCACTTTCAGACAATGAAAATTCTTATTTGTCATGTAACTCTTTTAATTGCACATCCCATCAAAAAGTTCACGGGAATAGCTTTGCATATGTCTGCACTGCACCTGTAGAATCAGATGATGCTCTCTCCATTGTCACCGGAGCTCAGTTACAAGTTGAGAACAAGTGCCTCTTTCTACGCTTGCGCTTCTCCAAAGTACTCGGATCTACTTTGCAGAGTAAACCAGAGTGGGAGCCGAATCTAGATAACTTGCGCCACAGGTCATTGGGATTCTGTGGATTATTCACTAAAGAGAAGCAGAGTGGTCATCCAAAGCCAGGAGATGTGACTATTGGGTCAGCCACATACTCAGCGGCAAGGCCACTGCCAGTGCACACACCGAAGCTTCTGAGGTTTGTTGACACGACGGAGATGGCGAGAGGACCGGAAGATTCACCGGGGTATTGGGTTGTTTCTGGAGCCAGGCTTGCTGTACAGTATGGGAAAATATATTTGATGGTCAAGTATTCACTCTTGAACCTTGTCATGCAGGGTAGTGAAACTGAAGCCTTGTAGTGTTTGCTTCAGTGAAATTGGTGGATGATTAGAGGGAGATAAGCATATCATCTGCTGTGGCAAATGTTATTACATTTAGATTTGTCAGCTTAATTTTCAATTTAGTCCAGAGTACTAACCAAGAATATGCTTGTAATAGGTATATAGATGATGGTTTTTATGTCATAATATTCGAAAGTTCTTTCTGAAATATAAAGTATATAAGAAAACTTGATGTACATGTTAGCAATAGCTTAATGATGTAAGGCGTGTACTCTGGACGATATTTTATTTCTATTTTGTTCTTAAAAGTCACATAAAATTTCTTATGTGATATATAAGTTTGAAATAGTTTACTTATTGGCACGAAAAAAAGAAATCAGTCTCTTAGATTTGAATTTAAGCCATCTCTCTCTCTCTCTCTCTCTCTCTTTTTTCCCAAACTTTATTTTTAATTTCGTTTATATAATCTCTATCTATTTAGTTTAAAAGAATTTAAAAATAAGAATTTGGATTTTTAAATTTGAATTTAAGCCATCTCTCTTTTTTTTTTTTTCCTCTCGTTGCTCTATCTATGTGAACTTGAATTTGGATTTTGATTCGGCAAGTGAACCACGAGTTTTTTGTCGTAATGAGGAGGGAGGGGAATAATTAAGGAGGGGAGGAAAATGATTTTGCTGGTGTGACTCTTATTTCTATTTATTAAATACTGGTCTTTAATATAGACACAGATAACTCTTTTGAAGAAATTAAAAAAAAAATAAATCACTTTTAAGTATTTATATTAATATTTTTTATACCAAATTAATTTGTCTAACTGATAAATTGATATATGATTAAATGATACATGATACATTCTATGATTAAATAATTTATTTAGCTTCCTAAAGTTTTGCCAAAAAAAAAAAAAAAAATTTAGGTCTTCTATTAAGGACCATAGGGAGTATTAAAGAAAATTCACAACATTCTCAGCATCATGCTGAACAAATTCACGAAAGCATCCTTAGTCTTCTTTAAATAAATATATTGAACAACATCCAAAACAGAAAATAAGGGGCAAAACATGAATTAAAAAAATTAATGCATTTCTAAAATCTACAGTTGACAAATATGATACCTGAAAAACAGCATTTCCGTGACAACAAAATATGAATCAAGGTATACATATTTCGAGTAATATTTGAGTAATAAAATTTCATTTCCTTGGGGGGAAAAAAATTGGAGGAAGGAATCAATATTCAAGCGGGGCTCACCTTAGAGATTTGTTGAAATGGAAAATATGATGTCATTTGAAACTTTAGAGAAATTTGTTCTCAAAGAAGCTTTTTTTTTTTTTTTTTTTTAAAAAGAGCTATCAACCAATACGCAGCACCTTTTTTGATACTACTACTAGGTATTCGTCGTGACTACCTTTTCAAATATAATTTTGAGGTTTGTGACCACCCTTTGCAATATAGTATCTTCTATAAGACTCAAACAGAAGAATCTAGCGAGCCTTAAATTTTTAGTCGCTAGAAAGTAGCCTTTGAGGGTGTTGTTTTTACCATATCCAAAGCATCATCAAAATTCAAACACCGTAAATAAAAGTATGACATACAAGTGGGGCGAGACAAGTTACATTACAAGACTTCTATTATTGAAAAGTATTGCGTCTTATTCTCCTTTTCACTTGCATCCTATTTAGATTTTTGCTCAGAGCATCCTATTTAGATTTTTGCTCAGAGCATCCTATTTAGATGAAGGCTTATTTTGAGAAGATGCCAAAGCATTATATGAGCCGAAAGTAAAATGAAATGGAGCATCTTATATGCAACTGGTTGCCCTTGAAAATAAGATAATGCCTTGGCCAAAAAACAAAAAAAACAGATCATGCGGATCATTATTATTCCAAAATAATAATTATGATACACCAAGATTCTGACATATTTTCCCAAGTCAGATTATGTCGCAAGCCAAACAAAAGAAATCATATAACCTCCTTTTCTAGTTTCAAAACCGCCATGAAGGCTTCTTGTGGCACATCCACTTTTCCAATCGATTTCATCCTTTTCTTTCCTTCAGCCTGATTTACACACATGGTGGTACACTCAGGGCAATCCCAGGTAAATTTGAAGAATGAAAACTATAAATCACACTTGTAAATTTAGTTGTCTCATTCTCACAAAATAATTTTGCGCCACCCCAAAATTTTAATTAATCATTTTCATTTCCAATCGCTATTATGTGAACACGAAACTTTCAATCGGTCACCTTTCTAACTACAAAATAATCTATAAAGGGCCAGAGAGCCACCAACAACCCCCAATACTCCATAAAAGATATTATGACAGTCAACAAAATTTGAGGCGTACCTGTTTCTTAAGTAATTTCTTTTTCCTTGAAATGTCCCCACCTAGAAGAATGATATCAAAGCAGAAAATATAAATAAAGAGCATTCAGGGTAGTTACAATAGAGTAAGGAACTTAATGGGGAACAAAATGATTACATGAAAGGGAATCTTATTTTCTACATATTTGCATGGATTTCCCCCCAAATGCATACATTAAAGGAATAGGAAAGCCATTGAGAGCCCAAAGTAAAAGTTATTTGACGGGGGAAAAGAATTACAAACCAAAAGCTATGCAATCTTTGTCTTACCGTAGCATTTAGCTAACACGTCCTTCCTTATTGCAGATAAAGCCTCACTAGCAATCACTTTTGAACCTATACAAGCCTGACACAAGATTACCAGAATATGTTGCTGAGGTTAGCTGAATGGGAAAAGCAAAGATTCTGAATATTCAGTAAGAAATCTAATGAACAAATTGTGTCAGAGGTGCAGAAAGAGAAAGTAAGATGCAGCCTGAAAATTCCAGCAGACAAGGCTAGCAAATCAGAAATATTTTTATTTTTAAAAAAAAGAAGCACATGAAAGGAGTAAAAAGAGCATATGGATCTTACTTGAATTGGAATTTTAAACATTTGACGTGGTATGAGCTCTTTCAACTTTTGAGTCAAAGCCCGTCCTACTGAATAGGCCTGAAAATTTAGGCTTAAATTGAGTTCTGATAATACACAGACATCAATTCAGGAAAGTTATTAACTGCAAGGTATCTTTTAAATAAAGTGATGAATGACAAGCATTCATATACGCCAAAGCATACAGTGCTTAGAACTGATAGCCAATTGCAGATAAAACTACACTTTTATACCAAAAGTACATTCAAAATGAAGTGGGATAGCATGGAATCAGCAGAAAGAAATGCCAATTATTAACGCATTGTGCCCTTAAATACCTTTGTGGCCTGGTGGTTGGGTATATCCTTTATCCTAAGCAAATTCATATGTAAATACATATTGTAACGTCTTGGATTTAAATCTATAAAATGAATAATTCTAAATTATAATCTATTTATGCAAAAAAAGTGGAGCCTAAAATAACCGAATAATTAATAAGCAGCATATATATATAAATATATATCAATTAACATGATAAAAAGTTCCATCTTACAAGAGATCCAATTTTAACAAACTAAAATAAACTCCAAATATCAAATAATGTTGCCATTACAAGATGAGCTATACCAATCAAAGGATAATTTTGATTTTTTTTTTTTTTTTAAAAAAAACATTTACCTAATTTCCTTACTCTCATGAAAGTAGTTCAAAGAGCCTTATAAAAAGGACAGGAGAGAGTATTTCTTTTAGTTAGTTGCTGCAGTCATAAGACGCACATTAAAATATAAAAGTTGTCAACTTCTCTACATAAATATTTGAGTACAATGAATAAAAAAACTCTACTCAAATTATTCTCTCTTCCTTACTCCATGGAAATGATTCCGAATGTTCCATTTTGAACCCAATAGACTGACATGGGGATCACTCTGGACTTCCAAGCAAGGGACAAGACTTGGGTTTAACTCCTAACAGGTTGTTGATTTGAACCTCGTGAGATTAGGAGTTTTAGAAGCATATAACTTTTTAATGGTGTTCTAAAATTGTAGTTGTTGAAGTCCACGTATCAAAACCTTTTCTTATTAGACAACGAAACAAAACATTACCAACTGTTCTAAAGAATCTTACTTTTATGTGTAACTCCATTCCTTTGGCTCTGACTATTAACGCCCTCAAAATTCCAACTCAGAGAGTTAAGAAATTCTAAAATTAGGAATCACTTTGATCTTTTCTCTGTGCATGGACACTGTATTTAAACACTAGCATTTCAAGAGATGAATGCCTCCAGTTGGCAAAATGAAGAAAGTCAGCCTTCTAGCTTTCTCAGTGTATGAGGTTCTGATAAACATGTAAGATATTATAAAGGGGTGGGGAGAAGGGAGTCTGCTTTAGCAATCAAGTGGATAAGAGGAATATCAAAAAATATATCAAGAAAATGAAAAAATCAACAGCATTATTTCCAACCATTGCCAAGAGCTAAGGACTACTTATATGATGAGGTACATTCCATTTATTCAGCAGGACTAATAAATTACCTTATTATTGTGAACAATGGTAGCCAATGGTTCCACTGGATCACCATTTATCTGTATGTCAAGTCTAATTAAATCACTTTCTCTGTACCTGAGTCAGCAAACAGAGTATATATAACACATTAGCAGTTTCTATAACTCTAAGCCAATATCTTATGAATTTCTTTAAAGTCAACAAAGGCATCATCATCTATTGGACAATGGTTTTGATATTGCTAGTAATGGCATGTATGCTGAAAGGCCAGTTAGAACAATGCTGCATTTACCTACATGAAGCAGTATATATTGTATGATGTGAAAAGAAAAGAGATAGAGGTCAAAATGGAACACCTGCAGTTACAATTATATTTGAATTCTTCCATTATCTTTTACCAACAACAGCATATCGGTTCAGTCACAACCGTAGGTATATCTCCTATATCTAATGGATAAAATAAGGCAAAAGCTATATGCTTGCGAATTTTGAAATAGAGCCTTCATAGAAATTTACCCGATGAAAACATATTCCATGCTAGCATAACCCTTACTTCTGGACTTTAACTGGTCAAAGAAATCACCAACCATCTGCGAAATTGATATTCACAGACAGAGTACACATAAAGAGGCTAAAACTAATTAAATATTAGTACATAAAGAGAGTTTAGAGCGGAGTGACACAAATTTAAAGCAAGAGGTTACCTCTGCTAGTGGTAATTCATAGGTGATTGATGCTCTGATTTCAGTAATAAATTTCATTTCTTTAAATTGCCCTCTTCTGTCTTGAGCCAATTCCATAAGTGGACCAATGTAATCTTTTGGTGTAAGCATCTCAATCTGCATGCATTACACAAAAATAAAGTAACGTGAAATTTTACAGCACTTAAAAGTCAACATAAACAGCCTGGATTACTTGAAATATTCATCAGGGATATGGATTTCACAAAGTACAATAAATAACCTTAACGAATGGCTCTTCAATTGACTTCCTTTTTCCAGGTTCAGGGAGTAAAGAAGGATTTGAGCATTCAACCTTCAATAATTGAGATTCATGAAATTATGGTTATGAAAAAAACATCTAACTAGAAAAATATAGAGGGCATCCAATTCGCATCAATAATTTAGATAACAAAGTTTACTTCATGAAAAGTGAGTTTAGGATGAAGAAGAAATTACAGTATCACCATTTACACAGTTCACTCTATATACAACACTAGGAGCAGTTGTTATCAGGCTCAGATTGTATTCTCTCTCAAGTCTTTCCTGTAATACAAAGCATTTGTGAAGGTAATTTCAAGGTTCAGGGAGTAAATAAGGGTTTGAGCATCCAACCAATAATATGCAGATATCTAACCTGAACAATTTCCATATGGAGAAGTCCAAGAAACCCACATCTAAAGCCAAATCCCATGGCACTTGAAGTCTCAGGTTCAAACTGGATTCCAGAAAACAAAACAGACTCTCTGCTAAGTTTATTATTGATTCGACCAAAGTCAAGCTGGAATGTAAGAAAAATGAATACTAACTAGGAAGTAATTTAGTTCAAAATTGAGATAGCTTGTAAGTTCATGATAAATGCATTAGACATCAGGAAAGATAATGCATGCAGATTGACATACCTTCAGTGCAGCATCATTGAGCTGTAGCTTCTCAAGTGCATCACGTAGCTCAGGAAATCTGACAACAAAGTAGAGTTAAGTAATTAATTCCAGGGAATTTGAAGTGTCTAAACCCATCATTTGTTTATGGAATTGGGGTGGGGGTTGGGCAAGCAAATGAGAGATGACATACTGGTCTGCATCAACAGGAAATAGGCCACAAAACACCATCGGAGTGGCTTCTTCATATCCAGGGAGAGAGTTCTCTGCTTGTCTGCCATAGTGGGTAATAGTGTCACCCACTCTAGCATCAGCCACAGTTCTTATAGATGCCGAAAGATAGCCCACCTATTAAAATTCACAACAAATATCACAGATCCACTTCACTCCAAAATAAATAAGACAACCGACCTATTAAGAAGTATCACTTTACCTCACCCGCATACAATTGTTCAACTTGAAGCTGATTGGGAGACAAAACTCCAAGTTCATCAGCAAAGTAATTCTGTTGTATTACAGCATTTGCTCAGCCAACAGTATATAATTACAGTAACCAAAAATGCTAGCATGCTCTTTAAATTGCAGTCAGAATGGATATAAATATTGAAATTATGAACACTTAACTCCAATGGATAACTGAAGCATGATAGTGTAAAACTCAGATAGCTAAGAGAGGATATAAAAAAGTAGGAAGAATACATCACCTTCCCACTAGCCATAAAATAAACCCTGTCACCTTTCTTTATAGTCCCATCTACAACACGAAAATATACAATGACACCCCTATATGGATCATAGTAACTGCACCAAGAAACAAAGAATTAATGATATCACTTATATAAGCTTGAGTCAAAGAAGACCCCAGCCCACAAAACCAGTTATTAGGTGTGATAGCCTCAAGAACTTAGGAACTTAGGTACTGCCTTACGTCTCAATGGTTTCCCAACATGCAACATAGTAATCTATTACTTTGAATAATGTTTAACAATATTTAGGGAAAAGGTCTGTACCTATCAAAAATTAAAGCCCTCAATGGCCTTTCAGCTGTTTCAGAAGGAGGTGGAATTCTTGTAACAATTGTGTTGAGAATATCAGTTATACCTATTCCTTCCTAAAAAAGAAAATAAATTTAATAGTGAACCACTTCTCTGTAGTTATTTATCAGTCAAAAAGACAAGCCATTATAAACACAAAAAATTAATGACAAAGAACTGACCTTTGCAGAGCAGAGGATTGCATTGCTACAATCTAACCCACAATCTACAGAGGAATCAATTAAATGTTTTAACATAAGAATCATCCAGTACATCTGAATAACAATTCCCACATACAGGACAGAGAAACTTGCAATGATTATGCATAAAAGCTCTAGCAAAAAACATTGTCAAATTTTTATTATCCGACTGGATGGAACAACCATAACAATTTAACATCAAGCAATAAAAATACAAATTGTCAGACTCTACAGTATCAAAAGGTAATTAGTACATGTGGCTACAGCTGTAAGAAGAGAAAATGAACATCAATGGTTAGAGAAGAAACAAAGAAAAGGCAGGAACATAGGATGCTGCCCCCTTGAAAATGGATAAGTTTAGAGTCTCATTTTATAAAGGATCTAGGTTGACAACCAGACCTCTTCAATCTCTTTTATAACTCGATCTGGCTCAGCGCCAGGAAGATCTATTTTATTCAAAACCTGCAATGGGTAAAAAATTCACCTCAACAAACAGAAAAATATATGATCCCATGCCATCAATTAATAGTCTTTGTAATAAGTCAAAAACTTGATAGAAATAACAAACATAGATAACAGGAATAAGGAATAGTGAATAAATCTACGAACTATTGTAACAAACATATATAAGCTACTAGTAGATGACATATCCTTACAGGTATAACTTCAAGGTTGTTCTCCAAGGCTAAATAAACATTAGCTAGTGTTTGTGCTTCAACTCCCTGTTATTCAGAAAGATACTTTTGTAACCAAGTATGTGATATACCTTAAATCTAGAAAAAAATACATGGTTAAATATATAAAGATTCACCTGTGAAGCATCTACAACAAGAAGAGCACCCTCACATGCAGCAAGTGATCGGGAAACCTAGGCATAGATGAAAGCCATAATTGTATAACTATAAAGACACTGAAAAGTGATCATCTTCTGATAAAAATATTAGCACAAGCAAGGAGCTGTAGAATTATGTACTTCTAATATATGAACCTGGTATCATAACATATCATTAAGATTTCGGATGGACCAAGAATATGACCAACAAGCATACTTATGTCAAGAATGTATAGCAAAAAGTTTATTGCATTCTACGAAATTTTTTAATTATTATTTTTTTCCTACTTTAGTTACAGCCAAAAATAACTAGAAGGAAATGCATTTTCCGTTAATTTTTTTGATCATCTTTTTAAAGTAAATAGCAATGAATATAAAGGCAACTAAATGTGGGATAAGACAAGAGAATATCACCTAAACTAGTAATTTTTTCCAGTTATGTTTGGATCAGGAAAAATAATTTATTGGAAAGCACTTGTATTCAGAAGTTTCAATTTGTAACTAAAAAAATGGTTTGAGAAAAATACAATTTGACGGAAGAGTTAATTTGCTTAATGAGAAATCCTAAGACATTACTTACATCTGAAAATAGCTTTTGTATGGATTACAAAACAGAAAGCCAGAAAGAAAAGAACAGAGGTATGATTGCTGGTGCCACATGGTAATTTTTATAATTCGTATAAAGATATAGTAATCTGTTGCAACAAACATACGTACCTCGTAAGAGAAGTCAACATGCCCTGGAGTATCAATTAGATTTAAACAATATGGTTCATCTTCACGCACATAACGCATTCGAGCTGCCTGACATGATCAAGTCTAGTTAAATGCTTTCTCTAACATTACATAGAGGTGGGCGTTATCCAAACAAGAAATCAAACGTATATTTTACCAGTCTCTTGTATCAAATAAAGAAATAAATCCAACTCCTAAAGATTGTAGCTCATGAGAGATAAACAATTGGCTATTGAGAATCTATGAGCGATTTTTTTTTTCCCTATCATTCATTCACATCTATGTCCATGAACAACTTTCTTTATGTACATTTCACCGCCAAAACAAATAATTGAAAGAATACGTAATGATTCTAACATTAGGGTGATAGAGAAAGAGGTCTTCAAGAACAAACCACTGCAGGAGCTTACATCCATGCAAAACATGATCTAACATTAATTGGTTTTTTTCTAGTTACGGAGAGACCATATTAAGAAGCTCGGAGAATACACATATTCACGAGGGCAGCAATGCACAAGATACATACTGTTGCATATCATTACATCAATATATAAAGTAGACTAGAAGAAACTTTATCATTAGAAAATGCAGGAATGCTGCTTGAATGAGATTCAAAGATGGTAAGGTAATAATAAGGGAACCTGGAGCTTAATTGTGATGCCTCTTTCTCTCTCTAAATCCATGTTATCAAGAAACTGATCCTTCATTTCTCGCTGTTGGACAGTACCAGTCACTTGAAGCAATTTATCTGCTAATGTTGATTTCCCATGGTCAATATGAGCAATGATGCAGAAATTCCTTATATTAGAGATAGGAACCTGGAAATGGAAATGGAAAATCCGGAATAAGAACATTTCACTGACAGATTCTTCAGACTAAAATGTAGCTCAAACCTTAGAGAGACGGTCCTGGCCGACTTTGGCGGCGAATTTGAGGTCATAGGCGCCACCAGCAACCTGGCAGCACACTTTGAACCTATTGGCGCGGAAAGTGGTGGAGAATGAACCATGTTTGGAGAGAGAAGAAGAGAAGGAAGCTTCGAGAGGAACGAGTGAGAGTGATGATGAGAAGTGTAATCGGCTAGTGCTTCTTGGAGTTCTGGTTCGTCTTGCTTGCCGTTGGTGATGGTGGTGCAACTGAGTTTCACCGGATAAGAGCAGAGAGCCACAACAAACTTCTGCGGCCATTCTTCTTGAGTCCACGTATTTTTGTGTCTGCTTTTTAATTGCGAGGTTGGTGGAGCCCACCTGATTTGGAATGGGCCCAGTTCGACGACACAGATTCAAACGGTGTCGTTTCTTATGGTACTGAAGCCCAGTTTAATTTTGGTTATTTCGTTGAGGCCCAATTCAGTTTTTTTAGGCCACACAATTAAGCTTTCAAAGCACACGGCAATGTAAGCTGGTGTTTTAACGCAATTGGCGTGAGCAAGTATTCTTGAGGTTGAGGGTTCAAGCCTCCCTAATCTCGTATCATTCTTTACCAATATTCATTAGAAGCATGTGGTAAGGGATTTGTTCTCCCTTAACCATGTCCTTAGTTCAAGCGTGGGAATGAAGAAAATGGTATTGGAAGTTCTTCCCCCACGATAATGTGCCTGACTCGGGGCGAATCCGGATTTGTCGGAATCAAAGGTTCTAGTGAACCTGGTGTTGGTGGGCAATCAAGGGGACAAAAAGCACATCGCAATGAAGGATCTCTATCCAATTATTTTTGCATTTGTTATTGCATCTATTTTAAAAACAAATCGTTATTTAACACACAAATATTTCCCCCTTTTAGGATTTGGAGCACAAACGTTTTTATCTCTCATAATAATTATGCTTCTCGATATTTGAACTTGTGGTTAAGGCCGCTTACCACTTCAACCAACAATTTGATAGTATTTAAACCTAACATATTTCTTATTGATTATTTTTCCATTAAGTCAAGAATCCAAACTCTGTGATTGAAAAATAAAATACATTGAGATAGATATCTCTAATTCAAGTGAAAGTGCTTGAACATAACTCAAAACAATATCATATCTTAGACAAATGTATAAACATTGAATTACTGATAGCTTTTTAAATAGACAACTGCATTCGTCATCCTAATCATCAAAACAAAATATATATTTGTTAAAAGGAGAAGGGGAAAACCGGGAAGGAGCGATGTCAATAATTACAAATGATAGTGTCGAAATCACTTTCACTGAAAGTCAAGGAAATAGTATGAGCAAGAAAAACTCTCAAAAATAACTTTTGAAAAAAAGAAAGAAATGTGTTGAAAAATTGCACCAAATAAAAATAAAAATAATATAAGAGGGATTACTTTTAGGTGAAGTGAGAATGAATGGGAATGGCGGGTAAATCAAAGAAAAGGGTTAAATAAAATAAATTTAGAGAGGAAAGCAAATAAATGAATAGACAAGAGGTTGGCAGAATAGGGTTGAGGATTTGGGAATTTCCACAGCTCACCAGTGACAGTCCCCCAAACACACTCAAATAACAGTGCCACGTACTACGAACAGATTGAGTCTAGTAAAAGGGGCTAGTTTTTTATAACGTGACAAACATATATTTAAATCTGTTCATGTTTAGTGTCTAACAAGATCTTGAATAAGATTGCTCCTAATAGAAGAATATTTATCCTTAAAAGGCGCCACATAGTGCCAAATTCCATATTCAAAACTGGCAGCACAGTGCAGATTTGATCATCTTCTTTGCCCCATATGCATTTCCTTTTTTATTTCTTCTTAAATCATTATTTAAAGCAAGCTGATTATTTAATTAACAAATTTATTCTCCCAGTTTGATTCGTATAATCATTATTTTTTAAAAAACATATTGTTTTATATACTAAATTGATTTATACGTTGGGAGAAAATCATATAAGTAAAATATTTTTTGACTATATTACTTTCTTTATGTGATTTTTTTATTTTTCTTTAAGAAGGGAAGAGTTGCAAAATATTCTTCCAATTTTACCATCCTTGAATTATATGCGTGGAGAGTAGAGGCTTGTTAAATTATAAAACTTAATCCCTCAAAATAGTTCAATTCCTATGAATTGTTGGGAACTACTATGAAATTATTATTTTTTTAAATGACTTAGTTGGTTTGTGGAAAATTAGTTCTCCTTGCCTAAAATAATTTCATTTGACAAGCTAATAGTTGTTATTCGTCAAATTGTTGTTGTCATTGATTATTAATAAAAAAATTTGTAAAATTAATTGTCACTACCTTAGTTGTTGTTATCATTTAATAAGTTAAATTTATTGTTTGTTAAATTGTTGTTGTCATTGGAACTAAGGGCATTTAAATAGTTTTGCTACTGCCAAATGCCTTTAGTAAGCGCAGGTGAGTCTTGAGTCGATTAACTAGCGCCTCCCCCATGTCCGGTTGAACCCCCGTCCTCCCCTACCATGATGTATAAAAAAAAAAAAAAAAAAAATAGTTTTGCTACAAAATTTAATCTCAATATTAGGTGCTAAAAATTTCATAGTGATTTACAAATTTGGAGGTAGTTTTGTGTCTTTATCCCTAGGAAGTCAACTTTTGTGTCTTGTTTGAAACTTGAAAGATCAAGATTATATTATGGGAAAATTGCACCTAAGTTATGTGTAAGGGAATTTATGACAAAATTGTCCCTTAAAATCTTAAAATTATAGTGAAATCCTGTGAGACTTTTTTGCAATTATTTTCATATGTGAAAGACCCAGATGCCCCAACATGCGTGTGTTAATAAGTCCATGAGCTTGTTTTGATAAGTCCATGTGCATGTTTTGAAAAGTCCATGTGCATATTTTATCAAGTTCTTGGACATATTTGGACAAGTCCACATGTCTGTGATAACTAGTTTATGAACCTCCATGGGGCATTTGTAGGTTCACATTGGGTGCTTTCCCCTCTAATAAGAAGGATTATGCATTTTTTTTTTTTTTTGAAAAAAATAGATTTTTCATATATTCTATTTATTTAAATTAAATTATATGTTGAACCACGAAATTTTTTAAACCCAATATCTCAAATTAATTAATTTTCAGTCATGCATTCGAAATATTTTCTGTAACCCCAATATCCTAGAAATTAATTAATTTGAGATATTGGGTGCAAAAAAAAATTCGGGATGCAACATAGAATTTAATCTAAATAAATAGACTATATAAAAAAAATTTAAAAAAATAAAAATAAAATGCCTAATCCTTCTTATTAGAGGGGAAAGCACCCAATGTGAATTCGGGCATTTGTGCCTTTCACATATGAAAAATATTGCAAAAAAAATCTTAGGAACTTCACCACAATTTTAAGAATTCAAGATCCATTTTGTTGTATTTTCCCTTACTCAAGACTAGATGCAGTTTTCTCTTATATTATCGAGGAAGTTAACCTTTTAAACGTGAAATCTTAAATTTAAATCCACGTGGATGAATGCAAAAAGATGCGTTTTGGTGAATTATTCCTTACTCCTAATTAAGAATGCTTCAATCAGACCAATAAGTGCGATGAAAAACAATTTTGACTTCTGGGTGAATTGTGATAAAAAGTACAGCATTCCGAAGGTCCAAAGGGTTACTTCTTCTCATCTAGTTGTTTGGTCCCATCCATTGGCGGGCAATTTCAAATATAACTGTGATGGGGCCTTTTCGGCCAATAAGTCTGGCGCCGCTATTGAAGTTATCTGTAGGGATCATTTTGGTGATTTCAAATGGGGTTTTGTGGATAAGGTGAAATCCATCTCTGCTTTCATGACTGAAGCCTTAGCTCTTAAGAGGGCACTGATGCTCGCTGTTGATCTCGGTCATGATAATGTTATTTTTGAAACCGATTGTCTTTCTCTTCTTGAATGTGTTGATGCTAAAGCTCTGGATATGATTGATTGGAGGAGTAGGAGCATTATCTTCAATATTATTTGTCTTTTGGGTACCAAAGTTGGGTTCTCTTTGTCCTTTACTCCAGGGGGGGTAATCGTCTCACGACGATTGCGGCGAGATCTTATAAAGGGTGTGCTTGATTGGGTGGGTTCTCCAACCAACACCTTCTTTGATGTCTCTTCTAGCCTTGGACTCCCGAAGATGAATGTTGTTCCTCATGATTCTCCTCTCCCCAATCTCCCATTGAGGGGGTGATTGTCTTTTAGTTTGTTCTTTTATTTGTGTGTATTCTGTTTTGTTTGTAATTCATGGACTTGGGTTTTAGTTGTTTTTGGTTCATCTTTTGTAGTTCTATTCCTTCTTTGAGGTAGTCTGTTTTATTTGTGTGTATTCAGTTTTGTTTGTAATGTTGTTGGCTATCCAATCAGACCAAATCATATAAAAAAATGTCTTCTACTCTTCTTCCTGTGATGGAACCAATCAGGAGTATATGTTGGTGACAAAATAGTATGGGGGTTAATGTTTAGTTTTGTGTCATATCTGGGGAATTCAGTCTGGGACTGTAAGCGATATGAATGGAGGGAGCTTTAAAAGGCTGCACAACTCTGAAGAGTCAGTCATCAATCTGTGTGGTCTGTCCATCAAAAGAGTCAAGTTACGTTATTTCATGTGAGTGGCACAACCAACACTAGCTGGTATGGTATGGTTTGAGGGTGCCCCAAACTCATAATACGGTCCAAATCAGTACTAGCATTTGCTTTTGTCGTATCTCCGTTCAAAAAAGAAAAGAAAGCCAAACAAAAGGGGCATGCCACGCCATTATTTTTCAACACTCTGCTTTTTCAAACTCTGGCTTCCCACATTGACAATGAAAGGGCATGACCCAAAGGAAACACTCCCCGACTCCTTTCTCTTCTTTTCATGACCTTCTCTCTCTCTCTCTCTGCCAAAGTTTAAACCCAAAAAAAAAAAAAAAAAAAAAAGCCGTTTGAATGAGACTACCAGGGACAGGGACAGACACAGACACAGACCGAGGGGTCCTCTGCCTCCAACTTTTCTTTCTTCATATTCAGACCAACCCTGCTTTTAAAATATATATATATATTCCTATAACCACGCCAAAAAAAAAAAAAAAACCAACAACAACAACCATGAATTCTCATTTCTCAATTCCATTATCCATCTTTGGCTGTACAATTTAAATCCCTTCCCCTCCACTCCAGCATTCCCTAAACCCCATATACCCTTCTCACATGGAACAATCTTCTTCCATAGTAATAAGCAATTCGAACAAAAAAAAAAAAAAATTATACATATGATTCACCACATGTCCTGGGATGTACAAAGCTCTAAGTTGTCAATCTCTCTCCCAAATTAAAAACAAAAATCACATCCATGCCTCTCTTTCTTTCTTTTCCCCCCTCCCCCACTCTTTTTCCTTTCCTGTTTTTTTTTTTTTGAAAAAATAATAATGAAAGAACAATTACATACTACTACTTCAAAGCGTTTGAAAGAGGCTAAAACGAAAATGAAACAACCGAATTAATAAGCTTGGGACATTCCTCCCCCTACCCTTTTTTTTTTTGCAATGGCTATGAGAAAAATGTAGCCATCAACAAAAGCCTCCAAAATATGCATACTCTGTAGGGTCTCCTCTCTCTGCTGAGATAGGGGTTGCGTCGCCTTAAGCTTGTTCAAAATTAGTCATGGTCTAATTCCAGTAGTTGTCACTTTCTTTCCCCTACTCATTTGTCCTCTACAAAGATTCTGTGTATGAAAAACCTAAATCTTTTTGAATATAGCTTGGGATCAACGGCTGAGATGGAGGTGGGATCCACTTGCAGGGACTTGTATGCATGTTCTAGCTTTTTGGTAATATCATAGTCTTGGAGAATGTCAATGATACCAAAGAAGAGTATGACGTCCAATATCTCCTCGCCGCTACCGCCGCCATCTGAAGGGGATGAATTGCTACTTCCACCACCCTTTTTTCCAATCCTACCCTACACACTCTCTCAGCTCTGGCAGGCGTGTTTGTTCCTAACCGGATTAGAGGCTCCCTGGTACATACATCAGGACTGATTATACTTAAAATCAGAAACCAGCAATGGGATATTGATTAAACTCAGCTAAAAATTCATGTCACTACACAGCTGTTGGATACAGATATTCATGGAGATAACTTTTTTAACAAGGCAAGCTGAGTGACGTCTACTTGCTATATGTTTATTGAGAATCTATACTCGCATAAAATATATGCATAATCAAGATGCAGATCACCGAATAAAAAAAAAAAAAAAAAACAAGACAGAAAAGGAAGCATCCTGTCTAACATAGCAATATATCTATTTATGATTCAAAGTCCCAGCATCTATCACTGCTTCATTTACATACCATTTGGCTAACAAAGAAAGCTTTGCACTTATGAGGAAGATCACAACGACCCCACCAACAATAATTGTCAACAAAACCGACTTCAGTTTTGCCTAGATGGCACATGTCATCTTCAGTGCATCTCATGCAACAGAACAGATCCATTGAAAGAGATCACTCACTAGCCCACTTCCAAATCATATTAAAAATGGAAGTTAAATATAGCGCTCATTCAAAGACTTTTGCTTGTTTGTTTTTCAGTTGTTGCCATTTCCCATTGGTAATTATTTGCATGCCAGTGTGCCGCTTTGATATTTTAAGATAAAAGTATTCTACTTGTGTTTGTTGAAAACCTGGGTCCTTGTGCACTAAAGCTCAAGCACGTGGCACATGCCAGGAAATGAAAGGGATTGCCATCAATAGGACCCCACCATGAGATTGTTGACTTGGCTTCCACAAAAAGAACTAATGGGTTGGAATTTTTACACAAAACAAAATTTTACAACGTTTAGCATATTAATCGCATAAAGAATTGTGAATCCTCCTTAAACATTTGCTTTTGAAACGTAAGTTAAAAAAAGACACGAAGAGAATAATGCTAAAACTTAAAACAATTCATTTGATAAAGACGACTATGTACGGGTAAAAGGAAAGGGACATACCGGCTACTGGGAATCCACCTCATGTCTTGCATCTCATCACCAAGAAAATTTCTCTTTCCTGATGAAGCCATAAGACAGCATATTTTATGTTTCGGGTAGTTCAATCAAACTCATCATAGAGCATAAGACAAAATTATAAAGCAAGATAAATGATACATACCCGAACGCAAATCATATGGTGAACTTTTCTTTTCATCATCTGAGTAATCATCACGGAAATGAAGACCAATCAGAAGACTGTAATCCATGATTCCCTCTGACTCTAGGAATTCACAGTCCCTATCCAGTTGCCTGAGCAGAGTAGAAACCATTACTTAAGACCAAGCTGAATTACGGAAGGAAAAATGTAAACCAGTATGAACCTTAGAAACTATACCATTTAAACTTCTGAAACCAAGTCTGTTCCAGCCGAAAGACAAAATTAAGATCGAGGTCTTTGAGGGTGGTGGTCTCATCAATTTCTTCCCGGGGCTTATCTGTTGTACGACCATGTGAAGAACCTTTGAGGTCGAACCTCTTATGGATCCGGTACTCAGAACAGAACACATTGCCCATTACAATAAACCTGGTCTGGTTTTGCAAGGAATTTTGTAATTTCTTAATTAATTTGCGGCAAGCAATTTGGAAAACCAACCACTTCAAAGCAAAATTTTCATCTTAAATCATACCTTCTGGCCTCCGATAGGTCTGACACAATGAACACCAAGGAATTTCGTAACAAGGGAGTTCTTGTATTGAGAAACATGGTTGAAGTAACTTGGAAGCATCCTGATGAGCACCTGACAAGGCCACTAGTGATTATGGAATGCCCAAAGAATAGTAACCATAGTTCATTCTGAAAGTGAGATCTTACCTCACCAGAGATGACACAAAATTAATGCAATTTCCAAGTATGCCTATAATTTTTCCTTACAACATTAATGCATTTTCCAAGTCTAGAGACTTGCAACTAACCTTGACTTCCGACTTCTTCACGGTTTTAATAATGAATCTGTCATCTTGTGTAAGGTAAAAGAAGCTTCCACTTTTCCCAGGAGATGACATCTCTCTTAGTGAGTCATTTCCGCAAATAGCCAGCATATAATCCGCCGGATCTATTCCAAATAAATCCCTTAAATGTCTAAATACCCAACAAAGAAGGAACCAGAGAGATATATGCATAATTAGTCGATAGCCCAATTTTCCATACATGGAAATAAAAAATTACTAATCATTCAAGAAAAATTATCTTCACCTGAATACGATAGGACAGTAGTCTTTCCACCTGAAGTCTACTGATTGATGCGGAGGTGTAAACTTAGATCCTTCTGGCGGAAACCTTGTCCAGAACTTCTCCTTCGGATCAAAATCTCCTTGCCGAAGATCTCGCATAATCGAAGAATGCTTCCCAACAGAGTACCTGAAGAGGAAAACAATTTTCCAACAAATCTAATTTAATTCCTCGAAAGACTATAGCAATTCCGATAAGTTAACGAGCAATTACCTGATACCCAGTTGAAGATTAAGCATCAAATCGTAGTTCTTATGCCCCTTCGATACAGTTTGACCTGGTCTCTTGAAATCGCCATCGACTGACCGACATGGACTCTTCTGGAACTCGCCGGTATTTGCTTCCTCTCCGTGAACAGATTCACTAACATCACTGTATAACTCAGATGGCTCAACGATATCGCAAGTAATATCTCCGGCTTCTCCATCAAGTTCCCAGATGCAAATCCGCGGGAAATTCACATTCCTCGATCCGTCCACGGACGATCTCTTTCTCGCCGTCGTCGTCATCATCTCAGCATTCTTCTCCCAATTCCCTGTAGAGCTGACTCCGTCCGCCCATGTGAACACTCCCTTCCCCTTTGGAACACCGTTCTCCCAAAACCCTTCATATCGATTCCCATTTGTCCAAATCAAAACTCCTTTCCCAGAGATCGCACCATTCTTCCACTCACCTACATACTCATTCCCATTCTTCCACACGTACCTACCTTCTCCATCTTGCAAATTGTTCCTCCAAGATCCTTCGTACACATCCCCATTCACGTAGCACTTCTCACCAAACCCATGTTTCCGATCAGCAACCCATGTCCCACGGTACGTCTCGCCCTCGGTACCAATGAATGTGCCGTAGCCATCTATTCGACCCGACTTGAATTCGCCCTCGTAGGTAGCCCCAGAAGGCCAAGAGAACTTACCTCTTCCACAAGCTTTACCTCTCTTCCATTCACCTTCATACATGCACCCATCCGCCCATAGATATTTCCCTGAACCGTGTGGCACATTCCGCAGCAAAGTACCAGAATATAGATCTCCGTTCAGAACGGCTTTTTCAACGGCGCGGGTGGCGACGTTATTGGCACCGGAGGCAGGAACGGTAGGTGCCACGCGCCGCAGCCCAGCTTGGGTCCGAGGCCGACCGAGCACCAGACAGGGAGGTGGGACCACTAGCTCAATTCCTTTCTCTTTTAGCTCAGATTTTCTCTTATTCACTTCGTTGGCAGGTGTGCTGGGATTGATGCCTTCTTCAGAGGGAATGAGGAGCGTCTGTTGCATATTTTTCTCAGTGAGCTTGAAGGAAATCACAACCCACAGACATCCGCCGGATAATGCAGCGCCGGCGAGTGGGAAAAAGAGAGAGACAGAGACAGAGAAATGTAAAAGGAGTTTATCGTGTGTGGTGGAGCCGGATGGTTGTTGGTTGTGGTGGTGGCGGAAGTGGTTGCGGTGGCGTCCGCATTGTGGAAGTGGCGATTGTGTTGCTTCTCTGAGAATGATTCAGAGAAAGCCAGAGAGAAAGATGAAGAGAGTGACTATTTTTTTTTTTTTTTGGGGTTCCCTTTGGGAATGAGTTGCCACCTTGACTTTAATGGCCAGCCATGACTGACCTACGTCCTCTCTCCTCTCTCTCTGGGTGTCTCGTAGATTTTGGCTTTGTTCGCTAATATTCTTCCTTTCACGACACAAAAGTGGGTTTAATTCACACATTCTTAATTAGAATATGCATTATTAACAATTTTGCTTCCTTTGTAAAAACTTTTTTAAGTGTGGAGGCATATTCAAACCTAAGTGAATTCTAAGTATCCGGCTCACTTGTACTTTTAAATTATAAAAAAAAAAATTATTAATTTGTTGAAATTGTATGTATATTTTTATTGTGTGAATTAAAGTAAATTTTAAGACATCAATCAATTAACTATGAGAATAACTAGATGGTAAGGAATTTAATAGTTGGTGCCAAATTTGAACTCGTGCTAGTTTCAAGTTGCTAATTGCCATGTAGTATAGTCAAATTAATGGAACATAAATTAATACTTTGGCAAGAATCGTAATTAATTATTATTATTATTATTATTTTTATAGAATTGCAGTTGCTAATATAAACTAAAGTAACTGAAAAATGCATGTAGAGCGTGATAATAATGAGAACTAAAATTGGAAGGTGTGTGTATTTTGTATATGATGATGAAAATTACAGAAGAGGACATAGTGGAGTTAACATTTGAAATTGGTTAAGAATTGGACCCAAAATTTTAAGAAATTATATTTTAACCTTATGAATATTTCAATATTTTCATTTTAGTCCCTTTATAAAACTGTTAATAAGGACTAAAATGAAAATATTAAAACTTTTATAAGGCAAAATACAATTTCCCAAAATTTTTGGGCTAACTTCTGTAATTTTGGGGGGGGGGGGGCCACCCCTAGCCCCCCCTGAATCCGCCTCTGGATGAAAGCACACAATGGTAAGGGTGAGCAAAAATCCAATGGTCTGTCCGGTCTGGTCTAACGGAATTGGCTTGGTTTAGTCTAAATAAGTAATTGGGCTGATCGGGTTTCGACCAGGAGACCAAACCACTCCGACTAGTCGAGTCTAGTCCATGTCAAATTTTTTTTTTAAAAAAAAAATTGTAATTTAGATGTTACGTTTTATTTTTTATTTAATGTTGTTGGAATTTTGTTAAGAATTTATAATTAAATTTTTTTCACGATGATTGTTATATGATTATAGGTATTTTTATTATCTTAATTATATTTATCATGTTTAAATCTTTTTTTACAACATATTTTTTTAATTGTTGTTGGATATTTTTATAGATTTATGACGTTTAAATTTTATGTGACGTATTTTATATAAGTATAGGTACTTTTATGGTGTTAATTGTGTTTGATATGTTCAAATTTTGTCTCTCAAAAGTAAAACAAAAAAATAAATTTAGTCAACTATTAGATCAAAATTTCAGTCAAAATGGTCCAGCTCTCTTCGGGTTAGTATTACACCATACTAGACCACGGGTTGTATAACAGCTTATACAACTCGAGATCCTCTCTAAATCAGACCTCAAATTGATGTCAAACGGTCCAATTAAATCCATGCTCATCCCTACAAAATGGCATTACGGAATAGAAATGGTGGTTGTCACGACTCACGTATGTATGAATGGGAGGGAGATGCCAAAGTTGATGCGCGTGTAAAGGATGATTCTGAAACTGAATCACAGGAATGAAATAATTGCTGGCAACGATATAAAAAAGAAATCCCAAGTCCTCCCATGACTCTGTCTCTGTCTCTGTGAGAGTATGTGTGTGTTGTACTAATACTCTAATATCGTATGTTGTATATAAAATTTTAAATAAATAAGGCGTGCCATTGGATTTGTGCGCCGCTAAACACAGCAGTTACTAGCTAGCTATGTACAATATTCATTCATTCTGGTCAACAACATGTGGCCAACTAATTCCATGCAAACCTCACAAAACAACCATTTTGTTTATGATATTTAATACATTGTTCAGTTTTAATATAATATCTACTTAACTAATTTCAACATATAATGAAATTAGTTAAATTAGTTATTTATCAAAAATGTTTTATTCATTTTCTATTATTTGCATTGAAATTGCCTCTTGATATAAACTCGCCTAACATGAGCGAAAATTTGGGACAGTTTAGAAAAAAAAAACATGATAAATATAGAAAATAAAATGGATTAAAGTGTTATATTTAAAATCATATCTAACCCCTTCAGGTCCAAAAAAAAAAATCATATCCAACCCCTAACTAAGTATATGTTTGGATTAGCTTTTTTTCCAACATGATTTACAATGTACAAGTAAGTAAGTGAAAAAAGTTTAATTTTATAATAGATACTTGAATATGGCATTTAATTGTCGTGATCTTCTTGAGCCGTTGATTTATTTTATACCATTCACTTAGGGTGGTTCTAGCCCAAAAAATGTAGGAAAAATCATACTTAGGTTATAAAGACCAGAAAAACTAACAAAAGGGTTCATTGTAGAATCCCTTATATAAAAAAGTTCTTATGGAACTTCGGTGATATAGATTTTAAATGCGAAATTACATTTTTATTCTTAATATTATATAATATCCAAATATCAATTACCAAAAACAAGAAAGTAATTTCATATTTAAAATTTATATCATTAGTGTATGAACTTTTTTTTATAAGGGAATCTGTAATAAAACTTTTTTATTATTTTTCATGTTCCTGGCACCTAAATGTGACTTCCCAAAAATTTACTTGTAATGTAGGGTGGACGGTGGCGTAGGCATGCAGTGGTCCAAATTCTATTGCCGTTGGATTATTTTAAAATTTTTGTGGATGGTATGTTCTAGTTTCATTGAAAATAACTGTTTAGATTTTTTTTTTTTTTTTTAACCAAACAATAACTGTTTAGGAAAGGCAAGCGGTTTAAGTTTATTTTTATTAAAATGTTAACTTATTTAAATTGAATGGATAACAAAATCTTATTTGAAATAACTCTTGTATTCACAATAGAAAACCCAAAGTTGAAATTGTCACATTACATGTTTTCAATTAAAGTTGTTAAATTCGTGAGCTTAAATAAACTTGTAATAAGAATGTAAACTTTGAATCTTGCACTCAAATTTTAAACTTATAAGAGTTTACTTTTATCAATAAATAAATGTTAAAAGTATATAATAAAATAATAAAAATGACAAAAATTTAATTTTATTATGTTTTAAATATGAATAATTAAAACTAAATCCATTAATATTGCTAATTTATCATATCCAAAAAAGAAATTTATACAAAGTTCATATACAAAGCTATTGAAAATGATTAAAATGATCAAACTAACATAAATTTAAGAATGAGTTGACACAATTTTATAAGATAAAAACGTAAAAACAATAAACTTATAAATTTAACTAAGTTTATTGTTAAAGCGAATTTAAATACAACCGGACATGATTTCGTAAACTAAAAGCATAAAATTAGTAAATTCAAAGAGTCAATTGACAATAATGTTTCCAATTATTATTATGCCTTGATAAATTATGAATAATATTCAATATTCAGGATCCAAATGCATCTTTCCAACTTCATACAAAGTTGTGAACCCATTCCGAACGGAGTTTAAAAGAATTGAACCTTCTAACGCTATATTAGGAATTATATATTAGTATATTACAAAGGATAGGTCAGAGTGTCAGACATATGTACTAAAAATAATTAATTTACTTAATTATATATTATAAAACTTTTCAAGGCCATTGAATACCAAACACGGAATAAATCATAGAAAATCATTCATGCAGTTGAAATAAACTATTCTAAGATTAGAGGGTGAGAAATATTTACAGCAAATAAATCTTGCATGGAATCATACACTTTGAACGTTTTATTGATTGTCATCATGTAGAAAAATTGGTGAAAAATCTTTATTTAAAAATTTTATTAGTAAAAAGGACTGGATATGTTGTTATACATGTATGGTACAGATACTCTACAAATTTTATATACAAAAAGTACCAGTACTAGAATTCAAGTCCTTCAGTATATTTTTCAAGGACTTTTCACCGACTAAAAAATAAATAGAATAACTGTCTTGGTAGATTATGAACATTGTTCATCACACAAATGTTTGTTTCTACTTTCCAACTCTATCTAAATCCAAACCCTATCTTTGAAACGCGAGAAATTTTTCAGAGGGAGTTGAGAAGGCGTCTCACCGTCAGTCGTACCTGTGGTATTTTATGTTTCTATCTCTTGTATTGGTGTGTCTTCAGAACCTACCTAATCACAAGGAAGCAAGAATCACAAACCCATCTCAACATATCTCACCAAAAACAAAAAAACAAAACAAAAAAAAAGATTATGGTATAATGCCATAAGAAAATGGGAAAGGAGGAAGTAGGCAGAAACCAAGGTTAGAATTTCAAAGGAATTGTGATTGTAATATTCGAGCGTAAGGCTTGCCTTGATGTGCCAAAAAAAAAGGAAAAAAAGAACTTCAAAGGAATTGTAGTCAAATATCAATACCATTTAACTATTCAAATATACGAGAGCAAGATTCCCAGTTCCCTTGTTCCCTTGCTTCCCAGTATCCGCCAACATATCGGTAGGTATTGCTGCCATTGGCCTTCTTAAACCACCTTGGCTGCCCACCCTTTTTTTGCATAGTCAATGCCTAGCATAATTAAAAATGCTTAATCACGAACGGCATACAAGCTCTCTGTAAGTGAGAGGTTGAGATCTTGTTTATAACCTCAGGCTTTTGGCGCCTTCCTCCTCTAATTCAAAGAAAAAGTGTGAACTCGGATGCTTGAATCATACCTGCCGTTGTTTTTGTTCCAGCCGAAACTTCTCAGCATTAGCCATTTCATATAGTCCATTCTCCAAATACCTTTGATCAGGTCTTAGCCTCGAATCTGTAGGTGGAAGCTTCTCCTATTTGTGAACTCTCATGTAAGAATTAACAAATCTTATTTACAAAGGTATGTACTCCCTCCAATCCTATTTATAGGAATACTTTTACAGTGTAAATTGCATTATAAAAGTGTTCCTATAATTAGCAGCGGAAGTAGTATAACTTATAGATAGATAGAGAGAAATGGCAGTCTTCTAAACAGTTACCCTGAGCTCAGGTGTGATTTCATTCAATGTAATTCCGAACTGGGTGAGATTATATTTTGTGGGGTGTTCAGGTGGTTCACTCCGCTTCCATAGAAGACGAGGTTTTGAGGAGACAGCGGAACATTTTCCTTTCCTGGAATTGTCTCCAATTACATAATGCAAGCTCTCGTCCCACTTCCCTCGTAAAGTTGCCACTGTTCTACCTTTCTTATCTGCGACTTGGCCGTGCACCTACAGCAGAACTTAAATGATACATACGAAGTTATAAAAATATGTCTAAAGAACGGAAAGAATTAGGAGTTCAGATGACTCTAGAAAATTAAAAAAGCCAACAATAATTTCAGTCAGTGTTTACAGGTTTTCCACATCATATTTTCATATAATTCATGGATCAACAACAACAAGCTTTATCGTATTAGATAGGGTATGGATCGCATGACACAATTTTGCTCCATCAATAATCAAATTTTTAGATAAATTATTAATCCAAAAAGGGTCCACTCAATCTCTTGTCTTTTCTCTACTCCATACTGCTTGATCTACAATTCTCACTAGCGCACCTCTTGGCCTTCTTTCTTTATACATGCCTAAACTACCTCAAATCAAGTGTGACTTCACGTCAATTTTCAGACTTTATGCAAAGCAGAAGACCACCTATTTAGGATAATAAAAATGCATTTCAATACCAAATTCATTATAAGTCACATAACTACGAAGGGGAAGATTACTTGCTAATACCAAGATAATACAAATCAAAGGTTGCAAGAACATAACACATTTTAAACAACCCCTGAGATCGCACATCCAACACAAAGGAACAAGGAAGAATTATATAGGAGAGGTAGACAGGGCACCTGGTGAAGGTTTCTGTGGATAATCGAAGGCTCCTTGAATTTAATCCTACATGAATACTCTTGATTTGCATCTATACTCATTGTACCATAATGATCACAATAGAGTTTCCCTAAAATGAGGTTGTAAACGGATGTTGTTACCTGAAGGTAGAATATTAACTAATCAGCAGCCAGCAGGCATCTTGGATGAGAATGTCGAGTACTGGTCATGTGAAACTTGAAAGCATACCTTACTCCACCGAAAGACTTGTCCGTCGTCAAACTCCAAAGTCAATAAACCAACAGGATCAATCTGAATTGAACGACCCAAAAATTTACTTTTTATATTGACGTCACCCCAAAATTTCCAGCTACTGCCCTCACAGTGGCATGCCATAACCATAGGATGATGACTAACCTATTTCAAGGTAAATGACATAAGTAGTTCATTCCCAATTGCCAAAACATTTTAACTCCAAGATCATCTGAATATATAGACACACACAGAAGCTAATATTTCAATATGCATATCAGATTACGAGGGCTTTCAAAATTATAAATGTTCTTTTTTTAGGGTATGTTATAAATAAGGCAAAATTTTCTGAGTCTCGTAAAGATGAGCATACAACACCTTTTCAGAGATAAAGCGGATTCCCTTGTCCGGATAATCAGCTTCATATGTCTCACCCAACAAAGGAGTAAATGGTTTGTAAGTTCTATCCTCTGTGGAAGCATAACTTGAAACAGCAAATGCAGCCACATATAGTATCCTCATAAGGTTGTTGCCCTGTTACATGCACCGTGGATGTCATAAGGAACAATTAACCAACACAGACAATTACTGAAAAGAGTATGAATTCGGCTACCCCTAGTGAATGATGTCATTTACAAAACAACGCCAGAAGGAACTAACCATTTTCCCCCACAAATATGCTTGATCTAGAAGATAAGAGTACTCAAGGTCTTCAAAGCATTTCTGTAATGAGGAGAAGGGCTCATTGAAGTAAACTGGGAGACAAATTTTTGTAAGATCCTTCCCAATATTATCTTTTAAAATTGACCACAGACTGAGACTCTTCTCTTTCTCAACAGGATCAGGCAAGTTCTTTCGCCGGTTGACATGAGGACAGTAGGACCCAACAGACCCAATACTTAAATTTGCTCTGTATTCATCGTTAGGAGTTCCTTCTTCTACAGAATCAAGTGGTGATCTATCTAACTCAGATCTATTCTTTTTATCACTGATAGGTGAAAGGGTGTCACTTGAATCAAAGAATGCATCATAGTCGTCATCAGAATCATCATTCCAGTCAAGCTCATCAAAAAAATCACTTACACTCCCCTCTGTAATATATTCAAAAAATAATAATTATGCCTCACCTGGAAAGTTGATCGAGCAAACTTAGTGGAATTTATGCAACATCACATCCCTTCTATCAACTCTTCTACTTTCCAAAGCAGTATTATATAATGCAGAGTATACTGACAAGATCATGAACAGACTGAGCCATATATCTCTCCAAAATCCAAATCCTTTCAGGCTCAATGCAATAAGAGGATTTAGCATGCGGCAAAAATAATCACACATCTTTATAAGTGAGAAAAGCAAACATGAGATTCAGAATAGGCATTGCAATATATAACTGACAAAAGAGACGATGACATTATATTTTCCTTTTTACCATGCTTAGTAACACAAATATAACACTAAAAGCAGTATAAAAAGAACCTAAAAGCTAGGAAACAACAGACAAACCGATAGTACGTAACACTGAAAGTCGGTGCGATCATTTCATAAATACCGCAAGTATTGCAAATTGTTTTCTTATATTATCGTGAATTCACCAAAGGGAGCTCTCAAATCAGAAAGAATCATATAATATCTATTGATGGAGGAAAATGAACGATATGAATTATTTCATTCGACAAATAAACATAAATCGGAGTGTATCAACTTTTGACAACAATTTCTTAAACCGGAAGCACAACATTGCATATTTGCATTACCCTTTGAAAGAGAAGTGAATATGGGTTGGAATAAAGGAATCAGACAAACCGCTGTACTTGTCGTAGACAGATCTAATGGAATCTTCGTCCTCCTTGGACTGCCCTCGGCTTTCACGAACAAAGGTATTTTCCAAGTCCACCTTGTCTGTCTGTAAAATGTAGTTGAAATAGAAAAACTTCAACCAAAAATTAAAAATTAAAAAAAATAAAATAAAATCCTTAGCAAGGTTCAAGTAATCAAACAATCTTGGGAGCACGAAGAGATAGGAGAGAAAAGTTGCAGAACCATAAATCCCAATCGTTCACGAAACCTCATGGCATGCATTTTAGTCATTTAAAACCCGTACAATTTTGCTATTTTAGCACGAAACAAAATTGTTTTATCAAATTAGTAATTCTGCTTCTTAGCTTCCCATCAATAACAGAACTACTCAGAAGAATTAACAAAAGAAAGACGAGAGAAGAATGGTCCCATATCAACAAAGAAAGACATATGCAATGTCGTTCAGACTCTAGATACGCTTACCTCTAAATTGCGTAATGAATCCACTAGTTGCATCTGCTTGTTCTTGAGAACAACGATCTCCTGATACAGCTCGGAAAGTTGGTCTCTCATTATGTGTTCACTATCCTGAATAACAGCCTCACTGACACCCTCCTCTAGGAGGCGTTGCCTCAATTTCTCTGTGGAAATTACAGAAAATCCTGCCGGAGCCATGATCTCAGCATTTGACAAACGAGGAAACATATCCTTTGCGGCTAGCAATGCTTCCACCCATGCTTCCTTGTCCTCCCTGGTCTCTGCCCGCAGCTGAAACCTCCTCTTCGTCCCTGTATATATATCAAACCTCCTCTCATCTGATTTAGTCTCTTGAATTGAACAGACCTGCACAAACGCTCACGCAACATTCAAAATTCGAATCAGTAAACAATGCACACGACAAAACATATAGTTGAAATGTAACTTGGAGAGTCTACATATCAGATGCCAAGCACCGATGTTATATATATATTACATCACAAATAATTAATCATCAAATTGAACGGAAGAATTGGGCGGAATTAAGAAACACCATGAGATGGATTTCTTCGATGGGCTTGCTGTGGCGAGACGATCGGCCGCGATGCTTATATGTGCCACTTAAACTGTCTAAACCAATATACAGGGACCCTGTTTCGACTTCACGGCTGAGCAGGACCATACGGGGATCGTTAATTTTGTAATAAGAAAGAACGCCATCAAGGAGAACGAACCAACGACGTTGCCAGCCTCGACCGTAATTGACCCACTTGTATAAGATACCGGATATTCCGTTTCCGACGATGTCATTGATCATCACCTCTCGCTGACCTTCCGGCAATTGAAGCTGCCGATAGATTTTCGACGAAACGGAACGCTGCGAAAAACTGGAGGGAAGCTCATCGTAGGAGAGGGATTTGGACCTTTGGTGACAGAAAGAGGGTCGACGGGAGTGGCTTTTGGCCGACGACGGCGTTGAGGGAAGCATGTGATTCATTTCCGAACACGGTGACACGGAAACGGACGATGAGGTCCGAGCCATTTTGGGATGGCCCTTGGGGGAGGAAGCGAAATTGATGCAATAGGAACAATGCGAAACAATAATGATGATCCAGGAATGATCAGACCATTGTCAGTTTGTCACGAAGATGTCGGCTCTCAAAAGACAATTGTCATTGGAGGCAAATTCAAGCGAGGGGGCTCACCGCGAAGATCGTTTGATTTATTTTTAATTCCATCTTTTACATTTTTAAATATAGGATTAGAATAATAGCAGTATATTCTAGTGAAAGTCAATATATTGTTGGAATAAAATAGTATATGTCAACGCAGGTGAAAAAAAAATTACTAGCCAAAGTTAAATGAGATTCTCATTCTATGCTTTTCTTTATGTGCTTCTAAGGTGTTTATTATAAAGAAATAGGGATTATCATATCTACATTTACTGCAGATATGTTTCTGCAGCAAGCCTCTAAACACACCGTTTCATTTGTTTTAATAGGGCGGCTTATTTCAATAATCAATCTCGCTGCTCGTCTGATTTGGCCTATTGGGAATAAAACACGCTGTTTACAATATATCCCCGCCGCCTTCTTCTTGTTGTGGTCGCCATTTTAGCTTACTTCTTGTTGTTCAAATGGGTTCTTCATAAGCGTGGGACCGGATTCCTACGTCTTGGATATGGTTTCATTATATATCACTGGTGAAGCACCCATACGAGGGCGTTTTGCAGAACGAGTTCGATATTCGGCCTTCCGAGGTGTTTCGTGAGGGGGACTCAAATGTTCTACATGACGCCGTTGGGATATGTTTTCATTATATATCACCGGCGAAGTACCCATACGATAGCGTTTTTGCGTAACGAGTTCGATATTCGACCTCCGAGGTGTTTCGTGAGGGGGACTCGATGTTCGACATGACGTTGTTGGGGGAGGTGCCGGAGACACCGAAGTTGGAGTTGTCAAGAGTATGAGCAAGATGCTTTGGGGATGAACATAACGGGTCGACTTGCATGACCACGGAATGGATATACCGAGGCGGCGGGGATATATTGTAAACAACGTGTTTTATTCCCCAATAGGCCAAATCAGACAAGCAGCGACATTGATTATTGAAATAAGCCGCACTTCTAAAACAAATGAAACGGTGTGTTTGGGCTTGTGCGAAACATATCTCATATAGAAATGCGAGATATGTTAATCCCAAAGAAATATTGATGACATTTTTCTTATATATTTTATTTATTTAGATTAAATTATATGCTACATCTTGAAATATTTTTTGCCTCCAGTATCTCAAATTAATTAATTTCCAATCTTGTATTCGAAATATTTTTATTGTAACACTAGTATCCTAGAAATTACTCTCTCCTGGTCCTAATTACAAGACAACATTTTAGAGTTGGCTTTGATCCTAATTATAAGACAACATTCTAATTTTTGTCAATTCTTCTTAAAATACCCCTATTTTATTCTCTCAAGTGTGTTTAATTTTTAGTGATTACACGTATGTGTGTGTCTATATACAAATATACATATATATATACACACAGACACATATATGTAAATACACACACACACACATATATATATATATATATATATATGTGAGAGTGTGTGTATGTATATCTATGAATATATGTGTGTGTATACATATATGTATATGTGTGTGTATATGTGTGTGTGTGCCTGCCAATATATATATATGTAGATAGATATATATGTGTGTACATATAAAGACACACATAATATACATGTGTGTGTGTGTGTTATATGTTTGTGTCCATATATATATTTGTGTGTGTGTGTGTTCATATATATGTCTATAGATATATGTATGTGTGTGTGTCTATATCTATATGTATATATATATACATACATACATATACCTGTATATAGTAAGATCATTATTTCAATTAAAAATCGTGTAAAAAGGAAAATTCTAAGTCGGAGAGGTATGTGGTAGAGGTTGTGTTACGGACCTGGATAAGGCCCATATTCAATATATGGCGCAACAAGGAGTATATTGCATATCAGGATCTGCCTATAATAAAGGAGGATCCAATATTATCTACGATCTAGGTATATCTAAATCTATATCTAAATGACTATCTAACAGTTAGGATATCAGGGCCTCGGATCACAGGGCCCAAGCGACTCAACCTAAGGTTAATTCTATAAATACAGAGGTCAAGCCTTAAGATACACACATGACAGGTTCTACACTCTAACCCTAGACTATTTACATACAGTCACACAGAGCACTCACCCCACCCGCTTGGCTAAACGCCTGTGTGTGTCCCGAACTACGTGGACTTGCCTGTGTGTGTCTCGAACTACGTGGACTTTGATCCCTCTACAGGGTACGTACGCCTTAGGCTTGGCTCCTAGTCAAGTCCAATAAGTCCTGTTCCCAAAACAGAACATTGGCGCCGACCGTGGGGAATCGGTAAATTTTTATTTGATTCCCGCGACTAGGATAGTCGCAAAAAAGAAGTCGAAGGAATTTCCTACTTAATCAACCGGCGATAGAAAGCATTGTTTCACCAGAAGATAGTGGGAAGGGAAGTCCAATAAGTCCTGTTCCCAGAACAGAACATTGGCGCCGACCATGGGGAATCGGTAAATTTTTATTTGATTCCCGCGACTACGATAGTCGCAAAAAAGAAGTCGAAGGAATTTCCTACTCAATCAACTGGCGATAGAAAGCATTGTTTCACCAGAAGATAGTGGGAAGGATCGTCATTCCCTCTCCCCCAGGATCCTCAGGATCGTCCTCCTCTCTCCTTGGGAACCCAGGCCTCTTCCCTCCTCCTATCTCTTTGGGAACCCAGGCCTCTTTCCTTGGGAACCCGGATTTGAGCAACGACTTTGGTTTTAAGCTGCTTCACATGAGTTTTCTTTTAACTCTGTGTGTCCCCACATGATGAGAAGAGAGTTGGAAGGATCACCAGGAAGAACTCAGAGAAGTCTTTGATGGCCTTAATAAAAAACTAGCAGACTTAGAGGATCTTATTCGGCAACTTCGGATCCTCCCGTCGTCGTGCCGCCACTGTCGACAAAGCCCTCTCCGGGCCCACCGAGCAACAACAAAATGACCCTTTGGACGAGAGGATGAGATCTAGGAATTGATACAGCTGCGAGTTCAATACCCATTTGAGAATCCCAGAAGAGCAAATTGAGATAGCTGAGGTTGTTGGTAAGCCGAGGCTAATTCAATTCCAAAGGAGTTATTTTTACGACTCAGTGATGCAGGGAAGTCAATAATAGGATCCCACTACTTTATGTCTGCCTTTGCTCTATCTGCTTTGTGTTTGTCTTTTCTTCATTATTCACATGAGAAAGAGTTAGCGGGTCACTAAAACCCTCCAAACATATAGCAATAGCGTTTGATCTCACTGAATTATTATTTCTTCTATCAAAATTGTTAAGGCAAGGCAAACGAACAAATCGAGATAGCCGAGGCTGATTCAACGCGTCTCGACTCCATCGCGATAGTCGAGGTTGATGATATGCCGAGATGAGGAGGTGTCGAGACTCTGAGGTACGCCGAGATTGCTAGATGCTGAGCTTGGTAACGCTAGCTTGTAACCCCAGTGAGGGCAAAAAGGTGTTGGAACTATGGATTTAGGGTCACGTCCTCGTCGCCCCACTCATGAACCATCATTTTATCTCTCTAAGGCTGATGCCAACCATTAGTCCCACTAGCTTCGACAATTCTGCATAACTGCATCAATTTTTCCTCATCAACACTATCCACCAACCGTTTCCCATCAATATAAAGATAGGGATAATCACTTGCATTTGTTGCGGTAGATGTAACAGCCCCATTGGGTTCTTTAGCGTTCTTGTTGCAAAAGCCACAATCCCTCCAACCAGTTTCTTCATGGTAGAATTTACTACAGAAAATGGAAAGAGAGGGATAATCACTTGCATTTGTTGTGGTAGATATAACAACCCCATTGGGTTCTTTAGCGTTCTTGTTGTAAAAGCCACAATCCCTCCAACCAGTTTCTTCATGGTGGAATTTACTACAGAAAATGGATGCCTCATGGGCAGCCCTCCAACCAGTTTCTTTATGATGGAATTTACTACAGAAAATGGATGCCTCATGGGCAAATATGGAATCAAGAGTATCAAGCTTGCATTCGGTGGGAATTCCGCAACTATTATAATATTGAGCAAATCCACGCCAGGATATACTCTGAGTCATGTCGAGATGTACTCTCGGCTGGGATTTATATTTCCTTTTTCCGGATCTAGTTGTTTCCCGACAGGGCAAACGAGCAAATGGGGACTCCATCAAGCTATATCCAAATGAGTATTACCCTCTTTATCTCATAGATCTCAATCTTTGCTTATTATCAATTATCTATAAGCTTGTTTGTGAGAAGGACTCGGTTACACCAAATATGGTTAAAATCCCGGCTCCGTGTGAATTCTTGAAGGCGGACCCGGTTACACCGAATCTGGTTAAAATCCCGACTTCGTGTGAATTTTTGAAGGCGGACCCGGTTACACCGAATCCGGTTAAAATCCCGGCTCCGTGTGAATTCTTGAAGGCGGACCCGGTTATACCGAATCTGATTAAAATCCCGGCTCCGTGTGAAGTTTTGAAGTCGGACCCGGTTAACTGAATCTAGTTAACGTTCGGGATCCGCATAAATTCTTAAATGGACCCCGATTACACCGAATCTGGTTAAAATCCGGGATCCCTGTGAATTTTTGAAGGCGGACCGGTTATACTGAATCTGGTTAAAATCTCGGCTCCGTGTGAAGTTTTGCAGTCGGACCCGGTTAACTGAATCTAGTTAACGTTCGAGATCCACATAAATTCTTGAATGGACCCCGGTTACATCGAATCTGGTTAAAATCCGGGATCCCTGTGAATTTTTTAAGGCGGACCTCGATTACACTTAATATAGTTAAAATCTAGGTTCTGTGGAAATACTAATCAAGGGTTACGACACCCATAATAGAAAAAAGGGTTACGACACCCATAATGGAATCTTGGGGTTACGACACCCATCTCGGATAAAACAAATTCTGGGTCACGACACCCATCATGGACAAACAAATCCAGGAAAAACTTTGTGGAGGAGTCCACCTCTAGACGAAGCAAACGAAGGAGGACCTCGATTACACCGCATTCGAGTTAAAATCCGAGATCCGTGCAAAATACGCTTAAGTCCGTACTCCTTAAGTTGACCCCGGATAAATCGAAACTTATCTAGGTGACTCCGCGCTCCTTAAGTGGACCCGGACACACTGAATATTATACGCTTAAATCCGCGCCCTTAATTAGATAATCGGATACACTAAACATTGTACAATTTGATCCGTGTGCGCTCCTTAAACGGACCCCAGATGAAGGATTCCCCGATAGAGATTCCAAACGTGCACTATTGATCGCTTAAGCATTACACCGAGGCACATAAGCCCGGTCATAAATATGACACCGAGGTCTCTAAACCCGGTGACAAACAAAAACCATCTAGATGTATGACACCGGCCGTTGTACTTCGACGTGCTTAGGTTAGAGCTTCATAAATCGCCATATGTGGCCATCACGAAATTGACGTGTCAACGCTTGCCCCGATGTAAGCACGAGAGTTGTCATTCCGACCCGATCAGTCAAAATGTTCAAGCATGGTGTTGCCGACACTTTGGACATGTGACAACTTGCCCTTATCTCGGTTACAATTTACTATTCGGCTAAAAAGGCTGGAACGCGGTAGCGCGGTTAGTTAACACCCCACGAGGTTAAAACGTACAACCCTGCCCGACATTCCCAGACTTAAAGTTCTAGTCGAGAATATAGACCTGTATCCACTACGGTCGATGAATTGCTAACTATGCGTAATGGTAGAGCATTTAGATCTGTATCCACTACGGTCGATGAAGTCCTAACTACGCGTAGAATTCATAAAACAATAAGACAATTAACATACATTTAATTGTTAAAAAAACAGAGTATGTAACCGGCACAGACGCTGGGAAAACTTGATACAATGTTTAACGTGGGCACAAACGCCCTAAGGAAAAAGCAAAAAAAAGTGAAGGACTCCGACCCCTAGCTTGGGGGAGCAGTATCACCAGAAGGCACCACCTCATTGGACTACCCGGCCTCATCATCGCCTTGCTCTTCCAGTTACTTCGCCTCAAAAGACATGGACCCACCATCGGGCGTCGGAGGGGGCAGAACCAGGACATCATCCTTCACATAAGCCCGGTAGTCATACCCGGCAAGGTTCAAGGATACGTTCGGATTCAAGTGCTTGATTTGTTCTAAGGCCATGTCGAAGCAGTCAGAGGTAGTCTCTTTCAACGAGTTGGTGGTGTCCAAATGGGCCTGCTACTTCGCCAGAAGAGCATCCTTGGTCGAGTCCAGCTCGGAGGCCAGATCGGCGCGTTGCTTTTACAGTGACTTCACAGCATCCAGGCTTTCAGCAGGAGCACTCGGAGGTCGTCGTCTCCAATACCTTTTTGACGAATAGCAGCTCCTCGGTCGCTTTCCCCACAGTGGCCATGGCGACGTCGCGCTCCTCTTCTGGGGCCATCATCTTAGTCTCGGCCTCATCCAGTGCTTTCTTCAAAAGGGCACAGACGCCTCGACCAGTTAAAAGAAAAACGAAACTAAAGCCCCGACCCTCAACTCGGAGGAACGGCATCATCTGAGGGAACCACCTCACTGGTGAGAATGAAGATTAACCTCGGGCATGAGATCCAAGTTAAATGGTCAATGCACCCCGGCAGCCCAGAGCCCTCGACTGCCAGGCTGAGGGGCAACAAGATAGGTGTGACACCGTAAAGCTTTCAGCCGATATAAGCAATTGCACCAACAAACAAACCCGGAAGCCCGATCCGTTCCTCTTCGGATAATTCAGATTAAGGGAATTTGGTGTAAGAAGAACCAACAGAAGCCCTCATGGGGTTATCAACGGAAGCCCTCATGGGGTTATTTGGATTTTCAAATGCTATCCCGGTTGCTTGAACGTTGCTAGTGAAAAAGCATGTTCATCGTCAACCGATATCGAGGTAAGCAAAAACAAAGAACGAGGAAAGGTAAATAGATTCCGCCTTGGGAAAAACCTATCGCCTAAATAGGCAAATCGGTAGCAGAATACGAAGGAATCTGAATTCGTCAAGACTTGGACAAAAGCGAATCAAGATGGAACAATTCGGATATGAAATCCGGGTTAAACAATAAACGCACCTCGGCAGGGTCAAACAAAAAGGCGCCTCGGCAGCCTAGAGACTTTTTAAGCCCAAAAGGCAAGGTTGACACACATGGCACGACGAATGTATTAAATGCGCACAGAAACCGTAGTTGACTAGGTGTGGTGGTTGAAACCCCGTACGAATACAGAGCCGCCAGGTGTCAGTTGGCAACGATGGCGAACGCATAAGGATCCCGACCTCGAAGTCAAGCGAACTCCTTGATATTACCTCAGATCCTTGAGACATTACCTCGGATCTTTGAGCAAATGACATCGGTAACCAGGGTCAATGGGACAAAACCCGACAGTGTGCGGTAGATATGCAAGAGGGTAAGATTCATAGCAATCTAGCCCAGATAACCTGAAGAAAGATCCCAACCTCGAAGTCAGGGGAACCGCCTCGACATTACCCCGGATCTTTGAGACATTCCTTGGATCCTTGGGTAGACGACTTTGATAGCCGAAATCAACACCTGGATTCAAAGGCAGACGAACCATCTCGACACTACTCAAGATCTTTGAGACAAGACCTCGGATCTTCGAAGGAAGCGGCCTTGACAGCCAGGATCAACGTAATTCAATTCGACAATGTAAGGCCCACGAAAGCAAAGCTCGGCTAGTAAAACCGACTGGAGGCAAGATACATCTCGGCAGCTCAAAAGCCTGAACTACCGGGCTGGGGGGCAACTGTTACGGACCTGGATAAGGCCCATATTCAATATATGGCCATCAGGATCTGCCTATAATAAAGGAGGATCCAATCTTATCTACGATCCAGGTATATCTAAATGACTATCTAACAGTTAGGATATCAGGGCCTCAGATCACAGGGCCCAAGCGACTCAACCTAAGGTTAACTCTATAAATACAGAGGTCAAGCCTTAAGGTACACACATGACAGGTTCTACGCTCTAACCCTAGACTATTTATATACAGTCACACAGAGCACACACCCCACCCGCTTGGCTAAACGCCTGTGTGTGTCTCGAACTACGTGGACTTTGATCCCTCTACAGGGTACGTAGGCCCTAGGCTTGGCTCTTAGTCAAGTCCAATAAGTCCTGCTCCTGCAACGAACAAGTTGTAATTCACTTTTTCTTATGTCATTTTAAATTTATATTGGGCATTTTAGGAAAATGAGTAAAATTAACTAATTTAACTTCTCTCCTTAATCTCTCCAAAATTAATTAAATATGTCCTATAATTAGGACCGGAGGGAGTAGTTAATTTGAGATAGTGCAAAAAAATTTCAGAATACAGCATATAATTTAATCTAAATCAATGAAATATATTAAATAAATAAATAAATAAAAATCACTATCAATATTTTTTTTATGTGCTTCTTAGGAGGACAAGAACCTAAGAAGCACATAAAGAAAAGTATGAAATAAGGATTCAGTTAAATGACTTAAAAAGTTGACCTTGTTACTTGGCAAACAAAATTTTGTAAATAGTTAATTAAATGTTGTAAATGCCTACACAAAAGTTGGAAATGGCATCTTTACTTAATCAGTGAAAGTTGGTAATCGTTAACAAAATATTGTGAATATATATGGAAGTTGCAAATGACTTAAAATACTGACTTTGTTATTTGATAATAGCTAATAAAATGTTGGGAATACAATATAAAAGTTGAGAATAGCATGAAAGAGTGACATTTTTATTTGGTAAGTAAAAGTTGGTAATAACTTATGAAATGTTGTAAATACTATGCAAAGGTGGGGAATGACTCGAAAGAGTGACTTTGTTATTTGGTAAATGATAATTGGTAACAACCGATAAAATGCTGAACAAGGCTGAATGGAAAAACATAATATTTTAAACGAGGCAAATGAAATCATGGAAGACATTCTAATTTATGGATTTAAAATCAAATCATATAAGGCAGTTTAATTATTTAGAGTTTAAATAATATCAAATAATGGTTTTGGCTTTTGGACTCTTAAGCTGCAAGATTAATCATCTAATAATAAATTAAATCTTAATGTGTCAATAATTATTAAATAACACTTAAAACACTAATTAATTACTCCTAGATTATTTAAGATAGAATATTAGTAAAATAAAACATTTTAAAAAATGAAAATTTTATACATATATAAATATGGAAAAACACATTTTAAAAAATGAAAATTTTATACATATATAACACACACATAAAATGGTGAGACTATATATATATATAAATTATATATATGTATGTGGGTCTCACTATTTCATATATATATAAAAATCTTCTTCCTCTCATTCAACAATATGAGAAGTTTAAACCCCATATAAATATGTTCATTTAAGAAAAATCCCCCAGCTTCATTTTTAAGTGGTTTAACAGGTAAGTTAAATCCAATCCTTAACCCAAGGAATAAAATGAGCCCCAAGCCCACAAAGTGTTGGGTTATTTTCAGAAATAAATATAAGCTGAAGGGTATGATCGCAATATTAAAAACAATTCATACGCAGCGTTAAATATATAATTTTTGTTTCCCACAAGGAGGGACGGGCGAGGCAGAAAGAGAGTCTAGTGAGAGAAAACGTGAGAAGCCGCTTCGTTTAGAACTCTCAGAATATACAAACGAAGACCCCTCTCTCTCTCGCTTCAACGATATACATTCTTGATTCTCACATTCCGCGGAATTTCACTGTAAGATCCTCTCTTCCCCCTCTTCCGCACTCGCTCTAACGTCTCTCTCCACCTTTTCACTTCACTGCCTTTTGTTTTTGTTCAACTGCTCACAAACTGGTTCTGGCGGGAATGAAAGTTTTGCGCGTAGTCGGCGATTTAAGTTTTTTCCAGTTTTCGCTTCTTCCTGTTTGTCGATGAGGGTCGCCATTATTTCTCGTCATTTTTATTCTACTCATTATCAGTGCTTCGAGTATGTTACGGGTTTGCGTATATTGGCACCTAACTGTATTTGGTCTGAGATCGCAAAAAAATGCATATTCTAGGGTTTCCTGTCTATTACATCGTAAAGGGGCTCCTTTGTTTTTAATGTTTTGATGGGATTCTCAATGTTAGGCGTTTTTATATCCGAACTTCAACGTTGTGTCTTGTACTGTCAATTTTGCAAAGCTTTTAATTCTTTTTGTAGCTTACAATTTATGGAGTTGAAACCGAACAAGCAAGAACTTTTATCTCACTTTGTCTTATCTAAGCTAGCTACATTGGTCACGGATTGAAATGTCGCAATGACGGCTTACGTTGCGTTTGTAATTCTTATTGGTTGATTTGACTAGAAGTAACTTATCATTTTCCTCTTCTGGGACACGTTAGGGTTTCTTGCACTAGAGACGCTTATCTTTAATTAATGAACATGCTTCACCAGAGTGAAAGTGTTTTCTATTCTTGTTTCAACACTTAAATTGAACTTATTTTTCGTTTACCAATCGTTAAGCTCCTCTTGTTGGCTATCTTGGAGAAAACTATAACAGTGTTGTTATTTTAGGTCTCATACTTAATGGTTATCATATTAATACTCAGCCAATTAATCCATCTCTTTTACAGACTTAGTTTTCAAATCCAACTAGATGTTGGCCCGTTGGTCTAATGCTTTGTATTGAGTTCGGGATGAGCTGCAACGCACAACTTAAGAATAGTGCAGTTTCCTATAGATCATATACTGATATCGATGATTTAAGTGGTTCTTGTATTCAATTGTTTCAAGCTTGTGTGGGGACTATAAGATTTATATTACCAAGATTGTCATGCCAATTTCTTTATGCAGGGTTATTGTCTCTGTTTGAGAGACAGCATAGTACTAGATGCCTCTCTTAAAAAGGAAGCCTTTTGTCCTGGCTGAGCCACCTAAGGATTTGGAGCCACATGTGCTTGTCCATCAAGTTCGATTTACGAAAGAAATATTCCGATTTTATCAGTATCCTTTTTATTTTACTGATATTGATGTTTTATATTGGGATTCTTTTTCACCTTTGTAATTTACATTGATGTAATAAACAAAGTGAGGTCAATTACGTTTTTATTTATCTGTGTACAAGTGATTTAAACTAATTGTTGCAAAATTGTTGATAAAGTACTTTATCAGCATTGCATACTTGCCCCCCTCAATAAGATGATAACTGTTGGCCAGCCTTAATGTGATAGTGATTATTTGAACCGTATAAATTTGTATCGCCAGAGGGTTTGGACATGTAAAGTCACCGGGAAATCTAACTTGACTTATGAAGAGGCTATGGTGTCAGAAAAGCGTGCCACTGAAAAAGTCCAACAAATTCCCAAAGAATTAATGGCTCCTGCTCTAAGGATTGTTCAATACAGTAAGAACTACTCTTATCTGAGACAAACGAATATACGTGTTATGATGATAGATCTGTTTATGATTCTTCTATTCTGGCATATTGCATACATTATTTCCTTTTATTACGTATGGTGATATTGCTGTGTGCATTTAACTGAGTCTAAAGTTTTCTGGGTATATGATGTTTACCAGTCTGCTTGTGAAGTAAGCGCCTATAAAGATGGAGTGCTTTCATAAAATATTCTGATGCTATCTACTTAAACAGCTGTGAATGAAGTATCGTGTTGTTTCAATCTGTTAATTTCAGAAGAGGAATTGGTATTTTTGGTTTTCTATGCTGCACAAAGTAGTTAGTTCCCAAGATGTCTAGTTGGTTGTCATCATAGGCATTTTTATCAAGCCTTTCATCTCATTCCAAAGAATTGTCACATGATTCATCAAGTTGGAAGTTACTGGTTCAGAACATGTATTACCTCCAGTTAATTGTATGTAAATCATGATATCCTGAGCCTTATGATGCCCTTACAGTTCTGGTTTTGCTTCAAGATGGTTCTGGGTTAGGCAGTAGTTATTGCATTGGTATCATCAACACAACTAACTATATAACTGTTGGATAAGATTACTTGTCTCTGTTAGTCATTGTAACCTATATAAAATAAATGTATGTGTCTAGACTTTTAAAACGGTTGTTCCAGTTTTAATGTATCATTTCTACAGGTTGCTTAAATTGCAAGACATTTTGTGAAATCTCTAACCTTTGGGCTTATATTGCTGTAGAACAAATAATGAGTTTGCTTAAGTGTTATAGATGAAAACATTCCTTTTTTCCTATATAAAACCTTTCCATTGTGTTGGTACATGGTTTTTGGTTCTATTATTTGATATTTGATTTTTCTTTTTTGAAAGAAGCTGAAAAGACTCTATTATCTCAAAACCTTCTTTTCTATACAATGTTTTATCTGTGCTATGATGAGAGTATTAATTTTCACATATCCAACATGGAACATATTTTAAGTTAGAACTTCTAAACGAGTGTTTTGCAATCAATTGAGAAATAATGGAAAAGAACTTGAAAATGGGTCTGAAAACACAACTGCAGAAAGTTAAGTAAAATCTAGTAAACATTTTTAAATTTTTTATTTGAAAAATTTAAAATAAAGCGGGCTTTGAAACTTGTTCTTATAGTTATCTCACCAAACAAATTTTCTATTCTCTGACAAAGAATGATCCACTTAATGGATTTATTTTCTCCCAAGAATTATTGTTAAGACTTGTTTGAAAACTGCTAATTAAAGACCATTGAAAGTAACAAACAGGTCCTGTGTGTTTGATTCAAGCCTGCTTGGATTATAAAATTTGTTGAGTTTTTATCGAAATGCATATATTTTGTGCAAAACTAATGTGTCCTGTGGGTTTGATCCAAGTGTCCTGGATTATGCAACTTGTTGGACTTTCATCAAATTGCTTGTATTGTGTGTGTGTGTGTGTGTTGTTTTGGCAGGCATGCTTCCTTTGAGGGATCTCGCCGATGCAATAGCTGAAAAGTTGCAGGAACAGGTGTATGTGGGTGCTGAGCTGCATGGAAAAAAGGATGATGGAGAACATCCCTGCAAAATATTGAAAGTCGTGCAGGAAGGGGTTGATGAATTCCGTTATGAGATAGCTTGGCTCGACAAAAACAAGAAAACAATTGAAAAAGCAGAACTCAGTGCCAAGGATTTAGTGCAGAAGAAGTTTCCTTTTAGCAGGAATATCTTGAAATCTTTTATCCGGGAATCTACATATCGTAACGCTCCTTGGGTGATACACGATGAATTGGCACGAAATTATGGAATCTCAACTGATATCCCAGAGGAATTAAAGCGAAGAGCTTTCTTCAACAACGGACTTTTAATTTGCAACAAGAAAAGGAAAAATGAGGTAAACAGAAAGAGAGGGGTAGTAGTTTCAGCCTCATTCATTCTCTGATCCATGCATAAAGAAACAATTTAATTGATAAAGGAGAAAGAAATAAACCATAACGTCCTGAAGTATAGTTTCTTGGTTGGTTTGTTAGTGACCTTTTTGTATCGAATCTATCATGTTCAGGATGTAGATGGTGAAGCTGAGAATTGCAAAAAGAGGAAGTCAGATCACGCAAAAAATGGTGGCTCCTCTTTAGTGAAAGGTAGAATTTAAAGGTTGAAGTCATTTTGTTTGCTTTTAGAATTGGTTACCAACTCCCCACTCTTAATTTATAACTATTTAGATTGAACTTATTTTGTAGCAGAATTTGAGTTCACTTTGATTTGAGCATTTCCATTTCATCCACCCCTTCCCCTTTTGCTTTCTATGTTGTTGGGCTTGTAGCATGTACCATGGGAGTAGCCTCTTGCATTTTCTTTCAACTGGGAAGCTTTCTCTCTTCCAGCTTGGAAATAATGAATGTTTGATAAATTTGTATTTCAAATCATATTATTGCTATATACTGAAAGTACAGATTTTATAGAATTGTCCAGTCAGTCTTCTCTTTATGATTTTAATGTATTAAAATCATCTTAACCTTATTGGTATAACAATTTTGCAGAAAATGGCCAATGTAAGGAGGAACCTATCAAATATCCTATTGATGATTTATTGGTGCAGCCTAGTCCAAGGGATCCCGGTTTTGCTGATCGTCCTTCTCCATCGAGGGACTTCAATGTTCCAGTTCATTGTGTAGGGGATCTCTTAATGGTTTGGGATTTTTGTACTTCTTTTGGTAGGCTGTTGCACTTGTCACCCTACTCTCTGGAAGATTTTGAAAACTCTCTCTGCCACAAGGAAAGCAATGTGGTTCTTCTTGTGGAATCTCATGCAGCACTCTTGCGGGTGCTCATGAAAGACGATGGTGAGTATGCTTCGGCTGTACAGAAGAGAAAACGGAAGTTTAAGGTCAGCATCTCCCTTGTGTATATCTTTCTACCAGCAGTTATCAGTATATATTTTTTATGTTCCATTCACATGTTTCAAATGAAACTTTCCTTGCAATTTGTATTCTATGCAACTTATTTCTTTCAGATATTCATGATAACAGTATCTAATCCCATTTCATTTTCAGATTACAATGATTAATTGGCAAGAATATTTATGCGATTTTCTAGAAATGATCAATGTTCCTGGATTACGGCAATTTGAAGCTACCATAAAAAGGGGACATTATGGCCTCATTGATATCAATGCTAAGCTAGAAATCTTGTGCGAATTGGTCAATCAAGTTCTTGAAACCTCCATTTTTAGGGAAAAGTTGGATGAGGTTATTGAACAGCGACTGGCACTTGGTGCTACTAGAAGAGGAGAAGCGCTAGAAGATGGTAGAAAAAGAAGAGAAGGGAAGGAACGGTTGAAAGCTGAGATTGAAAGCAATGAGAGTATGGATGGGCACTGTAAAACAGATGGAGCAACTGTGTCAACAAAAAATAATCACAGTAGACAGAACGGAGACATAGGAAAGAAAAGAAATGGAGAAAAGGAATCATCTATGAATGGGGATGCTTTGGGTGGAAGGTTAGTGTTTATATATTGAATTTGTGAATTGTAGTTGCGTGCTTTTATTTTCAGTAGTTATCATGACAACCAACATAAGTTTTGTTCTAAATTTATGAGCAGTATGGATAAGCATTCAAATGGTGCATCCAAAAAGTCCTCTAAGAAACTGAGTTTAGAACTGAAAGAACCAGCAGAAAATGGAAATGAATCATCCAGAAAGGAATCGCAGAAGCAATTAAATGTGGAGAAGGATCCATCAGATAAGAATAGTATAGAACAGAGGGTGCAGCCTATATCCATGGTTATTTATTTATTTATCTTGTTTCCCCATTGGACTTCTAATGATCCTGTTTGTTGCACAGAGAGAATATTTTGAGCGAGAGATGGAAAAACGTTTTGTTCGTACGAGTCCCCTAGGTAAAGACAGGCATTATAATAGGTATTGGTGGTTTCGTCGTGATGGGAGGATATTTGTAGAAAGTTCTGATTCCAAGGAGTGGGGCTACTACAGCAGCAAGGAAGAGGTATTAAATTCAAATGGCCTGCTATATTTGCTTTTCCTTTATGCACAAGACTTTTAACTTTTTATTGGTATGCTTGAATAGCTTGATGCATTGATGAAGACACTGAATCGCAAGGGTGTGCGGGAAAGAGCATTGCAAAATCAACTGGAAAAATATTATAGTAGAATATGGTGAGTTAGATTTGTTTTCTTCTTGAAGATTTTATGGAGTGCCGGTAGAACAATTCTCAGTCCCTGGTTCAATTCTCCACAGCCGAATATGATGACCTGAACCTAAGTAGAAGCCTTCAATTTAGACTTTTCTCCTAATTGTACATGTTTTATAAAGCCTTCAATTGAAGATTTTAACAAAGGAAAACCTTGTTTTTGTTTAATTAAAGCTTCTACTAAGTGATTTTTTTTTTTTTTTTTTTTGAATAAAAAGGCAAGATAAAAGCTTGGAGCTTACACTACTATTAAGTAATCTAATGTAGAATGATCTCCAAAATGAGCTGATATTTGGGTGTGGTTGACCTTGGCTGAAAAAAAAAATCATCCATTAGAAACTGTTATCAGTAACTTTGATTAATTTAGCATTTTGAAATATTGAATCCGGTGAAACCTGTGTTGCCAAGTCAGGTTCTGATCTTCTAGTGATGACATGTAAACTTCCTATCTTCCGTTGGATATACTTTTCAATGTTATCAATATATTTTTGTATGCCTTAGTTTTTCTTATCAGTTAATGTTATTTATATTCCATGCCTATAGTACGGAACTTCAGAAGAGATCCAAGGAACAGACACAGAAGATTGCACTGGACGAGTCTGTGCTCAGAAGGTCTACTCGTGTCCGTGCACCACCTAGAGAAAATCCTGCCAATGCTTTCCTCAAATATGTCAACAAGTGGAAGGAAGAGTAGGTGTTGCTAGGAGGCCTTACATCTGTTAGGTTGAGCTTTTCAGATTAATGAAAGCTGGAACATTCTGTGCCGAGTGTCTTTTCATTTGTTTCTCTTGTGATTATGATTACATATGGAGAATAGTAGCGAGTGATTCAGTTGGTCCAAGACCTGAGGAGGAATAGGAGGATTAAGCAGTAGTTTAGTCTTATCATCGGATGATGGACAAGCATGTATGCTAGCTTGATCCTGAAATTTTGTATATGGATTACGCCATTCTTAAATAATAACTGTAGGTACAAAAGGAATTCATGCTTTTACCCTGCTTTAATTGTTTCTATTTTTTGTTCTGCTTGGTCACTGCATTTGTATGTTGAAGTGATCCATGTGTGAATTTATAGTTTTCCTGTCCTGGGGTTTATAGTCTTGTAAGATTCAATTTCCCCAATATTTGTTGTCTTAATGCCTTATGATTCATCTAAAATTCGATTAAAACTACACACATATTGAGGGTCAACTACTCAACTCGTATGTGATTATGGTCAAAATTTCTTGGGAAAATCCTCTTCAGGGCCAAAGTAAGCAAGATATTGTCAAAAAAGGCCTAAAGAAAAATCATATCATAAAAGGATCTAGTTGTTAACGTATACTGATTTAGTTGTTAATGTTGTCTTGATTTAATTTTTAATTGATTTAGTTATTAATGTTATACTTTGATATAGTTGTTTATTTTGAAATAATACCAAAAAAAGCCCTAGGGCCTTTTCTTATCAACAAGTTACTTTTTAACGTATAGGGTTTTTATTAGGTTTTTTTTTGATAATATTTTACATACTTGGGCCTTAAAAGGAGATTTTCCTAAATTTACTTTTGCCAAGTGAGGGCATGCTTTGTGTTTTTTGTTTGGGCCAAATTCTGTCAGATGTAAACAACACAAGGGGTGCGATTTTTAAATGGGGTTGTTTTATATGGATTGTAGAATTCACAGATATATGAATTTGAGAAATAAATCTTAATTGTTGGTAACTTTGTAAGGAACTTTACTCCCTAAATAAATTATACCACCTCAAATCCTTAATATAAGACTTAGTTGACTAATTTAGGTAGATTAAAGAAATTAGTTAGATTAGTTATTTCATGTAACAATTATATGTGATTTTTCTAAAATATCAACTTTTATCATGATAATCATTGGATAAAACCTCTTGATGTAAACAATCAAAGATGATACTTTAAGGGATTTTTTCTTTTTTAATAAATTTGGGAGACAAGGTGGATCGAGGTCTTATTGACTAAGGAGGCTCTTCCTTTTTAATTTTTTCACATCATCTGGTTGGACCAACAGTGGCCTCCTGTTGTTTGGTTAATTTGGAACGCTCACCTCGTTACTGAACTGCATGTTTCCAGGTGGTTCCTCCTGTATCCTTTAATTTATGATACTCTCTCACCTTTCCTTTTGGGAATTAAAAGAGAAATCATAGACGAAAGTGACCAAAAGAAACTAAAAGCATAGGGTAGAAGAGGAAATAAACCCCATAAACACATAACTATATTTGGTAAGAGATTTTGTTTGTGCTGGGAGAAGATTAATTTTAAAAGGGAGGAGGGAAGCTCCAAAACGCTTATAAAAGGTCAGCTTGATTTGAATGGTGCATGTGTTATCGTGACCAGTGACCATTATGGCTGAGACTTGAGAGTAAGTTACTAATTACTATACTAGTTAGAAAGATATATTGCATACAAATAACTAAAGGTGGTATCAGTATACTAAAGAAGTATGAGTAACCTGGAGGTGGTATCAGTACACCCAAATGTGGTATCAGTATACTAGAGGTATTCTCAGTACACCTAGGAGTGGTATCAGTACATCTAGAGGGTTCATGCTCCATTGAATTGAGACTCTAAGAGATAGATGAGATAGCATAGAATGTGGATTATGTTGCTAACGTTAGGGTTCAATTTACTACCTTTGTTTTGTTTTATTATCTATGATTGGTCCATGCTCAACAACTTCACTAGTTATCTCATGTCCCAGTATGCAAGGACTAGAAAAAGGACTTTCATCTTTCATAATGTGGAGATCGGAGCGGCATACTTCACAAGCTACACATAGAACAAAGCATTTGATCATTAATTAGTCCAGTCCAGTTCACTCATTTCAAGCCAAAAAGCTTGATTCTAATAAATTATGAGGAAACCAGGAATTTTTAGGATTTGAGAAAGTAAGAATTAAACATCAAAGATTCTTGCTAATAACAATATCATCGAAATTCATTAACAACAACGATGCAAAAAGGCAAAGAGATTAAGGATTACGAACCCTTGGTTCTAAAAAGAACTTCTCCAACCTTGGGGCGAGGAATGTGGAATTCCTCCATAGAGAAAGGCTTGCATTTTTCCCTAAATAAAGCTCCACGCTGATATACAGAGGGGTATTACATTTGTGGTATCAGAGCATGGTTTTGGTAATATCAAAATAGTATATTGATACTTGATTACATTGTGACAGGAAGCGGAGCAGTAGTGGTATCAGTATACTTGAAGGTGGGTATATGCATGCCAAAGGTAATATCAATACCCGAAGGTGGTATCAATATACAAGAGGTATTATCAATACATCTAGAGGGTTTAAGTTCCAGTGAATTGAGGCTTTAAGAGATAGGTGATATAGAACCTATCATTATGTGTTCTCAGGCCACCAGTTCCTTGCACTACGAACAACAAGCAGAATTCTAGCCAAAAAACATTGCATATAATATAAAATAAGATTATCTTATCTCAATGACAGCTCGTCTGACAATTTTTCCTTGGTTGAGATCTCCAAATTCTTTGTTTGCCTCCTCAAAGTTGTATCTTCTAGAATCAATATTGGAAAGATTGAAGATACCTATTTCTGCTAGTCTAACTAACTTAGGAAGATCTTGCCTTGCTCTACCTCCACACGATACAATAACTTTTATCTACTCAAAGAGATGTTGTAATGGTTCTAGCAATAATGAAAGGCACAAAAAATAAAAATTAGTTTAACATAGAATTTCATAACATCTCATTAAAAAAAATAAATATAACAACCAGAATCTCGCTCTGATACCAAATGTAACAATGCTGCTCCTCGCCTCGATATAAGGTGTGTTTCATTCCCCTTTCCAGTCGAGGTGGGATCTAAATATCCTAGCTGGCACAACGACCCGACTCTGACTCTGATACCAAATGTAATATTAGCGACCCGAGTCTGGCTCTGATACCAAATGTAATATCAGTGACCCGAGTCAACCTATGAAACTAATTGTATCATCACTATTCCTTGCTCTCGATATAAGATGTCTTTCGTTCCCCTTTCCAACCGATGTGGGATCTCACAATTCACGCCCTTAGGGGCCAACGTCCTTGTTGGCATATTGACCCGACTCTGGTTCTCATACCAAATGTACTTCTCTCTTATCAAAATACACAGAATTGTAAATTTTTCTTATGCAGAGGTCCATCTAATAGTCTTTGAATTAGAAGACATTAATTCTTAGATAGCATTCTAAATCACCTTGTTTAACTATTAATTTTGGTAGACACAAGTGCAAATAAGTTATGAGAAATATTGTTTTATGTTCGTAGGTGAAATAAAAAACACCAAATTTTAAACAAAGGAAAATGAATTTTCAATTATCTTTTCTTTGATCTTCACGTCTGCATTCATGGTGTGAGTAGCACCAAATGTTTTTGCTTTCACTAGCTTACATCCTGAATATCAACAACAATAATTTCAGAAGCATCAAATGTTCTAGCAATATGCAAATAACTTGATTTGAATGGTGCATACATTATCGTGATCGGTGACCATTACAGCAGAGACTTAAGGGTAAGTTACTAATTACTGTGCTAGTTTGAGAGATGTATTGCCTATTGCATACAAAGAATATGCACCTTTCTGCGAACAAGGCGATGTATTTCCATTTGTCCTACAACAGCAATTTGTGCCGATCCAATCATCACAGCTTTTTGTCTACCCTTCACAATTTGTGTGCATTGGGAAAATGTTTGTGGTTTTCCCAAGACTTGAAAAATTGTGTGCGCTTCCGTACTAACCCCATGCCTGTGGCTTTGTCAGAAAATATGAATAGGAAAATCTTTCATGTAGAGCAAGAGTTGATGGGGCAGAATTTCAAATTGTGTCTAGCTCTAATACCAATTATAACATTCTCGTCCCTCACTCTCGATATAAGGTGTCTTTTCTTCCCCTTTTCTGCGAATGTGAGATCTCCCAATCCACCCATAATGGCTAGCGTCCTAGCTGGCACAGCGACCTGACTCTGGCTTTGATACCAAATGTAACATTAGCGACCCGACTCTGGCTTTGATACCAAATGTAACATTAGCGACCCGAATCTGGCTCTGATACCAACTCTGGCTCTATATCAAATGTAACATTAGTGACCCGAATCTGGCTCTGATACCAAATGTAACAACCCTGTTCCTCGTTCTCAATATAAGGTGTCTTTCATTTCTCTTTCCAGCCGATGTGAAATCTCAATATCCATGCTGGCACAACAACCCGACTCTGATTTTGATACCAAATGTAATATCAGCGACCTGATCTGGCTTTGATACCAATTGTAACATCCCCACTCCTCACTCTCATATAAGATGTCTTTCGTTCTCCTTTCCAGCCAATGTGGGATCTCACAATCCACCCAATAGGAGCCAACATCCTTGTTGGCACAGTGATCCGACTCTAGCTCTGATACCAAATGTATGCTCCTTATACTTCTTTCTTATCAAAATACACAGAATTGTAAATTTTTCTTAATGCAGAGGTCCATCTAACAACCTTTGAATTAGAGATGCTTAGATAGCATTCTAAATCACATTGTTTAAATATTAATTGCTGGTAGGTACAAGTGCAAATAAGTTATGAGAAATATTATTTTATGTTCGTAGGTGAAATAAAAGACACCAAATGTTAAATAAAGGAAAATGCATTTTCAATTGGATCTTCACGTTCTGCATTCACGGTGTGAGTAGCACCAAATGTTTTTGCTTTCTTTAGCTTACCATCTTGAATATCAATAACAATAATTTCAAAAGCATCAAATGCTCTAGCAATCTGAAAACAACTTGATTAGGGTTCAATCTACTACTTTTGGCTTTTTTTTAAATTATCTATGAGTGATTTATGTTCAACAACTTCGCCAATTATCACATGCCCCAACACGTAAGGACAAGAAAAAGGACTTTCATCTTTCATAATGTAGAGATTGGAGCGGCATACTCCACAAGCTACACACATAAAAAAAACATTCGATCATTAATTAGTTTAGTTCACTCGTTTAAAGCCAAAAAGCTTAATTCTAGTAAATTAGGAGGAAACCAGGAATCTTTAGGAACTGAAAAAGTAAGAATTAAACATCGACGATTCTTGCTGACAACAATGTCGTCAAAATCCATTAACAATAACGACGCAGAGAAGCAGAGAGATGAAGGATTACGATCTCTTGGTTCTAACAAGAACTTTTTGTAAGTTATATGTTCGAACCCTACTAGTATTGTTGTAATGTAATAAATTTTTATATAACGTTATTTCTATTTTTCCCATCGAATTGCGTATAAATACTCTTATGTAGGCTGATATACCGAGGGGTATTGCATTTGTGATATTAGAGTGCGGTTTTGGTAATATCAAAATAGTACATTGATACTTGATTACATAGTAACAAGAAGCAGAGCAGTAGTGGTATCAGTCTACTGAAGGTGGTAGGAGTATACCTGAAGGTGGTATCAGTATACCAGAGTTATTATCAGTACACCTAGTGATGGTATCAGTACCTCTAGAGGATTCATGCTTCGGTGCATCGAGGCTTTAAGAGATAGATAAGATAGCACAAAATGTGGATTCTGTTGCTAACATTAGGGTTCAATCTACTACCTTTGTTTTGTTTTATTATCTATGAGCGGTCCATGTTCAACAACTTCGCTAGTTATCTCATGTCCCAGCACGCAAGGACTAGAAAAAAGGACTTTCATCTTTTATAATGTGGAGATCAGAGCGGCCCATAAGCTACACAGAGAACAAAGCATTTGATCATTAATTAGTTTAGTTCACTTGTTTAAAGCCAAAGGCTTGATTCTAATAACAGGTGGAAACCAAGAATCTTTAGGATCTGAAAAAGTAAGAATTAAACATCGACGATTCTTGCTAACAACAATGTCGACAGAATCCATTAACAACAACGACATAGAGAAGTAGAGAGATTGAGGATTACAAACCCTTGGTTCTTCGATAAAGAGAGACTTGCCTTTTTCCCAGAATATAGCTCCACGTATGAATGATAGGACTCCACTACCACTCGCAACTTGATAGTAAAACAAACGCCCTTTGAAACTTTGTGCGTAGCATGTTCATTCACAGCGTTATCAATCTAAAAATGTTGAGTCAACAGCTCAGTGGGACACCAAGAAATAGGAAACTTCAATCGGCAAGCATTGTGGATGATATTGGTTCTCCGAAGTAGAGAAGTTGCCATGGTGGAATTACAGAATCACAAGGTCAGGATGGGTGAGTGGATAAGTTCGCCTCAGTGAGGACTATTAGAATATACTAGACCATTGTAATATGCATAGGTGACATCTTTCTATTTTGACTTGTTGCCAATTGGTTAAGTGTTACTTTCACAGTTACACGGGTACAAGAGCACTCCACCATTTCCAAATTTGGCACATGCATGGGTCAAAAACCAAAGACGCCTTCAATTTTTTTCTCCTGTTTTAAATATTTTGAACATTGAACGTGACTCCGCGGAATGTGGAAGTAAGTAAATACACTAGTCGCTTTCACACATATTAAAAAAATCTTAAATTTGATCAACTCTTTAATAAAATTAATCAATTTTTTAATTTCATTGTTATTTAATATACTCCCTCCCATACACAATATAAACACACGTGATTGTAATTTACATGCCTTTAGTTAATTTGTGATTTCTGTTTGGATTTTGTTTTCCATGTGACTTTAGCAATTGTGATTATGTCTCAATTTCATTTATTAAAAGGCGAATGTGTAAATTTATCAACAAATTGTTTTTCTATGGCCCCCAATACAATTATCTTTTGTTGGGTCCAAAAGTAGGCATAAACATTGTTATCTTATATATGCTCATATTTGTCTTGTGCATGGCTACTTTTATCTTGTAAAGGGATTTAAAAGAATCTAAGGCGTTAAAAAAATTTGATCATTCACATATTTGTCTTGTAATTTTTTTTAACTCCCTATATTTTATTAAATTCATTTATTTGTCTTGTGAATATCTTTATTTTTCTTGCCATTGCGCTTATAAAAAAATAAAGTTAGTGCATTATTGTTTTTCATTGAAAAACTTAATTTTATTTTCACCTAAAGGGTGCAATGAAATTTCAAAATCATTTGGCGTTGACTGATATAAAATTATTTCCATGGGGTCTAAATTATACAATTGAACCCCCAAAACCCAATTTCCTCTACATCCATTATTCTTAACATCCTAATTTTCTCAACAATCCAAGATCATAGATCACTTCTTATGGTCCAAATTGGTCATTAAAATATTTAGATAATCTCTATCCCACAATCTCACCTCAAACACTCAATTTTTATGAATTAAAGTTTCACCTCCAACACACCTATAATCATAAAATCATCAATATCAACATCCTAAACCAATTAAATCTATTTTCTAACTTATATAAGCATAATCCAATTATTAAACAATTCTTCAAATATTCTCATAATCAAACTCATAACTCAATTTCTACATGACCATACCAATTAAAATTTCAATAATATGTCCATTAACCCAAATAAATATGCAGAAGTCCATCTAACACCCTTAGAATTAGAAGACAATGATACTTAGATAGCATTCTAAATCACCTTGTTTAACTATTAATTGCCGGTAGACACACATGCAAATAAGTCATGAAAAATATTCCTTTATGTTTGTAGATAAAATTAAAAAAAAAACCAAATATTAAACAAAGGAAAATGCATTTACAATTATCTTTCCGATTGGATCTTCACGTCGTTTGCATTCACGATGTGAGTAGCACCAAATGTTTTTGCTTTCTCTAGCTTATCATCCCGAATATCAACAACAATAATTTCAAAGCACCAAATGCTCTAGCAATCATAAACAATGGAAAGGAGGATAAATTTAAGAGAAAATTCAGCCCAATGTTCTATATGTTGAGGGGTAAAGTGGAATACCCATATTTTGTAAATCATTTTGCAATACCTAAGGATTCCCCACAACAAAAACATAACTTCCACATAGCTAAATGTATGATTCCCAACAAATTTTTCAACAATTTTGCATACAATCTAAAAACAAAATGAGAAACAATAGTATTAAGTTTTAAATGAAGTGTCAGTGAGCACAAGATAAATGAGGTGTAGGACAGGATGTGCTCCAAGGTAAATGAAGCAATGCTTTCAGATATTCAGTCACTACAGTGAAAGCACGAAAACAAGCAATAATGAAATATGCTCACCAAGAGAATTTGTACAGCGCACTAAAGCAATTAAGCCAACTTCTTTCATCAATATTCTTTTTGATACTACCATTCAAACTTTGCATTCCGTTTCAAATATATAAAAATATCAATTCGTTTAATGGTTAAAAATTTGTATTCTCTACATAAACGTTGCCCCAATGACAGTAAACAAATCTGTAAAAGCCACACATACAAGCATAACACACAAATGAAAGCAGTCTCAAAACATCGTCTTTAATTTGTTGACTTTTTAGTCTTTGTGTAACTAGGAGATGCTACTTATCCAAGTTTGAAGATTTTCCTCAACATGTTAAGGCCCTTGTCCCTTTTCTTCTGTTGAATTAGTATGTGTGCGTGTGTGTCTTGTGTACAATAATATTTGTTTACTTTCAGCAGAATAAAAAACGGTTTCCTTCAAATTTCCAAATAATGAAAGAACTGGACTGCACTTATTGTTTCAACCAAAAAACTGGCCTTTATATTAGTTTTGGTGTTGATCAAAGTAATGTGAAAATCACTTCAACAGTTTCAAAACCATTTTTGCAGCATGAGAATACACTTAGTTTGGTCCAAACACTACTACAAAAATTTGATATTACTACCCTCAAATAGTCCTAAATAAGAAAAAGGTAGTAAAAAAACGAGGTCAATGGCAATCTTGTAATTTTATACAAGGAAAATAAGCCTTCAACGTCCCGAATTATTGTTTAGGACTTCTAAAATTAATTTTTGACGTTCTAAATTACTTTCGGACGCCTTAATTCCTTCCCGCCATGAGAAATATAAGAATTTTTTGTTTGGCGCCATGGTACTTACTTTTTCAAGCATGTCAAAAATCATTTTTGGCGACCTGATAATGTTTCAAGACGCCTAAAATCTGCCAAAAAATTGGCGCCAGAGGAAAATATGGGAGAATTTTTTGTTTGCGCGCCATATTATGTTTAATATAATTAATATAATGAAAAAAATGGCCAAATAGGCGACCTGAACCTAAATCAGGTCACCTCTGTTAAAAAATAGGCAACCTGATTTATATTAAGGTCGCCTATTTTCGGGTTTTTTTTTTAATATTAGGAAAAATACATGGTTTTTTTTAAATATAATGAAAAAAGGCCAAAATAGGCGACGATTCTTTGTTCGGTCGCCTCATATGAAAAATAGGCGACTGAAAAAGAATCGGGTCGTATAGTTTCAAAAATAGGCGACCTGAAAGATAATCAGGTCGCATATTTTTAAAAATAGGCGACTTGATATGCTTTCAGGTCGCTTATATTTGATTATTCAGGTCGCCTCAAATCTGAAACCAAACCCTTATTTTGTGTGATCGTCCAACCTTTTTATTTTCGAAGTTCCCTTGCCTCCTCGTTGCCGTCAAAAACCCTCTTCATATCCACGCTATTTCCCTCATCTTCCCTCATCGCCGGCGAACCCTATTGACTCAGTCGCGACAGTCCATCGTCTCCTCCGTCTTCTCTCTTCTCGGCGTCCGTCTGCTATCGACTCTGTGCTTTCTCCATCCTCTCGGACTACGTCTCTCGTCTCGCGTAGTTACGGGGGCGCCACCGCACACGCGGCCTCGTCTTCCTCCATCTCGTGCTTTCTAGTCTCCGCCATTGTCTTCACTTCCGTGGTCGCGTCTCGCGTCGGATTCTAGCCCATTCCGATTAACCTTCGTGGTAGGTGGCGAGTAATAGAATAAATTTTGTCCATCAAGGTCTTAAATTCTTGCTTTGTCAAATCAACTTTGAAGTGATTTTTCAATAAAACCATTATTGGTTGTTCGGGAGAAGGCATGTTTGTTCTTGGGTAGATGCTTACTTCCTTTGGGAAAGCGAGAAACTATCATCAAGTTGGATTACTAACTTTGCACGAAGATCTGGATAGACTAGTGACTACTTTTCCATAATCAAGTATTTATAGGTTGATTTTTTGCATGTCAACTCGTATAACTTCAAAACTAGCTTCCTTGTGATTCTACGTGTTGCCATATTTGAGGGAACATTTGTTACGGGTTGTTTTTATTGGCATCCTTTATGGGAAGTGTTCTGCGTAGGAAATTCTTCCATTTATATTTGATAAAGATATGACATTTTCTAGTTGGTGTATGAAGGTATTGTGGATAGCTATTAATTGACTTTTATATGCATGTGATGAACAATGCGGCTAGATTCTGTGACAAGAGACAAAGACACCCAACAAGTCAAAAAGCACCACGATACTTCCTGTTTGTAAGACATGAACTCTAATAGCTAAGTAAGAATGCTTTAATCCTGGAAAGTTATTTGAGAATTTTGAGTGTTCTTGAATTGTGATGACAAAATGAAGTTCATGGTGGTAGTAGTAGCGAGAAAAGAATCTAACACATGTCAATACATCAATTTTGGCATAGAAATTTGATTGAACTTTTGAATTGTGCAAACTAAAATCAAATTCTGGAGAGTATAGATGTTATTCTAAGACCCATAGATGTGAGTAGCATATTGCATACAACATAAAACAATGTGTGTAATATAAAATTTCCAATTTTAAACTATATTTACGATAAGGCTCATTCGATAGCATAAATATTCATGTATCAACTCATTGTAGAAGATTTTTTCTTTTATATAGATAATATTATCAATTAGTGAGCGTTTGGTGTAATCTATTGAAACACATTCTTTTCAATTGCACTAAAAGTGAGAGATGCAGAATTTAATATATTCATGTTATCATTACATAGAGACAACCACTTCTTTTCCTTATCCTCATTTCTTTTTAAAATCGGGGCACCAAATCCTAATACTCTTTAACTTATCTAGGTGGCTAAGGGATCAGCGAAGGTTGAAGGAGTTACTCCTGGTGAAGATGTCTACATTATATTGCGATTAGATGGTCGTGTTCGACGATCGGGAAAGTAAGTTCCATGTTGGAGTGAATTTGTTTTTCTTTTCTTCCCTTGGATATAGGATTTTTACCGCTAGCAAGTTAGTGGATGGTAACCAAAATTATATTATTCAAAATCCCTACGAGCTTTATTGTGTGTTATTTTGTGGCTTGATTTATGAAAATTGCTTTGGGTTATAATTATAAAGGAGACCCACAGGGCATATATATTTTGTTGGGCATGGCATTTGGTTGATTGGGAATTTTGATTGTTGAGGGGATATGGAAGTGGAATTATTTAATTATATGCATGTGGTTTATTAATCTTCCACTTCTTCAAATAAGGGAATTGAATCATAAAGAAATGGTCATTCCGTATTGACCGATCACCGATTAATGAATAATGGAATGAAGGCTCATTCTTGCAATTAATAATGAGCACCAAAAGACTAAAATGCCATCAAACAAAATACATGTTACACACATACAATAAACTTGTCATTTGATCATAGAGATGCTTAATTTGAATTTCCTATTGAACAAGGGTAACTTTTTATTTGCTTTTCTTATTTCTAAACAAATTTAATGATGTAACCACCTCTCATTGATTCTAATGAAATGGTTGTAAGTGACTTATCTATATGAAGTAGGGTGGTGTAAGCTGCATCTTTACTCATACCATTTTTTAACGTAAGTTTGAAAGTTTTAATTTATTCACCAGTTAAGATTTCCTATTACCGCTTGCAAATAAGTTTTGTGCTTGGTTCTTAATAGAACAACCATATGTTGATATGCAGATATAGACGAGAAGAGATTAAAAGAGAGTCATATTTATCTATTTGACTACCTGGCGAAAATCTTGGTCAAAGGTTTGAAGCAAACGGTTGCGCTCCCAAATTAGGTCGTTGCTTTTATTTTATTGACACACACATATATTGTCATTATATGATACCTTCTTCCTAAGAGAAACAACACTTTTGTCTTATGGCTTCATGGTTTACCATTATTGATTGAAGTATATGTCGTTAGGAATAATTCCAATGTTCTCTTAGTTAATGAAATTGTTGGATTTAATAGTTGATATTGTTTTGAATTGCTTTAGTTATAAGTTTTGTTGAATTATGCTGAAATTGCTTGTTATTGAAATTTTGGGATGTCATGCTTTTAAGGGGAAATGCTTTGCCAAATTTTTTAAAAACAAAGCACGTCAAATATGAACTTGGATGATTTGTCGGAAATGTCGTAGGTGGTATTAAAATGGGTCATAGTTGGATGAATGCGTTGAGAACTAGTGAAGAATATGAAAATGGGGTGGAAGAGTTTATTGAATTTGCTAGAAGGAATGTGGCTACAAAAAATGGGATGTACTATTGTCCATGTGTTAATTGTTTAAATGGGGTTCGACGGGATATTATTGATATAAGGGACCACCTAATTTGTGATGGAATCAACCTTCGATACACAACGTGGATATGGCATGGTGAGGAGGTAACTCCCAGTGCATCCTACAAAAATGATGTTGAGGTAAATGATGATGGAATGGATAGAATGATTCATGATGTTGAGGTCGAATCCTTTGCACAACCGCATGAATATGATAGCGTGCGGAGTGATGCGAGACACCTTTGTTCCCTGGGTGTACTAAGTATACACGGTTATGGGACCTTACATTTGGTCAACTTAAAGGCAACATGTGGGTGGACTGATAAGTAGTTTCACGTCGTTGCTTGAATTGTTGTGTGATATGTTGCCGATAATAATGTACTTCCAAATCGTATGTATGAGGCCAAGAAAATCTTATCTACGATGGGTATGGAGTATAAAAAGATACACGGTTGCCCTAATGACTGCATATTGTACAGAAATGAGTATGAAGGCCTTAGTAATTGTCCGAAGTGTAAAACTTCACGATACAAATTGAAGAAAGGTGGTGGTTCTGGAGATCACAAAAAAAAGGCAACCTTTGAAGGCCTTGTGGTATCTTCCCATAATTCCTCAGTTTAAGCGTCTGTTTACTAGTGAAGCAACATCAAAGAAGTTGAGATGGCATTCTGATGAGAGAATATCGATGGAAAATATCTACGGCACCCGGACTCTCTCCAATGGAAGAAAATAGACGAAATGTTCCGTAATTTGGCATTGAGCCAAGAAACCTTCTACCGGGCTTTGTACGGATGACTTCAATCCGTATCGAACTCTTAGCAGTACCCATAGTGCATGGCCGGTTCTCCTTGTAATATACAACTTACCTCCCTGGCTATGTATGAAACGCAAGTATGTGATGCTTTCTATGATGATTTCTCGGACCAAAACAACTGGTAACAATATCGATGTGTACTTGGCGCCTTTGGTTGATGATTTGAAGAAGTTGTGGGAGGAAGGCATAGATGTGTTTGATGCATATAAGAAGGAGTCCTTCAAGTTGCGTGCAATGATTTTTACCACGATCAACGACTTTCCCGCATACGGAAATTTGTGCGATTACGGTGTGAAGGGGCATAAAGCATGTCCAATATGTGAAGGACACAAACTTCCAGCAATTAAAGCATGGAAAAAAATGGTCTACCTCGGTCACATGAGGTTTCTTGATGAGGTTCCACCCATATCGTAAGTTAAGAAAGCATTTTAACGGCTTACGGAGCATAGAACACTCCAAAGGCATTAACCGAGAGAGGAAGTCTATAGTCGGGTGATGCATATCAATGTCCCATTGGGTAAGCAGAAAAGGATTGCGGGTGAGAAGAATATATGGAAGAAGAGATCAATTTTCTTTGATCTTCCATATTGGCGTAGTCTTGATGTGAGAGACAGTCTTGATGTGATGCATGTGGAAAAAAATGTTTGCGATAGCCTTGTCGATACTCTTTTGCACATACCAGGGAAGACTAAGGATGGAATTAGTGCGAGATTAGACCTGGTTGATATGGGAATAAGAGAACGGTTACATCCATGAGTAATAGAAGATGGTAAGAGGGCATACATGGAGCCAGCAGCTCATACACTATCAAAAGCGGAGAAAAAAGTTTGTGTGGGTGTCTATATGACATTAAGGTTCCACAAGGATATTCTTCAAATTTGAGAAGGTGTGTTTCAATGGACGATTTGAAGTTAGTGGGAATGAAGTCTCATGATTATCATGTGTTGATGCAACAACTATTACCGGTAGCTATTAGGGGCATTATGAAAGATGAAGTGCGGACCACTATAACAAAATTGTGTATTTTCTTTAATGCTATATGTAACAAAGTCATTGACATTGAAAAGTTGGATGAATTGGAAAATGAGGGTTATATTATTTTGTCCCAACTAGAGATGCATTTTCCTCCCGCATTTTTTGATATAATGGTGCACCGATAGCGCACTTGGTAAGGGAGGTAAGGCTCGTGGTCCAGGTTACCTAAGGTGGATGTACCCTTTCGAGCGATACATGAAGATCTTAAAAGGGTATTCTAAAAATCCTTATCGACCGAGGAAGCCTCAATCGTTGAGAGATATGTAGTGGAAGAGGCTATGGAGTTCGTAAAGATTATCTATCGGGGCGACGTTACAATCTCGGATGATAAGGGGATAAGTAAGGGAACTTGAGGAATCAAACTGAAGAATATGCTTCGTGCGAGAGGTGTTGCAAGCACACTGTACATCTTGAATAATACGAGAAGAAGTTCAACCATACATTGATGAACACGAAAGAGTTTGAAGAATATGAATCCAAGGAAGAATGACATGCAGATAGCTAATGAGCAAAAGAATACATTTATAAAGTGGTTACGGGAGAAGGTATTGCACGAGACCGGTGTGTCGGCTACAATCGAGTGGTTAGCACTGGGGCCTTCTTATCGGTCATCACTTGGACGAGGTTATGATATCAACGGATATTCTTTCTACACAAAAGACCAAGATGACAAGTTTTGTGCAAAACAAATGGGGTGATGGTTGAAGCTGAATCCATGCACTTTTCAAGTTCGAAAGACAAAAACTCGGTGTTAGCATCAATGGCCTATTATGGAGTTATTGAAGAAATATGGGAGATGAGCTACACCAAGTTCAAAGTTGCTTTATTTAAATGTAAGTGGGTTACCAATAATGCTGTTGTAATAGATCCTAAATTTGGATTTGTCTCGGTTGATCTTCAAAGACTTGGTCATAGAGGCGAGCCATTCATTCTAGCAAGCCAGGCGAAACAAGTGTTTTATGTTACGCACAAAATAACAAAATGTCCATTATACTTCAAAGTAAAAAACAGACGAATGGTGAAGAATCCTTGAACCTGGATGATACACTCCCTTTCACAACAAATCCACCTACAACACGTGAAGTAGAATTGGTAGATGATGAAGAATATGCTCCAAGGAAGGATCATTACGAAGGAATATGGGAAACCATATAAAGTAAGATCTTAAGTTATGAAAAAGTCCTATGTTATTTTTGTACGGGTTTAACATGTTAGTTCATTTTATTCATTTGTTTATTATTTAATAATAACCCTATCTAACATTATTCATTTGTCTTTGATGAAAAGGAATATGTCTAGCTCGACGAGTCATCGGGTGATGGTGGGAATGATGTACCTAGGTGGTGAAGGGGTAGAGGTAGCACACATATGGGTGCGTTAATTGCACGTCGTGGCGGTCAGAAAAAGAGGCTGCATGTGGAGTTCGATGCCAATATGAATCCAATTGGTCAAGAGGAAGACAATTTCATTAGCTACGTAGGCTATCTGGCTCGAAGCAAAGTTCGCATTGTATTCTCTCATTGGAAGTTGGTTCCTCCTAAAACGAAGGAGTTGATCTGGGCACAACTTTTGGTATCTTTAGTTTTATTACTTGATTTCTTTCATATCTTCTCTTTTACCTTGCAGCAAACGTATGATGTGCCTAACAATAAGGCCATGTACAAGCATTGGATGGGCGAGGTTCGTCTACGTTGGAAAGACTTTAAGAACAAGCTCACTAGAAAGTATATTCGAGGGGTAAAGAGGGACAAGGACCCATGTCGGGACTATGATTACATTTCTCCGCAGGACTGGAGGGAGTTTGTGGCGTCACGCCGAATCCCGAATTTCTTGTAAAATTTCTTTCATATCTTATCTTTTAGTTGAATCTATTTGACATCGAAGGCTCGGTTTTATTTGTTTTTGTGTCACAGAAAAAAGTCGGGCCAATAGAGAGAGGCAAGCGAGAAATAAGTATCCGCATTGCATGTCCAGAGGTGGCTATAAGAAGCTTGAACGGAAGATGATGGAAGAAGAGTTGCAAAGAATGAAGGAAGCTACCGAATCCAATCCTTCCACTGTTATCCAGGCCCTTGAACGTCCTCCTCGTCACAAAAAATGGATAGCTGCGAGGAAGAAGGGTGACAAATACGTTAATGAAGATGTGGCTGAGGTTGCCTTAAAGATTGTAAGTAGTTAAATTAAAAATATTAAATAGCCTATGTTGTTTCATACTTGTAGAGTTTAGTTACTATTTATGAAAAATCCTATGATACGATGCACTTGAGCGAGCAAAAAGCAGCCAAGGTTCATTCACGCCGGGTACACGGATGGACATTTTGTCCACGGCGATTGGGAAGCCTGATTACCTTGATGTTGTTCGTAGGGAGCCGAGGGGAGTTAGTGTCACGAAATATTTTGGACGACGTTCGAGTTGTTGATATTATCAGGTGACTTTCCTGAACTTGTCTTCTTAGGCTCTGCAGTTGAAGTTTTCTCTTTGGAGTTGTTGATATTCTTGCATCCTCATGGTTATGTTGGAAGCTAAGTTGTGAATTTGATTGATTTTGTTGAACTGATTTGAGCTGAATACAGAACATCTATATTGTCATTCTCTTGTATGATCTTGTATGTGTAGCCAATATTCTTTTGTTGAAGTCACTTTTACAATTTTCTTATTGAACCTTGCTGTATTCATTGTTATTTCACCTTCTTTGATGGAATGCACATACATATAATTCATACAGTCATAATATGTTTCACATTCATTGTTATCTATTGTCATTCACTGCATATGCGCTTAATTATTTTGTAAAGTATTTGCAGCAAATTGGCCAAACAAAACAGCAAGCATATCTTTTTTTTAAAAAAAATAATTTAAGGCGACCTGAAAATCAATTCAAGGCACCTTTGGATCATAAGAGGCGACCTGATTTTTAATTAGGTCGCTTATTTCAATCAGTCGCCTATTTCCAAAGATGCCAAAATGATTAAAACGAACCCATAAGAAGCGACACTGAAATTCAGTCGCCCCATATGAGGCGACACAGCGTCGCCTCATATGCGACGACCTCAACACAAATCCGGTCGCCACATATGAGGCGACCTGAATAGTGTTCAGGTTGCCTCATAAGAGGCAACTTGATTTGTGTTCAGGTCGCCTATTAAGAGGCGACCTGAAACAATTTCAGGTCGCTAAATATACCGGCTACGACTACGCTCTCCCCGACGTCCCGTAGAATAAGGACGTTAATTGGGTCTTTTTTAGGTCGTCTTTTAGGTATTTTGTAGTAGTGAAACATTCGGTGAGTCTAGTCTAAAATATTAGTAAATTATAGACCTCAGGGGATTGGTTAAAAAAAATCGTGTTAACCAGTCAGAAATTAAACTAGCTTAACAACCGGTAAAAACTAGATGGTTTAACCAATTTTAACTAAATTGTGGGTGAAGGGTTGACCAGAAAAAGACAAGAGACATAAACTATCTAACATATCCTAGGAGGAATGATGGGCATATGGTGACAAGGTAGGGCGTTGAGCTTGACAACAAATTTGATTTGTAGTCCCTTACAATGCTAGGTTGCTGAAATTGCCTAAGCACTTGGTTTACTAATCTTAGTAGGTTGTGAACTAGGATGATTTGATTGCACCACATTTGAGGAAATTTCACACCAGCACTCTATAAAAAGTATAAATAGGTTGTAGTTAAAACCATTCAAAAAACTGACAATGATTTAGCATAGACAAAAGCAGGAAAAAGTTATACCATCACTTGTATCACATAGAAGGAATATAAGATGGTGAAAGCCATCTTCCGTGTGGGTGACAAATATCTGTTAGCAAAGTGAGAAACAAAATAAAACGTAAAAAGGGGGCTTCAAAAATTACATAAAAATACAAAAAATCAACATCCAACTATCTTGTGCACCCTTTTTACACCTTAATAATCCTGTTAAAATACAAAATTAAAAATACTTCTCCTTGAGATAGCAGTTTTGGGCTTTAGAACTCAAGGCGTACTAAACAAGCTTTTTACAACCTGCGCTGTCATGCAGTAAGAACCAAAAGCCGTATTCAGTCACTAAGGTTTTGTTTGGGAGTTTGGAAGGAAGGGGAAAGAAAGGGATGCAAGGAGAATGGAAGGGAGGGGATGGAAGGGAAATGAAGGATATTTCCTCCCCTTGTTTGGGAGTTAAAAAAATAGCAAGGCGGAAGATGGAGGATTAATGAGTTACTTTTATCATTTTGTCATTTTCTTTGATAATTAATATAATTATTATACTTTACAAATAAATTTAAATTTTCTAAAAATATTATTTATGTAATTTTTATATTCAAAAAATTATTTATGTGGTGGTGGTGGTGGCGGCGGCGGTGGGGTGGTGAAGGAGGGTAAAAAAGTAATTAATCTATTTTCCTCTTAAAACCCCCCATAGGGGAACTTTATTTTTTTATAAGAAAGAGGGTTTTGGGGAATCCGTAAAAATCCCCGATTTCCTCCCCTCTTATTTTTAAAACTTGCAAACAAGGAAAGGGACTACCAAAAGCCGCCCTTCCTTTTCCTTTCCCTCTAAAATGGAACTCCCAAACAGCCCTTAGATTTTCAACATCATGGAGTTTAAAGAAATCATGCATTTCTTTCTATGCCATGATACAAGCCCAGACACCACCAATAAATCAAATAATTCTAGATTTACTTCATATATCTACACCTACCAATAAAGATGATAACTGGAAGTTTGATAGAGTACTGGACTAGCGGGAGATAATAGAAGTTGCGGAAAGTTTAGAGATTTTAGGAATTAATATTTAATTAATTGAATCTGTTATTATTATTATTTTTAGGAATTAGGAAATAAGAGGAATATCTTATTAGATATTATCTTTCATTATTATCTTTAGGAATTAGGAAATAAGAAGAATATCTTATTAAATAAGATTTAGTTGTTAGGATTTATATTATTAGTTATCTAAATCTTAGATTTAGATATATTTTTAGATTTCGTATTTGAATTTTGAATAGAGTCTACCCTCGTAAATTATTATATCATCACTAAAGTGTCGAATATTCAGAGTAATTGGTACGGGAGATTCTCCTTGGACTTTAATAGCCCGATGAGTTATAGATTCTGGCTCATCTACTATTAAGGATGTGGGCTGATTTAGAGAAGAGACAAGATTCTTGCCTACCCAGTACCCTCTATCTCAGAGAGGCTGTTCTTAGAGAGCTAGTGAGATCCTTACTTCTATTTAAAAACAGAGAAAAATATTATTTCTAGAGTTCTCTCTACGTTCCCATTCTCTTTTAACCTTCCCATTTAGTACTATAATCAGTATCTCATCAAAGTTGCACCTTAACATAGGCATCAAAGTAAGACAATAAAACTCACAATACACATTTTCCAGAGTTGCAAATTTTGAAATTATGGAAAATAGACTTTTGAAAGACAGGGGACCTCTCTACAAAGGATTTTGGTTTCGAAAAGTCTTCTTTTATCAAGTATTTGAAAGTAGCATAAAAGAAGAAAAGAAAACTCCTACAAGGGAGGGGCTACTGTGGCCCCAAAGGAGGTGGAGATTATTCTCCTTTATTCTTTCTTGCCTTTGTCTTTTGCATGCGTATAAACCCTAGAAGAGAAGATGAGGACCCCAATGCCTCTTTACCCGCTTAAAGAGAAAATGCGGGGCCTCTTGTTTATGTAAAGTGCACAGGCATGAATGCAATATATTCTCATTCAAATATCTTTAATTTGAAATATTTAACCTTGAGAAATCTAAATGCACCTATCTCGACTAAATGAACCAGAAGTGACATGCAAATTTTTATTTTATTCTAGTACTTTGAACTCATCAAAGCCATTAGGAACTTATCCATCATTTGATAACTCACAGGTATGTAAAGTAAGGAAAATTAGGAACAAAAGATATTGACTCTCTCTTCTACCTACTCTCTCTCACAGCAAGAATCTCGCAGATGAAAGATTATACTCCCTCCGGTCCTAATTATAGGAGCTACTTACCGAATTTGGAGGGATTAAGGAAGGAAGTTAAATTAGTTAATTATGTGTATTTTCCTAAAATACCTTTACCCAAGTTTATTTAATACAAATACATCTCTCAAAGATAGAACTAAGTAATACTCATTGAACAGTTAATCCTTTTGCATAATATTTTATTTTCTACTTTTCTGTTCGCTTCCCAATGCGATTCTCTTTGATATGGTTCTATATGTTTGATTAAGCTTCTCATGACAACGGTCGATATTAATTCAAAATGGTCCCGTCAACAACGTTAAGAAAAAAATTCTTAAAGGAACATTAAAATTATTTTATTTAAAAATAAAAAATAAAGTAGAATATCTCACTTGATAGAATATAAGTTGTTGTTAAATTAATAATTGTGGAAGAAGTATTAGTAGGGGTGATATGGGAAAAATATGACAAAAATTGCTCAAATTATTTTATATAAAAAAGTATAATTTAGGTGTATATGACATTAATGAGTTGCAAACATTATTTACTTTATAAAATATATAGGTGTATTATTAAATTATTATTGTCTTTAATTATTATTGAGAAAGTATAAATACGGGTATTATAGGAAAAAATTAACAAAAGTTAAAACTTGCTCTTATAATTAGGACCAAAACCAACTCTAAAATTTGTTCCTATAATTAGGACCGGAGGAGTAGAAGCCAAGAAGAATCTCCCATATTCTAAAAGAAGGTTTAGTCGGCTAAAATATTTATAGATGCGTAAATACAATGGAAAAACGACTCTACCTACATTCTTGGGAAACAGATGCATAACAAAGGAAACATGACCCACTGGACTCAACTAAATAAGTGGTCCTATATTTACGCTAATGGACTCAACCCGACTCAATAATAATTAATTAAATAATATCGACTAGATTAATAAATAATTAAATAATTCAGACTTAGTCAACAAGGACTAATTCAAAACCTTAAAACCCTCTCTTATAGGTGATGTAGAACCTATCATTATGTGTTCTCAGGCCACCAGTTAGAACAAGATTATCTTATCTCAATGACTCGTTCGACAATTTTTCCATCTGCAAATGCTCTGTTTGCCTCCTCAAAGTTGTATCTTCTAGAAATAGTATCGAAAGATTGAAGACACTGTTTACGCTAGTCTGACTAACTTAAAGATCTTGCCTTACTCTAGCTCCATACGATCCAATAACTGTTGTCTACTCAAAAGATGATGTTGTAATGGTTCATAGCAATATTGAATGGCACAAAAAATAAAAATCAATTTAACAAAGAATTTCATAACATCACATTAAAGAAAACTAAACATGGTTCTATAGTTTGAAATCAAAGACCATCTTCAGCTAGATTATTCATGTGAATGCAAGATATTTCAATGAATTGATCCAACTAAAGTCCTTGAGCTTGGTTTAAAAGAAGAAAAGAAAAACTTACCCAACCAACTTCAAATTTTTTTTTTTTTTAAAAAAAACAAGTTTAGATGAATTGAGTTATTTTATATTTGGTAACAGATTTTGTTTGTGTGAGAACACTAATTTTAGAAGGGAGGAGGGAAGTTCCAAACCGATTATAAAATGTCAGATTTGAATGGTGCATGTGTTATCGTGACCAGTGACCATTTCAGCTGAGGCTTGAGAGTAAGTTACTAATGACTAAACTAGTTAGAAAGATATCTTGCATACAAAGAATATGCACCTTATCGCGAAGAAGTTGATTAAAATTCATTTGTCCTACAATCGGTCCAATCAACACGGCTTTTCCTCCATCCTTCACATTATGTATGCACTTTGGGAAAACGTGTGTGGTGTTCCCAAGGCTTCGACGACAAACATCAAAACCTCCACCGGTTATTTCCTGTTGAAATCGGTGTAAACAAAAATAAAGGCTCTCTTCAAAGTGAAAGAAATTAAGCATCCTATGGATGAGGCAATTTGTGAATTGAAAGATCGTAAACTTCTCAACAAACTCCATGCCTATGGCCGCTTTAAAAATCATGACTAGCAATATTATAGAATAATGGTTTTATTTTTTGAATCTCGAGGATGAAGAAAAAGATTGCTTAAAAATGGACAACAAATATGAAAAGGAAAAACTTTAATACGAGTAAGAGTTTATGGAGCGAGAATTTCAAATAGTGTCCCATACGGAGAATGAGAAGAAACTAAAACTATTAAAGCCAAATAAATTACGGTGGCGAATAGAGGAATAAAAGTGCATGGGCTAAGTTATCCGAAAGCAAAATATATGCTCCTTATACTTCTCTCTTATCAAGATACACGAATTGCAATTTTTTCTTATGCGAAGTCCATCCAACAAAATAGAATTAGAAGACACCGATGCTTAGATAGCCTTCTAAATTACCTTGTTTAACTATTAATTGCTTTGGTAGACACATCACACAAATGCAAATGAAAAACGCCAATCATGAAAAATATTCTTTTATATTCGTAGGTAAAATGAAAAACGCCAAATGTTAAACAAAGGAAAATGCATTTACAATTATCTTTCCAACTGGATCTTCACGTGCTGCATCCACGGTGTGAGTAGCACCAAATGTTTTTGCTTTCTATAGCTTACCATCCTGAATATCAACAGAAATAATTTTAGAAGCACCAAATGCTCTAGCAATCTGCAAACAGCTGGAAAGGAGGATAAATTTAAGAGAAATTTCAGCACGATGTCCTATATCCCGAGGGGAGGGGTAAAACGGAATACCCATATTCTCTAAGTCATTTTGCAATATCTAAGGGGTCTCCAGAACAAAACGTAACTTCCACATAGCTAAATGTATGATTCCCAACAAATTTTTCAACAAGTTTGTATATAATCTAAAAACAAAATGAGGAACAAATTCATCCATGTAGTAATAAGTTCTAAATGAAGTGTCAGTGAGCAAAAGATGAATGAGGTGTAGGACGAGATGTGTTCAAAGGTAAATGAGGCTATGCTTTCTTTGCTGTCGCCATTACTTTATTGTAATGTAAGACAGATGTAATTGACAAAATCTTAACAAGTATATCTCTCAAGCAAGAGTTATAAAAGAGAACCGAACACTCATCAGTAAAGTAATTTCTTTTACCTTGAACCAAGACCACCCATTCCAATAACAACAATAGAATCCCCACGACGTAGCTCAGCAGCATAGGCCATAGCACCATATGCAGTAAAGACAACACATCCTAGTATAGCAAACTTTGAATATGGCAATGAGTCTGGTAACACTACCAACACATTTGCTAGAACAACACGGTATTCGGAAAGGCCCCCATACTATACATGTAGACTGGCTTTCCTATAGATTTTTAATTTTTTCAGGATCCATAATGAAGGGTATAGTCAATGAGTAAGTTTAAAGTTGGATAGCATATATATTGTAGAAGTATTAACAGAAACTAAAACAACAGAGTAGGGGAGGAATAATTTTCTTTTTTGTATGAAGTTGCAGAGCGTTGAATTAATCTTGTGCAGATGCAATCAAAGGAACATACTTATTTAAGTGGAATGAGCTTGAATTGTGGTATTTCGTCCGTCTAATGAGTAATATGTGTAGTGACAGTAAAAGGCAGAGGTCAGTTTTTCTGTGTAGTGACAGTAAAAGGCAGAGGTGGTCCAGTTGGAGATACAGCTTCCAGTAGCAAATCAGAAAATTTGTAGTCTATTATAAGACTTCAGGCCTATTAATAAATCACAAAAGAATTTTGCTGCCAAAGCTAGTATAAATTTGGAGACAAAAGTAACAAAGGGCCATTATTAGCCTTAAAGAACATGCAAACCATACTTACCAGATAAGGAAAACATCTATTTTTCAAAGCATAGTACGGAGAAATAGCTATTTTTTTAAAGAGTTTCAACCATTAAAATTCCAATCTATCAAATAAATATTATCAACATTAATATTTAAACAATACAAATCATCCAACAAATAAACACATTCATTAATTCGTAATAAAAAAACCATTGTCATCATAAAGGGTTTCTTTTGTGCATACCATTATAATCGTCAATTGAGAATTTTTCATATATTTGATTAGGCTCACTTTGATCATAGCCCCGTTTGGATAATTGTGGCAAGATTAAGGGCGAGCAATAAATAAGTCAAAGTACTTGATGCAAATATTTTACGATATTACCTCTAAGCAGTGAGAACAACTGCCACAAGGCACAATGAAGGAACCAAAGACTCGAGATCCAATTGGAAGCCTGGGACAGAGGAAAGCTTACTTATTACGACTTTTTTCACTTTCCATCTACATTGACGGAACAAAGTATGTTTACGGTCAAACTGACTAAAAGGGTAGTAAAAGGACCATTAAACTCCATCTACTACCTTAGTTTTGTTTTAATATCTGTGAGCGGTCCATGTTCAACAACTTCACCAGTTATCTCATGTCCCAGCACACAAGGACTCGGAAAAGGAGTTTCATCTTTCATAACGTGGAGATCGCAGTGGCATCCACAAGCTACACACACAACAAATCATTCGATCATTGAGTTCACTCGTTTAAAGCCAAAAAGCTTGATTCTGATACATTAGGAGAAAACAAGGAATCTTTAGGATATGAAAGAGTATCTTGCTGACAACAATGTCTGATCGCAAAGTTGAAATCCATTAACAACAACGACACAGAGAAGCAAAGAGATTAAGGGCCCGTTTGGTTCAAAGAATTTGGGGGGAGGGAAAGGAACTTTGAGGAGGGAATGGAACTTAAAGGAAGGGAAAAGAAGATTTAAAAGATGAGGGAAGATGGCTTGAGTTGTTTGGTAAGAAGGAAATAAAGGGGTGGTAGTTGGTAAAGAATTAATAAATGTCTATTTTACCCTTAAAAGAAATTAATTCAAAATAAAAAAGAAAAATATTTTTTTTTAAAAATGTCCCTCGTTAATTTCAAATTTGTGACCCAAATTTTTTCGCAAAGTTCAAACTTTCCCGCCAAATTCGAACTTTCCCACCAAGTTTGAATTTCAGGGGTAAATCTGTCCAAAAATGTGAATAGTGACCAGGGAACTTGAGATCCCACCAATTTTGGTGGGATCCCAAGTTCCCACATATGAGGGAAAAGTGGTGGGCCCGGGAAGTTGGGTTTCGGGCACTTGGCGCACCAAACGGTCCTTTTGCATAGGAACTGTATTAAGTTCCCTTTCCCTCCTCCAAGTTCTGTCAACCAAACAGGCCCTAAGGATTACCAACCCTTGGTTCTAAGGAGAACTTCTCCAGCCTTGGGGCGAGGGATGCGGAATTCCTCGAGAGAGAGAGAGGCTTGCCTTTTTCCCTGCAATCAGCTCCACGCATAGACGATGGGAGTCCACTACCGCCGCAACCCGGGAGTAAAACGAAACGCCCTTTGAAACTCTGTGAATAATATTTTCATTCACAGCATTATCGATAGAAAAATATTGAGTCAACAACTCACTGAGACACCAAGAACTAGGGAAATTGAATCGGCGAGCATTGTGGATGATACTTGTTCTCCGAAGTAGAGAAGTTGCCATGGTGGAATTACGTAATCACAGATGTCAAACTGGGATGGATGAGTGGATATTATATAGTCCGTCTCAGCGAGGACAACGAAGAAAACATAGGACGACTTCAATGCCCTAGTCTTGTACGTAAGTCGTATGTAGGAATTCGGCGTCTTTCACACATATCAAGAAATATATCCCAAGATTCTCTCAATTCTCGTACATTTCCTCCGCTCATTTTTCAGATTTCAATTTCAAATTTTAAATCGAAATCCTTCCGATATATTTTTTAAGGGATAAGATATTGTCACTACTAATTTTATGTTACTACCAAGTCACTACCACTTTTTCACCGTTAGATCAGAATTTCAATAAGAAAGAGAAATGATAAATGTAAATGAGATTCTGATCTAATGGAGAAAAAGTGTTAGTGACTTGATAGTGACATAAAATTGGTGGTGACAATATCCTATCCCATTTTTTAATATAACAATCTTTTTTGGTTTTTTTAACATAACAATATTTCAATTTCAACTTCAAATTCATATCCTTCCAATATATTATCTAATATAACAAAATCCACATGGGGCCCTTAGCAACAGATTATTGGTTTCTTATTGTTGCAAAGTTCATCGTTGGCACGTCATACACGGGAGATCCCACCATTAGGGGACATATATTTTCTTTTAAGAAATTATTGCCAAATGAAAGTATGAGGATATACAATACGTTGGATCTGGTTTTCATCCTTTTTTGGTTACCATCTCCTGCCATCCTATTCTTTAAACGGCAGCGTTTTGGAGTAAAAGATAACCCTGTTTCTTCTTAGGCGTACCTCTCTAACACCATTAGATTATAAACTTATCCAACGGTGAAGATTTTGAGGGATAAAATAAATTCTTTTACTCTTTTACCCCTTCCTCTCTCCCACCCTCTCTCTCTCTCCTCCGTTGTTTTTACCAAGGTTCTGAAACCCGGACTGGTCACTGAACCGGTTGGGGTACTGGGTTAAGGGTTAGTGGGTCAGCCCGGGCCTAGACCGGTGAGGTATAAAAAATGAAAAATATTTAATTTCTCATCACACCAACCTAAATTTGACATACTATATATAATTTCAATACTTTGGATCAGTAGCAAAATAAATCATATACTCCAATACTTGTGACATATTCGAGATATCATGCTTAATCAATCATTTGAGACAAAATATTTATAGTAGCAAAATATCAAAAACAAGAATATTCTCACCTTTGATAAACTAATCATCATCATTATTGTAATCGCATTAACATCACTCAACTCTCTAGATATTGAGACTTCGGAGGTGGAGGCGTAGGAGGAAAAGTAAAGGCACTAGAAGGGACATGATGATGATCTAAAGATGGAGGCGCAATACTAAAATCATCATCACCTATATATGAAACAAATAGAATTATTAATACATATGTAAAAGACATAATCATATTATTTTGTGTAGGAATATAATCTTATATAATAGAAGAGATAGTTAGGAACCTCCAAAATCTCTTGCCATTTGTTCAAGTTGAACTTGTGTTGCATCTACATCATCAAATTCAGGAGTTGAATCTTCCTCAAGCACCCAAAAGTCAACTTTATCAATTGATTCATAATCGAGTAGGATCATAATTGTCTTTCTTCTTTTTTCGAGTTGATTCCTATAATTCCAAAATGATAGAATACCAATATTAATAAAGTGTATATATATCTATATGTAATAAAAGTATAAAACTATAAAACAAGTAATTAAAAGTCAAGTTTACCTAAACTTTAACCTCAAATTATAGTTAGTGAAAACCAAATCATTAAGCCTTTGATGCTCCAATCTATTTCTTCTTTTAGTATGAATACACTCAAACAAGCTCCGTTTCTTTCACATCCGGAAGAAGTGGAAGTTTGACTAAGAATGCGTAAAGCAATTTTTGCAATTGAGGCTTGCACCCCCATAGTACAACCACCAATCATCTGCAAAATAAAATAAAAGACATTTAGTATGTATTATTAATTTTAGATGTCTCAATATGTGCTTTTGAATATGAAAGTCAATGTACTTACGTGGGACTAGTGTACGGGCTGTTCTTTCACATGAAACTTTAGCAAAAGATTCTTTCCGTTCGCGGTATACACTGATTTGCTTCATCATTGTTACATAATAATCAACATCGTCGTTTGAGTTCGCCTTAAACAAATCAATCACAGCTTCCATACATCGATGCTTTCTGACAAAATCAGGACTATACAAAAATGCAGGATTCAACAAATACGCCGCTGCATGAAGTTCAGTTTTCAAAAGCTTATCCCAATGACTTTGGATAATATTTGTATAAGGCTTGTATAGTTCCTTTTTCTTTTGAAACACATCCTTCATCACATTTTTAGCCCTCTGCATGCCTTCATAGACATATGGCATTGAAGGCTTCTCATCTGAATCAACAATTCTCAACAATTTGATCAATGGAGACACAAGTCTCACAATTTGAAAGCAATCGCCCCAAAACCGGTTATCTAGAACAATTGCACTGAAAGTTTTTCCGGCTTCAGTGGATGCTAACTTATTTTGCAAAAAATGCTGATCAATAGCCAAAGCTTGTAAGTCATGCTTGTGAGAATATATGCTATGAAAGGTTATAAACGTGGTGGCAAATCTTGTAGCACCAATGTTCTGTCGTAGAACATAAGTGTCTAGCCCAATGAGGCTAGGCGATGTTAATATAGGATCAATGAGCTCTCCACAGAAGCTTAAGAGTAAGCCCCTGAGTAGAGAAGATTACCCACTGATATCTATGGAGAAGATACCAACGGGTCGTCTCAGATCACTGTGCTACACGGTGGTGGCTTTTCACCAATAGGGTGGGGTGTGTGCACGACAACAGGCTGAATAGTAAATAATCAATAGAGAATGTAGAGAGTGCACCTGGTGGGTAACCTCCTATTTATAGGGATTACCTAGGGTTCCTCTCCTTGCTGTAGTGAATCCGTTATTCAGGCAGAGTGCGCCTCCCACGTCCTGGAAATGCCTGCTCCACTACCTGTACGGTTCTGAATCTCAGATACGTGGTTAAAGGATGACTCAACTCATACCTGGGTAGAAAGGATTCTGTAGCAGATACCCTCACTGGGCCGCATACTTGCTAGGCCCAATATATGGGTCCATAACAGTTGCCCCCAAGCTCGGTACTTCAGGCCTTCTGTTGTGCCGAGGTTTATGAAGCAACCATCCCCGTGCCCATGACCGACATGCTATGTTTCTCTTTAGCCTTAGTCCGGCTTTTATGATTCTGAGATTCACGAAGAGAAATGGACTTCGTTCATGACCGTCCTTATGAGCCCCTATCGTGCATGCTTCGGTCATAACCGACCCTATGCATTTCATCACAAGGCCGCTGTTATGAACTCCAGATGTATAGACTTCGGCCATAACCGACATTATGAACTCCCGCTCCTACTTGCCCCCAATCAAGGTCATCATGGAAGCCTACGAGCGTCTGGATACAGGTAACCTATCCCCTATATCCCTTTGGGAACAGAAACGCCTCTTCGCTTCGTCATCCGCGCGTACTTAATGTCCACGTTTTGGTTACCAAAGCACTTATTACTTCTGACGCTTACACTTCCCATCAAGGATATTGATTACCTCTGGACTTTCCATATGCCGTGCATCCAACAGAAAGCCTATAAAGTCGCCCATGCCTTCCTTTTAACCTATCGTCCCCAAATTCCTTTGTCTTTGAATTCTCTAGAAAACTGAGAATGTACTCCTCTTACTTCCGAATCGCCCCGAGTATGTCAAGGAACTTGCTTCTGGCACACTCGTTTATGCTTTTCAAAGCGAACCTAAAATGCAGAGAATCCCAGAAGAAGAAAGGATCGAAAAATGACGCGAAGGCTCCTAGAACTGAACACCATACTCTGATGTATTTGCCAGTCTTCATTCGCCTACCCCAAAGGGCATATGAGAGTGCCGATGTATTTGCCTGTCTTCACGTGGATTTCTTCAAATACATCTGGGCTCTCAACGGTGTCGAGCCAAACTCTGGCTCAACTTCGTTTTCATGGGCTCTCAGAAGAACCTCCAGGACCCTTTGCATGATAGAAACATGTAAAGGACACTTAACCATGGTCAAGATTCCTGCCATCCTGGTGGTGACTCTGGGCGTCCCTTCCCTGCATGGTCGAGGCGCAGGCGAGTAGGCCGGTTCTAATAAGCCAAACTCGTGTTTCGACTCCCAATTATCCGGCACGCAGTGAAGTGCCGATCTTAGACGAGTTGCGGACTTGAATTATTCGCGGATCTTGCCATTGTACCTCCTTTATGGAACCTATTGCTTTCGTATAAGCACAATGTAAACTATTTGGTCATGTTGATAGAAATGGAAAATTGTTATTATAGATCCATCTCTGTCTTTATAAACTCCGTACTTTTGTGCATGAAACTGGCTCATGGTAACCGGCACATCACCGCGCCTAGCTGCTCCTCTTCTGCTTTAGAATTGAGCGCCTTACATAAGATTGAAATTGAATGTAATAGCTCCCCAAAACTCGAAATCATTAAACTCAATTGCCCCCCATTTCGGGTTGAGATTGAAATTCATGACCTCCAAGTCGGAGTAATAATCCAAATCAAACGCCCTTCAGTCCGTGTTGTCGTTAAAATGAATGGCCCCCCAAGCCGGAGTAATAATTAAAATCAAACGCCCCTCAGTCCGGGTTGACGTTGAAATTAATGGCCCCCCAAACCGGAGCAATAATTAAAATCAAACGCCCCTCGCCCCCATTGAAATTAATGGCCCCCAAACCGGAGTAATAATTAAAATCAAACGCCCCTCAGTCCGGGTTGACGTTGAAATTAATGGCCCCCTGCCGAGTAATAATTAAAATCAAACGCCCCTCGATCGGGTTGATGTTGAAATTAATAGCCCCCAAGCCGAGTAATAATTAAAATCAAACGCCCATCGAACATTGAAATTAATGGCCCCCAAACCGAGTAATAATTAAAATCAATCACCGGATTTGAAACTAGAATAAAACGTCGGTTTCGAAATCAAAATCAAGCGCTGGATTTGAAATAAAAATCAAGCGTCGAATTTGAAATCAAAATAAAGCGCCTCGTCCGGCCAACAATTGGCATGTTGATTCGCCCAGGCGTTTCCCATTCCTTCTAACAACCTACGTCCCTAGACTCCTCATGACGTACGATCGCGATTTTTCGTGGAGTGATGATTTGAATCGCCTCCACTTTTTCGCAAGCATTTATTGCTTCACACTTCTCTAGGGTTGCAACCCTAATTGCCGAGGCAACTTTGCAGCAAAACCCCTGGTGTTTCAAATTCCTAACGTATATACATTTGTGGAGACGCGCTCTCGCCACCCATTTGCACTCAAGTCCTTTGGTCTTTCAGAAAGAACGTCATCCTCTTGATAGAGCACTCCGACGATCCAACAGCCAAGCAACGCTTTTACGCACAGACATAGGTACCTCCCTTTTGCTCTTTTACTTATTCTTCCTGTGGCATTCTTTATGCCAACGTTGTTTGTCTCTTCTGCACGCATCTGAGTGTTTTCTGGGATCCTGGGTGGTTCTTTTTGAGTAGGTTTCCTTTTTTCACCCAAAAATGGCCCGTATCATACCACATGTTTTTAACTTTAAAGACTCTTTACCGTGAAGAAATAGACATACTAGAGACCTTCAAACACCATCCCATTTCCATGCTCCTTCTGCCATCCTGCCATCCCAAGGGCCAACACCGTGCGATGAGTGTTGCTACAAGAGCATTGACCTTGCTATGTTAGAGCGTCATAGAGAAGCCGACTTAATAGTGGCAAGCTGCTGATGTAACACTCATCCGTCAGGTACCGCGCCTCTTCTAATTTTGGCCCTTATTTTGTCTTTTTATTTAGGTATAGATGGCTTCTTCGTCAGACCACCCTGACCTGTCCGAGATGGGAGAGTCCAGCACATCGACCACCAGGGACCAACCCCCTGAACATATGTCGTGAACCCTTGCGTAACCAGCATTAGAAGTACTATGGACGAAACGGACATTAAGCCCCTTGGACTGCCCGTTGAGGAAGGGTATACAATCCGGCTTCCCCGAACGTGAATCGCCATGCGTCCGGGCGTCCGCAAAGTCAAGATCCCCACTTCTTCTTCCTCTACCGAGACATTATCACCATTCTTGGTGTGAGATTTCCTTTCACGGAAATTTCAAATGAATTTGCTAAACCACCTGCAAGTGGCTCCTTCACAACTTCATCCCAACGGATGGGCCTTTGCCATTGCGTTTGAAAATTTATGCGAGAGAATGGAAATCGTCTATACCGTTCCTGTGTTTATGTCCTTCTTCGCTCCCATGGAGTCTAATATGCTCCCCCAAGGCACCAAAACTTGGTTTGGATGGACCTCTCTACGCAGTATTCGCGATCGCAAGCTCTTCAAACCCTTCATGGACTCATGGAAAAATTTCAAAAATGCTTTTACAAAATTCGTTGCCGACTTCCAGCGAGTACCTTGGTTTGTTCAGAGGATTCGCTCGGGGAGACCGAGGAAAATTTGCCCTTTACTTGGCGTGCCGAGCATCACACTCTTACGCCTGAGGACTTGATCCCAAAACCAAAAAACTTTTCCGAGGCCGAAGTAACAGCCCAACTACAACTTTTGGAACTTGCCGGTAAACTAAAGCAGCCAATGGATCCGGCCGAATATATCACCACTCCCTTAGTTAGGAGACGCTCCACGACGAGTACGGGCACATTCCATGCATACCGTCCTCCATCCTTTTTTTTATAACATATTTTGGTTCCTTCAGGCCGACGTATGGGTAAGCCCGACTACCTCAATGTTTTTGCCGAACTACCTGAAGGGACCGTCAACTCCCTTCATGTTGCCAACCTCGATGACCCAAAGCCGGTCCAAGAAACGCAACCGCGGACCCTCTCGCAAGCGTTCGCACCCAAGGGCGGATCCGAGGGCGTGGGAAGGAACCTCAAAGAAACGAGAAGAATAAACCTCCTCATGACGGGCCCATCGATCCGCCGGCCACCTCTGGGCCCTTGGTGGAAGCCACTTCTACCCCGTCCTTTACAGAAGCGGTCCCCTCTGTAGCCGAGTTACCTGAGGGAGATTTATGGAAGGGCAGGGTGACGACAAGTCTCTTGGACGCCGTCCGGCCTCTTGCCCGGTTTCACAAGTCTCTCGGTCTCTCCGAAGCCGACAAAGCCGAGATTGCCGAGTTGGAGCTTAAGGGCCTCAGAGCCGTCTCCCTCATCCGTTCGTATGCCATTTTAAAAGTCAAATATGCCAAGACTATGGCGCACCTGCACGAAGTAATTACGGAATGAGATGGCCTTAAGCAAGAGCTTGCTCCTTTGAAGGATAACGCTGATCTAGCCACGGTTATCCAGGAACGGAATCAAGCTCAAGACAACTTCCGAGCTTCTGAAGCTGAAATGAAAAGGCTGGAGGAGAAGGTTAAAGGGCTCGAAACCAATTTGTCTCAAACCGAGGAGGAGCTGGCCCTGGCGAACATGGATGTCATCCAACTGGAGGAACTCCATACCAATGACATGCTGTTGATAGAGAAGGCACAATCTGATATAGACCATATCAAAGATGTGCTAAAGACGAAGGATGAGGAGCTTCTGGCAGCCGACAACATGCTTAAAGCGAAAAATGAGGAGCTTCTGGCGGCCAAAGGGCAACTGTCAAAATATGCCAGCGCTACTGTACAGTCCTTCAACAATGCCGTGGCACAACTCCGAGTCCTCAATCCTGACATTCCTCTGAACACCTCCGGGCTACACTTTCAAGCATACGTTAGCGAAAAAGGGAAACTAATTCCCCCCGGAGCTGATGAGAACGAAGAAGAGGAGAATGAGGACGGTGAGGAAGAGTCCACCATTCCCTCCTAAGCCTATGCATGGCCTTCCTTCTTCCTGCCTGCTATATGTTTATTGCCGTGGTTATGGCCCAGCTTTTTAATTGTAAAGGGATTCGGGCTTCGGCCTTGACTACAGACCTTTCGCTGCACCCTTTAATTAAATCGTCCAATTCCTTTGATATATTGATCGGTTTATTTAACGCTTATCAATTTCATCAATTCGTTAACCTTGTCCGTTAGTAACAGTAATAAACCCGTCAGTTGTTTTCAACTCCGTTTTTCCAGAGCTTTAACACCCCGACTTGATGAAGGTCGGTATGCGTGCTTATTTAGTTACCCCGGACAGTTTGTTCGATGCCTGCCATCTCTGGCTTTGCGCGATAACATGAGAATTTTCTGAAACCGGTTTGAAATTTCTCTTTAGTGTGGCTCTTATAGGCCTTGCGAAGACCGGTTTATTGACCGTGACTTCATGCATGCTACGAGAATTAGGTGTGTTGCCAAATAATTCGTGCACGCTACACGATTTTCAAAAACTCGTGATCGCACCATGAATCTCTACGTGTTTATTTTGTCAAAGGTGGTGAAAACTGGTGTACGCACCAGAGTCCGACCTTTAAATTTTAGGCATGTTTTCCAAAAGCGGCTTTTTGGCCATGAATTATACATGTCCCTTTATCAACATGGTTTATGGAACCGGGCTTTCTATACCTCGGGATCCTACACGTCTAATTCGATCATATCCGCCCGAAACGGGTTTATGGACCTCGATTTCCTCTATGTCTCTTTGAACCGATTTCCCGTAAAAGGGTTTGTACACCTCAATTTCCTTTGTGTTTCTTTGAACATAACAACAATAAATTGCTCAAAAATGGGCTTCTAGGCCCAATATTCATTAATATAGAGAAATTGATTCGGTCATGCCGTCATTACATAAATGCCCTACGGCTCACAAACCTTTACCAACAACTCTATCCATTGTCTCGGGCTGCCTTCTAGCTATAATATGCCTTTAACTTGTCGCATTCCAAGTCCGCTTTACGGGCTTCTTTACCAAAGATTTCAAGCTTGTAGGCGCCTCTGCCCAAGTTCTCCGTTACTCGATATGGGCCTTCCCAATTTGCCGCGGACTTGCCCTGACTGGCATTTTTGTTGCCTATGTCGGCTCGACGAAGGACGAGGTCGCCTTTGTCAAAACTTTGGAGTCTGACATTCTTGTTATACCGGTTGGCAATAAGTTATTTAGCTGCCAATTCCCTGCAATGTGCCCTAACCCGGGCTTCGTCTATTAGATCTAGCTCCACCGAAATAGCTTCATTGTTTTGGCCCTCCTCGTTGGGAGCATTCATCTTTCTCAATGAGGGTTCACCGCCGACCGGGATCATTGCCTTACAACCGTAAGTGAGTCTAAATGGGGTTTCTTTGGTTGCATGCACCGTTGTCCGAAGTCCCCATAATACACAATATAATTGCTCTACCCAATCCGACTCGCGTCTTCCATCCGCTTTCGCAATCCTTCAAGGATAACCTTGTTTGCAACCTCGCCTGCCATTGACCGTGGATGCTCCACGTAGCGTTTAAGTGCTGCTCAATATGATAGTCCGCCATCATCTCCCGAAAACCCTTGTCGAACCGGGTTCCATTATCCGTGATAACCCCAAATGGGATCCCAAAACGGGAAATGATATTTCTCTTTACAAACTTCTAAACTCGGGCCGAGGTTATGGTTGCCAGTGGTTCTGCCTCTATCCATTTTGTGAAGTAGTCCATGGCCACTATAAGCCAATGTAACTGCCCTGGTGCCGGCTTAAAGGGTCCCAACAGATCCATGCCCCATTTGTAGAATGGCCACGGAGCCGAAATATGGCTTAACTCTGACGGTGGAATCCGAATCACTCTACCGTGCTTCTGGCAGCTTTCACACAAGCGTACATGCTCTTTAGTGTCTGCTGCCATAGTCAGCCAAAAGAAACCGGCCCGAACCACCTTACGCGCCAAAGCTTTACCGCCCATATGGTGTCCGTTGATTCCCTCATGTATTTCAGACAGCACATATCTGGCCTCGTCCGTACTGAGACACTTTATCATTGGAGAATGAAACCCTTTTCGATATAACTCATCCCCAATCATGGCGTATGATGCTGCCATCCTTATTAACTTCTTCGCCTCTGCTGCTTCAACCGGGAGAATTCCTCTATCTAGATAATCAGCTATTGGCTTCCTCCAATCTGTCGCGTCTGATATGATCATTACGCAACTCGGTTCTATCAAGTTTTGCTGGACCATTGTGCGATGATTTCTGGGACTCTTTGTACTCGCCAATTTGGATAGGATATCAGCTCTAACATTCTCTCCCCTGGGAATGTGAGCTACTTCTACTTTGTCGAAATCAACCATGATTCGCCGTACTTTCCCCAAATATTTTACCATGAGAGGTCCTTTAGCCTAGTAAGTCCCGTCAATCTGTGAGGCTACCAATTGGGAGTCCGTAGAAACATGAACTTTCCTAGCCCCATTCTCTTTGGCCTGAAGTAATCCAGCAATTAAGGCCTCATACTCTACTTGATTGTTAGACGTTTTGAAATCAAACCGAAGGGAATGCTCCACCGATAATCCTTCGGATTTTCAATAATTATTCCAGCTCCCGCTTCCCTTCTCGTTTGAGGACCCATCTACAAACATCCTCCACGTCTCTCGTGTCCTCTTCCCCTCCTTCCGGCGGGGTAAGTTCCATCACAAAATCAGCCAATGCTTGTGACTTGATTGCATGTCGAGCTTCATACGTTATGTCGAACTCAGACAACTCGATAGCCCACTAACCATTCATCCCGTCAACCGGGCTTGTGAAGAATCTGTCTAATCGGTTGACCGGTTCGCACAAAAATATGACGACTCTGGAAATATGGACGTAGATGTCGTGTTGTAACGAGTAATGCGAAAGCCATCTTTTCTAGCTTTTGGTATCTCAACTCGACCTTGCAAAGGCTCGACTTACGAAGTACACCGGACTCTGACCTTCCTCAGTCTCTCTGACCAAAACGGCGCTCACTACCTCTTCCCCGACAGATAAATACAAGATCAAACTTTCCCCGGACTCTGGCCTTGATAACACCGGTGGAGCGGATAAGCACTGCTTGATTTTTGCAAACGCCTCATCGCATTCCTGGTTCCAACACCCGAAGCCTTTTTCTTTAATAACTTAAAGAAAGGGAGAGAATTTTCTCGCCTACTTTGGTAGGAAACGAGTTAACGCCGCTTACCGCCAATTAGTTGTCGCACCTCCTTCTTAGTTCGCGGAACCTGCATATCCAACACGGCTTGGCATTTCTCCGGGTTCATCTCGATTCCTCTATGTGTTAACAGGAATCCTAAGAACTTCCCCGTCGGGACCCCGAATGCACACTTCACCTAGTTTAAACGGATCCGGTATTTCCCGAGCTTGTCAAATGTTCTGTTGCAAGTCCCGACGTGGCTTGTCACTAGGTGCACGGACTTAACGATCATATCATCTATATAAACTTCGACGTTCTTTCCGAGTTGATCTTGAAACACCCGATTCATCATTCTCTCGATAAGTCACCCCGACGCTCTTCAATCCAAACGGCATAACATTATAACAATAATTAGCCTTGCGGTGATGAAAGCGGTTTTTTCCCGATCCTCGGGGTGCATAGCTATTTGATTGTATCCGAGTAAGCATCCATGAATGAAAGCAATTGGAACCCGGAGGAACTATCCACCAGTTGGTCTATGTTTGGCATAGGGAAGGAATCTTTTGGGCACACCTTATTCAAATCCTTATAGTCAATGCATACCCTCCACTTACCGTTTGGTTTTTTAACCATAACGACATTTGACAGCCATGTAGTATACTGCACTTCACGGATGAAACCGGCTACCAACAATTCTTCTACATGAGCCTCTAAGGCCTTCCGCCGGTCATCACCGATCTTCCTTTTCTTCTGAGAGACCGGTGTGGACCCCAGGCAAATATCCAACTTATGACAACAGAACTCGGTTATGTCCGTCGGTTGCCAAGCAAAGACATCTTTGTTACTCCGCAAAAACTCCTCCAGCTCCGTTCGGACCTCAGGGTCCAACCCCCTACCAACTTTGGTTACCTGGCCGGGCTCGGCACCCAACACTTGGTCCAATAACTCGCCACTTGGCTTTGACTTTTTCATCTTCTCTTCCTCACACAAATCCAACTCTACCGAGTTGACCGACTTTTCTTCTTCATCAACCTTGACCGACGCAGCCTTGTCCATATGGAAGGCTTTTTTTGAACCGCCCTTGGCACCCCTAATCGTATTAAAATAGCACCGTCGGATTCCTTTGGTCCCCTTTACCGTCACGATTTGGTTCTTCCTATTGACCAACTTCAACTTCTGGTGATTCGAGGATATCAACATATCCCAATCATGGATAGTCGGCCGTCCCAAAATGATGTTATACACCAAGGAAAATCAGCCACTATAAACCTAACCCGATCCGTCTTAAAAGCTTCCCTTGTTCCTAAGGTCAGCTTCACATCTATGCAACCCTTAGGACGAGTTTCTTGCCCATTGAGTCCGGTCAAGGTCGTCCGACATGGCCTTAAGTTCTCCAGGTCAAGCCTCATGCGCTTGAACGTGTCCCACAGGATAATGTCGACCGCACTCCCGTTGTCAATGAATATCTTCTTAACACAACAATCCCCCACCGTTCCGGTGATAACCAGACCGTCGTGATGACCTGGGGGTACATCCTCCAATTCCTACCTAGTAAAATCGAGCACCGGGGATTCTGGTTTTGACACATCCCTCTTGAACTACGGGCGGTCTCTAATGGAGAGTACCTCCCTCAAGTACCTTTTTCGTTGACTAGTGGAGTCTCCCCCTCCACCGAATCCTCCTAATAACATTACAAGCCAAACTTGGAATCGTGAAATCCTCGTCACCGACGCCGACCTTCTTACTTCGGCCCCGCCTCTTCTTTTTCCGGCGGGCTCTTGCTTCGATCCTCACGTCGCTTCGGGTTTCGCCACCCCGGGTTTGAATCACGTATTGCGGAGTTTTCCTCACGGACAAACTTTTCAACGGCGTCCCCAGTCCCAAAGAACTATCCGTAGTATGACCATGCTGGTCATGAAATTCACAATACCGAGTTTTATCTAAAGTGGCTCCTCTCCTCATAAGCCGAGGTCGTTCAACCTCTTTCATTTCGGTTGTCGAGACCTCCTTCCAGATTTGCGCCTGGGAGACCTTCAACGGGGTATACCGATCAAAACTTCCTCCCGGCTTCCCCCCAATCATTCTGTTATCATTACCTCGTCCATTAGAATCCCGCGACGTCCGTTATGTCGCTCTTTGCCTCTTGGGGGGCTTTTGGCCCTCTCTCCGGCACTGATGAAGATCCAGATCCGCTCGAGCTCCGTGATAGGTTTTAGCCTTATCACGAAATTCCGCCAGGGTTGCCGGATGACGCTTTAACACGGACCTCTTCAGATGAGACGAAGCATTAAGACCAGCTATGACACAATGGAGATGCACGTCCTCTTTCAAACCGAGCACCCGCAAAGCCGTATCCTTAAAGCGTGCGATACTTTTGTAGAGTCTCCCTGTGAAGCATGCTTTCACCCGGTCCAAATGGAATTCGATTTTTGGTTGTTTCCGACTTGTGGCAAAGTTTAGCAAAAACTTGTGCTCCAAAGATTTCATACTACTAATAGATCGTAATGTAAGAGAAATGGAACCACCCCGCGCCGCCCCTTAGAGTTCCCGCAAACAACCGCAGAACCACGTGCCCGACAATTCCTTTAACCCCGATTTCCAACTTGAAGTTGTTAACGTGATTAAGCGGTCCCGACTTCCATCATATTTCGGCAACTCCCTTGAGTCCAATCCCTTAGATACACCGCGGCCATTATTTCATCCGAAAATCGACTCAATACGTTCTCGCCACCGAGTCCTTCTCCGTCCGCCTTGGGCATGCCACTGATGGGGCGTCGCGCCCGCTGCTCCGCAAGAAGATATCTCGGTTAGGATGAGGGGAATTTGCAGATCCTCGGGCCTCATCCTCTACTCCCACAACCTCACGGTGAAGGTTAGGAGCAATAGAATCTGAATACTCGACCGTTTGCTCTACCTGCTGTTGTTGCGGCTATCCCTCCGAATCGGGTCCCGTCATAGCCGGTGACTCGCGACTTCGAGTACTTGTCACCATGTTCAAGTGGTCGTTACGGCCTTTTGTAGCTTGGGAATCAAAGTTTACGGTCCCCACTTGGCCGGCGCCAATGTTCTGTCTTAGAACATAAGTATCTAGCCCAATGAGGCTAGGCGATGTTAATATAGGATCAATGAGCTCTCCACAAACGCTTAAGAGTAAGCCCCCGAGTAGAAAGATTACCCATTGATATCTATGGAGAAGATACCAACAAGTCGTCTCGCATCATCATACACGGTGGCTTTTCACCAATGGGGTGGGGTGTGTGCACGCGAGGTTGAATAGTAAATAATCAATAGAGAATGTAGAGAGTGCACCCGCGGGTAACCTCCTATTTATAGGGATTACCTAGGGTTCCTCTCCTTGCCAGTAAGAATCCGTTATTCAGCAGTGCGCCCCACGTCCCCGAAAATGCCCGCTCCACTACCCGTACGGTCAATCCCGCATACGTGGTTAAAGGATGACTCAACTCATACCTAGGTAGAAAGGATTCTGTAGCAGATACCCTCACTGGGCCGCATACTCGCTAGGCCCAATATATGGGTCCATAACAACCAGGACTCACAATTTCTTTCCAATCAGATCTTTGTCTTAGCCATGACAAGAAGGTCAAATGATTATAAGCAAATACAGTGATTTTGGATGCCTTCTTCGCAAGGTCTGAAACATTAGGCATTGATGCAATATCTTTCAAAATCAGATTTAAACAATGAGCAAGACAAGGTGACCAATAGATGGTTTTGTATCTCTCTTTTATTAACCTACCACATGCTACATAGTTTGCAACATTGTCGGTCACAACGTGAACAATATTTTCTGGACCCACCCACTCAATGACTTCTCTAAACAATGAGAATAGTGTATTGGCATCTTTAATTAAATATGAGGCATCAACTGATTTCACAAAAACCATGCCATGTACAGAATAGACTAAGAAATTAATCAAAGTTCATTGTCTGACATCCGTCCAACCATCAGCCATGAGTGTGCAACCATTTTCTTTCCATTTCGCCGATGGCTATCAATTAGAAGTTGGCATTCTTTTTACAATCACCCAACAAGCTAACTCGTACTCATAATAACTAGGGACCTTAAACCCAGGCCCAATTGCGTAGAAAAGATCGATGGCTTTTTGAAACAAAGGACAGTGTCAATGCATTAAATGGAATGCAATTTGCATAAGCCCATTGAGCAAACAAAATTTTTGCATTATGTTGAGCTTGACTTGCCCAAGCACTCTTAATGCTTGGTTGAGCACCATGAGTTGTTCTAGGTGCAAAATAATTTTCACCCCCACAAAGGTGTTAGGTGCTTTCCTCTTTGATACAATCGGTTCTTCACTTTCTCTAGCTACATTTCCTTCATCTACATTATCATTATGAACAAGATTTTTCTTTGAACCCTCTACCAAAGATGCTTTCATTCTAGCACGTACGTCATGAGAAACCTTTTTACAAGAAGTTACTTGCCCACTCACACCAGCTAAATGTTGTTTCAACCTATTTATCCCTCCTCCCCTATAAGTTGAACCACATAATAGGCATGTAAACACGTTTACTTTCCCCTCTTTCTTAAGAGATACATATTCCCAAGCAGGATTAGTTTTTTTAAAACTAGATTGTGTGGGAGGATTACTAGACTCGGGAGGATTAGGGGTGGTAGTATTCTAGGCACCTTCATTGTTATTATTTCCTCCATTAACAAATTCAGAATCCAATCCACCAAACAGAGCACCACAAGCAGCAAACCAAACACATATGCCTTCAGGAATCAAAACCAAGCCAAACAGAGCACTACAAGCAAACCAAACAGATATGCCTTCAGGAATCAAAACCAAGCCAGACCGAAAAGCAAACCAAGCCTTCAGAAATCCAAACTCAACTGAACAGAGCACAACAGAAACGATAATGCAAATCAAGTAATCAACAGCCAACAGAGCACAACAACTTATATGAACCAGAAAAGGCCAAAACAGAGCCAACCACGAAGCTTCAGTAAATCAAAAAAGGAACCCAATCAAACCAATATGACATCCAAAAGAAAAAATGTATACACCAGAAAGCAAAGCGAGAACGAAGAACAAAGAACTAAAATATTAAAAAATAAATAATTAAAAAACCCGGTCGCCGGAAGGAATGATGCTCGTAAACGACTAAAGGCACAAACGAAGCTCAGAAAGGCAAGAACAGCAAGAAATTGAAGAAACTAACAACATTGAGGCAAAATTTCAAAAAAAAAAGAAGTAAAAAACCCTAAAACGGGACTTGTCTGACGAAGGGAGACGTTATTTACCAAATGACAATGGAAGAGGGCTTGTCGTAGACGCAACTCGGGCGATGGAGGAGGGCTTGTCGGACGGAGGGAGAAAGCATCATTAAGTTGGAAGAAACGCTAGGCTTGAGAACGACGAACGAGGAGTCGGATGAGGGATGACGCGCTGCAGAGTTGGTTTGACAGGGAAGGTTCGAAGATCAGGGAAAATCAAATCAAATCAGTCCCTTTGCCTCCCATTTTCAATGTATTAAAAAAAAAAGGCCAGACGACATCGGTAGCTTGGGCGGGGAAATGAAAAAAAATGGTCGACCCGGTGACTTGGCCGGGTTACCTCGGTTTTATCGGGTCGGGACCGGTTCACCAGCTTTCGATCGGTTTTCGACCAAACAGGACCGGTTCCACCGTCGGTTGGCCGGTTCTCGGTCCGAACCGCCACCCGGTCCGGTTTCACAAACCATGGTTTTTACAGCCACGATTAAATTTCTCCGACAAACGATTTTTGAAAAGATTTGTAACAAAGCAACCCATGGAATAATCGAGTCCAAATCAAAATACCAGTTTGAATGGTTTCTCAAATGGTAGAAAGAACATGGTAGCAAAGGGGTTGGAGGAGTCGGTGCACCAATGATCGTGAGTAGTGGGTGATGGGAGATGAGATACCTGTTCATCGGGGCCTGATTCTTCAAATTCATCTTCGAGGGATAAGAGGGATGGAAGTTGAGAGTTATTAGTGGAAATGCTGCCTGATCTTTGATCTTTTCAATTTCTTTTCTCCAATCTTTCCATTAGGGTTTCCTGAAAGAGATAACCCAAGAAACTCGACATCCTTATTTAATTTATCTCTTCATAATTAATTTGAGTTATACTTGGATTTCACAATCAGAATCTCTGAAAGAAATTGCACCACAATGCAACTCGATCGGGTCAGGGGGGAGAGGTGGGGGAGAGAAAGGGGTAAAAAGGTTTACTTTATACCTCAAATCACCACCGTTAGATGAGATTATAATCTAACAGTGTTGAGAGAGATAAGCAAATGTAGGCAAAACAAGAGTAGGCAGAATAACCTATCCCTTCTTCTTAATAGCATTCACCATCCTGAAGTATCTTTTTAGTATTAGTCCATACTTAAAATATTTTTTCAAGAGCCTACAATAATTTTTCAAAATCATAAAGTGTATTTTCAGTACCAGTTAGTAACCTGAAGTATCTTTTTAGTACCTGTCAATACCCTGAAATATTTTTCCAAGATCCTACCGTCAATACCCCGAAATATTTTTCCAATTTTAGTACCAGTTAGGATCATGAAGTATCTTTTTAGTACCATTCAATAATTTGAAATATTTTTCCAAAATCCTAAGATAATTTTTCATTATCACAATACCATTAAGTATATTTTTAATACCATTTAGTACTCTGAAATATTTTTTCAAATGTGTACTGAAAAAATACTTCGTGATCTTAAAAATTTATTTTAGAATCGTAGAAAAATATTTCAGGCTACTGATTGATACTACAAAGATACTGAATGGTACTGAAAAAATATTTCATGATCTTAAAAAACTATTTTATAATCTTGAAAAATATTTCATGGTACCGACCGTATTAAAAAGATACTTCAACTAATACTACAAGATGATAAATGCTATTAAAAAAGGGAATGTATTTTGCACCAAAATGTTGTCATTTAGAGAATAGGATGGCAGCGGATGGTAACCGAAAAGGACCAAAGCCATATCCAATTTGGTCATCGTCCTTACTGAGGCGTACTATATAATATGACCTGGCTTGGGTCCTTTGTAGACTTGCGTCCGTTAGTAAAAAGATAATTATTCATGATCTTAAAAAATTATTTTAGGATATTTAAAAAAAAGATATTTTCATGATCTTAAAAAATTATTTTAGGATATTTAAAAAATATTTCAGGTACTAACGGGTACTAAAAGGATACTTCTGGATACTGACTAGTTCTGAAAAATAATTCATAGTCTTAAAAATTATTATTTGATCTGGAAAAAAATTTCAGGGTACTGACTTGTACTAAAAAAAAATCTTGATCTTAAAAAATTGTTTCAGGATCTTGAAAAAATATCCTAAGGTATATTATTAGTAGGAGTCGGTACCTGAATTATTTTTTCAAGATCCTAAAATATTTTTTTAGGATGATGAATTATTTTTTTAGTATTAGTCAATATCCTAAAATATTTTTTCATGATCCTAAAATAATTTTTCAAGATCATAAAGATTTTTTTTTTTTCAATACCATTGAATATCCTGAATTATTGATAAAGTACTTTATCAGCATTGCATACTTGGCCCCCTCAATAAGATGATAACTGTTGGCCAACCTTAATGTGATAGTGATTATTTGAACCGTATAAATTTGTATCCCCGGAGAGTTTGGACATGTAAAGTCACCGGGAAATCTAACTTGACTTATGAAGAGGCTATGGTGTCAAAAAAGGGTGCCACTGAAAAAGTCCAACAAATTCCCAAAGAATTAATGGCTTCTGCTCTAAGGATTATTCAATACGGTAAGAACTACTCTTATCTGAGACAAACGAATATATGTGTTATGATGATAGATCTGTTTATGATTCTTCTATTATGGCATATTGCATACATTATTTCCTTTTATTACGTATGGTTACATTGCTGTGTGCATTTAACGAGTCTAAAATTTTCTGGGTATATGATGTTTACCAGTCTGCTTGTGAATATATTGTAAACGTCTATAAAGATGGAGTGCTTTCATAAAATATTCTGATGCTATCTACTTAAACAGCTGTGAATGAAGTATCGTGTTGTTTCGATCTGTTAATTTCAGAAGACGAATTGAAGTATTTTTGGTTTTCTATGCTGCACAGAAGTAGTTAGTTCCCAAGGTGTCTAGTTGGTTGTCATCATAGGCATTTTTATCAAGCCTTTCATCTCATTCCAAAGAATTGTCTCATGACTCATCAAGTTGGAAGTTACTGGTTCAGAGCATGTATTACCTCCAGTTAATTGTATGTAAATCATGATATCCTGAGCCTTATGATGCCCTTACACTTCTGGTTTTGCTTCAAGATGGTTCTGGGTTAGGCAGTAGTTATTGCATTGGTATCATCAACAAAACTAACCATATAACTGTTGGATAAGATTACTTGCCTCTTTTAGTCATTGTAACCTATATAAAATAAATGTATGTGTCTAGACTTTTAAAACGGTTGTTCCAGTTTTAATGTATCATTCCTACAGGTTGCTTAAATTGCAAGACATTTTGTGAACTCTCTAACCTTTGGGCTTTTATTGCTGTAGAACAAATGATGAGTTTGCTCAAGTGTTATAGATGAAAACATTCCTTTTTTCCTATATAAAACCTTTCCATTGTGTTGGTACATGGTTTTTGGTTCTATTATTTGATATTTGATTTTTCTTTTTTGAAAGAAGCTGAAAAGACTCTATTATGTCAAAACATTCTTTTCTATACAATGTTTTATCTGTGCTATGATGAGAGTATTAATTTTCACATATCCAACGGGGAACATATTTTAACTTGGAACTTCTAAACGAGTGTTTTGCAATCAATTGAGAAATAATGGAAAAGAACTTAAAAATGGGTCTGAAAACACAAGTGCAGAAAGTTAACTAAAAGCTAGTAAACAGTTTTTAATTTTTAATTTGAAAAATTTAAAATAAATCGGGCTTTGAAACTTGTTCTTATAGTTATCTCACCAAACAAATTTTCTGTTCTCTGACAAAGAATGATCCACTTAATGGATTTATTTTCTCCCAAGAATTATTGTTAAGACTTGTTTGAAAACTGCTAATTAAAGACCATTGAAAGTAACAAACAGGTCCTGTGTGTTTGATTCAAGCCTGCTTGGATTATAAAATTTGTTGAGTTTTTATCGAAATGTATGTATTTTGTGCAAAACTAATGTGTCCTGTGGGTTTGATCCAAGTGTCCTGGATTATGCAACTTGTTGGACTTTCATCAAATTGCTTGTATTGTGTGTGTATTGTTTTGGCAGGCATGCTTCCTTTGAGGGATCTCGCCGATGCAATAGGTGAAAAGTTGCAGGAACAGGTGTATGTGGGTGCTGAGCTGCATGGAAAAAAGGATGATGGAGAACATCCCTGCAAAATATTGAAAGTCGTGCAGGAAGGGGTTGATGAATTCCGTTATGAGATAGCTTGGCTCGACAAAAACAAGAAAACAATTGAAAAAACAGAACTTAGTGCCAAGGATTTAGTGCAGAAGCAGTTTACTTTTAGCAGGAATATCTTGAAATCTTTTATCCGGGAATCTACATATCGTAATACTCCTTGGGTGATACACGATGAATTGGCA